>OY978007.1:18500934-19245934 GCA_963854515.1 Pandemis heparana | reverse complement strand
CCTAACCTAACCTAACCTAACCTAACCTAACCTAACCTAACCTAACCTAACCTAACCTAACCTAACCTAACCTAACCTAACCTAACCTAACCTAACCTAACCTAACCTAACCTAACCTAACCTAACCTAACCTAACCTAACCTAACCTAACCTAACCTAACCTAACCTAACCTAACCTAACCTAACCTAACCTAACCTAACCTAACCTAACCTAACCTAACCTAACCTAACCTAACCTAACCTAACCTAACCTAACCTAACCTAACCTAACCTAACCTAACCTAACCTAACCTAACCTAACCTAACCTAACCTAACCTAACCTAACCTAACCTAACCTAACCTAACCTAACCTAACCTAACCTAACCTAACCTAACCTAACCTAACCTAACCTAACCTAACCTAACCTAACCTAACCTAACCTAACCTAACCTAACCTAACCTAACCTAACCTAACCTAACCTAACCTAACCTAACCTAACCTAACCTAACCTAACCTAACCTAACCTAACCTAACCTAACCTAACCTAACCTAACCTAACCTAACCTAACCTAACCTAACCTAACCTAACCTAACCTAACCTAACCTAACCTAACCTAACCTAACCTAACCTAACCTAACCTAACCTAACCTAACCTAACCTAACCTAACCTAACCTAACCTAACCTAACCTAACCTAACCTAACCTAACCTAACCTAACCTAACCTAACCTAACCTAACCTAACCTAACCTAACCTAACCTAACCTAACCTAACCTAACCTAACCTAACCTAACCTAACCTAACCTAACCTAACCTAACCTAACCTAACCTAACCTAACCTAACCTAACCTAACCTAACCTAACCTAACCTAACCTAACCTAACCTAACCTAACCTAACCTAACCTAACCTAACCTAACCTAACCTAACCTAACCTAACCTAACCTAACCTAACCTAACCTAACCTAACCTAACCTAACCTAACCTAACCTAACCTAACCTAACCTAACCTAACCTAACCTAACCTAACCTAACCTAACCTAACCTAACCTAACCTAACCTAACCTAACCTAACCTAACCTAACCTAACCTAACCTAACCTAACCTAACCTAACCTAACCTAACCTAACCTAACCTAACCTAACCTAACCTAACCTAACCTAACCTAACCTAACCTAACCTAACCTAACCTAACCTAACCTAACCTAACCTAACCTAACCTAACCTAACCTAACCTAACCTAACCTAACCTAACCTAACCTAACCTAACCTAACCTAACCTAACCTAACCTAACCTAACCTAACCTAACCTAACCTAACCTAACCTAACCTAACCTAACCTAACCTAACCTAACCTAACCTAACCTAACCTTTTTTTTTTTTTTTTTTTTTTTTTAACGCAGTGAAAACTCTTTACGAGTACCCCAGGGCCCGGGGGGACCCGGGGGTTATGTGGGACTCTCTCCCCCGACCTCTCTCCCTGCGGAGAGGGGAGGGGGGAGCATACCCACTAAAAACACTGCGGCATTGTCCGCTTGCCGGGTTTAGGAAGGCGCCGTGGGATCCCGAAGATTCGAGCCGACGACGCCCCCCGGCTGCCCCGGCTTTCGCCAGGGCCACCCGCACCAAGGAGGGAGGAGTCGCAATGCTTCGACTCTTCCCCCAGACGTGTAGGACCGTGCAATGCGAGCGAGGGGCCCCCGCCCCCCGCCCGCTGGTCCCACTAGGGGTTCAGGCGGGCAGCAAACTGCCGCCGCCTTCGCCCCGTTCGTCTGCGCCGGAACGGGGGCGCATGGACGTCCTCCTCGCGCTCCCGTTCCTCGGCCTCCTTTTGGAGCATTATTGCTTCACAAAAGGAGGCCACCTCCTCCCAGGACTCGTCACCCCCAAGCATAGCCTCGACTATGCTGTGGAGCGACAAGTCCGTACGTCCAATGGCCGCCATGAGCTGGCCTCGCTCATAGTCCCAGCAGGGGCATTCCTCCAGCGTGTGCTGGGCCGTGTCGTCCGGGGCGCCACAGTTATAGCACTCCGCAGTGGCCTCCCTGCCAATGCGGTGCAAGTAGTGGCCGAAGCACCCATGGCCTGTTAGGACCTGGACGAGTCGGTAAGAAAGCGACCCGCCCTGTCGGTCCAGCCATGGGTCCAACGAGGGGAGGATTGCCGCTATGGTCCTCGTTCCATAGCGGGAACCCTCCAGCTCGCTTTTCCACCGGTCACGCATTCTCCTCTGGGCCTGTCGGCGGGCGTGCAGCAGCTCCTGCGGGGCCGGCCGTTCCCCTCTCGCCAAGGCAGCCTTCTGCTCCCTATGTGTCTCCGCCATGGTGGAGGCATCTATGTCCCATGGCGGAGTACCGGCTAGTAGGCAGGCAGCCATGTGCGCCACCGTGACATATGCCTTTATGACACGGATAGCGCACACCCTCTGAGGCCGTCGGAGCAGGGCCTTGGTCTTTTCCTTCAGCCGGTCCGCCCATATTGGCGCCCCGTAAAGCGCCATGCTGCGGACGACATTCGTGTAGAGCCTTCTACACAAGGCTCCTGGACCTCCCTCATTTGGCATTAGTTTAGCCAGCGCCGACGCAGTTCCAATCAACTTGGGGCCGAGCCGCACAAAGTGCTCATGGAAATCCCACTTTCTGTCCAGGACAAGACCAAGATATTTCATGTTGGCCTTGACCTGGACAGATTCACCTCGTATTGGGAGCACTGCTCCAGCCGGAACGCGCCATCTAGGGGCCCCAAACACCATGGCGTCGGTTTTGTGGACGGCCACCTCTAGGCCGAGCGCCCTGATGCGGTCTACAACCAGCTCAGTTGCAACCGTTGCCCGTCGGAGGGTTTCGTCAACTTCTTTTCCACGCACAACCACAAGCGTGTCGTCAGCGTAGCAAATTGTGGCCATGCGGGGAAGCTGGACGCCACGGATCACCCAATCGAACCCCAGGTTCCATAACAAGGGGCCGAGTACGGAACCCTGGGGCACGCCGCAGGCCATGGGCCAGCTCTTGCGCCTGCCACCTTGATCGCAGAGCACTACCCTCCCCTCAAGGTAGTGCCCTACAATCCTTTGCAAGTACTCCGGTAGGCGGTAGTACCGGAGTGATTCCCTGATTACTGCGTAGGGGAGGGTGCCAAAAGCGTTGGCGATATCGAGAGACACCGCCACCACTCCCTCCCCTTTGCTGGTTGCCAGATCGCAACAGTCTTTCAGGGTCTGCAACGCGTCTATTGTCGACCGGCCAGCCCTGAAGCCGAATTGCCGGTCCGACAATTCTGGGCCTTCCTGCCGCATATGTGCGCGGATTCGGGATGCGATTATCCGCTCCAGAGCCTTCCCGACTTCGTCCAGGAGGACTATGGGTCGGTGACCAGATGGCGAGTCCGGCGAACGTCCGGGCTTCGGTATTAGAACCAGCCGCCCTTCTTTCCACGCTTTGGGGAAGCGCCCCTCCTCCAAACACTCATCGTAGAGGTCTCTGAGGCGCCCCCCCAGATGCTTCAGGGCGACGGCTACAACCCTCGCTGGTACACCGTCTGGCCCTGGGGACTTTTTGCAGACCCTGAGTCGGTCGACGACCATCATCCACTCGTCGTCGTTAACTGGTCTTGGAGCTTCGTGCTCCGTTGACTCCTCCGAAGGGGCTGACATCCTTGGAGGGTCAAAGTCCGGCGCCGCTGGGAACAAGGCCTCAACTACCCTGTTGAGGAGTTCCGGCTCCAAAGAATCCATGGGGGGTGCGCGCTTCATCTTGTTCCGTACCATTTTGTACGGGCGCCCCCAGGGATCCTTGTCGAGAGTGGCCAGGAACTCCTCGTGAGCCACATCCTTGGCCTTGGCTATGGCAATTTGGAGCGCCTCCTTTGCGTCCTTCAAGGCCCTGTGAAGGCGCTCCTCTTCCTCAGCCGTGTGCTGCCGTCTCCGCCTGCAGTGGGTGTAAGCTCGGCGAGCGCGGTTGCTGGTGGCTCGGAGAGCTGCAATCTCATCCGACCACCAGTATACCCTCGGCTTGGCCGGCATTTTCCGGAATCGAGGCATGGCGGCGTCGCAGACCGCAGTGAGCGATTCGCGAAAACGAACCGCCTTCTCATCCACCCCCAAGTTGTTAGCTGGGGGGGCACACCACGTTTCCACCACTGCGGCCTCCTCCGCCATTCCCGCGTCAAAATGGGTGATCACCCACCGCGGGAAGCTCGTCCTCCCACTCGCCGGTGGCTGAGACTGCGGCAGCGGCGAGGCGGAGACCCTCATCCGAATGTACAAGTGGTCGGAGAGGGTCTCCACGTCCCCCAGGACGCGCCAGTCCGCAATCCGTGTGGCTAGGGCAGGGGTCGCGAACGTTACGTCCACGATGGACCCCCCCTGCCGACGTACACACGTGTTGGCGTTGCCCTGGTTTAGGACCTCTAGCCCGGCAGCCACCACCCAGTCTCCAAGCGCAGCCCCTTTTAGGTCTGTGACGGGGGAACCCCACGCGGCGCTCTTGGCGTTGAGATCCCCCATCACTATTACCTGCGCCGGGGCAGCCCTTCCGACTACCCGTCCTAAATTCTCGAGGAAAGCCTCAAAATCGGACAATGGCTTATTGGGGGAGAAGTACACCCCAACGACGGCAACTCCACCCCATTTCACCACCACATACCCTGGCCCATTCTCCACTAGGGAGAGGGGAGGGAACTGGCCAGCCGTGGGCACCACCACCGCCACTGTTCCGTCTGCGGCCCCAGCCCAATTGGGTTGAGGGGGAGCAAAATAAGGCTCCGCCACCACCGCCATAGCCAGACCCCACTCCGCCATAACCTGCATGAGCAGATCTTGAGCGCGGGCGGAGTGGTTAAGGTTGCCCTGCAGGATGTCTAAATGCTGGTGTACTGGCATTTAGACATCCATGCTTTCCTCCTCATTTGTGCCCCTTTGGGGAGCCGCGGGGCTTGAAGGGGTCTTTTGCCCTTCGTCGCGTCCCTTTGTGGGGGGGGGAGCACATGCATGCCCTCCCATCACGTGACCCGCTGGCTTCTTGGCGTGGTGGCACACCGCGCAGAATGGCTCCGCTGTGCAGTCTGTGGCTTTGTGTCCAGGCCTCGAGCACCGGAAGCACAGCTCACCCCTTTCTACCGCTGATGGGCACCGCGCCCTGGTGTGGCCCGTTCCCATGCAGCGGTAGCACCGCATCGGTTGGGGCTCGAGTGCAGCCACCCTGGCAGCCGACCATCCTACTAGTAGCTTCCCTCCGTTAATAAGGTTCTTGGCGGCTGCCACCGGGCATCGCACCAAGACTGATCCGGTACCACTGGCCAGAATCCGGATCGGGCCCACCTTGACCTGGTCCATTGCGCAACCGCCCTTCAGGACCACCGCAGTTCTGACGTCCTCCGAGGTTACCGACTCGTCAAAGCCGGTAACTCGGAGGTCTGCCGTCTTAAAAGGCCTATTGACCGTGGCCACTTCGCCAATCACCCCCTCGATCTTTGTGGCCAAATCGTCTGCAATACGGGCACTATCGGCCCCCGCAACCTCAATTAAGCGAGCTCCCGTCGCCGACTTCCGGATCCTCACACTCTCGAGACCAACGTCCGCAAGTCGGAGAGACGCGGTGGCCCTCTGCATGATGTCCAGGTAGGACACCTTGGCTTCCTGGGCCTCCGGCTTAAGCGTAACGACCACCGCGGAGCTTTTAGGGGTGGTCAGTTTAACGCTCTTGGTGGGCTTTTTGGCTGCTGCTTTCGGCTCAGGTGGCTGAGGCTTGTTGGCCTTCGCCTTTGTTTTGCGCCTTACTACCTCTGTCCACGAGGGTTGCGCTGTGGAGGTTGTGGGCACTGGCTCCTTCTCCTGCTTATTCTCGGTCCGGTTATCATGCTTTGCATGCGGCTTCGGCTGGGCTTTAGGCTGAGCCTTTGGCTGGGTCTTGGGCTTGGGCTGAGGCCTAACTTTGGGTTCAACCGTTGTTTGCGTCTGAGGCCTGGGTTCAGGTTGGCTGGCGGAGCGGCCTCCCCCAGTCTTCTTAACCTGCTTCCCTTTTGGACGCTCCTGCGCCCGGGCGGCCCTGTCCGCTGCCAGCAGGGGACGTATCACAGGCTCTGGCGGTAGACGGCTCTCCATCGCCTCCAGCCGGGCATTAATCATGTTGCCCAGGCTTATGAACAGCTCCCTTGAATGAACTGCAAGGGCTTCCTGCAGTCCATCAGGGAGCCCCTGGGCTGAGGAGTGAGGTGTCTCCCTGCGGTTGGAGAAAGCAGTGCGGAGGGCTTTGGTTTCAGCCGTGAGCAAAGCCAGCTGCTCTCTCATCCGCTTGTTGTCTGCTTTCAGCTTTCGTATCTCCTCGCTCTCAGTCAGGCTCTCGATATCTTCCATGCATTGGAGGATTTCTCTGCATGCTGCGTTAATGTTACCGCGCACCACTCCGTTTAGGTTGCCGGACTTGGCAGCCTCTGAGAGTACGACGCGGGCCGCCTTGCGCGCGCACTCTACAGCCCCAGCTCCTTCGGACACCATACGGTCGTTCTCCGGAGCCGGGTTGCGTCCACCAGGCTGTTGACGGTGGGAGTCATCCTCATCCTCGTCCTCGGACGCGTCCACCATCTGTACGGGGCGAACAGGGCTCCTGTCCCTCTTGGTGCCTTTCCTGTTCCCTTGCGAGAGGGAGCGCAGTGCTGGAAACTCCAGGCGGAAGGATTTGACTTTGTCCGCCTGGTATCGGAAGTCCTCACTCTCGTAGCTCCGCAGTTTGGCCTTGGCGGCAGCCAGCCCGGAGTAGGCTCCGAACCCTGTGGGCGTGCGCCCTCTCCTCGAACTTCTTGCTTTGGGGGTGAACGCGCCCTCCCCAGTAGCAATATCCTCTGTGTTGCCCCTCTTCATTGGGTTGGACACCAAGTCCATGGCGTCCGAAAACCCATCTCCACCACTATCCGCCATTTTCCACTCTTCCCCCTCAACGGGAGAGCGGAAAAAACCGTTAATATGAGAAGCCCCTTGATGGGGCAGGACACCTAAAAAATCCCAGAAGTCGGAAAGAGGATTGAGGCTTTTACCTCAAATTCCCCTTTTCCGGGAGGTTCGGGGTCCAGAAAGTAGTTTCAGACGATAAGGCTAAGCCACCCCTACCGTCCGAGACGACTCCGGGATTTTCCCGACCAAAACCGATTTTTCCCCCTTTTTCCCCGGCCAAAAATATCAATTTTTGGTTGTGCGAGTTCCCACAAGCCTCCTCTCATATACACACACTAAGCCGAAAATTTCACCGAAAGGTGTTAAATCGGTGAAATTTAAGAAATTCGTATCTCCGTTCACGACGGAGATACCCACCCACAACTCAAGCCGGAAATATTGTGCTCGACGAGCCCTATCTATTGACGCCAAAAACAGAATTTTTGGACGTCAACTGACTGAGTTATGAATTTTCGAAAAGATTGCCCTGACACTTTCTTAGGCGCTATTATGAAGAAAAGTGCAGGCGCAAAGCGTTTTTCAAAAATTCATAACTCGGAAACCGCTTATTGCTAACGATGCTAATTAACAGGGTAATAACTTCAGCCCCAACTCTACCCACCACAAAAATTTGGTGGGGGTAGGTCCACGGGTATGGAAGTTATTAGACGTCAAATAGTAAAAGTTAGCAAAATGTTTGCATTTATTTTTTCAAAGTGCAAAATCAGAAATCCGTTAATAACAAAGCCAAATCACAAGTTAGGAAGAAGATCGAGGTAGGGGAAGAAAGCCAAGGTCGTTTACTATCCACTACAATCAAAATATTCCGCAAATCGCAAGGCTAACCGCTAAGTAACATCAACTTTTGCCTTAGTAACATCAACTTTTGCCTTTAGTAACATCAACTTTTGCCTTAGTAACATCAACTTTTGCCTTTAGTAACATCAACTTTTGCCTTTAGTAACATCAACTTTTGCCTTTAGTAACATCAACTTTTGCCTTAGTAACATCAACTTTTGCCTTTAGTAACATCAACTTTTGCCTTTAGTAACATCAACTTTTGCCTTTAGTAACATCAACTTTTGCCTTTAGTAACATCAACTTTTGCCTTTAGTAACATCAACTTTTGCCTTTAGTAACATCAACTTTTGCCTTTAGTAACATCAACTTTTGCCTTTAGTAACATCAACTTTTGCCTTTAGTAACATCAACTTTTGCCTTTAGTAACATCAACTTTTGCCTTTAGTAACATCAACTTTTGCCTTTAGTAACATCAACTTTTGCCTTTAGTAACATCAACTTTTGCCTTTAGTAACATCAACTTTTGCCTTTAGTAACATCAACTTTTGCCTTTAGTAACATCAACTTTTGCCTTTAGTAACATCAACTTTTGCCTTAGTAACATCAACTTTTGCCTTTAGTAACATCAACTTTTGCCTTTAGTAACATCAACTTTTGCCTTTAGTAACATCAACTTTTGCCTTTAGTAACATCAACTTTTGCCTTTAGTAACATCAACTTTTGCCTTTAGTAACATCAACTTTTGCCTTAACCTAACCTAACCTAACCTAACCTAACCTAACCTAACCTAACCTAACCTAACCTAACCTAACCTAACCTAACCTAACCTAACCTAACCTAACCTAACCTAACCTAACCTAACCTAACCTAACCTAACCTAACCTAACCTAACCTAACCTAACCTAACCTAACCTAACCTAACCTAACCTAACCTAACCTAACCTAACCTAACCTAACCTAACCTAACCTAACCTAACCTAACCTAACCTAACCTAACCTAACCTAACCTAACCTAACCTAACCTAACCTAACCTAACCTAACCTAACCTAACCTAACCTAACCTAACCTAACCTAACCTAACCTAACCTAACCTAACCTAACCTAACCTAACCTAACCTAACCTAACCTAACCTAACCTAACCTAACCTAACCTAACCTAACCTAACCTAACCTAACCTAACCTAACCTAACCTAACCTAACCTAACCTAACCTAACCTAACCTAACCTAACCTAACCTAACCTAACCTAACCTAACCTAACCTAACCTAACCTAACCTAACCTAACCTAACCTAACCTAACCTAACCTAACCTAACCTAACCTAACCTAACCTAACCTAACCTAACCTAACCTAACCTAACCTAACCTAACCTAACCTAACCTAACCTAACCTAACCTAACCTAACCTAACCTAACCTAACCTAACCTAACCTAACCTAACCTAACCTAACCTAACCTTTTTTTTTTTTTTTTTTTTTTTTTTTTTT
This sequence comes from Pandemis heparana, assembly GCA_963854515.1. Lineage (NCBI taxonomy): Eukaryota > Metazoa > Arthropoda > Insecta > Lepidoptera > Tortricidae > Pandemis > Pandemis heparana. The sequence goes on along the minus strand of OY978007.1, from coordinate 19,236,739 downwards.
TTTTTTTAACGTGTGGGAAAATGCAACCTTATGCATCCAGCCCGGTACGGGATTACCGGGGGTATCTGGGGCTCTCCCGAGGCGTCAGGCATACCCAGTAAAAAACCACACGAAGTTCCCTCACGCGGCCGTGACGTAGGGCTGTGGGGAACGACTGGCATTCTACCGACATCAGCCCCACTGGCCCGCCCCGGGAATGGGGCTACCTCTCTGCAACACCTTGTGCAATGCGGGATTGGGAATTCCCGCCCTCCTCCGCAAGGTGCCGCTGGATTTTTTATAGAGGTTTACTCCTCTTAGTCACCGTAGCGACCCACGGCCTCGGCATTAGGAACACCGAGGTTACGTGTAGTCACGACAGGCACCGTAAGGCACCTCCGTCACAAAAGGGGTTACTCTCCGAGACGGAAAATGTCCCTTCAAGCAGCCCCACCCTCATAAAGTCCCTAAGGATCCCTCACGAGGGGGTTGCTCTCCAACACGGAAAATGTGCCTTTGAGCCACCCCTTCCCACAGAAAAAGGGGTTGCTCTCCAGGACGGAAAATGTCCTTTTAAGCAGCCCCTGCCCTCATTGAGTCCCGAAGGATCCGTCACAATGCGGGGGTTGCTCTTCAGGACAGAAAATGTCCCTTCGAGCTACCCCCTCCCGCACAAGTCCCGAGGGACGCCGCCACAGTGAGAGTACCCTCCACGACGGGATTACCCGGCGTCACCCGCAAGTTTCACCGGGCGTTACCGCCATTTCGAGTGACCCCCATTGCCTCCCATGTCAGCAGTGCTCTCGTCGATTGCCAAGAACACGCCGTGGGACACACGAGGTTGTTTTCCAGGGTGGACGTTAACGGCCCTCTGCCCATCCACCCCTTCCAACAGCCCCGTCCACCGCACTCGGGGTTGCTTTCCAGGGGGTCGTTAACGGCCCTCTGCCCAACCGCCCCTTCCGACAACCCCATCCGCCACCACCATCATCACTACTGCTACTGTTACTATCCACGCACGAGGTTGCTTTCCAGGGGGTCGTTAACGGCCCTCTGCCCAACCGCCCCTTCCGACAACCCCATCCGCCACCACCATCACCACTACTGCTACTGTTACTATCCACGCACGAGGTTGCTTTCCAGGGGGTCGTTAACGGCCCTCTGCCCAACCGCCCCTTCCGACAACCCCATCCGCTACCACCATCACCACTACTGCTACTGTTACTATCCACGCACGAGGTTGCTTTCCAGGGGGTCGTTAACGGCCCTCTGCCCAACCGCCCCTTCCGACAACCCCATCCGCCACCACCATCACCACTACTGCTACTGTTACTATCCACGCACGAGGTTGCTTTCCAGGGGGTCGTTAACGGCCCTCTGCCCAACCGCCCCTTCCGACAACCCCATCCGCCACCACCATCATCACTACTGCTACTGTTACTATCAACGCACGAGGTTGCTTTCCAGGGGGTCGTTAACGGCCCTCTGCCCAACCGCCCCTTCCGACAACCCCATCCGCCACCACCATCACCACTACTGCTACTGTTACTATCCACGCACGAGGTTGCTTTCCAGGGGGTCGTTAACGGCCCTCTGCCCAACCGCCCCTTCCGACAACCCCATCCGCCACCACCATCACCACTACTGCTACTGTTACTATCCACGCACGAGGTTGCTTTCCAGGGGGTCGTTAACGGCCCTCTGCCCAACCGCCCCTTCCGACAACCCCATCCGCCACCACCATCACCACTACTGCTACTGTTACTATCCACGCACGAGGTTGCTTTCCAGGGGGTCGTTAACGGCCCTCTGCCCAACCGCCCCTTCCGACAACCCCATCCGCCACCACCATCACCACTACTGCTACTGTTACTATCCACGCACGAGGTTGCTTTCCAGGGGGTCGTTAACGGCCCTCTGCCCAACCGCCCCTTCCGACAACCCCATCCGCCACCACCATCACCACTACTGCTACTGTTACTATCTACGCACGAGGTTGCTTTCCAGGGTGGTTGTTAACGGCCCTCTGCCCAACCGCCCCTTCCAACAACCCCATCCGCCACCAACCCCCCCATCCGCCACCAGCGACCCCATCCAGCACCAACAGCTCCATCCACCACCAACAACCCCATCCGCCACCATCATCACCACTACTTCTACTGTTACTATCTACGCACGAGGTTGCTTTCCAGGGTGGTCGTTAACGGCCCTCAGCCCAACCGCCCCTTCCAACAGCCCCATCCGCCACCAGCGACCCCATCCAGCACCAACAGACCCTTCCGCCACCAACAACCCCATCCACCACCTACAACCCCATCCGCCACCAACAACTCCATCCGCCACCAACAACCCATCCGCCACCATCATCACCACTACTACTACTGTTGCTATCTACGCACGAGGTTGCTTTCCAGGGTGGTCGTTAACGGCCCTCTGCCCAACCGCCCCTTCCAACAACCCCATCCGCCACCAGCGACCCCATCCGCCACCAACAGCTCCATTCGCCACCACATCACCACTACTGCTACTGTTACTATCTACACACGAGGTTGCTTTCCAGGGTAGTCGTTGACGGCCCTCAGCCCGACCGCCCCTTCCAACAACCCCATCCGCCACCATCATCACCACTACTACTACTGTTACTATCTACGCACGTGGTTGTTTTCCAAGACGGACGTTAACGGCCCTCAGCCCATCCGTCCCTTCCGACAACCCTGTCCGCCACCACCGTATACAGATATATACATAGATAATACACGGAATAGCCATCAATTTGCTATTAATATCAATTGTTTACATAGGGTGTTCGATTCGATACATTAACAACACCATCATAAATGCTGACACTATTGGTGCTGACCACGGATTGATACTTATACTAGTATTAAGATTTTATGTCTAAACTAATCATAACATAGCATAGCATAGTACACTTCATATATATTACTTATTCTAGTACATGATTTAGGCATTATGTGCATGGATCCAGATCTACCGTCCACTCCTGCTTGCGTGTGACTGCGCGCCGCGCGCAGTACAAATTTTTTTAACACGTTGACGACAACTACTTCCTCGAGGGACGTCGTAGAGACCTGGCTTAGGCCTCGTTTCGTAGAACTCATCAATGCGCAGTGCGCTGCACCGCTCAAATTGTTATTTTCACTAAGGTTTTCACTCTATAATTGAAAAACTCCAAAAATTTCACTTTTTCTCACTTAAAACCATAACACTTTCACTTTTTGCACTTTCTAATAAAATAGTCGTCATGTGTAGCCGATTCCGCGTCTTTTGGTGTATATCACATCTACGTAGCTCAACGGAGTCACTGACCACGCATTATGTGGTTTAGTTTTTCAACCACCATGCCTCGATGGGACGTCGTAGAGACCTGGCTTAGGCCTCGTTTTGTAGAGCTCATCAATGCGCACTGCGCTGCACCGCTCAAATTGTTATTTTCACTAAGGTTTTCACTCTATAAATGAAAAACTCCCAAAATTTCACTTTTTGTCACTTAAAACCATAACACTTTCACTTTTTGCACTTTCTAATAGTATAGTCGTCATGTACAGCCGATTCCGCGTCTTTTGGTGTATATCACATCTGCGTAGCTCAACGGGGTCACTGACCACGCATTATGTGGTTTAGTTTTTCAACCACCATGCCTCGATGGGACGTCGTAGAGGCCTGGCTTAGGCCTCGTTTTGTAGGGCTCATCAATGCGCAGTGCGCTGCACCGCTCAAATTGTTATTTTCACTAAGGTTTTCACTCTATAATTGAAAAACTCCCAAAATTTCACTTTTTCTCACTTAAAACCATAACACTTTCACTTTTCCACTTTCTAATAGTATAGGTGTCATGTGTAGCCGATTCCGCGTCTTTTGGTGTATATCACATCTACGTAGCTCAACGGGTCACTGACCACGCATTATGTGGTTTAGTTTTTCAACCACCATGCCTCGATGGGACGTCGTAGAGACCTGGCTTAGGCCTCGTTTTGTAGAGCTCATCAATGCGCAGTGCGCTGCACCGCTCAAATTGTTATTTTCACTAAGGTTTTCACTCTATAAATGAAAAACTCCCAAAATTTCACTTTTTGTCACTTAAAACCATAACACTTTCACTTTTTGCACTTTCTAATAGTATAGTCGTCATGTGCAGTCGATTCCGCGTCTTTTGGTGTATATCACATCTGCGTAGCTCAACGGGGTCACTGACCACGCATTATGTGGTTTAGTTTTTCAACCACCATGCCTCGATGGGACGTCGTAGAGGCCTGGCTTAGGCCTCGTTTTGTAGGGCTCATCAATGCGCAGTGCGCTGCACCGCTCAAATTGTTATTTTCACTAAGGTTTTCACTCTATAATTGAAAAACTCCCAAAATTTCACTTTTTCTCACTTAAAACCATAACACTTTCACTTTTCCACTTTCTAATAGTATAGGTGTCATGTGTAGCCGATTCCGCGTCTTTTGGTGTATATCACATCTACGTAGCTCAACGGGTCACTGACCACGCATTATGTGGTTTAGTTTTTCAACCACCATGCCTCGATGGGACGTCGTAGAGACCTGGCTTAGGCCTCGTTTTGTAGGGCTCATTAATGCGCAGTGCGCTGCACCACTTAAATTGTTATTTTCACTAAGGTTTTCACTCTATAATTGAAAAACTCCCAAAATTTCACTTTTTCTCACTTAAAATCATAATACTTTCACTTTTGCACTTTCTAATAGTATAGTCGTCATGTGCAGGTGATTCCACGTCTTTTGATGTATATCACATCTGCGTAGCTCAACGGGGTCACTGACCACGCATCATGTGGTTTAGTTTTTCAACCACCATGCCTCGATGGGACGTCGTAGAGACCTGGCTTAGGCCTCGATTTGTAGGGCTCATCAATGCGCAGTGCGCTGCACCGCTCAATTTGTTGTTTTCGCTAAGGTTTTCACTCTATTATTGAAAAACTCCCAAAATTTCACTTTTTTCCACTTAAAACCATAACACTTTCACTTTTTGCATTTACAATAGTATAATCGTCATGCGCAGCCAATTCCGCGTCTTTTGATATATATCACATCTGCGTAGCTCAACGGGATCACTAACCACGCATCACGTGGTTTTTAGTTTTTCAACCACCATGCCTCGATGGGACGTCGTAGAGACCTGGCTTAGGCCTTGTTTTGTAGGCCTCGTCAGTGCGCAGTGCGCTGCACCTCGCGAATTCTTGATTTCACTCAGATTTCCACTCCACAATTAAAAAACTCGAAAAACTTCACTTTTCCCCACTTAAATATTTGACACTTCCACTTTCGCACTTGAAAAGGTACAGTTGTGTACGCGATTCAATTCCGCATCTTTTGATATGTCACACGCCTAGAGACCCCCCCCCCCCCCCCGAGCCCCCGAGCCCCCGACCCCCGCGACCAGCAAGGCACTCACCCCGCGCGGCGCGCAAACACAGTTTACATACCTATGTAGCTACATACAGATCATCACCATCATCATCATCATCATCATCATTAATATCATCGTCCTCGTCTGTGCCACCCAGGGCGGGGGGGGGGCGGAGCATGGGCTGCCAGTAATTAGTTAAATCATTATGTGAAGCTATAATAACAATAATAAAACATACACAACGCATGATTTCACAGCTCGGTACCCAGACATCATCATCATCATCGTTATTATCATCATCATCCACGCACCCACCCAGGAGCAAGCGCCGCCAATTAAGTCAGGTTGCTAAGTAAAATTATATATTTTATATTAGACAATAAACAATAATATATTTACACTAACGCGTGATTTATATAGTTACATGCCCATCAATTTCATCATCATCATCATCGTCATCATCATCATCATCATCATCATCGTCATCATCATCATCATCATCATCATCATCATCGTCATCGTCATCTGCAGAACCCATAGGAGGTATGGGCCACCAGTAATTACTTACGTAGTTACATATTTTAAAGAACAACAAACAAGCAGTCAAACAAACAAACAAACAAATCCATCCTAAATAATACAATAGTTGTATGTAACTACAATATTAATTAATTAGTTATCAAATTCATCAATTTACTATGAAATCAGTCGTAGGTACGATAACACAAGATAGCGTGATAACGCGCGATAAGACGCTCCGCCCATGCCCCGCCCATGTCACGCCTACTTGCAACTATAGTGTGTTCAATGAGACGCGCCAACCATGCGACCAAGCCGCCATATTGAAATTATTTTAAGTGATGTATTAATTAGCAATGATATTTTGACTAGCTAGCGATGCTTGTTCACACATTTAGCAAGCCTCGCAGAACTCTACGCGTCCCATCATGAAATCAGTCGCTTCTCAAGTATATTATCTCGATTTCTTTTGGATTAAGCAATGATCTGTAATTGTGAGTTTAACTGACATATAAGATATTAATATTGGACCAATAGCCACCACCAAAAAAGTAAAATAGTGTTATAATTTGTTAAACTTTGGTAATGCGTCCGCTTACATGACGAGACGCGCAAAAATGAACAGACTATAGGCATATGTTCATCCTAATTCGAATTTGGGGTGCCCAGGCCCGTCTCGAGCTAGAGCAGGGGAGTTGCTTTAGAAAAAGATGCTTTACTCAGAAACTAATGCTCAGAAAAGTCTGAAATTTGGAATATATGATCTTTATTAGATGAGCTATAATATGCAATTAAAATTTTCGGAGGTAGCATGTTAACTTTGCGAGTTATAAGGGGGAGAAGTTAAGAGGCATTAACTACCAACCGAGTAGCAAAAGGGGGGGGGGCGCAGCTCCCGTACACTAAGGTAGAATCTATTTAGACCTAGGTTACTAATTTCAGCAAAAATCTTGTATTTGAAGCGAGATAGAAGTGTTTAAACTTACACTAAAATTTCAACGTCCCATAATTTTAAATACGTTTTAAACATAGAAATAATTAGGCTACAGAGTTGGGACCAACATAGATCTTATTTTTAGACATAGCCTAATCTTAAACAGTTCAAAAATTTTGAAAAAAGTCAAAGGGAAAAAAGGCAAAAATGGAATTATAATTACGTAAATTGTCTCCGAAGCGGGGACCTGTTTCAGATAAAATTACTTTACTCAAAAACTACAGCTTAGAAAAATCTGAAATTTGGAATATATGATCTCTAATAAGTGGGCTATCGAACGCAATTGTCAAAATGGGGGGTAACAGATCTACTTTAAGAGATAGAAGGGGGGAAAGTTGACTGACCTGAAGTGGGTTTTTCGAAGCTCGATATCTCAGCTTCCCTTTGACTTTTTTCAACTCTGAAAACTGATCCGTGGTCAGCTTAGTGTCCCTCACAAGGCTGTATATTCGGAATCAACCGAAAAGCTCCGACTCAAAAGCTCGTGGCCGCGTGGATTTGGTTTTTTGGGTATTGTGCTTTATTGGTTCATCAGAAAAATCTGAACGAGGTATCAAATGAAAGGTCTTGATGAGACGGATACGCACACACCAAAAAACCATCACCTCAAGGCGACTAATCGAGCAGCGTTTCACTTTGAAGATTTTGCACATCACAAATTTCACTTTTCTCCCACTTTGTACTTCGAGGATCACTCTGAGGAACTTGACACTTACACCGTTAGATGCGGAACGTCACTCCGCATCTTTTGATGTATAAATCACTGAAATCGGCCGTAAAAAACCTATTTTTCCGATTTTTCGAGCGCGGAGCGTCGGATTTTCGTGGCGATCGGAGCAGCGGCCGGCTCGGAACTCCAGCGGCCGGCTCGGAACTACCTAACCTAACCTAACCTAACCTAACCTAACCTAACCTAACCTAACCTAACCTAACCTAACCTAACCTAACCTAACCTAACCTAACCTAACCTAACCTAACCTAACCTAACCTAACCTAACCTAACCTAACCTAACCTAACCTAACCTAACCTAACCTAACCTAACCTAACCTAACCTAACCTAACCTAACCTAACCTAACCTAACCTAACCTAACCTAACCTAACCTAACCTAACCTAACCTAACCTAACCTAACCTAACCTAACCTAACCTAACCTAACCTAACCTAACCTAACCTAACCTAACCTAACCTAACCTAACCTAACCTAACCTAACCTAACCTAACCTAACCTAACCTAACCTAACATTGAACCTAAGCAATTTCAATCTAACAAATTTGAACCCAACAATGAACCTAAACGATTTCAAAATAACAAATTTAATGGAAACAATCAACTTGAACCTAAACTATTTCAACCTCACAAATTGAAACCTATAATAATTAACATAACTCTTTAAACGTAAAGGATTTCAAGCTAACAAGACGACACCTAACCAACTTGAACCTAATTGATTTCAACAATGCAAATTGTAACCAAACCAACTTGAACCACACCCATTTGAACCTCATCATCATCATCTCCAGTCTATATACGTCCCACTACTGGGCCTAGGTCTCCTCTCAGAAAGAAAGGGCTTGGGCTATAGTTCCCACGCGGGCCCCAGTGCAGATTGGGAATTTCAACGGGAATTTGAACCATAATGGATCGCGATGGACTTTTATTTTCTTATTAAACGAGATATACAGGGTGTTTGGTAGCCAGGTGCAAGTCTTTAAGGGGGGTGATAGTCGAGGTATTTTTGAACATTTTGAGCCATACATGTCTTAGCCGAAATTGTTTTTTTTTTTTTTTTTTTTTTTTTTTTTTTTTTTTTTTTTTTTTTTTTTTTATTAAATTGAAAATTCGAAAAAGAAAGTTTTCGGTGGCTCATAGCTGGCGAACCGGAGGTCCTAGGAACCTGCGGTTTTCACTGGTGACCAGCGAGGGTGACCATCTACCCCCCCCCCACCCCCAAATTTGGGGGCGATAGGAGCCACGGAAAATCCGGATCCCTGAAGTGGGCCCAACGTATTGGCGAGGTCCAGTTTTCCCACCACGCTTCAATCCGGGACGCTCTACGACCACTGGGTCGGGAGATATCCGCAATCGAAATTCGACTTTGTCAGTTCGTCCGCCATTTTGAAAATTTTCGATTGGGGATATCTCGCGAACCGGAGGTCGTGGGAACCTGCGGTTTTCGGTTCGGAGATTGGCGCCAGCCCCTCTGCCGGGCGGCGCACCGGGAGATCCCATCCGGGTAAATTTTTCACCCGGATTTTCCGGGACCCGGATTGGAAAGCTTGGAGTGCCGGTCGACAGGGCTCTTCGGGGCGGGTGCGGGGAGTCCAAGCACGGCTTTCTGGGACCACTGGATCCGGAGTTAGAGGCGTTACCGTTTTCACCGGTAAATCTACCGGTTAATTACGATTGCCTGTATCTCCGGAACCCTTGGGGCTAGGAGCACGGGACTAGTGTCCCCGCACAGGGCTCAAGAAGGGCTATCTGTTGGGCGGTAGTATTCGGCTCTACATAGAGCCCAATTAGTTTTAAGACGAAAAAATTTATTTTTTAAATTTATTGTGATTTCTTATTATTTTTAAGACCTGTGCTGTAAAGCGCAGACTTATTTATCCCTATATAAGCTCTACATAGAGTCTTTCTTTAGGGGTCCTACTGCCCCACCGACAATTGACGAGAAGACCCCTATTAGGATTATTTAACGACAGAGTCTGTGACTCTATACTCGTCAAAAGCCTGACAACTGTAATTTTTACACCCTATTGTAAACTGTTTAGTAAACATAGCCTACGTATAGGCCAAATCATAAATCAGACACAGCTTGAAGCTGATGACAGAGTCCGCGACTCTAAATTAGGTATATAATAAAGAAACTTTGCGTGTGTCCCCTGCTGCCATCCCTTATTTACAACTTTTACAAACTTAGATACTATTGTATCGGCATTAGGTTCAATGTTAGGTTCAAGTTTGTTAGGTTTCAATTTGTTAGGTTGAAATCGTTTAGGTTCAAAATCAGGTTGGACACATTAAACTACACATTAAACTATCCGTAATAAAACATTTGGGTCACAAATTAACGCTCATTGGCGCAATATTGACTCGTTTCTATCAAATTCTGGGTATTTTCATAAAATTTTAAATTTTCAATAAAAAAAAAAAAAAAAAAAAAAAAAAAAACAAATTTCGGCTAAGACATGTATGGCTCAAAATGTTTAAATATGGCTCGACTATCACCCCCTTAAAGCTTTGCACCTGGCTACCAAACACCCTGTATATCTCGTTTAATAAGAAAATAAAAGTCCATCGCGATCCATTATTGCATTAGTTTGGTTCAAATTCCCGTTGAAATTCCCAATCTGCACTGGGGCCCGCGTGGGAACTATAGCCCAAGCCCTTTCTTTCTGAGAGGAGACCTAGGCCCAGTATTGGGACGTATATAGACTGGAGATGATGATGATGAGGTTCAAATGGGTGTGGTTCAAGTTGGTTTGGTTACAATTTGCATTGTTGAAATCAATTAGGTTCAAGTTGGTTAGGTGTCGTCTTGTTAGCTTGAAATTCTTTAAGTTTAAAGAGATGTTCATTATTATAGGTATCAATTTGTTAGGTTGAAATAGTTTAGGTTTAAGTTGATTGTTTCCATTAAATTTGTTATTTTGAAATCGTTTAGGTTCATTGTTGGGTTCAAATTTGCTAGATTGAAATTGTTTAGGTTCAATGTTAGGTAGGTTCAAGTTTTGTTAGGTTTCAATTTGTTAGGTTGAAATCGTTTAGCTTCAAAATTAGGTTCAAGTTTGTTAGGTTGAAATCGTTTAACTTTAAAATTAGGTTCAAGTTTGTTAGGTTTCAATTTGTTAGGTTGAAATTGTTTAGGTTCAATGTTAGGTTCAAGTTTGTTAGGTTTCAATTTATTAGGTTGAAATCGTTTAGCTTCAAAATTAGGTTCAAGTTTGTTAGGTTGAAATTGTTTAGGTTCAATGTTAGGTTCAAGTTTGTTAGGTTTCAATTTGTTAGGTTGAAATCGTTTAGGTTCAAAATCAGGTTGGAGTTTGTTAGGTCTTAATCATTTAACTTCAATTGTTGCGCTGATATTGCTTTTTCTTTGTTAGGTTCAATTCGAGTAGGTTTCACTTTGCTTGGTTCACGTTGGTTTGGTTGTAATTGATTTTTTTTAATTCTTTAGGTCAAATTGATTAGGTTTGAATTATTGATGTATGTGTATAAAATTGCCAGGTTTAGGTTAGTTGGCTTAAATTTTCTTAGCTTAAAAATTTTTTTTTTTTTTTTTTTTACGCGTTTTTTTGCGTAAATTGTTTGTTACAATCACATATTCGTAATGGTACATAAATTCCGCATCCATTTCAATTTTTGGAATTGCGAAAATCGCGAAAAAAATTGGCCCACCACTCCCACCCACCTGTCATACTCTTAGCTACATCACTTCGGTCGGTAGGTATTTAAACAGTTTTCTTGAAATCATGAGTAAATTTCGTGATTTTAGGGACGCAAATCTTACCAAAAAGTCAAAGACGATAGTACTTTACCTTTTGACATTAGTTTCATTCGCTAAAATTCACGAAATATTTAGTTATTCCACTTTTTAATTAATTTTGACTCGAAAAATCGTTAAATTTCTTATTTACTTGACGGCTACTTCGTGGATTTGTATGATATTTGCAGTGTAGATGCAGGTGACATTTGTCTGCCCTTGTAAATTCCATTCTAAAACGTGGACTTGGCTTGATTTTTTGGTTTTTTGCTTTTGCACTTTGGACGGATTTAATTCAAACATTAGTAAAACTTTTACTATTTGGATAGCTGTAGCGGCTTTGCCGTTTATCACACCCCCACCCTATGCTTGTTGTGGGTAGCGCTAGAGCAGCACTACATTCAATTAAAATTAGGAAGCTTTACTATAAGCGGTTGCTTGGGATTTAATTTCCGAAATTGTTGATACGCCTGACGAAAAGTTCATTTCGTCACCTGTAATAAAAAAATAGCAATCTATGAATTAGTACCCCGGAAACTGACGGTTGACTTAAAAATTCTATTTTTGGTGTCAAAAAGAAGAGCTCAACAAATTCTCTTTAGTTGTAGGGGGATATCTTTCCCTGTCTTGAATGAACATTTCTCTAAGCTTTAGAAAATTTTCACCTAATGGCGTTTGTTCTGGTGGGAATCTTCACGATTGACGGGTTTGTTCTGCGATCAATAATATATGTTGTATTGTTGATCGAAGGTTTTGATGTCGATTTTCAGAGTATAAATAGTCGGATACACACTTGACGGTCTATTTAGGGAAGGGGAACTGATTGTCAATTTGGTACTAGGTCGGTTGGGGCTTTCACCAGTATGAGGCTAATTTCGCTGCAGTTTTTCTGCCCTTTTACACTGCCAGGGGAAGCAATGAAATGGCCAGCGGAGTCAACGGTTTTCAAGACGACATGGAGCGCGATGCCAGCACGCATCTGCGCCGGCGGCTTGTGTCTGAACAGTTACACGATTCGGAAGTTACCTAAACAAACATTTGAAGAATTCTGCAAAACCATAATATTCGACTATTATTTATATACCAAGTCGACGGAATTAATTTACATCTTGCTTAAAGGCCGGCGCACACCAAATGCGTGCTGCGTGCCAAGCATCTGGTCTGGCATCTATCTCATAGTTTCATACATTACAACTGGTGCGTGCGCGTGTCACGCAGCACGCACTTGGTGTGCGCCGGCCTTAAGAGTAGGGCTCTGGTTACACTGTATTTTTATACTTACTTGCCGAATTAGGCTTGTACAGAACCCTCGGTGCGCGAGTCAGACTTTCACTCGGCCGGGTATTCAGATCGTGAGATTTGGCAGAGTACCTACATTGCGTATATGCGTCGTCAGCTAACCAGTTGAACAAAAGTTCAACAAGCTCTGCATCCCCTTCCATTATATATTTTTGAGCCACCTGCTGCAATTATTGTAGGTGTTTCTCTGGAGCTAAGGTTTTTTGGAATTGGGTTTTTGATTCTACATAACTTAGTTTATTTTAAACTTTTTAGACATTCATACATACTTAAATACATACATAAATCACGTCATTATCCCTTACGGGGTAGACAGAGACTTAGACTTAACTTATTAGACTACCAGGGAAAATGAAAACAGCAATAGAAAACTCTTTAATTTATTAATAATACAGTGGGCGCACGAGCATCGTCGTGATCGCATACAAAGTTTCAACACAGTTTATTTACATTTGACTAGAGTGTCTGTGGCCGGCGCGTATCGGCGCGGCGCGGCGCGGCGCGGCGCCCTCACAGCGCGTCGCGCCGCCGCGCGCCCCCCGCGCCCGCGCCCGCGCCCGCCGCGTACCTGCACACACACACATACAGCTAGAGTCGCCGCGCTCGCTCCCGCGTCAGCTATCAGTCGGCTACATGCGCAGCGAGCAGGCATTCCTACGATATTGACTGAGCCAATGGTTGTCAAGTGGAACTATGTAGCCGGAGGGGTTCGTTTAATTTGGAGTCAATATTCGGTGGAGGCGGAGCGACGGCGGCGCCGCTCGCGAGCAAGCAGAAGCCATGCTGGGGCTGGGAGTGGGTCCGGGCCGAGCTACTCATTACCGCACCGGGGTCCAGCTCCTATTCCGCGCCATTAGAAACGGTGCCTTTTGTGGAAAGAAAAACAGAGTTTTAGTAACTTCACTGTTACGCTTTGATCACAGTAACTGCTGACTTGAAATCCTGCGCATCTCAGTACACAATGTTTACCCATAATGTATTAACCAGTTCGGTAGTAGGAAATGAGCATCATAAACTAAATGAATAAAAGTAATTCATAACATAAACTCAAACGAGAAATTAATTAAAAAAAAGTTGGGCAGTAAAATGACTATTACGTAATTGTTCAGAAAGAAATATATTTTCGAAAAGTTTAAAAAGCCAATGATGTGATAAAATTCAGCCTAAGATGTGACCATTTTACTTGAAAAAGTCGCCGGAACTCCACTCCGCTCCAATTCCCCGCAGATAGTTAAAAAGTGCTTTACGCCTCGACGTTAATACTTTGCCTACCTGAGCTATATTGTACTCGTATAAGTACCTAACTTTGTTTGTCATACCTGTACATTCCAAAATGCTTAACTGAAAAATCAGTTATTACATGGCTTGAACATTGTAAGATGAACTAAACGACCAATTATTTTCGTTATGGTTAATATTCCACTGTCTCATTAAAAATGTCCGCTAATATTGAAAGAACAGTAGTTGTAGATACAAATAAATTATTACCTAAACGACATACCTAATATTAATCGGTTGGTTGGTCGGAATCGGTTGCAGTACTGTAATGTATTGTTGGTGGTAATGTTGTCGGCGTGTACCTGAGCGGGGGCGGGTGTTGTCGGCGGCGGCGGGCGGCGGGCGGCGCGCGGACGCCGTACGGCGCGGCGGCGGCGGGCTCGGCGCGCGGCGGCGCGGCGCGGCAGTGCTCGGCGCACGCGGCGCACGGCGACCCGCTCGACTCCGAGTCGCTGTCGCAACCGCGGCACAGCTCTGCCACCACAAACGTATTAAAATTGATTATTTAGCTATGTACTTTTAGAAAATAATCTTATAAAAAATAAAAATATGGATTTACAATTTAAATATTTCAAATATCATAAATTTAAAAACAATATAGACGAAAGAACGACGCGACTTGTAACTAAATTCATGTAAAAGTCGCAGATTTAAAGTGGAATTTTGTAGATACACCAATTCTTGTAAATATTCCCGGTATTGGAGCAGGACGGTAAACAGAGAATACTTAATATGTTTTATTGCAGCGCCCGCGGGCGGTTTACGGCTGGCTGTACACTCGGACCTCCTTTTAAAACTCATTTAATGTAAGGGCGCGGGCCTCGCGGCTCTTCTCGAGGTTAATTAAATTTCCTTACTCAAATGAAGTCGAAGCACCTGAGTAGTGTCACTGAAGCAAGTCGCACACAGTCAGAGAAGATCATTATTTAGGTATTGTGTAATTATCACTATCTTTTAAACAAAAATTTTGGAAATAGAGCAAGATTAAGTACATTAGAAGCCAAAGCAATAATAATTATTTTCATTTTTTTGGGCGAAAATCTTAGGCTCTTACCCCTTTCCATCTATACGCCCACAATCATGCCAAACGTGGCCTTTAGGTTTCCTTACCTTAGGCTCTGTCTACCCCGTAAGGCATAAAGACATGATTTTTTTAATGTATGTGTGTATGATTGGTCGTCAAGGAGAGACGCGGCGACCCGGGAGCTTGGCGCGGCGGCTGGGGGGGGGGTCGGAGGGGAGAGCTCCTCGCGGAAATTGCAAACTCGCTCAATGGAACCGGAGATAATGCCTCGGGAATGAACTATTATTATTTTATGGCGTTTTTTAATATCCTGCCGCGCTCGCTTTCCGCGCGGTCACGGCGGTAATGAGTTTTAACACTTAACGTTGGTTTTTCTTATTGAAGTTGTAGGTACTTATATAATTGTCAGGCTGGTAGTTTTAAAACTCGGATAGATTTCACAAAACAAGTGCATATGGTTCATGAATGTATTTATAGTAGGTTTGGTGTAACGCAGCATCAATCAATGCAAAAGTGCAGCATCAGAAGCAATTACTAGGTACTAGCATAGAGTGATGGAGTCTCACATCAGCACACTGTGATGAAGTCTCGGCTGCGGCGGATATTGCCTGCCACCCCCCCCCCCCCCCTCACCCCCCCGGCACGAGACGGACACCTTACGGTGCTTTATTGCGGAAATCTGCAGGACGTATTTTATTGGAGGCAATCAACGCTGGGTTTTGCATAAAAGGCGCGCGAGATAATACTTTAAACGTCCAAAGAGAAATTTTACGGCTCGCGGTTTTTATTTCCTCACAAAAGTAATGGCAGGAAGCGAAATTTTATTGAAATTGAGCTTTCGGCGCGCGGCGCCTCGGCCCGAGTTGGAAAACCCTTGCATTGCACCGCCTCGTTCTCAGAGTTTACCCCATAAGGTTACCTACTTTTAATTCGAGTAAATAAGTACCTACCTAACCTACCTCTGTAAATAAGTAATGTTTGATATTTTAATATTTTTTAAATAAAAACTGTTATTTTTATAATAATTGGAATTTTTATTTTTCCACACAAGGTAAAAACAGAAAAGATTATTCTAAGATTACAAGAGTTGCCAGTGCAAGGTTGCAACTGACAGCTGTCATATCTACAGCAGTTTTAATTTAAGTAGCACTCAAACATTTTAAATATTACACAAGGGCCTTGTTTCGCCACTCCTTAAATGTCGGTTATCTCTGATGACGTCTCTGTCTGTTTCTTAGTACCTAATAAATAGAGACGGAATCATGGATAACTGAATAGTTAAGGAGTGGCGAGACAGGTCCTAAGTAATGCTTTATTGTACAAATATAAAGAAACAGCTACAATTCTCAAAAAAACAACAATAATATATGCACAAAGGTGAACTTATCCCTACAAGGGATCTCTACCAGTTAACCTTTGAGTAGATGAGAGGAGCACTAAACGAGGGACCGACAAAGAGTGAAATAAAGGGTAAAATGACTAGTGTTAGTGTATGCAACCGCTCCTCAAGGAGTAAAGTTGTGGTGAGTGGAAGCTAGGGCTCGTGGAGTGAGCGCTTACCGGGCGCGTGGTGCAGCAGGTTGGGGCGCGCGGGCGGCGCGGCGAGCGCGGGCGGCGACGCGCGGCCGAACGTGTGCAGGTGCAGCGCGCAGCCGCGCCCCGCGCCGCCGCCGCCCGCCGGCGCCGCCGCCGCCGCGCTGCCCATGCTGAACGTCGCGTACGGGCTGATCTCGTCCAGGTCGCCTGCGCACCGATACATCACACCGATGATACATTCGAATATTGGATATATATTAGACCGGGCGGGCGTACCTTCGGGCGGCGTGAGAGTCTTGCCGTTCTTCTTGCCGGGCTCGGTGGTGTAGAGCTGCGGGTGCGGCAGCGAGCGCGGCGCGGGCGGCGGGGCGCGGCGCGCGCGCAGCACCGCGGCCGCGCCGGCCGCCAGCAGCGCCAGCAGCGCGCCGCCCGCCAGCGCCGGCGCCAGCCCCGAGCGCCACGCCGCCGCCTCCGCCGCGCCCGCCGCGCCCGCCGCCCCCGCCGGGGACGAGCTCTCCTCTGCCGGTAGCTCGATAGGCTCACCGATGCGTTCTGCACAAAGCGAAACCCTGAGTGTGGAACGATAAGCCGCCTTTTGCTAAACGTCTCTTCGGCAAGAAGCTAATGGATGTGTGCGTGTAACTCGTGGTGCGGCTGCGACTCACCGCCGGAGCGCGCGCGGGTGGCGGCGCGGTAGCGCGCGCGCACGGAGCCGGCCGCGCCGTGCGCCGCCACGCGCAGCTCGTACCACGCGCCCGGCGCCAGCCCGCCGGCCTGCGCACACCGACGCCTTTCACTCTCGACATCACACTGCCACTTGGGAGTGCGATCATTACGATGTATTAATTGCAACTGTGTGTCAACCGGAACAGAGACGAACCTCGGCAGTCTCGCCGTCTTCCGCGAGCGCGGCCCAGCTGCCGCCGGCGACGGGGCGCAGCGCCACGCTCCAGCGCGCCACGGGGCAGGGCGGCTCCGCGCCCCCCGCGCCCCCCACGGCCCCCGCGCGCCACACCAGCAGGTTGAGCCGCAGCGCAGTGCTGTTGGCCCATATGAAGGCCGACGCCGGCGGCGCCGCGGCCTCTGCGCACACAACGAACTCTCATCTCAATCTGCCCCCAAATGTTATAATGTATGTGGTGTGTGTACCTTTACACCTTATATACACTTATATTGTTATAGTTAGCATACTTATAATAGCGTGCAGTACCTAATAAAGCCCAGTTCGTGAACCGCACTTGAGTCTCTCATTTACCCCGAACTCCCGTCCCTACATGTAATTACGTTAAGAGGGTGCATCCGTGCTGAGCTCGCAACGTTGCATTTTTGGTGATTTTTTGCGATTATTTCACAGAAATTGAATGAAAGTATCAAATATCCGTCTGTAGTGCACTTCGTTTTTAGTGTATTAATGTGTCTAGTGCAACAATTCATCGTGATGGACTTTTATTTTCTTATTAAACGAGATATAGTATTTTATTACTTTAATACGAAAATAAAAGTCCATCGCCATTAATCATTGCATTGGACACTGTTCAACCGTGGATTATGTATCAGTACTATGTTTCTTCGTATACAATTTGTGTTGTGTTTAGTTACTTTAAAAACCCATAGATGTCGCTGTTATATGCCCATAGCAATCCTGAATGGCGCTATTAAGATTTTTCTGTGACCGTATAAATAGGCTGTTTATTACAAATAAATTGTCATTCCCTAAGCAACCATCGTTTGAGTCACATTGATGCATACGGCGTTTGAACATGGTCCTTCGAGCCGGATAACGGTCTGGAACTGACGACGACGTCCACTGCGGTCTTCGGAGCGATGTAATGGTGCTGCTGCTAGCGTGTTGACGCTGGAGCTGCCTACCAGGAGAGAGGAGCTGCTGCGAGTGGATGGGAGCTGAACAGCTGAGCTGCTGCAGAACAGGAACTGCTGCCGTACGAAGAGTGACAGGTTACAGTGATGTGGTGAACAACAGTGAGTACTTTGACATTTCGCAGTAGAGTTCAAAATTGAAGCAAAAATTGTAACTTAGAAGATTTGGAGAATTTAGACTTAGAAGAATTTCGGTTGTAGTTCGGACTTAGAATAATTTAAGAAAAAGTGGACTCACGGGGAATCCACGCAGGTTTTCACCCAGATGTCAAGAACACTTAGAAAACCGCTGAGAAAAATATTGAAACTGTTTTAAGTCCGAACTTTGTCTTTGAAAATCTATCGAAAATGGAGAAAATTGGCAGATGTCAAAGAGACATAATTTCACGAATTGACAAAGCAAGAATGAATTTCATGAAATTGCCAAATGAATACTACATAAATCAATGCTACCTTGAAACGAGATTAGAGAATTTGGACTGCATTTGGAAGTTGTTCATGGAAACGCACAAATCCATTTTGGATTCAATCACTTCGGTAGAAGTCAAAGCTTCTTCTTACAAAACAGAGTTCGAGCAAGCAGAAGAGCTTTATGTAAGGTATAGAAACCAACTTCAAGATGTGATATTTAGCATTCAGCCAAAAGAAGACTCATCCAAAATCTCAATCGTAGATCCTGCTGATCTGAATAGTTTGCAGTCGGGAGATTTCCATTGTGAGACAAATAGTTGTGAGATAGGAAATGTCAACGTTTATCACAATCTTGTAAATAGCGTGTATGAAAATCAACTGTCACCTTATACATACTGCAATAGTTATGGTCATAAGTTAGGAGATTGTATTCAGTTCGCAGCAGATGATATTGACACACGTCAACGCTTTGTTCAGACCCGCAAGCTGTGTTATAACTGTTTAGGTTCTAATAATCATTCAGCTTACTCATGTCGTCATTCTTTCAGATGTCGTTTATGTCACATGTTGCTTCATCCCAAAATGATACAGTCAACCGATCATAACAGTGAAATCAAGAATTCATTGGTTGACAAAAATGCCGTTGAACACGCATCGACAAGGGAACAACAAGTGACCAATACAATACTTCTCCCAAGAGAGAAGGTCGTTGTACTGAAGAAATCACAGCTAGAAGTCACCAGCTCAACTGAGATTATAGTTAAGGCAAGTCACTCGGTTGGCATAGGTGTAGTTAAGGAAGCAACTTCAGCTGCTTCATCTAACGATGAGTCGCTCCAAGCCTGTATTTCGAGCAGTCAATGTCAATTACCGTTGGCATCGGCTTTGGTTCAAGCTCAGTCGAAATCTGGTTCAAGTAAGGAAGACTACACAACACTTCAAAAAGAGAAGGTCGTTGTACTAAGTATATTACCATTAAATGACGAGGATTTGAAGTATGACACGTCAAGTGGCATAACTGACAAAGGTGGCATGCCTTTAGGAGCGGAAGTACGACTCCAAGGGTCGGATATGGCTTCGCTAACATCTTCACAAGAACCACTACTAACAACCAGCTGCATGTCATCTGTTTGCAAAGGCGCGGCTGGTGAAGAAACAAAGGTTGACGTAATCTATGATCCTGAAGGTAAAAGAGAAAATTATGCCATGCGATACGTTAGGATCGAATAAAGAGCAGACGAACCACCAAAGTTTGCGCATGGTGGGCGGAAAATCGTGTTTCTTTATTCTGTCAAAAGATGGCGCTACTTTCAACGGTATGGAGTCCAGATGCGAAGAAATTTGGTTGATTAGCGGGCCAAGATACAGTTTACAAAAAGTCGAAGCAAATAAAATCGCAGTTTCAAACCAAATTCTGTGCAAGTCTGTAGTTACGTCTGCAAATAGTGCTCAACTAGCAAAAATGAGGATTTATGAAACAAGAGAACAAAATACAGATTTAAGAGTCAAGTTGATGCTGTTTCATAGAGCAAGAATTAAAGAACTATTATATTTTCATCGATTGGCAACAAAGAAACGGCGCAGTCGCTTCAAAGGATAAGTTTAAAGCAGTAGAATAATATGTAAGGTCGAAGTGGCTGAAGATGTGTTTTAATTTTATAAAAATGTTGGTGTTATTTTTGTTGTCATTTTTAGTGCAGTGCGGTAATTTCAGTTTTTATTGTTAAAGTACGTCAATAAATGAAATGTTTAATAAAATACGTGACAAGTATATTTTTTATTCAGTCCTTAAGTGTTTCATAATTTCATTTCATTCATTTATTTGATTACAGTGCTTATAAAAATAGTTTTTGCTTCAGCCAGATTTCAGAGTGTCAGTAGTCACTGGTCTGAACAAAGTTGCTTACGTGTGTCTTAATCTGTTTAGTTTTATGCATTTGCATTAAGGTTAGTTGCAAAAGTGTCATTTTGTAATTTTATCTGCATAGTTGTTAATGTTAAATTGTAAGAAATAAATTAAGAAGCAATCGGTTTATTGGTATGTAGATTTTAAATGATGATAATAATCTTTCAGTAGGTAGTTCTTGTAAGTCATGAAAGGTTAAACCTAAATATTAGTTTTTTTGGTCAAGTTATATTCAGTAAATGTGCATGTAAATATTAGTTGGTTCAGCACATCAGGAATATTATCCAGTTAGTTATGGACAAGGTTGTCCATGGTGGGCGGTATGTTCAACCGTGGATTATGTATCAGTACTATGTTTCTTCGTATACAATTTGTGTTGTGTTTAGTTACTTTAAAAACCCATAGATGTCGCTGTTATATGCCCATAGCAATCCTGAATGGCGCTATTAAGATTTTTCTGTGACCGTATAAATAGGCTGTTTATTACAAATAAATTGTCATTCCCTAAGCAACCATCGTTTGAGTCACATCGATGCATACGGCGTTTGAACAGACACATTAATACACTAAAAACGAAGTGCACTACAGACGGATATTTGATACTTTCATTCAATTTCTGTGAAATAATCGTAAAAAATCACCAAAAATGCGACGTTGCCAGCTCAGCACGGATGCACCCTCTTAAAAGAAGTATTTTTTAACCTTTCGTTTGTATCAGTAAAATTATTTTGGTTCGAGCTGAAGACAATTCAAAAGTCAAAAATAAATGTTAGGGATCATAATGTATGAAAGTCGTGATGGCAAAGCGTTGCGCGCCTGTGTGTGTGTGTGCGTGTGTGTGCGGATGCTCACGGCGGCCGGTGGTGGCGGCGGCGAGCGCGCGCGAGGGCGGGCCGGCGCCGGCTGGCGAGTGCGCGCGCAGCCACACGCGCAGGCGCGCGCCACACGCCAGCCCCGCCAGCCGCGCCGCGTAGCCCGCGCCCGCGCCGCCCGCCGGCACGCGCAGCGACCGCGGAGCGCCCGCAGCTCCCGCCTCGTCGCGCGACCACCACACCGTAAACCCTGCAAGATACCATAATGCTGAATAGTTTTCAATCGTCGTATGATAAAAATTGTAGGGCTAATTCGGTTGATAATCTTATGGCGTTTTTAAATGTGGCTCGTTAGCAAGACGAGCGCTCACCTAGTAGAGGGTCGTCATGGGGGAGCGCGGCGGGCGCGTCCCAGGCGAGCATCAGCTGGTGGTGCTGCGCGCGCAGCAGGCGCGGCGCGGGCGGCGCGGCGGGGGGGTTGCGCAGCTCCGCGCGCCACGCGGCCTCGTCGGCCGAGCCGTCCGGCGCCGCCACGCGGCACGTGTAGTTACCCGCCGTCTCCTCGTCCAGATCTGCGCAACACTCGACATCAGCGGGCGGGCGGCGAGCGCGGGCGGGTGCGCGGTCGGCAGGCGGTTACCGTGTATGAGCAGGTCGCCGGCGGCGGTGAGCGTGTGTCTAGGCGGCAGCGGGGTCCAGCGGCGCCGCAGCGCGCCCGCGCCGCCGCCCGCCGCCGCGCAGCCGAGCCGCACGCGCGCGCCGCGCACCGCGCGCACCGTGCGCGCCCACGACGAGATGCGGACCGGCGCTGCCGCACAAAACACCCGATTACGACCGGCGGGGAGCACAATGATAGGGTATGTTCGCTCGTCAAGTGCTACACTGCTTTTAGTGGTATATATAAAATTTTATGCTTAACGATAAAGTAAAAAAAAAGTAAAAGCTGAAGTATTATTAACTACCCCCTGTACCATCCTTGAAATTTCTACACTAAACTTGACAACCAAGCATTCCGTATACAGTAATACAAATAAAGTTTTTTAAAATATAAATCAACACCTGCCTACTCGAACCTTACCGCAGTATCACGTTTAAAAAAAAGAAAAAAAATAATTGGCGGGAACTCATGCAGGAACGTCCTATTTTCTCTTAGTAGGATTTATGTTGCAATTTTTTACTGTTTTACGATTAATATTCAATAATTTCGTCAAGTGAAGAGGAAATAACACTGACTCCTAACACAGTCAATTTGCCAGGAAAAACCATTAAATATATCGAATTGTTCTAATGTCACATTTAATTTTAATTAACTTTTTTTTGCAATGTTTTTGTTTTGTTTCTTCGCAATCTAAGTGAAAAGCAGAGTGTATAACTCGTTCATAAAACCCATTTTCCCCTCGACGTGTCTATCTACCCTCGCCGTACCGGCTCGGGTGGCTATATGAACGTCTCGGGTAAAATGGCTTGTTTTATGCTCTTGTTGTACAATCTACTATTAGGTGCGTTGAGCACTATTTGTAGTGTAGAGCAAGGTTTGCAGGCGTAGTGTGGTGTGGTAGTGGTGGTGCTCACCGTCTCTGTGCGGCGCGGCGGCGGCGACGCGCGAGGGCGCGCCCGCGCCGGCGGCCGAGTGCGCGCGCACCCAGAACTCGTACACGACGCGCTCGCGCAGCCCGCGCACGTCGTGCCACGCCTCGTCCGCGTCCTCCTCCGCGCCCGCCTCCACGCGCTGCGACCATTCCCCACCCACTCTTTCATCAGAAACAAATACGTTGCACGTCAGTCAGCAATTCGCGAGTTGTCGATTGAGTTAGCGATGGACGTGTAGTGTGTGTGTGCGCTTACTTGTCGCGCTCCTTTGTGTAGAGCGTGTAGTGCGAGAGACGCGCGCGCGGAGCCCGCCAAGCCACGCGCACGGCGCCCGCGCCGGCCGGCAGCGCGCGCAGCCACGACACCGCGCCCGGCACTGCACCGGCACCACAAATCAGTAAAAAACAATACAGAAACAAAGAACAAAGTATACAATAGGCGGTTACAACATAAACAAAACAAACATAGAGATGAATGTGTCTCGTCCACATCATGAAGTGAATTTTCATGCAAAGTAGCTTTCTAGGTGAAAAGTTTGAGCTAAGCGTTGATTGATAGAAATACCATCATCGAGCGTAGTGCAGAGAGCTGGCTTGGAGGCGGGCCCCGCGCCGCCGGCGCCGCGCGCGCGCACCCACACGGAGTAGTTGGTGGCGGCGCGCAGCCCGCGCAGCGTCGCGCTGGGGGCCGCCGCCGCCGCCGCGCCGCCGCCCGCCGCGCCGCGCCACGCTGCCCACACAGCGACACCGGTCAAACAACGAGCGAGGGTCACCACCATGCCGCCTGTACGCGTTTAAGGTGCTAGCGAACCTGGGGTGTCGTAGAGCGGAGCGTAGTGCACGTCGTAGCCGGTGACGGCGGGCGCGGGCGCGGCGGCCGCGGGCGGCGACCACCACACTCGCAGCGCCGCCGCCTCCGCCGCGCATTGCACGCCGCTCGGCGCCTCCGCAGGCACTGCCGTTTGAAAATGATGTAAGCGAACTGCATTAACCTAAAACGAGTAACTAGTAAGCGGCTGCAAATGAGTCACCTCCATCGGCCGTGGAGGCGTAGGTGACGGGCGCGGGAGGGCCGGCGCCGGCGCGGTTGTAGGCGCGCAGCGTGACGGCGTAGCGCGCGAAGCGGCGCAGGCCGGTCAGCGCCAGCTCGGCGCGCGCCCAGCCCGCCGCGGCCGCCGCGCCCGCGCGCCGCGGGTCGTCCTCCGCGCCCCCCGCGCCCTCCTCCTCGTCCTCCTCCGCGCCCGACAGCGCGCGCCACGACACCGCGTACCCCAGCAGCTCGCCGTTCCACGATTCGCGCGGCGGGGCCTGCACCGCGAACGATGCAAAACATTACAGCGCAACGATATATTATAGACACCTCAAACGAAATACTCGTACCTATCAACTTTTGATGGCATGATGTTTCAGTTTCATACTCACCGTCCACGACACGAGTAGCTCATCCGGCGCGGCGGCGCGCACGCGCACGTCCACCGGAGCGCTCGACGGAGCTGAACAATGAAAAAAGTATGTCAATACCTGAAAAAGTACAACGCGAAAAGGACGAGAAGGTAGCAGGTCCGACCTTCCTCGAGCGTGGTAAAGAGCAACGGCGTGGAGGGCGGCGAGAGGCCGACGTGGTTGGCGGCGACGACGCGCAGCGAGTACGCGGCCGCGGGTCGCAGCCCCGACAGCGTCGCCGCCACCGCGCCCGCTCCGCCGGCGTCGGCGTCGCCCGTGAAGCCCGGCGGCTCCAGCGTGAGGTTGGCGGCGAGCGGCGCGGCGCCGGGCGGCGCGTGCAGCGGCGCGTACGTTGCCTCGTAGCGCGCAGCGCCCGCGGCCGCCTCCCACACCAGTCGCGCCCAGCGCGCGCCCACGCCGCCCAGCCGCAGCCCCGTCGGCGCCTCGGGAGGCTCTATGAGATGCAATCGATGCAACGGTTAAATATTTCGCTATCCACTTAACGACGACAGTAAAGGCGGTTCATGTTTAGCGGTAGAGGGAGAAGAGTAACCTTCGACGTGCAGGTAGAGCAGCATTTCGGCGCGGCCATAGTGGTTGGCGGCGAGGCAGCGGTACTCGCCCGCGTCGGCGCGCTCCGCCGCGCGCAGTCGCAGCTCGGAGCGCAGCGCCTCGCCCGCGCCGCCGCCGCTCTCCGACACCGCCCACCTGCGACAGGAGAAGTCAGCACCAGCCCATCGGGTCGCGACACGACGACGCTTGAGGCGAGGCGGAATACGCACCGGAAGGAGTCGAGGTCGAGGCGGCGGCCGAGCCGCGTCCACGTGAGGCTGAGCGGCGCGTCGCCTCGCGCCCGGCACCACATCGCCACGCTGCGCCCGCGCACCGCTGATACATTCCGCGGCTCCGTAGCTTCGAAATGCGCAGGTTCTAGCACGTTGAATATACAATGTTTTAGATTTTGAGCCGTTGTGTCTGAAGCGATTGGTAGCATAAGGGCTTGCTGAGGTAATGAGTGGTTGCCTACCGTGTACCGTGACGTTGACGTGTCTGAGCAGCGGCGCGCCGACGCCGTTGTCGGCGCGGCAGCGGTAGCGGCCCTGGTGGCGGCGCGCGGCGGCCGGCGCCGACAGCGCGCCCCCCGCCGCATCGCCCCACTCCTCGCTGCCGACCTCCTCCCATTGCTCTTCGCTCTCCAGGTTGCTCAAAGATTCGCCTGGCAGGTCGGGTTACAATGATAATTTACAGGCGTATTGACAAGATACCTTTCATATGAAAGTATGTAGACTAGTTGGCACAACAGGTGGCGTAACGCCCTTACCAATTTTTCTATACCACGTAACCACTGGTTTCGGATGTCCTCTGGCTGCGCACTCGAGCAGCAAGGGAGCGCCTAGGAGTACCGCAGTGTCGGAAGGTTCCGTGGTCCAAGACGGTGCCACTGTTTGACCAAGAGGGCACGTGAAGTATTTGCGTGGAGTATTCTACGTCGTAAGTATGTACCACATGAACCGTGTCACATACCTTTGACGCTGAGGGTGGCGGTGTAGTCGGCGCTGGCGGCGGCGTTGGCGACGCGGCAGGTGTAGGCGCCGCTGTGGCGCGCCGCCAACGCGGGGAACACGAGCAGCGAGAACTCGCCGAGGCTCTTCTCCTGCACCTGCAGCGCGGGCGGCAGCGGCGCGCCGTCCTTCAGCCACGAGAAGTACAGCGGCTTGTCGCCCGACGACACGCCGCACAGCGCCTGCGCCGAGCTGCCCTCCGTCAGCTCCGACGAGAACATGAACGGCGATATCTTCGGCGGGTCTGAGCACACGACGAGGTTCGATTATTATAATACCGGGGAGCGGCATCGACAAGCTTATCTGTTTAGCGCCACACTGACTTCGGACTTGTATTTCGATGTCCCGCTTGGCGGTGTCTCCGCCGGGCGCGCTGGCGCTGCAGGCGTAGGCGCCGTGGTCGGCGGGCAGCGCGGGCCGCAGCCGCAGCGCCCCCCCGCGCGCCGCCACCCGCCCCGCGCCCGCCACGCGCGCCGCTCCCCGCCACCACCACACCTCGCTGCAACGCCGCACAAATCAGTCCCCAGTACATCAACACTGAATGCACTTACGGAACAGCAGCCAGAGGGTCTAAACAAAACTCAGAAACTCTAAAACTAATTTTAATTCAAGAAGTAATAATTAATTAATTACAAAACTAATCCTAAACTAGATGACAGTCGCACGATGTTAGTGACGAAAGTGCAGTCTTATACCTAATTAACTATTCAATAGGTAAACGCGCGTCACGTAGTAACGGGCGTCCATGTGTCATGGTTTGGCTTATATTTGCTACGTTTTAAAATTATTCGTAAGTTTCATCTTTCTCATGATTTGACTTTCGTAACATTATATTGTGCGCGTAGGGTCGAACAAACTGAATCGCACTAGGTAGGTATGTCAGTCAGTGGCCTTTGTTTATAATTAAATAATACTCCCTTATTTTTCATATATAAGTTAAATAAAGTTTCAGGCGTTTCAGTTTCTTCGAGAGCATAATATGTGTATAGTCACGTGTATAAGGAATCATCCTATAGAATGCACCTCTATGGACCTGATCGGATATCCAGCGTAGGGGCAGTAGATGGTGGCGTTGGCGCCCGCCACCACGCGCACGGGGCCCGCGGCGCGGATGGACGGCGGGCCTGCGGGCGGAGACACGGCGTGAGAACGTGCGGGTGAGAGGGGTCGCCGGGCGGCGCGCGCGGCACTCACCGTACACGTTGAGGCGCGCGGAGTGCTCGGCGGCGCCGCGCGCGTTGTGGGCGCGGCACGTGTAGCGGCCGCCGTCCGCCGCCGTCAGCGCGCGCAGCCGCAGCACCGACACCACCTCGCCGGCCGCGCCCGCCTCGTCCGTCACGGTGTACCTGCGACACGGGGGCGTGAGCGGGGGCGGCGCGCGGGGCGGGGCGGGGCCGCGCGGCGGGGCTCACCGGTGCGGCGCGCGGTAGTGCGCGAGCGGCTGCGCGTCCAGCAGCCAGGAGATGCGCGGCGGCGGCGCGGCGGCGGCGGCGCAGCGCAGCGCCGCGTCCCCGCCCGGCCGCAGCGCCTGCTCGATGAACGTGTACTGCAACTCCGGAGCTGATTCTGAATAACAAACGGCACGAAGCATCTCAAGCCAATCCACTGTGCAAATGACAATGATAAATTATTAATGTGATACTAGATAATTAGTTAGGTACCTACCTAAGTATCAACCTTTTACAACGAATACAATAATGAAATTTAAAATTCTTAATTTTGATTTGTCAGTAAGTAGTATTTTAATGACTCAGAATTAATAAATAACCATAGTATAGTACATACATACATACATACATATCGTCACGCCTCTTTCCCACAGGGGTAGGCAGAGACTACTTTGTTCCACTTGCTACTATCCTGACATACCTCTTTCGCTATTATAACCAACAACCATAACCACCACATAACCATAGTGTTCCATGGAAATTGGTTGCCGCTTCATCGATTTACAGCTCTCCGGTGCGCGGCGAAAAGTGATGAGAATTCAGAGAGCGGGGCGGAGAGCGGGCGAGCGCGGCGGGACCGCGGGCCGCAACTCCGCAAGGACCCGGAGCATCCATTTTAATTTAAATGCCACAAAGGAAGGCATTGTCATCGTGACAAAAGACACGTCTGGTTCAATATTTGCCGGCGGCGGGTCCGGTACCGGCCTCTGATTGATTTCTCGACTCGGCCGCGCCGCGGTGATCGAGTGACAGACCCCTCCCCGCTCCCTCTTTAACCCTCCCGCTCTTCCCAATGTGAAATCACTTTAATAAAGCGGTATACATTTCGTGATAGCTCCCGATGCGTTATTTCTCTCATAAAAGTTCTGAGGTCTCTCTCTCCAAATAAAATCGGGTTTATTTGTGGTCGATCACGTCGCCTCGAGGGTCCGCCGATCTGTTACGACCGCCGCCTCGTCGCTGCCTCTGTGCGTCTGCGTGTGATCGGTGTAACTTATTTAATTATTTTGCAGTACATGGGTGCCTATTTAAATTCAGTACCAAATAAATAATACTACAATTTTTTATGTAGGGATAGTCTATCTTGTTTTAGAAAGAGGTCTCAGGATTACTTAATATTAGTACCTACCTAATGGCTAATGTGTAACGTTAATGGCTACATTTATTTCGATTTAATTAGTTAAGTTATCTTATACATATTATATAAGAAATGTACTTTCAAAGTAAATACGCCTCTCTTATCCTGTTTTGTATTTAGTTCTCCCCCGGTACAGTAACAGGTATAGATCTAATACTTGTGAAAACAGCTAACAGCTAATACTCGTATAGATGTGGACAAGGTGTGTATGGGGGGTAACCTCCGAGCCGGAGCTCCGCGCTGGCCTGCGCCGCGCGCCGGCCGCGCCGCGCCTCGCACTGGTAGAGGCCGCGCGCGGCGCGCGACACGGCGCGCAGCTCCAGCACGCCGCCCGCGCCGCCCAGCGCCGCGCCGTCGTGCCGCCAGCTCAGCGCCGCCTCGCCCTCCGAGCACGAGCAGTTGAACCGGACCGTGCTGCCGCTGGCCGCCACCTGCCCGCGGACAATCCGTTCACTGACACGCCACCTCGACGCCCTAGCTCAGCTTTAGACGCAGTGTACGCGTGATACCACGAGAGCGGGCTGCAGCGTGACGGTGAGCGGCACGTCGACGAGCAGGCGTAGCCGCGCGGTGGCGTCGCCGAGCGCGCTGTAGGCCTTGCAGAGCCAGGCGCCGGCCTGCGCGTGCGCCGCGCGCCGCACACACAGTGCCGCGCCGCCGGCCCACAGCCACGCCTCCTCCGCGCTCGCCACCGGCACCAGCCGCCCCGAGCGCTCGCGGTACCATCTGTTACATCACTCTCGACCTGAATACCACTATTATACATATCATACGAGGATTTAGGGTCGTGTTCTCATAGTTCATACGTGTAATGCGGCGTGGAGTGCAGCGAGCCGGCGCAGGGAAGGCAGGCGGGCGCGCCGGCCGCCGCGCGGATGGTGAGCGCGGCCGCGGCCAGCGCCGGCGCCGCAGCAGCCGCCCCCTCTGCAACAGCGCGGTGTCAGTAGCGGGCGGCGGGCAGACGGCGGGCCGACGGCGGGGGGTACTGACCGAGCACGCGCAGCGCGGCGGGGCGCGCGCGGCGGGAGCGGCGCGTGACGCGGTGCCGCGCGAGGCAGCCGTACGAGCCCGCGTCGCGCTCCGACACGCCGCGGATCAGCAGCTGGTTGCCCGCAATCAGGTACCGCGCCTCTGGACAACGACAACAAAACAATGGTATGTGTGGACAGAGGCTCTAAAGAGTTCTATCAAATAAAACACGACCGATGTTTAATATCTGTCATTTAAAGTTTACTACTGCAAAAACAATTAATTTAAGTTTTCTGTTTAAAAAGTAGAAAGCTAATTCTACATACTTAATCCCGATTTGGAAATAGCAAAGTAACTTATGTTCATAGTAATGAATAGGTACAATCAAGATTATCCACATAATCTTTTTCAGTCCCATAAAATAAACCGATTACGCCCTAAAGTCACATAAAATTATATCGTCAAGTGTCAAAGTGTCAGACCGAGAGCATCAACCCACACAGAGCGTTACGCGAGCTTAACTTTTTTTTTTTTATGTGAATAGGAAGGCAAACGAGCAAGCGGGTCACCTGATAGACACCATCATAGACACCCGCAACCCCGGAGGGATTGCAGATGCGTTGCCAACCTAGAGGGCTAAGATGAAATGCCTCTTGTGCCTATAATTTCCCCGGCTGTCTTACTCTCCACACCGGAACACAGCATGCAAGCATTGCTGCTTGGCGGCAGGATTAGCGAGTAATATGGTGGTAGCGATCCGGACGGACCTTGCACAAGGTCCTACCACCCGCGAAAACAAAACACGTGTACGACCGAAATATGAAACTTTACTGTTGTTGCTAATTGGCCAATAGTTGACTTGGTGACCGGTCCGATTTGTCAAGTGGTCCGGGACATAAATCACGTTGCGCAAGACACTACAAGCGAGCGGCGGCGCGCCATCCGTCATGGCGAGACGTTCGCCCCCCCCCCCCCCCCCCCCCTGCAGCCCCTACACACACACGCGCAGCGCCCGCAGACGCGATGAAATATAGCTTTAATTAATACACTTGTCCACGCGCAACCGCAAAAACCTCGCAGTTTGCGCGAACACGAGCTTTTAATTAAGACGGTTTTTTGGCGCTAAGAACGTATCGGAACCGTTGTTGTTGTTCTGCCTCCGGCGATGTAATCGCGTTACTCAGTTGCTAGGTCTCGGTCTCGCGGAGCTCCCCGTAATCCCGGAGCATGTTCTTTATAATGAACAAAGTAAAAACATTTTCCGTTAGAGGGTTTTATTTCTGCTTCTTTTACGTATTGTAGGGACGGGAGTTCGGAGTAAATGATAGGCTCAAGTGCGGTTCACGAACTGAGGTTTATTAGCACTGCAATGTTATTATATTGGTTGGGCAGAGGTGTGTGCGTGCACACTACACCTCCCCCCTTGGTTAAAAAAAAATACACAATAATCATATTTGTAATTTTTTTTCAAGTCACAGAAATTTCAAATTCATTTCAAGTTTGGAAATTTAAATGGCAAACAATTTTTATTTTTAAACTCTATTTCAAAACTAATTTTATTTTCAATTACTGAATTATTTATACAAAACAAAATGATAGTTAATATTAACCAAAGCAAAAGGCACAATTTATGACTTAATTATGGACTTATTCAGAAATCATTTGGAATGCATTTTTTTTTTTAAACGTTAAACTATATTTACCATAAACATGTTAGATATAAAGTAAAAATTAAAAATAGCTTATAACTAGTACTAGTACCTTATACCATACGCATAATGTACGCTGTCTTAATGATACTTACTTTAAAAAAAAAAGTGAATCTTAAACATAAAGATTATGGAATATAAACATAAACACGTACTTTTAAAACATAGTAAGTATAATAGTCACTGTAAGGGTGGCGACCCTTAGATTATACTCGTAACGCGCGACGAACCGATACGCTACGAGCGCCCTTCTTAGTTAGTAGAAATGTAGGAAGAAAATATTATTTAGTAGTTTAAAATGTTTATTGGAAATGTATAATTAATGTTATAATAAATGTTATGTTAAACTGTTGTTAGGTTGAATCACTAAAAGTAACTGAGCTAAATTATCTATAAATGTTTCTCAATAGAGAGTAAAGTCGTTGTGCGCTGACAGCAATATTTACTAATTTGGGTTACACGCGCAGAGCGCCTAGAATTAATGTACGCTGACCGTACATGCTGCCAGGACAGAAAAGAGTCCTTAATAAAGTATTGCAATGTACAATGTTAGATTACACTAAAAAATTGAGAAATAATCTTCAATTCCATTAAAGTTACATGTTGTATAAATGTCCTAATTATTTAGTAAAAGTAAAAATTATATATTAAAAAGTGGGTTATGGGGCCTAGCGTAAATTGGTTTCTTCCTCCTTGGTGTCTCTGGTAAGGGTCCCAACTCTATGTCTTCTGGATTGTTCGCTGGCATTCCTTGAGGCTTATTTCTGGTTGTCTTGCTGTCGTTCTGCGATACAGTACTGGGCTCTTGGTGACAGCGTCCTTTCCTTTTGATGCAAATGAAGCCGGTTACTATTAAGCCAAGGATGATGATCAGGCCCAGGTACGATACGATGTATTGGTGCACATCGTGTTTGGTTAGATCTTTCGGTAGCTCGCTGTGTTTGCTTAACTCTTTGATTTGTCCTTGTATCTCCGTGAAGGATTGTGAATGATCTTCTGTTATTCGAGTTAAGTGTTTCAGTGGTTGGAGCTTTGTAAGATTGTTGAGGTCATATGAAAGTGGGATGTATGACGTAGGGTTAATCAACAGCTTGCTCTGATATACGGTGTCAGTTTGTATTGTCGTGTCGTCTCTTTTTATGTTGCATCCTTGACCTACGTTTATGATGCCAGTCCCGTGTATGTCTTTCGACGTCATTAAATCGCCACATATAATTCGTAGCTGGCATTCGTCACAACATACGTAGATCCATGTATTGCGTCGATGTAACCCGATCCATTCATTCGCGCAGGTAGCTGTGCTGTACTCGCACGTTCCGTTGCCATTTAGGTAGTTACCTACTAAGAAGCTTAATTCGCATGGCACGTGACTTCGGCGCATGCTATGTACTGGTTTATTAAATGTACAAATGTATTTGTTTTCTTGAAGGATAACACATGACTGTAAATCTGGATGGTCTAGCTTGATGTAAAGATCTTTTAGTATGTTCACGGCTAAGTACTCAGATGACGGTTCTATTGTTAAGGATCGGCCGTTTACTATAGTTGGCAGTGGAATTATTTTATGAAGTTGAAACTGTATATCACTTGTAAGTGGCAAGTTGACTTCCATTATGAAATAGTTGTTTGTCACTCTTGCTTTAACATGTAGTAGCCTGTAAATATCCGATAATTCATTGTGGATATCTTCCACGGGGAGAGACAGGTGTTTCGGCAGGCGAGCCGCAATTATGCTCAGCTGTTGCAAAATCTGTTCCTGAGACAAAATGGATGCGTCTACGTTCCCTCTGTGTATATTGTTCAGTGTGTCAGCAACACTTTGCTGAGTGCGTCGTAATTTTGTTATGATAATGTTGGCCACTATTGTCATGGAGTTAAAATAGGTCATTAGAATGTCTTGCTTCGCTTTACTTTGCATTTCAGCGATGATATTGTCTGCCTGTTTAATATGTTCTTCAATCAGTTTAAATTGTTTGTTCATTGAAACTTCGTTCCGCTGCAGCATGTTGTTTTGTGACTCAATGATCGAAGTTTGGTTTTTAAACAATGTGAGTAAATGCTTCTCATTGATTCTTACGTTTTCAATGTCCTGTGTATATTGTTCTGCGAAACGGTCATCAAGGACACCAAATAAGCTATTGGCGATGTTTCCTACAGCATTGATCAGGCCTCGTTTTTTCCGTGGTAGTTGACTTTGCGGGGATTGCAGTAGGTAGTTGTTATGTTTTATATCGGCTACTTCCTGTTGTAATTCTGTTAAAATACTTTCGCAGATCCGGCGATATGTGAATCTATTGCATATGTCCTCAATATGTGTTATGTAGCTATCTATGCTAGTTATGCCTTGCCAGTATGTTGTCATGTTAAAGTATGTTAGGATTTTCCAGCTGTCGTGTATGTTTTGTAAATCGCCGATGTCGTCGTAATATATTTGTCTTTCTCTCTCAAATGGGGATATGTTAGCTGTGTGTTGATGTGTTCCTGTTATGAGGCTCACGAATGTCAATAATAGGCATAAATACTGCCATAGCGTTCCACGTTGCTTTCTCTGGGGTTTAGGATTGGGGCTGTTACTTGCAGGTGCTGGGGTTTCTTGGTGTTCTAATGGCAGTCGGATAAGTTTTGTTACTGGCCGTTTCATTTTTCCACGCTGGGTTTTTAATGAGACCACGCGAACCAAATCATCTTTCCCGGGGTGTACCTCCTCAATGCGAGCAAGAGGCCACTGAGTTGGTGCTGTATTGTCTTCCTTTATTATGACAACGTCTCCCTTTGTTAAATTTTCCGTCTGCTTGGTCCATTTGCACCTTGTTTGTAGGTGGTGTAGGTATTCTGTTGACCACCGCTTCCAAAAATCTTGGTATAGTTTAGTTGTTAATTGCCATCGTTTTATTAATGTTTTCTCCTCGGTCAAGTTTTCCTGAGTCAATGTTGTTAACGGTTGTCCGATAAGGAAATGCCCTGGCGTTAGGATGCACTCTAAATCATCTTTATCTTCAGTAAGACCAAAAAGAGGTCTTGAATTGAGACAGGCTTCTATCTGTGTTAGCAATGTGGTGAACTCTTCGAATGTAAGCTTTTGTTCCCCAAGTACTCTTTTGAGGTGGTATTTTAAAGATTTTATTCCCGATTCCCACAAACCTCCAGCTGTCGGATGGCTAGGACTATTGAAGTGCCAGTTGATCTCCAATTCAGTTAGTGACTTGTTAAAGTATTGACTTTTAAATGTAGCGTGCTCCTTCAATTGCCGGCGTAATTCTTTGTTTGCCCCTACGAAATTGGTCCCATTATCACTATGAATGTTTTTCGGGACCCCTCTTCTTGCCGCCATTCGTTTCAAAGCTGCGACAAATGTTTGAGAGCTCAATATGGACCGCCTTTGTGACCATACAAATGAACAACGCTATGTAACCTTTGGTCACCTTGATTCCTCTGCCTTTGGTTGCCTTTATCTCGACTGGGCCGGCATAGTCAACTCCACAGTTGTAAAATGGCGGTGCGGGGGCAACTCTCACCCTGGGTAGGTCACTCATTTGTTGGAATTGTTGTTTCGTAGTGAACCTTATGCATTTCACGCAGTGTCTCAGTTGTTTCTTAACAATGTTATTCCCGCCTGGAATCCAGTAACGTTGTCTTAAGTATACTTGAACTAGCCTGGGGCCTCCATGTAGGGTAGTTGCATGTGCATGTTGTATCAGTAAGTATGTCAATCTATGCTGTGGTGGAATAATTAGGGGGTACTTTGTGACCTCCGGAAGGTCAGAGTGTCTTAGTCTGCCACCGACCCTAAGTAGTCCCTGTTTGTCCAGCTGAGGGTCCAATTTTAATAAATTGCTGGTTTTGTCTACACACCCTTTGTTTGTTAACTGTTTTATTTCCTTATCAAAGCATTCATGTTGTATATGTTTTACGATTAAAAGATGCGCGCGTTGCAATTCCGGCGTCGTCAAGTGCTCATGACGTATTCCTTTACCACGTGCGTTTGTTGTGAAACGCGATACCCATGCCAATGTCCGCGCGGCTTTGGTTATAGAATTGCACCTGCTTAGTAGGTCAGTGATAATTGTTGGTTCCGGTATGTTTGTTTGTACTGTTAATATATGTTTTTTGACTTCCTCTTCAATGTTTAACTCCGCTCCATTAATAGTTTGTAGCTGTTCCTGTTTGTTAGTAAGCCATTCTGGCCCCTTCCACCACAAAGAGAACTGCGCTAGTTGCGACGGTAATAAGCCCCTGGTAGCGCAGTCTGCGGGGTTCTGCTGTGACTTCACATATCTCCATTGCTTAGGCTGGATAACTGTTTTGATCTCCCGCACTCTATGAGCAACAAACGCCTTCCATCGCTGCTCATCGCCCTGTAGCCACCCAAGAACCACCATTGAGTCTGTCCAAGCGTAAACTTTAACCTCCTTGTTTAATATTTGCTGTATTTTGTTAATCAGCTTCGACGCCAGTAACGCCCCACATAACTCTAGACGCGGCAAGGTCATCTTCTTGC
This sequence comes from Pandemis heparana, assembly GCA_963854515.1. NCBI lineage: Eukaryota > Metazoa > Arthropoda > Insecta > Lepidoptera > Tortricidae > Pandemis > Pandemis heparana. Next base: position 19,200,870 of record OY978007.1, on the reverse strand, counting down.
TAATCGGTGCCAGTTTAGTTTTGGCGGCAACAATTGTTATCTGGGGCTCCCCAGTCTTCCGGACTATGCTATAAACTACCGCGCTGTATACTTTTTCTGAAGCATCACTGAAGGCATGTAGTTCTACTTCTTTGTCCGAGCTGCTAAGCCCCAGCCATCTTGGCACTCTAAATGTTTCAATGTTCTTAAGATCATTTTTTATGACCTGCCACTCTTTAACTATACATTCCGGCAGCTGTTCATCCCATGTTATGTTTAAAGTCCAAACTTTCTGGAATAACAATTTTGCTTTTATTGTTACCGGCGACAAGAAACCTAGCGGATCGAATATCATTGCGATTTCACTTAGTAATTGCCGCTTCGTATTTTGTTCGTGTGTGGATAGGTTCTGTAGTGGCGATGAAAATGTAAATAAATCATTTTTAGGGTTCCATCCTAACCCCAATGTTTTCAGGTTCTCTGCATCACTGAAGCTGAAGTTACGTGGATTTCTCATGTTTTCTGGGAGATCTTCGACCAACTGTTTTTCGTTGCTAGACCATTTCCTGAGATTAAAACCACCACGTTTGAGAAGATAGATTAATTCATCTCGCGTTGATCTTGCTTCTTCCACTGTGTCTATTCCAAATAACACATCATCCATGTAGAACTTCTCGTTTAAGATGGTTTTAGCCCTTGGATATTTGTCTCCTTCGTCTGTGGCGAGCTGTTTCAATGTTCTTTGTGCTAGATACGGGGCTGCTTTGGTACCATAAGTCACGGTGCATAGTTGATAAGATGCTAGAGGCTGCCTGGGCGACTCCCGCCAAACGATCTTCTGTAACGGCTGGTCATCTGGATGAACTGCGATGAATCGGAACATTTTTTCTAGATCAGCTGTGAACGCGTATCTATATTGTCTCCATTGTAATAAAAGTGTTTGTAGATCAGCCTGTAGGTTCGGGCCCCCTTCCATTAAATCGTTGAGGCTATATCCCGATGAGGTTTTTGCTGAAGCGTTGAATACTACCCTTAGCTTTGTTGTTACAGCCTCTTCTCGAATGACGACATGGTGAGGTAGGTAAAATTGTACTGCGTGTTCCTTAGTTGATTGTTTCATATGCCCAAGATCCTTATACTCCTGCATAAATTGATTGTAGTCGCCTGCGATATCCTTTCTCTTGTCCATGTTCTTCTCCAATTGTTTCAATATAGCTACTGCTCTTAGTTTCGAAGCTCCCAGTTCGGACTCAAATCCAAGCTTCATTGGCAACCTGACCTGGTATCTGCCATCAGCTAATCTGGTTGTTGTTTGTTGGTAGAGTTCCTCACATGCATCGTTCGGATTAATTGGTGTTGCGCTGTCACATAATTCCTCTTGTTCCCAAAATTTCGACAGATTGTCGGTGTTATTGAGGACCACGTGACAGTTAAATGTTTTGATCTTCCCACAGATCACCCAACCAAGATGGGTTTGTTGCGCTGTTATGTTGTTGTTGTTTCCTTTAATTAGGCCTTCCATTATTATGTCAGAGTAAATATCAGCACCTAAAAGGATATCAATTTCTCCTGGCAAATTAAATTGCGGGTCAGCCAACTTCAAGGTTGTAATCTGACTCCAGTTGTCTGTGTTTACCTGTCTGGCAGGCAGCTTACTTGTTAATTTGTTCATTATTAACGCCTTAGCGCTGAATGTGTACTCATTGTGTATAGATTGGCATAATAGTGTTACTTCCCCTTTGCATTTGTTTGACGGCTCCGCTCCTATGCCCGATATTACGGCATCATATTTCGTTCGTTTCAGTTTTAATTGTTGAGCCGCATTTTCTGTTATTAGTGTTAACTGCGATCCCTGATCCAGCAGGGCTCTGAATGTTACGAAGGTACCATCTAAAGTTCGCACCTTCAGCTGTGCCGTTGCTAAAAGCACATCATCTAGGTCACAGCTTGATAAATGCGCACCGAGCCGCTGACCCGGTTTTGATGTTGTTTGCGACACTTTTTGCATCGCATCGTGCAACAGTGTACTATGCCCCTTATTGCATGTCTTGCATTTATTTGTCGAATTGCATTCTTTGCCATTGTGGCTGTATAAGCAATTGTGACATACTTTCAACCTTTGCACTGTTCTCAATCTCATTTCAGGTGACAATTCTAGAAATTCACGGCACGTGTAAAGCCCGTGATCCTTGCTACAATTTGGGCAATTCCATCTGGCGGTATGATAGGCTTTGGAGGACTCATAAGTTTTCTCAGCGGTGACTGGCTTTCGACTGTTAAAGGCCGTCGGTTTTTTATTGTATGCATTGTAGTTGAAGAATTGTTGCGGTTTATTCATAACTGTTGAAGGACTGGAAGTGGCTCTAGATCCCTTGTTGCTTGTCTCCATTGCCATAAATTTTACCTCGAGGTACCCCAAAAATTCACTCAACGTGGGCAGTGATCTTGGTGCTTTTAGACTTTCAATGTATTGTTCAGTGGTTTCTTGGTCTAATTTTTGCACCAGAATGTGTACGATCAATGGGTCCCAGGTACTAACATCAATGTCCAAGTTAGTAATGGCGTTTAAACATTCCAGCGTAGTGTCGTGTAGTTTCCTAATTAGGGCAGCGTTCGGTCGTTGAATTGAGGGCTGGTTCAGCAAAGCGCTAGCGTAGTGCGTAAACAAAAGCCTGGTGTTATCGTACCTGTGCGTCAGGATATCCCAGCACGTCTCGTAGTTGTCGGCGCTTATGTTCAGATGCTGTACAAGTCTCTCAGCTTCCCCTCGCAATTTTGACTTCAAATGCTGCATTTTTTGTGTTGCTGAAATGTAGGGATTCAGATGCACCGTCTCCGAAAACAAATCTTTGAACGTAATCCAGCTCTCATAATGACCACTGAAGATAGGCAGCTCGACCTTCGGTGACGATTTCTCCTGATGAACGTTACTCATCACCTTTCTATTAATTTGTTCTCTTACCTCTTTGTACACTGTCTCCAATCGGTCATATTCTCTTTCGTACTTATTCATGTCTGTTATACTGTGCAACTTCCAGTACATTTTGTCAATAGTGTCCCACCGCGCTGTCAAAACTTTTAACTCGTCCTCTAACTGCCATTTTTCTGTAAGTTTTGTTATGTTCAGCTTTGCCACCTGTCTTTCAAAAGCCATGACATTCGATCGTTGTTCGTTAAGCTTCTCCTCAACTACTGAGCTACCCATGTCTTGGTTTTGTTCCATGCCCGAATGATCAGTCTTGTCACTAGACCCCTGACCACAGGCTAACAGAGCATTCTTGACCCTGATGTAAACGTCGCTTATCTTGTTGTAGACATTCTTCTCAAAGTACTCGCCCACACAATCCCCAGCCTCCATTATCCTAGCATGATTATTTGTAAATTCTTGCCACAAGATTTCCAGGCTAGAAAGCCTTCTCATCAGATAGCCCAGAGTAATGCGCGAAGGCCCATCCTTCTTAAAGTTGGTTTCCAAATGCACTATCTGGTCCGCTATCTCAGACTGTCTTACTATTAAAGTACTCATGTTGCCAAAAATGTTGAATGTTAAAAATTGTTCAAGTCAATGTGCACTTGCAAAGCAGTAAAATAAAACGATCTTACTTGTTGGCTCTGCTACCACCTGACGATGTTCTTGTTATGTTGATGCTGGTGTCGACTCGCCGTCGACGATGTTGATGTTGCTGCTGCCGAAGTAACTGCTACGACAGGTATGATGTTCCGTGGCTCCCAACCCTCCAAGCACTGGACACTCACGGCACTGGTTTGTTTTAATAGTTCGAAGGACCAATGTAAGGGTGGCGACCCTTAGATTATACTCGTAACGCGCGACGAACCGATACGCTACGAGCGCCCTTCTTAGTTAGTAGAAATGTAGGAAGAAAATATTATTTAGTAGTTTAAAATGTTTATTGGAAATGTATAATTAATGTTATAATAAATGTTATGTTAAACTGTTGTTAGGTTGAATCACTAAAAGTAACTGAGCTAAATTATCTATAAATGTTTCTCAATAGAGAGTAAAGTCGTTGTGCGCTGACAGCAATATTTACTAATTTGGGTTACACGCGCAGAGCGCCTAGAATTAATGTACGCTGACCGTACAGTCACAATCCATGAGTTCTCCTTTTCATAGTGCACAAAAGTTTTTCGTCTAGTCCTAGGTACCTTTTCTTTCTTCTCATTAAGTAATTCATATTATTATTATTTTCACGTGTTTTTATTGTAATTTGCAAGTCTTTGCTCGCTTATATTTTTACATTTATGCATTAATTATTTATTTCATTTATGACGTCATTTCTTTTTCATACTTATACAACTTATTAATAATATTGGCAGTTTGCAACTAATGCATAACTTACCTGCAAGGTCTGCAGCACTTTTATTATTTCGTTCGCCGGCCGGCATTACTTACATTATTTACTTATTTATTTTACTGTTCAGGGTACAAGGCTTTTTTTATTTTTTACTCAAGTGCGCACACATAATACTTTTATACATTATTTATACAGGCAGTTCTTTTAACACTTTCCATACTTTATTACATTCCATGTGTCCAAGCAACTCCACAAGTGATAACTCGACCGCCTTATGGTCAGATAACAAGGATTCCGTGCCTGTCCTTGTACCCTGGCAGACCTTGCTGAAATGCCTATTCATGGCATTTTAATATTCCTCTTTTAATTAAATCTTTCTCTTAATAAATACCACTCAAAATCCTAACTAACTATCCTATCCATTGAAAACGTTGGCTCATAGGAATTTGGAATAGGCAGTGTCAGTTTTATGCTCGATGATTACGATTATGGATAGTGATATTACCTGCATAACAGAAAGTCTCGACAAGCACCTGCGTAACCCAGTAGTACATGAAATAGGTAACCCTCTGGTCTTAAAAAAATACCTTGCTGCTATAAATAGCCCTTTAAAAATAGTCTCAATTAATATTAGGTCAATATTTAAGAACTTTGAAAGTTTGCTAGTCACACTGGAAGACACAATTAAAGACTTCGATGTGCTCGTCCTAACTGAATGTAGAATTAAAAATCGCAAACCTAACCAAAACATTCAAGGGTACACAAGCATTTACACTGAATGTAACCCCATACAAAATGATGGTGTAGTTACGTGGTAAGGTTCAAAAGTTTCCGGCCTAATAATAATGAAAATTAACGTTTAGGTTAAAAAAAATATTTTTATTTTTCAATGTAGTCTCCTCCTATTGTTATACATTTTTCAGATCGTTTGATTAACATTTCTATGCCTTTAAAATAATATTCGGAAGTTTTGTCTTCGAAATGCTCGAAAACTGCAGCAGCGACCTCATCATCGGACGAAAATTTTCTCCCCCTTAAGTCCGATTTAAGTTTAGAAAATAAAAAATAGTCGCTTGGGGCTAGATCAGGGCTGTAAGGTGGGTGACGGATTGTTTTAAATCCACATTTAGATATAGCCGCCTTTACAACTGCAGCCGTGTGGACAGGCGCATTGTCATGAAGAAGACGGACACCCCTGCTGAGTTTTCCTCGACGTTTAAGCTTTATTGCTTCTCGCAACTGGTCTATAAGGCAAGCATAGTAACTGCCGTTTACTGTCTGATTGCGTTCTTTGATATCTATAAGCAATATCCCTTCGCAATCCCAAAATATTGTGGCCATTATCTTTTTGGTAGATTGGCACACCTTTGCCTTTCGAGGGGGTGCTTCCCCAGAACGACGCCACTCCATCGACTCTCTTTTCGAAAGAGGATCATAGTATAAGACCATAGTTTCGTCTCCGGTAACAATGGACTGGATAAATTCACTCTCACATGACTTGAACTCCTCTAAAAGTTCCTTGGAGCACGCCACTCGTTCAGCTCGCTGAGCACTCGAGAGAAGTTTCGGGACCCATCTTGCACTAACCTTATTCATGTTTAGATGGTCGTGTAGAATCCTAAGGACTGTTATTTTCGTAAGTCCCGTTCTTGACGCTATTTCCTTCGTCTTTAGTCTTCTGTCCTTCAGTACCTCTTGTTCGACTAAATCGACGTTATCTTGCGTAAGAACCTCAACAGGGCGGCCTGGTCGGGGTTCGTCATCGATGGACTCACGCCCTAAACGAAACTGCTTACACCAATCCTTAACAGTCGAAAACGAAGGGGAGGAATTCCCGTACACGTTATCTAACCTTTCTTTGATTATAGTTGGACTTATGCCTTCCTTTGTCAGAAATTTTATCACTGATCGATACTCCAATTTGAACATTGTACAAATTACACCGCTTTTTATATTTAAATCAAAGAAAATTTTATGAAAACGAAAGTTACAAACCACGAAATTATCCACACAATAGCTGAATAAATGACAAATAAAATGACATTAATTTGTTTCTTGTTTTCTTCTTTTAAATATATACGGCCAGGAACTTTTGAACCTTACTGGTATGTTCATAAGAAACGGTCTGAGCTACAAATTTAAGGAAATTGAGCTAGTTGGGGCAAACTGTCTACGGGTTGACATCGATGACTGTAGCATAGTTGGTGTTTACAGGTCGCCGTCATCCTATAATATTGAAATATTTTTGGAGTCATTGGATAAAGTTCTACATAACAACAGAAGTGCAAAAAATTCAATTTTAATGGGTGACCTTAACATCAATTTCCTGCAGGCGTCGAATAGTAAACACCCGCACTCTGACGAATATATAGACTTGCTGACTATGCACAGATATAGAATTGGCATTGACAGGCCCACAAGAGAGGACAGCTGTCTCGATCACTGCATGGTAAGGTTAGAGAACTATTTGTGTGAATGTGTGATTTATGATACGGCGGTCACTGACCATATGCTTACTTTATGCGTCCTGCAGAGAGTTAAAACAGTGAAGCGTAAAACTATTCCTAATGGAGTAGTAAAAAAAATTGATCATGATCAACTTAAGATTGATCTTCAAAAAGAACGTTGGGATAGTACATATTGCTGTCATGATACTGACAATGCCTTCAATGCGTTCAGTAACACATTGAATGAACATATTATAAATAACACCTCAGTTAGGGTAGCGGCTCGTCGAAGGAATAGTCCTATGAAACCATGGATTACGCAAGGGCTAATAAAATGTATTCGTAAAAGGGATAAGCTTTATAAGATTTTTAGAAAACACTCAGATAATATAATACTTAGGCGAGATTACTTGGAATACAGAAGACTTTGTAACTTATTAATTAAAAAAGCTAAAGTAAAGTACTATAAAGGTAAATTTGAGAAAGCAAAAAATAATCCTAGAATGACTTGGTCTGCAATTAATGAGGCTTCGGGTAGGAAAAATATTAGAGATAGGGCTGTCAAGGAGCTCCTGGTAGGAAAAGAAACAATAAAGGTGCCGGAGCGACCTCGCGAGGCTGCCAATGCTTTTAACTCGTTCTTTACCGGCATAGGTCGAAACTTGGCTTCGGAGCATTTCAAGCGACTGAATGTTTCGGAAACACAGTTAACTGACAATCTGGAAATTAGACATCAAGCGGACGCGTCTTTATACTTCGGGCCCACTAATCCAACAGAAATCGGTTCAATAATAAAATCACTTAAGAACAATGGTTCTAGTGGACTTGATGGTGTTCCGGGAAATACACTCAGAGCTGTGTCGGAACATGTGATCAAACCATTGGCACATGTCGTGAATACTAGCCTGAAATGTGGTGCGTTTCCTCAAGCATTAAAAACTGCGGTAGTTATCCCGATCTTCAAGAAAGGGAATGACAATGATTTGTCAAATTATCGACCCATTTCGCTTTTATCAAGTCTTTCCAAAATTTTTGAAAAAATAGTCAAGGCAAGACTTTGCTCTTACTTGGGGAACAATAATATTTTGTCGAACTCTCAGTATGGTTTCAGAAAGGGATGTAGTACTAGTGACGCAATAGCCAAATTATCGAAATTTGTAATAGATCACGTGGATAATAAAGCTAAAGTGCTATCTGTCTTTATAGATTTGACGAAGGCATTCGACACCATCTCGCACAAAGTACTCTTAAGAAAGTTGGAGGCATACGGAGTTATTGGAAGGATGCTGAGGTGGTTCGAAAGTTATTTGTCTGGCAGGAGACAGCTGGTACGACTAAATAATGTCGACGGTGGGGAGCTGCCTGTTGACTTTGGTGTGCCACAGGGCAGTGTATTGGGACCTATATTATTTAATATTTATGTGAATGACTTCTGTTCCCTGCTACAGTCGAAAGATTGCAGCTGCACATTGTTTGCCGATGATACAGTGATTAGCTTTGTTGGTAAATCATGGGATGAAGTAGTGGGTCTCGCGTCTGATGGTTTGAGGATCGCAAAGGCCTGGTATGATACGAATCTATTGACCCTGAATGTTTCTAAAACGAACTATATGTGTTTCTCGTTGAGTAGAGCGGCACAACCACAGCAAAACATCAGCTTAAAAATCCACGATTGTTCTAGGAATAGTGACACTGGTTGTAACTGTATAGAGTTAGTCAGGGTGCATTCATATAGATATTTAGGTGTTGAAATTGATGAAAATATGAAATGGGACCTCCACTGTCACAGCATTGCGGCAAGGATTAGGCAAACTGCCTATGTGTATCTGGAACTTCGGAACATAATTGATAGGGAAACACTGAAGACAGTGTACTATGCGTTGACCCAGACAATCCTTTTGTATGGCATTGTGGCATGGGGCAGCTGTAACTTACAACTTATGTCGAAATTAGAAATTGCGCAAAAACTAATTCTTAAAATAATTCACAGAAAACCCAGACGCTTTTCTACCGAATCTATATATAGATTGACTAAAGTATTGGCACCAAGGCAACTTTATGTCTGGCAATTGATAGTATATCTCGGAAAGCACCCTAACGAAGTGACTCAAAGAAAAATTCCTGAAAACCTCAGAAGCACACGTAATAAATTCAAAACACCAGGCAGGAATAGTGCAGCGGCAAAAAAGCACTTCTCATACATTGCGCCCAGACTTTATGAGGAATTACCCAATGAGTTGCAAGTTTTATTGGATTCTCATATGCTCAATAACTCAAATACAACGTTAAATAATAACTGTCCAAAAATGAATAGCTTAAATAATAATAGTAAACGGTTTCTTTTGGAATTCTCCTTCTCAGAATTTAGGACATTTTACGCAAAACTACTGCCATGACCATGATATCGTCCGGCTCCTCGCTCCTGTGATAGTTTGTACTGAAGCCGTCACACATTTCTGTAGTTTTATGTTATTTTTTGTATAATAATAATTATTATATTAACCTAAAGTAATTAATGTAAAAAAATAATGTGTATTTCTTAACTTTATAATTGGTTAAACCACGTTAAACTAGATGTTGTTTAGTTTAAATGTAGAAGAAGCTCGATCGCTCTCTGTAAACTGTGTCATGTAACTCTGTAACTAGCCCTAACACAGGCCTCGGTCTACTTGGGCTGTTACTGCACACTAGTCTTTAAACATTTGTCAGGACCAATGTTTAATCTAATAAGTGGAATGTTGATTTATAATAAATGTTGAATAAATAAATAAAAAAATAAAAAAAAAAATTTCAATAACTCTTAGTTGGCCAGACTAATCGCTATTTGAAAAACTTATTCGCTTCCGCTTTCCCTACACTTTGTATATAGCACACTTTCAAAGCTTAACATTACCTACTCTTAAAAAAAAAACTATCCATTTGCCATCTCATCTCTATACCATATCACGTAACCTTTCCTAATCACATCTAAAAAAAAAACATTCATCAACAATCTAACCTAATTAAATTTGTAAAATTCAACATCTCAGTAATTTTTTGAACCCGATTATTTGAACTAATAATTTCAGATAAGTGCTGGATGATCAGTCCAGTTACCTAAATAAAATTATTCTTTCATCTTCAATTTCACTTGACTGTACTATATATTAAAATTTAATAAAAAAAAAAACTTTCTTAAATCAATTATCTATAATTGGATATTTAATCATACTTCCTGTCAAGGAGTTTAACTTACAAAACAAACCCTATTCATTTCATATCTATACTTTCTGCATCATTTCATATTTTTAGTTTTTATCTCTCTTTTAAATTCGTAATATCTGCGCACTTCTTAACTTCACCTTGTTCGTCAAAATCTTTCGTTATGTCAAATCCGAGATCATATATCTATACCTCTACATTCACAATTCATAATCTAAAAAAAACTGTTGCTAACTGTACATCTAAAACATAATATTCGCAAAACCCTTACGCTGCATGTAACTGTTCACTGCAACCTTATCTTCCTACCAAGAATTACACGTGCAACGCAATCCGAGCTGTAATAACAGACTCTGGAATGCACTCCATTTTAGATAACTATGTTATTACTGCTATTTTAATTTTCAAAATGACTTACTTCTTGAGAGTACAATTTTTATAAATGTGCTAAATGAACAATTTGTAAACCAAAATTACCATTTTATCAAATTTATATTACTTTTCAATTATAAAATCTATCTTATAATTTTTCCTCAGAAGCAAATTAATTTAGAAAACATTATTATAAATTTTATTTTATTAATTATGTTCAAGTAAGGTGTAATTAAATAATATATAATAATATTACGACGAGAATTTTAATAAAGTAATTTAGTTGTTAAATATTATAATCGTTATTGGAATTTACTATCAAATTTCGTTCAATTTCAAACTGTCTATAAAGAAAAACACGTAGTATTAAAATTAATTATTCTGCTGACATACCAAATATTTATCCGATTTCGCAGTCACATTCACATTCATTCACATTTTTGGTGGTTTGCAACTTTCTCCTCTCCATGACTCCAACATTCTCCCGGCAGCGACTCTCTCCACGACTCCAGCATCTCCCGGCAGCGACTATCTCCCGGCACGAATTACTTTCCTTTTCTTATATCAGATATATGTACATCTCCTTTTTTCTTTTTGTTTCTATAAATCTTCCTATCATCTTTTTTTCTTCGTTCTTCTGTTCTTCACGTATTATCTTCTAAATATAATCTTCATTTTTCTTTTCTAACAACTTCTCTTCATTTTATGTACGTAGATATATTTTTGTAAAATAGTTTTGCTCTTCATTTTTTTTTATGTATTACATTTTTACTTATTATTGTAAGTATGTATTATATTTATAATTTCAGATATTTTTTTTATCTTCTCTTTTGTTTCACCATAATTAAAGTTTCACTTTCTCTTCAACACTTGAGTTTTTTTTTGTAGTCTTTCACTTAATACTTTCACTAATTATAATAATTAAATTGTCTATTTTTCTGGTCGGCGCGGCGCGCCGCCAGTGCAGCGCCAAGGCCGCACTGGCAGGATCGCCATGTAGGGACGGGAGTTCGGAGTAAATGATAGGCTCAAGTGCGGTTCACGAACTGAGGTTTATTAGCACTGCAATGTTATTATATTGGTTGGGCAGAGGTGTGTGCGTGCACACTACAGTATCAAGAATTACATAGTATTACCAAGTCGCTTTCCGCTGTCTATATGCTTAGATCTTTATAATTTTAAAATTTCTATCTAATCTTATCTTATCACAATGCGAGGGGTCTTTACTGATACACTTCGACCCATTTGTACCTATACTAGCTTTTTCCCGCGACTTCGTCCGCGTAGACTTCATTTATTGACAAATAGCTTTTGCCCGCGGCTTCGCTTGTGTGTGCCACTCCTGACTCACGTATTTCAATCCCGTTTTTTTCCCGTTCCCGTAAGAATTTCGTGAAATGCTCTCTTAATGCTCGCTACACTCCCCAAAGAACCCACTTGCCTAATTTCAGCTTTCTACGACCAGTAAAACGAAAAATCCCGTTTTTTCCCGTTCCCGTGGAAATTTTGGAAATTCCTCTCTTAATGCTCCTCTATACTCTCCAAACAACCTGTACGAGCACGCTCGACATTAATATTAAGCTGACGTAGAACCCGTGGTGTACGTCACATATTGATTACGTAAAACTTTATATTATATTTTAGTGCAATAAAGGTACTCAACCTGGACGGTCACGGCTTTCAATCCACAACCCGTTCTTCTAACATTCTAACAGTTACAACATAACATTAACAACCAACATTTGTACATGTAGGGCCTGTTACCCTAATAGACCCTACATTTTTGGTCCTTCGAGCCGGATCAGTTTCAGTGTGACTTGTGCAGCCACGGTAGTGTAGTGAATTGGTTTGTCCGGCCTCCCACAAGCGGGTCTCACCGGTCGAATTGAGAAGACACACGTCGTTGTTCTACTACAGGCACGCGATTCTGAACCGAACATCAACATTTCGATTTACGAAAAAACAAAACATCTCTTCAACAATGGACACCTTGAACAGACAGCAGATCATCAAGGAAACCATCGAAAAGATGATAACAAACTTTAAGAAGGATTCCGCCAGTCGCAAGACGGTGGAGTATCTAACAAAGCGGGCGACAACACTTCAAGCTCTTTGGGATGAGTTTGACACAAATCATCAGCAGCTGCAACAACTTCAAGACAATGGCAGTTTAACTGAACAGTACGGCGATATGTACCAACAGGTGAAGCTTCTGTACGAAACCCTTCGCGAACAGTTGCAGGCTTGTGAAACTACATCCAGCGCCGACAAGAACATGCCATCACAGACGGATGAGCTTTTCAGCCAACAAGGTACTAACTTCAGAGCTTTTACACGCCTTGTTAGAAACCTCAACAACAACATCGACCAGATCTCCGAAAAATGGGAGGTTGAAGATAAACTACATATGCTTCAGTCAAGATGGAAGGCTATAGATGACATTCATTGGAAGTTAGACAACATTTTCATTGGATCGGACGTAGATTACGAGCAAGAGTTTAACCAACATGAAGCTACTTACGAAAAAACTAAAAAACAACTTTATCAAAAACTGAATGGGACATTTCACCAGCAACAAGCAGTCCCAAGGATCGAAATTCCAACGTTTACCGGCAACTACATACAGTGGCCATCATTTATGGATCTCTACTGCGAGGCAATTCATAACAACAACATGATCCCAAAGGCTCAAAAAATGCAACACCTGAAAGGAAAACTTAGAGGGGAGGCGGAGCGTCTTGTTCAACACTTGTCAGTGTCGGCGGATAACTACGATACGTGCTGGGATCTCCTCAACAATAGATACAACAACAAGCAGTTACTCTTCACGAAGCTGATACAAACATTCCTTAACCAACCAGCCGTCCAACATCAAACTGCCTTTGACCTTAAAAGACTACATGACACCAGTCTGGAGGCTGTGCACGCGATCCATAACCTGAAAATCGACACGTCAACGTGGGACCCATTCCTGGTACACATTCTAACAACCAAACTAGACTCGGATACGTACACGTCGTACATGGAAACAAGAAAGGCACCGCGTGAACTACCTAGCTTCGATGAATTTATACTTTTTTTGGAGAACAAGTTTACCGCACTAGAGCCGGTATCAAGAAAGAAGCAAACAATAATCCAGCCTGCGATTAAGATGAGCCACGGGACTGCGAGAAATATTCCTTCAACATCATTCAACGAGCAAAATAACAGCAAGTTTAAACGTCATATTGCGAAATCATACATTGCGACAGCAGAACGTAATTGCCCTATATGCAAAACAAACCATCTTTTAATACATTGCAAAACATTCCAGAACATGACACCAAACGTTAAAATGACAACGATTTCACAATTGAACATTTGCCAGAATTGCCTATATTCGCATAACGGCAAGCAATGTAATTCAATTAAACGATGCAAGGTCTGCAATAAGTCTCACCACACAGCGCTGCATGACTTAACACGCAATACCGAACACAACTATGCTCCAACGACATCTGCGGGTACAACACAGCAGCATCCACCAGAGAGTATAGAACACCCGCAACGATCGAGCAACCACGTAATGGGAAACTTTAATGAGATTCTGCTAGCTACGGTTCAAATTAAAGTAAAGGCGATCGATGGAACATTTCTACAATTAAGATGCCTTTTAGACCAAGGGTCCCAGATAAATTTGATAACAGAATCAGCGGCCCAAAGGTTAGGGCTCAAAAGACATAAACAAAGCGCCACTGTCTCAGGAATTGGACAGGCAGCAAAACAAAGTAAGGGCACCGTACAGCTGAGTTGTGAATCGCTGTGCGGAGACCACGCCTTTACAACTGACGCACTTGTAATGACAACAATGGTCAACAACTTACCAAACTACTCGTTTACTAAACAACAATGGCCACACTTAAACAACATTACTCTGGCGGATCCGGATTACAACATCTCCAGGCCAGTCGACATACTACTGGACGCTGGTGTCTACGCAGATATCGTCATGGCCGGCATCCTCAAAGGTCCTAACCATGCCCCAATCGCTCAGCAGACAAAATTAGGCTGGGTACTGGTCGGCAACGTAAAACCGATCAATTGCTACGCAGTGTTGAACAACCTAGAGGAAATTGCTCAATTTTGGGAGATTGAGGAAATTACGGAGTCATCTCACAACATGACACCGATGCAAGAGTATTGCGAAACACTTTACAAAAGCACAACACGAAGACTAGAAAATGGACGTTACGAGGTGAAAATTCCAATGCAACAAAATTTTGAACAAAACATCGGGACCTCTAAGCCACAGGCAGTCGCGCAGTTCCTTCAACTCGAAAAACGTTTAGCAAGAAACGAAAAATTATCAGATAGCTACAAGGCTTTTATGGCCGAATATCTTGCCCTCGGCCACATGAAAGAATGTACAGAACCTCGTGAACCTAGCTGCTTCCTGCCACACCACGGAGTTCTTAAGTTGGATTCAACAACCACTAAGCTACGCACTGTATTCAACGCTTCGTGTCCCACAAAATCAGGATATAGCTTAAACCAACTCATGGAGAGCGGGCCGAACCTACAACAAGATCTGCAAGCCATGATTTTACGATGGAGATCATTTCGATATGTATATACAGCCGATATAGAGAAATTTTACAGACAAATACTCATAAACGAAGCGGACCAACATTTACAAAAGATCGTGTGGCGCAACACCCAAACAGAACCCATAAAAGAGTTCCAGTTATGTACTGTGACATATGGCACCAAATCTGCACCGTACCTTGCGATGCGGACAATTAAACAGCTCGTCGCAGATGAGGGCCCACAATACCCTCTCGCGGCAAACATCTTAAACAATCAACTGTATGTGGATGACCTTCTGGGCGGAGATAACGACCTGACCTCAGCGAAAACAGCACAAAACCAACTCATACGACTACTACACGCGGGCGGTTTCAACTTACGCAAGTGGGCTAGCAACCATCCCAGCCTCTTGGAAGAATTGTCAGAAGATCAAATAAGTCAAAATATGTTAAACATTAACAACATAAACAACAATAAAACGCTCGGAGTCTTGTGGAACCCGAGTTCGGATCAGTTTACATTCAACATCGCCGACGTGAGCGCTAGCAAGAATGACGTCATAACAAAACGTACACTACTGTCGGACTTAGCTAAAATATACGATCCACTGGGCTGGCTTTCCCCAGTGACAATGAAAGGGAAGGTCATATTTCAACAAGTATGGAAACATGAACTTGCCTGGGATGACCCTCTTCCACAACAAATACAAGCGGATTGGAAGGTCTTCAGGAACGAGTTAACAATACTTAACAACATAACAGTGCCGAGATGGATTGGAAACATGAATCAACAAGTTGAACTTCACGGATACTGTGACGCGTCGGAAAATGGGTATGCGTGCGTCATTTACATGAAGAGTACCGACGAAAATTACCAGCCGACAGTCAAACAAATCGCAGGAAAAACAAAGCTCGCCCCTGTAAACAAACATATAACACTACCACGATTAGAGCTCTGTGGTGCGGTTCTACTATCCAAGCTAATGGCGAAAACCATAGATTCAATAAGCGATCAGACAGTACATTTATACGGGTGGACCGACTCAACCGTTGTGCTCGGGTGGCTGCAAGGTGATATAACGCGATGGAAAACGTTCGTTGCAAACAGAGTTAACAAGATTAAGGAGATTATGCCATCGAGCTGCTGGAAACACGTGCGCTCTGAAGACAACCCAGCAGATTGTGCCAGCCGAGGAATACTGCCCTCACAGCTTGTTACACATCCTCTTTGGTGGGAAGGCCCACAGAAGATAAAGGAAAACATATTATTGCCCAGATTAACAGAAACATATGAGGAACCCGCCGAAGAACGCAAAAGAAACAGACAAACATACACAGTTCAACTAACGTCACCGATTATAGAGGAACTTTTAAACAACAATAGCTCTATAACACGCGTGATACGGATTCTCGGTTGGGTGTCACGTTTTATTAAAAACGCAAGGCGGACGAATAAAACGAGGTCGGCGTACCTAACAACAACAGAGCTGAGCAATGCACATACTTCAATTATACTGTCAGTGCAAAATAAGTATTTTGCTAAGGAAATTGCGCAACTGCAGAACCATAACAACGTAACATCGAAAGGTCGACTTTTACAATTGAACCCAATGTTGAACAGAAACAACGTGTTATGTGTGGGAGGAAGATTAAAACAGGCAACGATTAGTGAATCACAGAAACATCCAATTATTTTACCACACAACGACAAGTTAACTGGACTGCTAATCGATCAAGCCCACATTACAACACTCCACGGTGGACCCAGACTCACTCTCGCCCATCTTAGAAACAAATACTGGATACTGAGAGGAGTAAGAACAGTAAAGGGACGTCTTGGAAGGTGTGTCAAGTGTCATCGCTTCAAACCAACAACAAACAACCAAGTGATGGCCGATCTCCCTGCACCCAGAGTAACGCCTTCGCGGCCCTTCACGCACACTGGCGTGGACTTTACTGGCCAAGTCGAGGTCAAGGCCAACAAAGGAAGGGGAATCAAAACAACCAAAGGATACATATCGGTATTCGTGTGCCTAGCGACCAAGGCCGTGCATCTGGAACTTGTATCGGACCTTAGTTCAGAAACATTTCTTGCTGCATTTAGAAGACTGTGCGCTCGTCGTGGGTCCCCACAGCATCTTTACAGTGACAACGGCACCAACTTCGTAGGGGCAGCGAGAGCCCTGACGCAAGAAAGAAACGAAGCCCTTCAACATTACATTAACACAGCAGTGATGGACACCCTCACCACCCAAGGCATCGACTGGCACTTCAACGCACCAGCCTGGGCGACAGCTGGTGGTCTGTGGGAGAGGCTGGTCCGCAGCACGAAGCATCACCTGCGCCGGGTACTTGGGGAGCAAAAACTAACATTTGAAGAGTTTTCCACTCTTCTGACACAAATTGAGAGCTGCCTTAACTCTAGACCCCTCACCCCGTTGACAGAAGATATCGATGACTTAGAATGTCTTACCCCAGGACACTTCCTAGTTGGTGGACCAGTCTTAGCGGGCCCGCTGTCGCCGGAAATAGAACCAAAGAGCGTGAAAACTCGATGGCAACTAACAGAGAAAATCCACCAGGATTTTTGGAAGAAATGGTCAAGTGAATATCTGCATACACTACAGACGCGCAGTAAGTGGTTTTCTACCAAAAAAGATCTAAAGATCGGTGACATGGTTCTGGTAAAGGAGGAAAACATACCGCCCGCCAGATGGCTGCTTGGAAGAGTGGTAGAAACTCATCCTGGAAAGGACGGACACGTCCGCGTCGTTTCATTGAAAACAAAGAACAACATTATGAAACGACCTATCACCAAACTGGCTCCACTGCCAATTGATGAAACGGAAGAGCAGGTTGATGACAACAATACCCTGCCAACGCAACAACAAGCACAGGACGACCAAAAACGACGTAGTAAGAGAACAGTGAACAGCTACGTTTGTTTATTTCTGCTAATGCTTGCGGCTTGGATCCCAGCATCTTCATGCCAGATGAACTGTACTATTCGAGAGTTAAATCCATCAAAACAAATTTATTTTGATAAACTAGCCGATATGCAAATCATACAAGATCAATGGAAGATGGTGGTTTACTACAATATGAAGGCATACTGGAAGGGTCTGGTAGCCATTGAAAATTATGTAAACCATCTTACAAACCTGTGTAACCAAGAAACCGCCTTCACAACAATCGCCTCGCAACTTCGACATGAAATGAACGAGCTACAACATTACAACAAGATATTATCAACAGAACATGGCATAAATTCAATAAGGAGGAAACGAGGTCTAATTGATGGGATTGGATACGTCGCGAACTCACTGTTCGGAGTATTAGACGAGAGATTCGCACAGCAGTATGACAAGGACATCCAGTTAGTACGCGCAAACGAAAACCACCTATTAAACTTGTTCAAAAATCACACATCGATTATAGAAAGCGAATACAATATTCTTCAGAGGAACGAACAAGTGATGAATCAACAATTTACAGCCATCAGCCAACATCTGCAAGAAGAGGACAGACGCATCAACGCCAGTCATCAGAGCACAATGTACATAACAGCGACAGCACTCGCCGCCAACATGGTTATGGCCAACTTGCGGAGAGTACAACAAATGCTGTTGGATTTGATAACTGACATTAGAGACGGACGCGTAGACACGCATCTTATACAGCCAGATCAACTCGAAGAACAACTAAACCTCATCGCAGGGCAGCTTCCGGGCGATCTGTCTCTGCCATGCGTGAATACTCACCACTGCACAAGAAGAATGTACAAACTGTCTCGCGTACACGTGCACTTAACAAACAACTTCCTTTTGTTTGAGTTCAAATTACCCTTAGTTAACACGGAACAATACGAACTCAATCGCCTTATACCGATACCGCAAATAACATCAGGAAGAACCCAACAGATGATTGAAACATCCGAATATCTGGCCATCAATCTTAGAAAGGATGCAATAATACGAATAACACATCAGGACATAAATACATGCCAGCTAATTAAGGAACATCAATTGTTATGCGATATGAACCTACCTATCTACGACATAAAGGCCAGCGCAAATATATGCGAAGCTCAATTAATCAACAATAAAAGATTATCCAGTTGCAAAACAATAACATCGGAGTGTGCCGACAAATGGATCCGATTACATGGGCCAGACACCTGGCTATTCTCGTGCTGTGGGAAATGCGCAGTTCGCACGTTTTGTCCTACTGGCGTTACGACACTTTCATTAAGCGGCACAGGTTTAATTACATTGGATTCGGGATGCATGCTGAAAGGAGACCAAATAATAATCCATTCACATAACAATTTTCACAGCAAGACGACTGTCAATGAAGATGACGTGTATGTACGACTGTCCTCGGTCAATGACGTGATTGAGGAGAACAACTATACCTTCACTCCAGAAGACCACCAAGAAGTTATGAGCCGATTAAAATCTAACATAGAAACAGTTAAACTACAACAACAAACACTGAAAGATATTACGTCATCGCATGACGTACATCACTACACATTCGTCACATTTATGACGATTTGTGCGATAGCGGCCATAATTTGGGCAGCTTGCTGCATCAGAGGAAGACTTCGAAACAAGACAGAACAAGTAATCGTCCTGGATCACATCTCGAAACAAGAAGACAGCGCTACATCGTATCGAGAGTCACGTGACCGCGACACTGCAACCGATGTGATTGTACATTCTCCAACACATATCAATAAGGGAACTTCACCCTAGTCGATCTTTCTTTCTTTCATTTGTTTCTTAGATTTGGCAGCATGTACGAGCACGCTCGACATTAATATTAAGCTGACGTAGAACCCGTGGTGTACGTCACATATTGATTACGTAAAACTTTATATTATATTTTAGTGCAATAAAGGTACTCAACCTGGACGGTCACGGCTTTCAATCCACAACCCGTTCTTCTAACATTCTAACAGTTACAACATAACATTAACAACCAACATTTGTACATGTAGGGCCTGTTACCCTAATAGACCCTACACAACCTAAATGCCGAATTTCAGCGTTCTACAACCAGTAAAACGAAAAGTTCCGTTTTCCCGTTCCCGTGGGAATTTTGAAAAATTATCTGTTATAGCTTCTCTATACTCTTCAAGCAACCTACATGCCAAGTTTCAGCTTTCTACAACCAGTAAAACGAAAAGTTCCGTTTTCCCGTTCCCGTGGGAAGTTTGGAAAGTCCTCTCTTGATGCTTCTCTACATTCCCCAAGCAACCTACGTTTCGAATTTCAGCTTTCTACGACCAGTAAAACGAAAAGTCCCGTTTTTCCCGTTCCCGTGAGAATTTCAGGAATTTTTCTCTTAGTGCTTCCCTACACTCAACAAGCAACCTACATGCCAAATTTCAGCTTTCTACGACCAGTAAAACAAAAAACCCCGTTATTTCCCGTTCCGTGTGAATTTTGGAAAGTCTTCTCTAAATGTATGTATGTATGTAAAACTCTTTATTGTACATAAAACACATGAAAAAGATGAATACAGGAAAACACGAATGCACAAAGGCGAACTTATCCCTAAAGGGATCTCTTCCAGTTAACCTAAATGCTTCTCTACACTCCCCAGGCAACCTACATATCGAATTTCAGCTTTCTACAACCAGTAAAACGAAAAGTCCCGTTTATCCCGTTCCCGTGGGAATTACGGAAAATTGTCTCTTAGTGCTTCCTTACACTCACCAAGCAACCTACATGCCAAATTTCAACTTTCTGCGACCTGCAGTATAAAGTAATTATAGTTCATAGGATTTCGTTGAACTGAATATATAAATCCCGTTTTTTCCTTATCCAGTGAGAATTTCCAAAAATCCTGTAATTATTTTCTTAGTTTTGTAATCATCTACTTGTGTACGAAGAGTCTATACTTATTAAGTATAGTTACTGAGATAGGGTCACTCGGAATCGAATATAATAAATCCCGTTTTTTCCCGTTCCCGTGGAAATTTGTGTGTGTGTGTGTGTGTTGTTGTTTTCGTAATCAGCGACCCGATAAACCGTTCAAACAATACTACCCACTATAATATAATAATAATAATACCCACGTTGATTTTCAGACTTTTCACCCCCTATACCCGTTTAGGGGTTGAATTTTCAAAAAACCTAAAACAGGTATTTACTCATTTATCGTTAGGATTACTCCTGTAAAGTTTCGAATAAAATAGTCTAACTAATCTTGTTTCCCCATACAAACTTTGGACCCCCATTTAACCCCTTTAGAGGTCGAATTTTGAAAAATCCTTTCTTAGTGCACCCCTAGACCTTATAAGGAACCTACGTGCCAAATTTGGAATCTCTAGAACCAGCGGTTTGGGCTGTGCGCTGATATGTCAGTCAGTCAGTCAGTCAGTCAGTCAGTCAGTCAGTCAGTCAGTTTCTTCTTTTATATATATATATAGATAGATATGTAATTTTTCAAAAATAACGATGAGACTGCGTTGTGCTTATACCAATACAAGTGTGGGCTTTCTTGGAATAAGAGTTTTCAATTATTCACGGTTAAGTTCATTCGAAATATTATAAACGGGATATGAACCGCGATTACCTTTATTGAGCTCCCGATATTTCGATGCAGTTGCATGCATCATGATCACGGGTTTCTTGGAATAATTCATAATTTTAATGTTTTCGCTTTCATACAAACCAAAAGGAAAAGATGACTATTTTGTCTACTTTGTACAGTGGACCTTTACCAAATCTTATATTGTGTAGCAACGGCGTAGAAGCTTAATAGTAAACATTGCCACGGTTGTTTTTAATTTTATTTTTAGTACTGGTGTGGTAAACGAGCAAGTTTAGTGACAAGCAAGTGAACGCAACACTAGAGGACTGCAGATGCGTTGCCAGCCGAGGGCTAAGAAGGCATACCTCATGTACCAAGAAATTTTCCGCGTCGGAAAACAGCAGCTCAAGCCGCAAGTTAGGTGGCGGTAGACATCCGGACGGACCTTGTATACGACCCTACCACATCCATGTGAAATGACTACTAAAGCACAAGCAGTGTGCTCGGCGCGGCGCGGCGGCGGCGCGCGGTGACATCGCCCAGTTTCTACTCATCTTGCAATTTACGTATCGATAAATCTGTTGACTCGCTCTGACCGCCTCCATAACTCACGACCGCTTTCAGAAGTTGCTTCGGAGCTATGCAATTAATTAAAGTATCTATATACCGAACTAGTGCACGGCGTACCTAATGGATGATGGAGGAGTACAGTTAATTTTCGTAATATATTATCGCTAGATGTTGGAAGGTAAAGAATCTTTAAGTTATTTCTGTACTTTTTCGAGCTAGTTTGTACCTTACCTGGTGAGGGCGGCGGCACATCTATAACGCGGTCCCCGTGGTACCAGAGCGCCGCCTCCAGCTCGCCGCCGTCGTCGTCGCCCGCGCCGCTGGCGCCGGTCGCGCCGGTCGCGCCGCACGTCAGCGCGGCCACGCCGCCCGCCGCCGCCGGCGCCACCGTCACCTCCGCCTCCCAATTTTCGTCGGCCACTGCGGACCACACCGGACATGAGACTCCGCAGCGCAGGCCGACAGCGAGCGCTTGCGCTGGACAGGCTTGGCACTGACCGGGCAGCAGCGTGACGGGCGCGGAGAGCGCCACGCCGTGCGCGTTGGCGGCGCGGCACCGCAGCTCGCCCCCCTCGCTCCCCCCGCCGCCCGCCGGCGCCGGCGCTATCTCCAGCGTGCCGTTGCTGTGCACGCGCCTGTTGTAATAATACAAACAGTACAGAATCTCCGGTCCGTGATAGCGATCCACGCTGAGCCGTTCCTTCTTTATTAATTCGGAACCTGAAGCTGAAAGAAAATGTTCACTCATTTACGAGTAAAGTTGTTTTTTTTTGTCAGGCCAATTAAAAATGAAAACATCATAATAAAAAATAACGACAGAAACAGGAAAACATGATGTCCCGGCAGATGAACGGCGGCGTGTCCGCTTGCCCGCGCCCGCGCCGTGCTGCCCACCAGTAGTGTATAATTGGGGGACCTGGATCAAACGAGATCCAGGATCCCCCAATCATACGTTATAATGATTACTGATCATGAATCAATACATTAATACATGTCAATCGAATTATCTGTTGAGCATATAATTACAGTACAATCCGATAATCAAGTGCTAGTTCAATCAAAAACTACTTCAATTAAATTCTAGTTCTAATACACTCTGAGCCAGAACCGCCACAAAACACCCTCGATCACAAATACTAGTCTTGCTTTATTTACGAACTTTGAATAGTGAAATAAAATGCACTGATATTTATAATTAAAATCATTTATTTAATTATGAATAAGGTTGTTACATTCTATGTACCACCGTCTAATACACTTTACATTTGTTAAAGCACATCTTTTTTTTTTATGTTTAATACATCTAAAATACAGATCGCCAACATCACTAAACATTTTATGCAATTCTTCAAAGTCTGGACACCCCATTTCTTCTACATCAATAATATCACAATTAGAACTTATTTCTTTTACCCACTTAACTTTTTCAGAACCTCTCACTAAAATGGTCTTATTTTTTAACAAATACTCCGCATATCCTTTGAAATCTGGATAGTCAATATTTCCTTCACTCCATGTTATGCCATAGTTTTTCCTAGTGCACTGCACCTGTTTTCGTTCTTCATCTGTTAACTTAGAATACGGGTACGGCGATTTTATTAAACTATTTTGCGCATAATTTTCTGCAGCGAAGGCAAATTCCTTTATTATAAAATTATTCTCCTTCACCTTGAAGCCTTGCACGTCGACTATGTAAGTATTTGAATTCATGATACTTTCTTCGCAAACAAGAAGCAGTTCTACACGATAACGGTTGGGATACTACTGATTGAAGCCTAGCGTATTGTTTGTATAAATAAATAAAGCACTAACTAGGCGACCGAGCTTTAGCTTACATTGTAAAACAGCGCTCCTCGTTTTCAATCACACAATGTTAATGCTCAGATTCATTAGCTTTTGCTCTGTCGAACAAAATCGCAGAAATGTTCTTGGACACACCAGATACGGATTGATGTTTTCCAGATTCACAACCTTGAAGCCTTGTACGTCAATTATGTAAGTATTTGAATTCATATTAGTTTCTTCGAAAACAAGAAGCAGTTCTAGACTATGACGGTTGTGATACGACTGTTGAAGTGTAGCGTATTGTTCGTATAATAAACGATAATTATTATGCTCGAATTTCGCAGACGGTAATCAAATCAAATTATATCTTTAGGTTTATTCCTAACTTTAGGAAGAAAGTAAACAAGGATTAAGTATACATGATTTATTTATAAAACATACATTTTTAAAGGTACAAACATTAAAATCAAAATGTTTATTATTATACACAGTGAATAAATAGAACACCATCATATCCTTCACAACACTACTATTTCTATTTATAACATGCTCAGGTTTCTATAACCACTCAGCGTAATGATTTAGAAACTTCCAATTAGATTGGTAGCAAGTCTATATAACATTTATCTATTCTAATTACTCGAGCTGCTACTTGTAATCCCGTGTAAAAGATTCGTGAGCGTTTAGTTTTATAATAACTCTGAGTTATTAGCACACCAGAATAGTGCTCAGCGTTTAATATTTTGACATCATGACGACCATGAAGCTGACATTTATCAATGATAACCTCAACGATATCTCCTTTGTTGATATTCATTTTGATTATATACTTATTATAAAATATATACGTTGACAAATATCAGTATTAAACAAATATATAATATGATTGTTGATTTATTTACTTAAAAATATTATTATCTACACACCACTTATTTAAACAAGATACATTTTTAAAAGCACATGTTTTGGTATGGTAAATACAATTATAAATGTCGGAAGAAATCGAATATTTCTCACTAAGTGTTTTTAAATTAGGACAATTAAAGTCTTCTAAATTGTAAACATTGTCACTTTCTATTATCTTCTTTAACCAGACCACTTTTTCAGTACCTTTTGTATAAATACGTCTATTTTTACAAAAGTTTAATATCAAACTCTTATAGTTGAAGTATGGCACATACCCCTCATTCCATAATATTCCTCTGTTTCTCTCTATCCATGAGGCTTGCAACCGTTCTTTCTTAGTTAAATTATAAAAAGGATAAGGTGGTTTAATCAACAACACAATGACACCTTTTTTGCAAATAATTGCTATTTCTTTAGGTATAAATGTATTGTTTTCGTTTTTAAAACCTTGAACATCCATAATCACATTCATGATAATTTTCGCACTATATTACTCAAGGGTTTATACTCGATTAGACGATCATTTATGATTAGACAGTACGCTGTTGTATTGTCAGGTATATCTTCTGAAGACTCGATTTCTAAACGGACATCAACCGGTCCTGTTTTCAACGAATCATTTTGTCGTGAACAATCAATAACGAACAGTGGGGCTTTTTTCCCGAATGTATTTAAATCAAGCAGGGGATCGATTCCGGTGTTGTAATACGACTGACGAAAGTTAACATACATTTCGTATAATATACTATACTTATCTTCATTAAATTTTAAATTAAGTGAATCATAAGGAAAGTACTGTGAATTTAAAAACAACTTGACATTTGTTATGTTACAATGATCAAATTCTGATGAACTCTTCGTTCGATTCAGTTTTCTATCAGTTTGAACACCGAATATAACATATCTCGGTTTTTCTAACTGAGAAGCAGTTTTGACAGACCACGAGTGTTTTGTTGCTTTAGGTAAAAGC
Organism: Pandemis heparana; assembly: GCA_963854515.1. Lineage (NCBI taxonomy): Eukaryota > Metazoa > Arthropoda > Insecta > Lepidoptera > Tortricidae > Pandemis > Pandemis heparana. The sequence continues at coordinate 19,175,216 of OY978007.1, read as the reverse complement.
GGATATTCATATAAATCCCAATTTCGGAAAGCTAGTTGTATTGCTCGATCTTTTTCCAAGTGCTTAAGCAGCAATAATCTATTGCGATCCGAAACTTTAACATGAGGGATACGTCACTGAACCTTATGTATGTCTATTTCTATAGTATCATTTGTATCAGTTATAACACTATTCAAAACGGAATTGTTTCTATGAAGTATAAGTTCATGTCTACAATTGGCAACAATTTTGTTATAATCTTCTGCAAACCCTAACACTTTATTAAGCGGTATAATAACAGAAAAATTATCCCCTTTTTTCGCACTTCCGTTTAAATTCCACCCCCACAATGCTGAACTTTTACTTTCGCCTACGTTCATTGAGATAAGAGATTTAATCGTAGTTGTGATTCCAGCATTTTTAACATGATCTATTTCTACCCCATTTAATTCGTATCTTATATCTTGAAATAAAAACAATATAGGATTATTTATAAACTTAAACTCTTTCTTCTTCTTTTTTCCTGCTGTATCTAGTTCAAATACACTCGCATGTCCTTCGATGTAAATGGAGCTTGCAGATGGTAATACATAAACATCTTGCTGATGAATAGGTATTCTGATTTCATCGTTTTCTTTAAAGCTGTGATTGTATGGATTGTAGCTGTGAATCTCGTAGCTTTCAATAGAATTATCTTGCTGCGGTAGTTCAGTTATTTGCAGCATATTATATTTATTTTTATTTTATTTTTAAGCCGAGAGAATGAAGAAAGATTTTATTACTTTTAGTAATTTTATTTGTCGTACTTAATCGTGTTCTTCCTTTGAACACTGGAAGATTAATAGTACATTTTTGTTCTTTGATGTTGTTTTTATTGAAAACATACATATTTAATTGTATACTTATAATAAATTGAAGCGGTTATTTGTGCTAAACTCGGCAGACTGTTATGTACTCAACGCCCAATTCTGAATACTGTTCGCGAAGGAATGTCCTAATCCGGTTTAGCATTTTATTTTATTATCATTTAACAACCGTAACTATATGTTTAATCCGTTTCGTTATTTATTTATTTAGTCTCGATTTACTTTTCCAAAATGATTTTAGAAATTTCAAACATAAATGTCCGCAGTTGTATAAATGATTGCCTTGTAAATTGACATAATTATACCGAATATTTGTTCCGACATATGCTAAGAATTCTTTTGGCGGTTTTAAGTTACCGTAACTGTCAAAATATTCAATATAGTCTTTAATTTTTCCATAGGCTACCCAGTGAGTACCAACATTTTTAGATGAATCTAAATTAATCACGCCGCATTCCATCAGCCACGGCTTTTCTGGTAATTCATCTCGCATAAATACGCCTCGAAAATGGGGTATATTTTTCGCATGCTTTATTATATCGATATTAGTTAGCGCTCGATCAGGTAGCCCAGTATCTAGTTTTTTTTGTTTGAAACGTAAATTCCTAACCCGTGTTTGTACGGTTTAAGATGTAATCCTTTACCAATACACATAGCCTCCATTTTCATGTTATGTCTTTTTAACTCTGCAAGATGTTTTTGTGCCGATTTATAATGATTGATAGCTTTGGTGATTCCCGCAACACCTCCAGCCAAGCTCCCCGTAGCAGATAAGCCGGCAAGAATAGGAATTAATGGTAAAAATCCACCAGTTTTAGGTACAGGTATCACTCTCGGGGATTGCACGGTTATGTCAGAAGCAAATTCTCGAGCAGCCGCGTATGCTAACTCCGTTAGCAATTTCTTGCACTTTGGTTTCAAATTTCGAATATGTTTTTTAGTGTGCGATACAATATTACTAAAGGTTTTTTTCAGACCAGCTCCCGTTTTCTGGGAGGGTGCTAATAATGTTTTTTCCTTATGATGCGCTTCTTTTTTAGTATTACTTCGTGTGTGTTTCATTTTAATAATAGTAATATTGGTATGATTAAAATGCTTTATTTAAAGTTGACTTTCTTGCATAAAGATCCAAGTGCAAATGAGCGTATTAAGTATGAATAGCTTATTTAATGTACTAAAATCACTACAAACGATTGTTTTTATCAATCCAACTGTTCTCACTTGATGGAAGACCCAGCCACTTAACATATACTTTGTTTCCTTTGCTTTTTACAACTTTTTCAACAAGATATACATCAGGGTGAGCAGTTTTCTGAATTTCTTGTCTGTAGAATGCTCCTAAAATAGGCCTAGACTTTGCGTCTTCTAATAAATATGTGAGTGGGTTAGTTTGTTGGACTTTTCTTATCTTAAATATTTCGGTTGACCAATTAGGTGTAAATCCTTTTTCAAAACATCCCTTGTATTTACTGATTCTTACAAAATCTCCAACTTGAAAAACATGACGATTCGGTCTTTTTTCGGATAGCGAATTGTTAATGTATCTTTGTAAGACAATTTCTTTATTATTATGATTAATTTCAGCCGGCGTTTTTCCTATGGTTCTATGAAAGGTATGATTGTATTCGTAAACTTTCTTGTCAAGAGTCCCATCGATCCATTTATAATTTCCTTTCAAACTAAATTCTTTGTAAAGCTTAGTTTTGAGAGTTCTTATAAGTCTTTCTACGATTGATGCTTTTTTTGTAGAATAAGAAGAGTAATGATTTATGTGATACTTTTCAATAACTTTTTTGAATTTATTATTATAAAATTCTGTACCCATATCAGTTTGTAAATTTTTTGGGTGACGACCATTTTCCAACAATGTTTGAAACTCTTTAGATACGATTTCTTTAGTCTTTTGTTTAATCGGGAATGCCCAAGCATATTTTGAGAAACCGTCTATAATTACTAGTATGTATTTATAACCAGCATTTAATTTGGATAAAGCTTGCATATCTATCAAATCCGCTTGCCAAAGGTCATCTATATCTCTTAATATTACGCTTCTCCGAGGGAAGTTTACTCGTACGTTTTTATGAATTTCATTAACAACGTCGGCTTTGCTCATAATGCTTGTTTAATTTTCCCTCAAGCTCCTTTAATGCAATATCTTTTTCAATATTTTTTACACGGTCTGTTAAAATCATAACCAGCTTTTCAATATGCGCAAGTTTTTCAGAATTATTCTTATTAAATTTATCAACGATCTCTTTATTAACAACGTCGGATACTTCACGTTTATCTATAGATGATATTTTAATTACTTCCAGTTTATAACTATCAACATTAAAATTTCCTTTTTTCTCTTCATTCATGTCTAATGCTTATTAGATTACTAGACGAAATGACTACACGAAAACAGAATTTATTCTTTTATTATACCCGCTTCCTTTAACTCTTCAATAATTGATATAATTTCATTGTCATGATTGCTGTTACCAGCACTTTTAGATGCAATTAAAAGTTTCAGTCTTTCAATAAGTTCGTTAGGATCATCCCAATAAATATAATCCGTATTACTTTTATATCGTTTTAATTCAGGCAAACCTTGACCGATTTTCAATTGCGGCAACTGTTGAGTGAACTCATTATTTTCGTCAGTTACTTGTGAAAATAGAGGCTTGATTATTGTACAGTATTTTAATCCTTTGTCACCTTTTAATTGTCCGGCCGGGTCAAAGTCCCGTTTGTGCGCGTTTGTGTTACTTAAAATTTCTTTGTATTTTGTTTTATCTTCTTCAGTTACAAGCTTAAGATTAGGTCTGTTTCGCAATAAAAGTTCTTTTAAACCACCGGTCAATTCATAATTCTTATTTTTGACAGTAATCATGTATTTTTTTCCCAAAGTATTATCAGTGTTATTTTTAAAAGATAAACTAACAACAGTGTTTCCCATCATCAGGTTCTTATCTTTAACATAAATACCAAACGGAACATTGACTTGCTCATACATATCCATCATGTCTTCTTTTTTCAAAGATAAAAGTGTATCGTGACTGTTACTTTGATTTGTTGTATTTTTATCATTATCATTAGAACATCCATAATATTCTGAATGGTGATTAGAATCAGCATTAATTATGTCTTTAAAATTATTATAGTCTAAAGAAGAGTTTAAATCGATCTGCGTGTTATTTTTACCATTTCTTGGTGTTATGTTAAAAGCAGAGTGAGGTGTTTGATTTATCTTGACAACTGTTTCTAAAGAATCAGTAATAGGTTTAAATACTTTTTTGTATTTCAGATCAGCTTCATAATCTTCATTTTTAATCTTCTTTATTTTGTTTTTTATATTGTTAACTGATTTAATGAGTTGTGCTTTTAAATCGGTATCCATTTTACTTTCCAACTTATTAATATGACTACCGTTTCTTAAAACCCCTTGTTTTCAAGTGAGATTTTTAAACTAGAAATCGGAATATATAACTAAGTTAGAAGCGGACAAACGTATCAAATCCTTGTCTATATCGTCCGTTATTTATCGCGCAATCTTTATTTATAACTAAGAAACTGAATCGATCTTGCCATATAACAGAACAAAGTTGCTTAAATTGTATCCAATCTAAATCTGTATTTACATGTTCATTGTATATATGTTTTAAATTGGTATCATCTTGTTTGAAGATAATTAAAACATTAACATTATCTCTGATCAGTTGTTTAGGTATTTTCGAATAAGTTTGCGATAAGTAAAAACAATCTATCTGCCTATGTCTTCCCATAGTAAAATAATTTCTAATATTAATTTGATTTTCACATGCGACATCATCGAAAATCATAATGGAATTTGTCAAAGCATCGTTGGGGTGAAGAACTTCTTTGTGATCATTAAATACAAATAGCTCCGCTCCTGGAACACTTTCCATAACTTGTCTTAAAAAGAGGTACTTTGGTTGAAAAGCGGTCTTCGAGTATAAATAAATATGTTTAAATTTCAAACCATTTTCGTGTAACAATAAATTTAACATAACATTAGTTTTACCACAATTTGAAGGACCGCATATTATGCAGCGAATGGTATTAGGTAACAACGAACTATGTTTTAATTTTTGTGTGTCATTTTTTACTTTGAAAGTATTTACTTCCAAAGTTTGACTCTGTTTATCAAAGATCATGATGAAATGCGGGGAATCTCGGATTTTATTGCTTATATAATCTTGGGTCTAGTCTAGATCGTTGCTTAAAATGACGATCAAAAGAAAGAGATACATTTAATAATTTATTTGATTTGATTTGGTTGCATATATAAAAACTTTTTCATTCATGCTGAAATATATTTATTCCTTTTTTAAGCTCAATATAAACAAAGCATAATTATACTTCTAAACACACATCACACGAATACAATTTTACGATTTCTTAAAAAGAAAAACCAATACATAGCTCTAAATTACATTTAAAAATATAATAACCTTTTATATAAGACTGTTTTTTTTATTAATATCATATCTTCAATATGATAATATAATTAACTACTTATATACTTAAAGAAATCTTTTCAAATACGTACAAGGTATTTCGTATATCTATTAAAAAATTGTATTACAGTGACCCCAGGGGAGCGTTTCTATGTTACCAGCTAATATTTGCCTCTTGTCATCATTACTGTTTAAAACTACTTTGTTTACTTCCTGTGAATATAAAACATGTTTAATGGATTTAATCAGATTCATTTTTCGTCTAAAATTTTTTTTGGTGTGTAGCGCTGTTTTATAATCGGAAAGTTGTAATCGATTCGTTATAGGTTTCGAAACACCTTTAGCTTTGTTTAATGAAGTTTTAACTGTCTTTAAACAGTAGAGTTTAGCTCTTAAGCCTACAAATTCAGTAATTACGTCACCACCCATTTCATCTTTAAATAATCCCGGTACTTTAGCGTTAATTTGAGGTATGCCGTACGGGTTATCCTCATCATAATTACTTGTATCAAATTTCGTAATATCATTATGTAGGTCTTGGTAAAAGTCTGGTGTTACAATATTATACAGAAGACTATCAGTATCCGTGTAACAAAGTGCAGCCTTTGAATTATATTTTTTTTTTATAACATCATAGTGAAATCGATACAAATGCTGTTTAGCGAATTCTAGTACTGTAAATCCGATATATATTGGTCTGTCTAGTAAAATTTTTTCAGGAGCTAAATGGATAGCTACAAAATTTTCTGAAAATATGCATACGTTTTTTACATTTGGTTTTAGTAAGATTTTTTCTGCTCCTATATATTTATTTGTTTTATTGCTACAATCCTTCCATTTTGTGACTAATTTAACTTCTATTCGCTTTCGTTTATTTTCAATCGTCTTACCGAATACCGCATTATTTAGAAGTTTGAAAAAGTCTTTTTCGAACGCTGTAGTAGCACTTTGTCTTAAACGAGTATTTAAATCAATGTACTTTTGTAAAAAGTTATCTTGTCTGAAGCGTAAGACTCTGTGAACATTCCTTAATATTAAACCATTTTTCAAACATTCTTTCAAGTGAACATAATGTATGACGTAATTGTATTTATCATATAAATTAGCAACTAATTTTTTTGATTTACCGCCTGGCGGAATGAATTTTTCTGGGGCGAAAGGTAACTCACTGTGATAATCATGTAAATGTTCGGGATAAGTCAGGTCTACTTCTAAAATATATCCAAATTCTCCATCATTTGGCACTGTCATTACGTTAAAATATTTAACTTCATCTTCAGTTAAAAATTCAAAATCTGAAATAGGCATTTTTTTCCTCATCGCATAACCGTATAGATTGTTACAATCGAGATATATTAAATATGATGATGGTTTTGAATCATTAAATTCTGGAATATATTTATTATTCGCCTTTACATGTCGAAGAGAACATTGAGCTAATCCCCCTCGTATCCCGTTCTCAAGCATCTGATACATATTTAAATCATCTAATAGCTGTAATTGAACACCTGTACACAAAAGCATAGCATCCCAACTTAAACTAGGTGCAGACACATAATAAGCCGGATCAAGATTATAATGTCGTAAACTTGTACTTCTGAAATGTTCAAATATATCACACAATAATAGAACGTCGCATTTCAAGTATAAGTCGGTATATTCTCCTAATGAACTTATATTAAAGGTAGACCATACGAGTTGCGCATGTGTATACTCAGCATCAGTGATATGCTCATCTTTTAAAGAATTGAAAAAATGTTCTTTATATGGTAGTTTATCCTCTTCGTATTTAGACCAAGAATTAATATAATCATAGGGATAAATACCTTTACGTCTCAGCAAATTAATTTTATTATAGCTTTGAAATTCTTTTGATAAGTTGTGGAAATCCTTTTCATTCAAATTTTTTGTTAATTCATTTAAGCCTGAACTAAGAAATTGAAAAGAATCTATAAACTTAATATTGATTGGTTGCGACTGGTTTGTTGATTCTATAATTTTTGTAATAGACGTATATTTCTCTTTGGATTGAGGAATAATTTTCACAGAACCAGGATATTTTGCCAGTTCTTTAATAAACAAATGACAGTCATAACCAGCTAGGTTATGAAAAACAACTGGTATAAATGGACATATTCTGTATCTTAAATTGCAAAGTGAATGAGCGGCACCTCTATACTCTGAAGTAATATGATCATGATCATGAACTTTATCACCGAACAAAAATTGTTTGCATATGTGACATTTATCAGCATTTGTATGGCTAGCTACTTGTTCGGTAGTTAAAGGTTTCATTACATTATTTTGAGACAATATTGAATTAATGTTCTGTATATCATCGATTAACCACTTTATAAAAATCTCGACGCAATCTTCACCTCTATAGGTAACATATTTGTTTAAACGAGGATCATGCGAACAACAAATATAATACCCAAAACATGATGGAAGATGCTGTTTAACGGTTTGAGTGTTTTGTGTACTCGCATCTTCACAATTTATTAACATACTCTCAAAGTCAGCGTAAATTATATAATTAATTTTTTGTTGTCGTTCAAAGTTTTTAAATTGAATCGCTGCATTTTTTTCAGGTAAAACAGTAAGAATGTGAGAACAATGATGTGAATTATATTTTTTTTCAGTGGTGAAAAATTGAAGGCAAGAATCGCAAAAATACATATTACCCTTGTGGTGAGTTATTTGACGACGAACTAGACGCACTAGATCTTTGATTAAGCAGTAATGACCTGCACCGTTTTGTTCAATATATAACAAATTGATATGATTTATTTTCTTGGATTTCGTGCGGTACAACGGTCCTGTTACAATACCCTTGTCTAGCCCATAGATATTAATGCTTATATCACTATTACTTTTCTCAAACAACCTTACATCATTAGCAGACGGAGGGAATGACATTCCTTTTATATTTAAAACGGTTGAATAGTGCGGATAAGACTTAACTCGACACGCATTATTCTTTGAAGGAAATAGAGCTGCCATAATGCTCCATAAAAAACAATGACTATCGCTGTTCTGAATGTTTATACAGGTTTTAGTATTCTTGATATTAACTGGTAACGGTATGTAAGTACCACCTCTCATTGGGTTATATTTATTTATATTGATTTCTAAGTGACTAATTGTAGAATAAGACCACCCGGACTCACGATGTTCGAATTCGATTAGTTTATTTTTTAAGTTCTCGATCATAGTCATATATAATTCATTAAAATTTGTGTTTTTAAATACAATACTATATTTTGTGTTAAAAGACTTAAGCTGTTGGTTACATGAATTCGGTAATGTAAAATGAACAAACAGCTCGCTGTTCATTTTAACACAATCATGTTTCAATAATGCGGATTTCATAAGGTATAAAATATCACTTCGAATCCCGCATAGGAAAGTCTCAGGTGTAAGGCATTCGACATCCTGTGAGGGGTTTAAGCGATATGTAGCAATTCTGTTTCTAAATGCTGTGCTAATTATTTCAATGTGTTTAAAATCGGTTTTCGATAAACAATTTGATTTATGCAAATTTGTTCTTAAATGAAATCTGTATTTATTTATAGGCATCTCGATCTGACAATGATCACATCGCATAAATACATTGGTGGATGACTCGGGGTAAGTAGACGGAGCTGTAAACAAAAATATGATTTTATTGATAGTATTTATTCATAGATTTATCTAATACATAGGTTAATAATAAAGGCATGAATTGGTAAGCGCTCTCTATAATGCACTAATCATGAATAACATACTAATTTCGTAATCATTAAATACAAAAAGAATAAAAATAAAACATTAATAGTAGTTGCTAACAAATGTCGGAGTACAAGTTCTATATTCCTTACGAGTCGATGTAATAAAGTTTGATAAGTGCTGCCAAGCTGTAGTATTATCATCCGTCTGAGTTTTTATGCTGACTATGGCTTGCCGCCATCTATTAACAGGTAACACGTTTTTAATCTCGTCGCACTTGTAAACTTTTAGTTCAATAAAGTGTGAACCTGTTTTTGAATGATTCTCCTGTCGTGAAAACCCATTGGCTAGTCTTCGCGTGATACAAGACTGTAATTTACCAGGTGCAGGGGTGATACTCGAGGACTGCTTCTCATCCTCGCTACCGCTTCCAAAAAGCTCCGCAGCAGTTGCGTGGTGTGGTTTCGCAGGTACAGGATTAATTTTGATCTTCTTTTTTGAAGCACTTGAAGATGATTGCGGTGACTTTGCGTGCTTTTTCTTTTTTTCACTCGATTCAGCCGGTCTCGCAGCTTCATCTTCAGAGCTTGACGAAGAAACTACAGCTTTAGATGAATGTTTCAATCTGAAAAAATAAAAACGATCGTTAAATTAAATCGAGCTAATAAAATTTTTGCAGAGACTTGACTACATTAGAGGATATTCAATGAAAGTAATTAAAATATTGATTGGGTCTGATTAAACTTAAACAACATCATTCAATAACACAGAATAATCTTTAGTATCGAGTCGAATCAAAAGATAAATTGAATACTTACGTTTTGCTATGCTTCCTCTTTCTTATCTCACTCGATTCGGCCTGCATCGCTGACTCGTCTTCCGACGGAAATAGTGTTTCAGCATTGTTAGAGCTATAAATCTTCGACCTGAAATAAATATTAAAACATTTTAACTACAGTATTTAAGTTATCTATAATATTTGACCCTACTTTTCGTTTTATAGTAAGTATTTAAATAAGATAGAGGTATATTTAAAAAGTATCGTCATTCGTCTTGTTTCATACAATTTACTAGTGCAGCCCTCCCCGAAATTATAAAATTTTGCACTACTATAAGAATGACGCATAATAACATAGCATCATTAAACTATTATTCTTTACCGCTATTCGAATGACTCATAATTTTATTGATGATATTAAGTTAAATTACTCTATTCAATAAACAGCATCATTTATATTGAAGCCAGAATTAGTTAGCATAACTCTATCAAATTCCAATATTTACACTACTATTCGAATGACGAATAATTTTATTGATAATATTAATGACTCCAATGTATAAAAACATCAACATTTAAATTATTAGACAGCATAATTGAAGCTAGAAAAGTAATTAAGTTTTCTAGGTATCTATTCGAATAGATAAATAATAAATAAATATCCATCAGTCCAGAAATCCGCAACCTCGCTTTATAGTCGGTGTTATGTTACAAACGACTCGACTATTCAATCGTAATGATGGTTGCATAATTTAATAAATACATTTAGTTAATAAGATAGACACTTACATTTTTTTTGATGATGATCCTTCAGCTTAGGAGATGAGGTGATGGCTGGTTCTTTACTTTGCAGAGGAGATGAATGATGCACTAGATTCGGTATCAACCGCTTAAGTACTCTCTAATCCACGTGAATATCTTCCTTATACGGAAAGTATCCGCGTGACTTTAAAATAGGTCTCATCATGTATCAGCAGTAACCCTTTTAAGCGGTGTAATCTTAAACTTCTGCGTTAACGCTTAGTCTTAAATGGGAAGCGATGATTTTGTATAGTTTAATACTGTGGTTTTGCTTGGCCGATACGGATTTACTAACTGATTCACTAACTTCACAATTGGTTTTAGTTTATATAACCTATTGTACGAAATAAAATAAAAAAACGTTTGTTAGTTTTCATATACGAGATCAACAAACAGACATACTTACCTCCAAATTCAGTGTATGTGGATGCAAATGTCGACATTGCAAATCATTGAGACTCATTTAGCATAGACATCTTTCATATATGGTTAGGTCTCATATTAACGATAAAACGATTTTACTATGCGATATTAAACCTTATGGTTTCTTTTTTATACTTAAAAAATAATATAAATAACAAGAAATTAGAACATTTTAACGATTAGTATTTTTGCAATACACTGGTGAGCAGTTCAGTAATGTCGGTGAGTGTGTACCTATTTTATTATACTTGTTATTATTTAATAATAATCAATATCCATACCGACGACTGGATAGCTGAGTGGTTAGAGAATCAGGCGACAAAGCTTGAGACAGATATTATGTATGAAAAATATGAAAGTTTGTTCTTGAGCTTCGAGTGTTTAATATATAAGTAAAGTGTTTAGTATTTAAGTATATATCTATCTATATAAGTATGTTTATTCGTTGGCCAGCACCTATAACGTAAGCTTACCTTACTTTAGACTCAGGTTAATCGACATCAATTGTCTCTGATATTTATTTATATAGTAATCCGATGCAAGCTTTATTGTAATACTCGATTTATAAATTTTAATGTCGTTTAGTCATGATAAGAATTCTTTTGTTAATTATCGATAAATTACGATTAATTGTTATCAAACGCCAATGTTACTGACAATTATTTGATTCAAAAATTTTGAATGTCTTTTCTTTACAGGATACAGAAGATCTCTTTAATTTTGTACCAGCGGATCAGCGTGCTACGCATGGAGCAGAACAAAGATCTACCACTCATGATGGCGCTTCTCGCAAGAGAACCAGAACCGAACTACCATATTCTTCATACATAAAAAGAACTGTAAAACGTGCGACAAAAATAATTAAAATAGAAATTTATGACGCCGAGAACGCACCGAAATCTGAACATTCAATGTGTACTTGTGAAGCAGAAATCTGCGCCCAATATGTTGTGAAGGGTATATTATTTGATGACGTATATAGCGCAACTAAAGATATCATAAGTAAAATTCAGGATGATATGGATTTGAGAATAACTAAAATGTGTTAGTTAAGTATAATAATGTACTACTATATTGTCTACTTATTAAAAATAAAGGAGTTAATGTAATATGATATGTTTTATTTATAATAATTCAGATACTTAACTATAGCGTTAATAATCTTATATAATTACGAGTCTGAACGCTGAATAAATAAATTTAGACTTCAATTTAGAATTACGTAATTAAATTACTATTCAAGAATCAAATAAAATAAATAAGTTTCTGCGTAAGACACGTAATATAACATAGTCAGCATAGTAACTGGTGAGCGAGGTAGGTCTGTTGCACAGTGGTGTGCAGCGGATTCTGCTCTAGGGTAGGCTGGATACTTTTCTGATTGAGCTTTCAATCCAAATTGAATACCTAGTAGAATGGACAACGGTTTCTCATGAAATATGCATCACTGATGTTACACAATAATGATAACATATTACCTATTTAATATCTTACCCGTTTCGTACGTCAAAATCAGATTATTGAATTATATTAAGCAATTTATAGTGAAACATATCGAAACCTCACATTAAGTATTCTCTTCTTACAATAAATTTATAAACAAAGAATTATTGATTAAATAAAAAAATAACAAAATTGAATCCCTGTTTCATATTATAGCATCGCTAGTGAAAGATGACAGCTTAAAAACTCGGTCTCACCTGAGCCGTTGTTTATACTACGTCTCAATGATTCGTCAAACAACACGCCATTATCACGAATGCACTAGCTTGCATTTTCTCTATTGCTAACAAAGAATTTAATATCGTAAGTATTTGAATGATAATATGATTGTATAAAAATGATGACTTAATATATATGTTTGCTCCATAACCAACGATATCAGAGTGTACCTATTAGAAATAGAATTTAATTGAAGTAGTTTTTGATTGAACTAGTATTTGATTATCGGATTGTACTGTAATTATATGCTCAACAGATAATTCGATTGACATATATTAATGTATTGATTCATGATCAGTAATCAATATAACGTATGATTGGGGGATCCTGGATCTCGTTTGATCCAGGTCCCCCAATTATACACTACTCCCACCGATGGGCTTCGTCTGCGGGTAATTACGCGGACAAATTATGATTGCCATCATTACGTTTAATTATAACTCCTCCGGTTGCGAAAAATTGCCTTCATTAGCGCGCTTGTCGCTCCCCCCCCGCGCCCCGCTCCGGTCGGGATCGGTTGAACAATTACGTAATGATTGGCTATGGGGATGCTTTGCTGTATTAGGTACCTACCTTATCGGTATTGGAAAAACGTTATTAAGATTCGATAAAAATTTATAAGCGGGACATTCATAAGGAAAAAGGTTATTAGCCTCATTATGTAACTATACGGCTCAACATTAGTACTACACTATACACTTCCGTTTATATCAAGTAGCCGGATATAAACGACCCAAGAAAGCATTACTGAAAGAGAATCCAGTCAATCACTCAATCCTACTAAAATCCTACTAAATGCGAAAGTTTGTGACGATGTGACGTTGTGACGATGTGACGATGTGAGTGAGTGAGTGTGTATGTTTGTTCCTTCTTCACGCTAAGACGACTGGACGGATTTGGATAAAATTTGGAACGAAGATAGCTGTTACCCTACATTGAAACATAGGCATAGTTCCCGGGGAATAGCCATAAACATGTCAATTGCTAATTCTACGCAGACGAAGTCACGGGCAGAAGCTAGTGGGTAATATTTATTTAATTAATATTCGTGTTCATTGAATGTATACAAATGATACATGAATTTCTATTGATCTTACTCAAGATTGTGGCCATTATATTCACAAAAAGCAAAATTATATCGTAAAAGCTGTTGGTACAAGTTGCAGATGAGATTTTGTTTTTTCATCCCATGCTAAGGATAGAGCGCTTTGTAGATTATCTATGCTTCTTTTAGTTGCTGTTTATAAGCCAAAAGGTTACGAGTGTGCTACCAAATTAAGTCCATTGATTATATATTGTTAGATACTAAGACTATTAGTGGTAAACAAGTGACGTCACGCGACTGGTCTTTAAATACCCGCCTCATGCGGCACTGGCTCTCTTTGCCCCTCGACCGTCGCCCTGGAAGCATCTGCCTTGTCACCGTGTATTGTGAGCTATCTGGTGTTGCTCCTTATTTCTATTATTGCGTGATTCTGATCAAAACCGTGTTGAAGACTTGTTTAGAATTATTACAGCCTTTGTTCCTTGTTTGTGAGTTATTTGTTAAACCGTTTAAATAAAATTCGTTACTAAAATCGTGTATTTTTAATAAAATAATAGCAGATTCCCTACAATATATTACATTACGGTCGTTTGTTTGACAGGATGGCATAGAGGTCGGGGGAGGTTGTGAGCCGGCACTGCAGGCGCTTGTTAGCCGACGTCGTCTCCCAGCAATAAGCAAACACCTGTGTACGTCTCCGGTGATCTAATGCCCTTTGCTGGAACATAGTCTAATTTAAGCGCGGATTACGCCCGAGCTCGGCCAGTTTAATACGGTTTTGTTTCAGAGGACAAAGGTTGCGACACTCGACTCCTCGGGGAGGTATTGAATCAATTTGAAACAAAATTAATTCGGCGGAGTCTCCCCGCGCGCGGCAACAGGCGAGTGGTTTTCTTTTAATCAAAATTTCGTGATCTGTTTACGCACGGCGGCCTTTGTGCCGGCTCCCCCGAGCGGAATTAAACGCAGGCGATTATTAAAGACGTCCAGGTCTAACTTACGGCTGTTTCATTACGCCGGTCGCGTCCGTCGCGCATTCCGCGCGTCCGGCACGCGGCCCGGCGCCGGACGCTGCCAGCTCTAATAATGTCGGTGCGGTATTCGTACGATTCGCTGGAGCCTGCCCGAACTCCAAATCGGGTTTATTACACTCACTCGGTTTATAAAATGTTGTTTACTCTATGACACCATTAAAAGTGTTAAAGGGCACTTGTCTTATGCATCATGTATTTACCCTCATAGATAGGTACGTGAACTAGACAAATTTATAGATAGTAAATGCCTTTAGGGCACCATGCTCCGAGCAGTAACTGTATAATAGTATACTAGTAGCTGCGGCGGTAACCTGTGCTGGTCAGAGTGCAGCGGCTGGCCGTCGCGCAGCCAGGTGAGCTTGGGCGACGGGCGGCCGCGCGCCGCGCACGGCAGCCGCGCGCCCGCCGCCGCCGCGAACGCCGCCAGCGCCGGCGGCTCCTCCACGAACCACGGCGCCAGCCGCTCACCCTCGCCCGCCGCTTCAGCGTCCACTTCGCACGCCGCCGGACCTGCTTACACACACACTGACAATTCTCATACTAAAAGTGCAGTAAAAATTCCACTATTTATTAGACTCTACATGTAACTCCTACTAGTGAACTGAATCACGTAAGACTTAGGCACTGGTCCCACCGCCGACAATGCACGAGAAGCGATAGCGAGTTGTTGCTGGCTCTTAGGTACTAATAGGAAGAACTAGAAGGGGGAATACCTCCCCGGCGGGATGAACAGTCAGCGATCAACTATAAAATAGATCGGTCTCTTTTACCGACACGGGATCTTAATCTTTTTTTCGATTTTTGAGCGATTATCGCTAATCGCTTCCTTGCCCTCAGTAGGACCAGCAGTTCCTTAATAGCTAATTATGTATGATATTATAAACTCATTGAAATTGATCCCGGTACTCAAAGGCAAGTCACACATACCAGTTTATCAAGAGCTACCCCGAAGAACTGAAACACGTCTAACACGTCTCAGACATGCCAAAATAGACTCCAATATTGTACGAACTGGTGACACGGGTTCAATGATAGTCTAAGATTTATTCTGGTTACGTTCTAGCTACAGAATGTCAGCTGTTCCGGGGTACGTTAAATTAGTCACAAAGGGGAGTAAAATCACAACAAGTTAGAATAAAAACAGTGAACCGCACTCAACCTGAGAATAATAATATGCGAATCCCGCCTGGAAGTTTAATACAGTAAGTACTCGTAATGCGGACAAACAATCGGGCAGAGATCGTATCCCGGCCGCGGCGCAGCATCTCGGCGCGCGCGGGTATTCTATCCGGCTCATTGTTGCTTTTATTTGCTTTGTTGCTGCTGCTTTTAAAATAAACAAGAGTAAAGTGTTTCCAGACAATAGCGGGCGAGTGTACGTGCGGGCCGCGCGGGGCTGGGGGCAGATTCTTCGCGAACGAACGTTAACGTCGAGCCACTTATAGTTTCAAACGACACGAGTGGAGTTTTCAAGTGTCCGAGTCGCGAAACCACCGGCTCGCGCGAGGGATTGCTCCCGGGAATTCCCGGTACGTTATTAATCGATTTTATAATTCCCCAGAAATTCAGTATTTTCAGTAATACTTTATTGTAAGACATTAATATATCTATTATGTATAAGTACATATTATATGTATGAAAATAAATCGTCGAAATGTATGTGCCCATAAAACTTCCGAACGACTGCACGAAACTAAAGCTCCTTAGAATAATAAAATACTACGTCCTGTAAGCCCTACCGACATCACTATTATCATCACTACATAGTATAAAAACAAAGTCGCTTTCTGTTGTCTGTCTATCTGTCTGTCTGTCCCTATGTATGCTTAGATCTTTAAAACAACGCAACGGATTTTGATGCTGTTTTTCTGATAGAGTGATTCGAGAGGAAGGTTTATAGTATAATACGCCGACGAAGTCGCGAGCAGAAGCTAGTAATTATATAAACTCAACGTATTTACCAATTTTAATTAGAGTGGAGACCACGAAAGGGGTTCAAGAATGTCCCCATAGCAAGGTGGACGGATGATTTGGTGCGAGTGGCTCCGAAGGACTGGATGCGGAAAATTCGGGACCGTACAGAATAGTCTAAAATGGAAGAGACCTTTACTCAGCATTGGGTAGATCAAGGTTAAGAAGAAGAAGAAGAAGAAGAAGAAGAAGATTTACTAGGTACTTAAGTAACAAAGTCGTGATATGTGATGGTATTACTATTGATTTATGAATATATAAATTTATTGAGTACCAAAATTCTCGGAAATCGAAATTCCCGCGGTATTCCCGAATCTGGTTACGAGCTTGATACCGGGAACTTGAAATCTATAAGGAGTAACGGTAATACATAAAGGAAATACAGCACATAGAGAGCGCGATTAATCATGCTTTTAATTTACGTAGGTATAAATCACTAAATCGGTGTCATCGTGGTATGTGAACGTTTCGGGTAGGTTTGGATTTTAGGTGAAGTGGGTCCTAGAGAAAACAGCTTCACGGTATGTGTGGTCGCGATTACACCAAGCCAGGTCAATGTTTGACTCAAGTGTGGGGAAATTGCTCTGATTCAGTCCACTTGTTCAGGTTACAAAAACGATGTATCAGAATTCTTGTAAATATTGATAAAATGGACAGCTGCCGACCTCACTTCTTGGAACAAAAAATTCTCACACTTACGTCAATTTACATTTTAGAGGTATGCCTTTTTGTGAAAAAAAACATAAATCTTTTTCCTGTATATTCCCGTCCTGAAAACCTTCGCCCGCGGCAAAAATTGGCAAAACCTATTTCGACTATGCAAATGGTACATTCTGGCCCGTTTGCTATGTCGATAAAAATATATAATCACATTCCCGATAATCTAAGAAATATATAAGATATACATCTGTTTAAGACGCGTTTAAAAAAGTATCTACAAGATTTTTTTTTTTTTTTTTTATTATAAACTGACCAGCGATTGGCATCTATCTCACCTGATGGTAAGTGCAGATGAGGCCGAAGATGTAGCTCACTGGTTCAGATAAAGCTTATTATACGATAAATGAATTTCTTTTAGCAGGTAATTAGTTTGGCTACTCGTATAGGTAAATTATTAATAATATTTATAATTGGCGTAGATTTGCAATTTGTCAACTTCAATTAAGAGTTACGCGATTGGTGTTTTATTTTATTTTATTTTATTTTATTTTTAAATTGTAATTAGATCTTTTAGGAACATTTGTATTACAAATAGAATAAATAATTTTTAGCTAAGTTAGTATTATGGTGAATTGCAATGCCCTTGCAGGGTTCACGTTTCTAACTGTGCTTTATTATAATAAGATCTGTATACACTACGTGTGAGCAATAAAATATATGAATATGAATAAGTTCCTGTAATTTGGTTTTGTTTGACTTGAAATGTCAATTTTTGTTTCAGGTTCCATGCACAAACAATGAAACTATTAGGTAATAATAATAATAATGTATTTTAATAGTTTTGTTGTTTTTTACAGTTTCGTGGTCTAGTTTTCTTTATCTTGCTTATCATTGTTTCGTTAGTGCATGCTGCATACAGTATGAACCAATCTTCAAATTATTTTTTTCTTACTTTCTTCTCAAATTAATAGCTGCAAAAATCTACCAAACTACTACATATAAGTACCTAACCTACCCAGTATGTTGTGGGTGAATACAACTAAAATTTTAAGACTATGCTACTTGCTAAACTGTGCTACACTTGGAAAATTGATATCACGAGCGCGCGACGCGGCTGCTCAGCTGAGCGCGGCGCGGGGAAAACTTGCTAAAAGTTGTGTGTGGGCGCAGGAGGGGGAGGCAGAGGTTGGAGGGGGGGGGGGGGACGCTGTCCTACGTCGAGTAATCCGGTTAAGTTGTGCTCGGAATTAGTTTCTGTTTCACTTTTACAACGAGCCCGCTGGGGCGCCGCTTCGCCACGCGGGCAATGACGACAAAATAATAATATGTGGTAATTACCGTTAATAATAAAGGAGCAACCACAACGCCACGTATACGCAGTGACGTGTCGCAGGCGTCACGTTTTTTCATCGTCTCGTCATAAACGCATCATCAACGTCTTTTACGCATCAGTGTGGTCGGAGCTCTACTTTGAAATTAGGCGTAACTTAGGCCGGCCACAATCATATATACGGAATTTTCATATGGTTTCCGTATGGAATGACGTCAGCGAAAGGGACATCGCTATATAACGGAACAGGACAGAGCTACGAATTCGAAATATTATAAACGGGATGTGAACCGCGATTACCTTTATTGAGCTCCCGATATTTCGATTTTGAGCTACGAATTGTCGTCATTCCGTATGAAAATTCCGTATGTATGTGGCCGGCCTTAGATAATGGCCTCATGGTTTGTGACGGGCTGTCAAGGAGAGGAGCGTGGGGTCGAGTCTGGACTGGGCTCGCACTCGGCGCTCTGGGTTTTTGGACTTAATAATGTGGATTTAAATTGAATTTTCCAGGGGCTTATTCGTAAATACATCGTATGCGTATGCGAGTAAATTATTTAGTGCTCTCTTTTATTTATTTTCATTTTTCGGGTCATATTTGGATTGTTCGCCGCTTAATATATCATTTCTGTATAGAATTGGAAGAAACCATTAACTATTTTATTTGCATACTAAAAAAGAGAGAGCTCAATACGAACTTGCTATCATTAACGGGGTATATGTAGAGCCCACAGTGTGTTTCAAATACTAAGTAAAGAAAAATACAAACAGACATTGTTTCTGAAGCGTCGTTTCCAGGGGGGGCTATTCTGATATTCGAAGTTCGTATCACACTATCCCTCTCACTCTCCTATCAATGACTAGTAGTATGGGCGGAATGGCACGATAAGTATAAGGCCGGGGTCTCGTTGCACTCACTGCCTGCGAGCCCACGGGCAGACGCCTGCGAGTGTAAACACGGTTAGCACAAATAAGCACGTGTAGTCTTGTAGCTCTCCCCTCCCTCGGCTATTTATCTCCGCTCTTCGAGAAGCAACGAATCAATTTTATATGTTTTTTCCTTCCCACTCCAACCTACTTTAATCAAAGTCGGAACGAGCTTCCAAATAAAAACACGAACATGAAAAATAAAGGTAACAATCTTTGTACTCGTAACGAAATGAAGGGAATCGTCGACATTGAAATAAAGAAGAGGCGCGGGACAGGCGCGGGGGCCGCGGCGGTGCGCGAAGACGTAGCTATAAAAAGGACTCGTGAGTTTCATTGCCTCTGAGTTTGTCAATTAGTCTGTGATAATGTTCAATTATCAGAAGCACAGATTATTATAGTTCCGCAAGCTGCAAAATACTTACGTTGAGCGTTGAGCAAGGCGGCCGCCAGCAGCAGCGCCGCGCCGCGCGCCCTCATCTGCGGACAACACACGGCTCTACTAAATACGGATGGTACAATGAAAACTAATAAAAATACTTGGCACTGAGCGCCATACATCACTTTGGTTACTCATCAGCTTAGCTTATTTCTTGAAACTATCTATTAGATGTGTTATTTTATTTTTAACTTTATTCTTGAGGCGAATCAGTCAAACCGATAGGAGCAGCAATTATTTATGTACAGAGTTTGAGATCGACAGAGACAGAGAGTTTTAGACAGATATAAATCAAGATTGCCCTTTTACATGACGTTTTGAAACCCTTTATTGCCCGTGTAAGGAGTTAACTAATATAAGTGCTGTCTTGTTATTTTCATGTAATATAAATTAAGTTACTTTATTAAATAAAGTTAGTCTTTTGTCGGCATTCAAGTTGTTTACTTGTTCCTCCAACGCCCCACCTCACATGGCGACCGTGCCAGGCCGGGTGTCGGGTTCGGCCGATTGTAGTGCCGCGTGTGTGTCAAGTTACTTCTTTGAACTTTTGCAACAATAGTTCCGGCACTCGTTTTAATAATCAATTAAGTACTTTCGAATAAAATTACCACGAAACATGTGCAACTCAAAAGTGGAAAAGGAAGATGTATTCATCACCCAAAACGCTGTGGGAAACAACGACTCAATGCTACACGAAATGAGATACCACCTCTCGACAATAAGCATCATTATGATAATAATTTGTGCACTTTTGGCCCTCGGATTGATGTACGGCTGCTACAAATTATATAAAAAGTGCCACGATAAATGGTCAACCGACTTGATTGTTCGGTACAACCTCCGCCGCTCCATCAACCGCGACCAGCGCGAAACTTACAGCCGCAGCTGTGGAGCCTGTGGGGCTTCCAACCCAGTTGGGTCTTCGATACCGAAGTAAACGAATGAGCTGCTGCAGAGCATATCGTCGAAAATCTACGTCTAAGTAAAGTGCGGTAAAGCTAGGCGCGCGCGTAAGAAGTAGCTCAAGCAAATAAGAATCCATTGTATGGGAAATCTGGCAAAATATATGGAGAACATTTATCTATTGGGATGGATACCTTATGGGATGAAGTCAAAATTTATCAACTCTCCCCCCTCCTCCGGGGGGCGCGTCCCCCCACCACGCCCCCCAAAGTGTCCCGAAACACGGTTTTTTGAAGTTTTTGAGAAAACTGTTCGCGATACAGAAAAAGTGTGTAGTAATGAAATAATATAAAATAAATTTACTATAAATCTACCATACACATAAAAGCGGTATCTCTTATGGTTATGACGCAAGAAGACGCAGAAAATCATATTTTTTTATTTTTTTACAATAAATTTTATTAAAACTTCAGTTTTCTCATAAAATACTCATTTTACAACTAAAAAATGTATCACTTAAATAAACAATAGAATATTCCCTTTAAAAAGAGGTATCACTTATTTATATATTAGTTAAGTTGACCATTTTATGATAGTTTAAATATTTAATTTGTCATGAACAATTTTTTTTACTTGAAGATTAGGTATGTTTAAAATGTTTTTTATATAGTTTAGAGTTAATTATAAACCATGCTAGTGTAATTTTGTTTATTTATTCTCAGTTATCCGCAAATAATTAGTGTGAATAAATTCATTCATTTCCAAAAAGGTACTAAGATGTTTATTTAATAATTATAATCAACTATTTATTTAAGTGTACCCTTTTATTTAAGTACTTACATTAAAATAAATAATGTTAACACTCTTATTAGCTGGGGCACTGCCGTGCCCCAGCTAAGATAGCCAAGTGAAGCGCAAAAAGTGCACTAGTTAACTTTCCTCGAAGCGCTTTGTCGTTATTTTGTACTCTCATAACTTGGTTTTGGACTGTACCAGATAACTAAAATTCTCGGGATATGATGTGAATAGTGGATTTATAGCAAGCTCTTATATTTTAAATTTTATCGATATCTAAAAAACTCTGATTTCGTCACTGACTCACTCACTGGTGGTCAACAAATTTACGTCCTAGAAAGTTGAAATTCGTAACTATAAGAACTATTGTAATGATAATTACAATTATAATCACACAAACGAATAACTCACGTATAAAAGTCGAGTGATGCTCGACATATTCCAGACTAGTTCGTAGTCCTTATTCCTGGACCGCTTGCAAATCACATATTACAAATAAAGTAAATAAAGTATTATTATTATTATTATTTTATTATTATTATTTGTTGTCACATATTATTGATTGAGTCTCACGGTAATTTTAAATGTTTAAAAAACTGTTGTAATTAACAGGTAAGTAATGAACAGTGATTTTTTTACCTTACGCCTATGTGACGGTAGCAAAACGGCCAACGACATTATTTTTACTAAATTGTAGACTTCACAAACTCTTAAACACTTGTAGAGTTAGAACGTAAAAAGTTTGTAAGTTGTTGCTTATGACAAGTGCCTTCAGAAAACACCACATTTGCACGCGCTTAATTTCATCCACTAATTCAGTTTAAATTACTGAAAATTCTGAAATATACAGTTTATTATTTTTAACAACACCCTTTATCAATTTTCAGACCGCTGGCATCAAAATTTGCGAAGTTTCGTACAAAATATCCATTCGCTAGTTTGTTTGACCGATTGAAGGAAGAGTTAAAGTTCCAAATTTTAGATTTTTGCTGTTGATTGTATACTAATCTAGCTTACAAACCAAATTTGAGCGTTCTAGGAATTTAATATGATGATCACTAGTGACGACTACTAGTTTTTTAGATATCAATAAAATTTTAAATATAAGAGCTATGCAATTGAAACTTTACACTTAATAAGTCCACTATTCACATCATATCCCGAGAATTTTAGTTATCTCGTACAATCCAAAACCAAGTTAAGAGGGTACAAAATAACGACAAAGCGGTTCGAGAAAAGGTAACTAGTGTCCTTCTTGCGCTTTACTTGGCTATCTTAGCTGGGGCACTACCGTGCCCCCAGATAATAAGAGTGTTAACAATTGTTTATTCCAATGTCTCTCTTCAATTTCAATGTAAGTTACTTAAATAAAAGTGTATACTTAAATAAATAGTTGATTATATATTAAATAAACATCTTAGTACCTTTTTGGAAATGAATGAATATACTTATTATTTGCGGATAACTGAGAAAAAAAAAACAAAATTACACTAGCATGGTTTATAATTAACTCTAAACTATATAAAAAACATTTTAATCATACCTAATCTTCAAGTAAAAAAAAATGTTCATGACAAATTAAATATTTAAACTATCATAAAATGGTCAATTTAACTAATATATAAATAAATTATACCTCTTTTTAAAGGAAATATTCCATTGTTTATTTAAGTCATACATTTTTTAGTTGTAAAATGAGTATTTTGTGAGAAAACTGAAGTTTTAATAAAATTTATTGTAAAAAAACAAAAAAATATGATTTTCAGCGTCTTCTTGCGTCAAAACCATAAGAGATACCGCTTTCATGTGTATGGTAGATTTATAGTAAATTTATTGTACATTATTTCATTCCTACACACTTTTTCTGTATCGCGAACAGTTTTCTCAAAAAGTTCAAAAAACCGCGTTTCGGGACATTTCGGGGGGCCTGGGGGGGGGACGCGCACCCCGGAGGAGGGGGGAGAGTTGATAAATTTTGACTTCACCCCATAAGGTATCCATCCCAATAGATAAATGTTCTCCATATATTTTGCCACGTTTTGAGCTATTTTTACTGAATTAAAGTGTTAAAACGTGCAGTCAAAAGTGAATGTACTAAAACGGTAATACGTGCTTAAATGTAAGTTTATTATTTTAATCTCTGTAGTTGGGAACAGTAATTGTTTTGATGGTAGTAATATGATATAATTAGACATACGATTAATTAGACATGTTTATGTGTATTTCTAATTTTGCGATAAGAAAGTTAAATAAAATAAAATATATGTATCCAAACTTGCTTTAATATGACAAGTAAAGTATCAGAAATATGCTCTAAGTTGAAAACGATTAAAGAATATTTGATAAAACTTAGTTATGATAGAAGAAAGCCCGAAGTACTTAACGCAAAATTAGAAGAGGCTTCTACAGTGTATAATGAGTATCTTCAATTAAGAATAACATTAGTAAGCGAAATAGAAAATAAAGATATTACAGGTCAAAGTTCATTAGATGTTCAAGAATATTGCGAAACTATTAAGACGTTATACAGTCAAATACAAGAAATTTGTACCAAAACATATACAAGTTCAAATATTGAAAACCTTGAAATAACGAAAACATCCAAAATGGCAGACTTCGATTTAAAAATCGCACTATCTTTAATACCAACAATGACTGACAACGAAAAAGTTATCAAAGAACTTATCGATTCAGTAGAATACTACGATTCTACATTGAAGGCTGACGCAAAACAAAGCCTTATCAACTTTGTATTAAAAAATAGACTCAATCAAGTAGGGAAATTGAAATTAGAGTCATCTTATGCAACAACGGCTGACTTACTAAAAGCCATGAAAATACAATTGTTGCCTAAGAAATCAGCCACTGCGATTCAAAATAAGATGCAAACACTTAAACAAGGGGAAATTTCAATAGAAGATTTTGGTCAGCAACTGTCTAACATGTTTGTGGATTTGACGATCGCGCAATCAGAGGGAAATTCCCATACATTCAATATTTTGAAAACGTTAAACGAAAAACAGGCAGTAAAACGATTCGCGGACGGATTGCGCAATCGTCGAATTAGCACTATTATTGCAGCGCGTGATTATAAGTCTCTGCAAGAAGCAGTGCAAGGAGCAAAGGACGAGGAGACGGCTTTGGGAAACACATCGGGCGACGTATTAACTTTTAATCACCAAAATGCTAATAATTACAGCAGAGGGTCCGCGCGAGGACGTCGACCTTACAGGGGGTTACAGCACTATCAACCCCAAGCCCCAAGGGTGCCTCAGTACCAGTACCAGTACCAGCGCCAACCATACTATGCATCCAGAGGACCTAGCAGAGGCACCGACCGAGCACTAGGCGGTCGAGGAGGCCGTGGCGGTAGAGGTAAGTCCAATAATTTTCGCGGAAACAATGGATACCGCCAAGAGCGTATTTTTGTCAATGAAGCTGAGGATGAAACAGTACCAACGCCAAATCAGTTTTTTCATCCATAACGAATATATATTTGCAAGTAATAATACATGTTCTGTTAATTTTAATGTACAAGGCAAAAGACAATTATGGTTAGTTGATACCGGTGCATCAATATGCGCTTTGAAGTTGGCGAACGCTTTGAAATTAGAAACACCGATTTATAAACATGGATTAACTATTAACGGAATAGGTGGAAAAACACAAGCCATCGGATATGCTTACGTAGAATTAACAGAACGTGACGAAATATTTAAACAAAAATTTTATATTTTTGATGATTTACCATGCCAATGTGATGGAATCATAGGCCAAGATTTTCTTTTAAAATATCAGGCTTTGATTAATTTACAGAATAGAAGTTTAACGTTAATTTCCAGTAACAATCAGACAATTCAGTTGCCTTTACAAGACAACAAAAAATATTTTATACTTCCGCCAAGGACGGAATCTGTACATTTGGTAACTACAGACTTACGCGAAGATTGTATAGTATGCTCAGCAGAATTGCAAGATGGAATATTTTTAGCTAGTTCTCTTGTTAGTCCAGTTAAGGGTAAACTACCCATAAGAATATTAAATGCCACTGAAAAAGAAATAAAGCTAGACGATTTAAAGCTAGTCATACACAAGGCAAGCGATTATGATATTTGTTCTTTTGAAAAATGTGATAGCGTAAGTGCAGATCGAGTTAAAACATTATTTTCACATTTAAATTTAGAAAAACTTAACAAAGAAGAACAAATTTCTATAGAAAATTTATGTGCAAAATTTTCAGATGTTTTTTATTTACCGGGAGATAAACTCACAACAACAGACATATACAAGCATACAATAACGTTGAAAAGCGAAACTAACCCCATTTATACGAAGCCTTATAGATTGCCACATTCCCAAACAAGTTTAATAAAAACTCAATTAGAAAAAATGTTACAAGAAGGCATAATAGAAAAATGTTCGAGTGAATGGTCCAGTCCACTTTTAATTGTTCCCAAAAAATCTGATAAAAATAAAGACAAAAAATGGCGAGTTGTTATAGACTACCGAAAATTAAATAACTGTATACAAGATGATAAATTTCCTCTTCCCAATATAACTGAAATAATAGATTCTTTGTCAGGCTGTGTGTATTTTACCCATTTAGATTTAGCGAACGGATATTATCAGTGTGACCTTGATTTAAATAGCAGAAAGTATACTGCATTCGCTTCTGGACAATACCAGATGACTCGAATGCCCATGGGACTAAAAACAAGTCCAAATTCATTCTCAAGGATGATGAATTTAGCTATGTCAGGATTAACTTACGACAAGTGTTTAATTTATTTGGATGACCTAATAGTTTTTGGGAAAAATCTCGATAACCACAACCTTAATCTAATGGAAGTTTTTAAACGATTACGAAAAGTTAATCTAAAGTTGAATCCAACTAAGTGTGAATTCTTAAAAAAAGAATTATTGTATCTAGGTCACGTAGTATCCAGTGACAATGTGTTACCCGATCCAGAAAAGATTGCTGCAATTAAAAGTTATCCGACGCCAACTAATTCAGACGAAGTAAAAAGATTCGTAGCATTCGCGAATTATTATAGGAAATTCATACGTAATTTTGCAGAAATAGCTGTACAATTAAATCATTTATCGCGAAAAAACATACCATTTCTGTGGGACAACAATTGCCAAAAATCATTCGAAAAACTCAAAGAACAAATTTCATCCACACCGGTTTTACAATACCCAGATTTATCAGAACAAAATTCATTCATAGTTCAAACTGATGCGTCAGGTTACGCACTGGGAGCTGTTTTGAGTAATGGTGATAACAGGCCCGTAGCTTTCGCAAGTAGGACCTTAATTAAAGCCGAAAAAAATTACCCAACCATAGAAAAAGAGCTTCTCGCAATTGTTTGGGCCACAAAACATTTCAGACCTTATTTGTATGGGCGTACTTTTATTATTCGAACGGATCATAAACCGTTAGTTTATTTGTTCGGCATGCGAGATCCATCGAGCCGCTTGCTAAAGTTCAGACTAGCGCTCGAAGAATACGATTTTAAAGTAGAGTATGTAAAGGGATCGGATAACGCACCGGCTGATGCTTTATCAAGAGTTTTTGTAACAAGTAAAGAGCTAAAGGAAATAAATGAAGAAATAAATGTAGTGACGCGTTCTAAATTTAGAAAAACCAATAATACTTCGACTTCTACGCAAACTATTGATTCCTCAGATAATCGGCCTGATCAACCGAAAATCGTGGAAACACATAGTAAGCCACAGGAGTCAGTAGAAATAAAATTTATAAGTAACAAAGAATTAGCAGTAAAACACAAGCAAACGACAGGGTATACCGAAAATAAAATATTTCTCTACGAGTCATCAAAAAATACTATATTTATTAAATATTTAGATTCTTCATCGCAACTATCGCCAGGCGAATTTGTGAAAGAACTAGATAATTTTTGTAGAAAAATAAACGTCGACGTAATATATATAACAAAGAATAAAAATAATAATATATTTGTAGAGAAGTTAATGCAAGAACTTAAGAAACCAAATTGCAAAACGAACTTAAAATTGTGTATTTTAAAAGATGTAATTCGAATTAATGACAAAGATCAAAGAAAAGTAATTTTAAATGATTTTCATATTTTACCCACTAGTGGTCATGCAGGTATGAGAAGAATGTATAACAATGTGAAAAAATATTATTTTTGGCCGGGAATGCAGGAAGAGATTAGAAAGTTTGTAAAAGGTTGCGAAAAATGTCAGAAACATAAGTATTCAAATCCAATAAAAGAGCCAATGGTTATCACAACCACCGCAAGTTATGCCTTTGAAAAAATATTTTTAGACTTAGTAGGTCCATTAGAAATTGATGATAGAAATTATTCTTATATACTTACAATACAGTGCGAGTTAAGTAAGTACGTCGAGGCATATCCATTGTTTTCGAAGAAAAGTGAAGAAGTTGCTCGAGCATTTGTTGATAATTTTATTCTCAGACACGGCATCCCGAAACGAATAGCAACAGACAGAGGAACGGAGTTCCTGTCATCGACTTTCAAAGAGGTAAGTAAGATTTTGAATATAAATCAGTTAAACTCTACAGCCTACCACCACCAGAGTTTAGGCGCGTTGGAGAACACGCACAAGCATTTGGCTGCTTTCTTACGCATTCAAACAGAAAAACACCCCGAGACATGGAGCTCTTGGCTACCATTCTGGAGTTTTTCGTTTAACACCTCAGTTCATACTGAAACAAAATTCACGCCGTTTGAACTTGTATATGGTAGGAAATGTTGTTTTCCTAGTAATTTAACAGGTGACATGGTAGATCCTTTGTATAATCACGAAAGTTACCCAAAAGAGTTAAAGTATAGGCTTCAACTGTCTCAAAAAGAGGCAAGGGACAATTTGATAAAATCAAAAATAAAAAGAAAGGAAAAATATGATGTTGTTAAGAAACCTATTGCGTACAATCCTAATGATTTAATATTAGTTAAGAATGAAGTAGGAAATAAGCTAGAAAGTATATACTTGGGCCCATATAAAGTATTGAAGGATCTTTCACCTAACGTAGAAATAGATGTTAATGGTAAAACTATGTTAGTACATAAGAATAGAACTAAGTTGTACTATTTACCTACATAAAAAAAAAATGTAATTACAATTTTTTTTTTTCTGTTTTCCGTGGGAGATGTAAGGAGTTAACTAATATAAGTGCTGTCTTGTTATTTTCATGTAATATAAATTAAGTTACTTTATTAAATAAAGTTAGTCTTTTGTCGGCATTCAAGTTGTTTACTTGTTCCTCCAACGCCCCACCTCACACCCGTGGCACTACTAAGTCCAAAGATTGCTATTTTAAAATCAAGTTTAACAAAGTCGACGGAACTCCGCTTTTGCGGAGCTCCTATTTCTGGGTATTTTGGCCCTTCGGGCCTGCTGAAAATCTAACCTAACCCAAACCTACCACCCATTTATGATATTTATTTTGGTCAGTAGTGTCACGTAGTAGTACCATGGGAATGACGCCTTTGAAACTACCAGCACCATGATTGTCAAGAATAATACGCCGCAAGAAACTTGGCAGAAAGTATTTCTTTTTTCAAAATATTATTATATCTGTATGTGGCCAACAATGTAGCCTCGTGACGCTAATGTCTGACATAAGCGAAAATGGTGAATTGCAATTGAATCGGACATGTGTCCGAGTTAGTGAAAACAGCGGGTCATTGTAATTTTATTGACCGACGACTTTTCCTAAAATTGGCACGCTTGCTTGTCATAGGTACCTTTCTCAGTGCTTATGTTATCCAAATGGCAGATCATATAAGCATGTAAATCTTCAGTGAAGTTGCAGTGCTGTGATCGCAGTTATGCTTTGCGTTACTGAAAGCTTGTCGTTGTGTTGCAAACTATTTGCTCAAAGTGCTGGAACGGTCTCCTTGGTGAGCAGCGTCAAGCGTCTCATGCTTCACAAACGGTAAACGAGTCACGCTCAGACTCGAGAGGCGTTGAGCGAAGAGGCGTCTGCTTACACTCGCAGCGCGACACGCGACACATGACACATGATACGCCGAATGCTACCGACATCGACACTCCAGACTTCACAGCATTGACCTCTCGGATAATAATAATTAACAAGCTTGTCTATATATTCGTGCCAGGTCGACGTTTCTATCAAAATAAAAGCGTGATTTTGCGTGGATCCCGCCTGCTTGGAACGTGAAAATTAGATTTGTCGCGCGGGTAATGGGCGCGAGAGGCCGCCGTCATGTCAGCTTAGCCTCCTCGTAGACGTTTATTTGCGTTTAAATTAATGGCTACAATAATGGCACCGTTTAAAATTAATAACTTCCTACAGTAAAATACAAAGTCTTAGCGCGGTAAACAACAAGTGTACGCTGTGTAAAAACAATTTCATAAGCTGACACCTATTGTGTGTGGACAATAATGTGGAAGTATGGGGCGAGATCGGGCGGAACTAGCCGCCGGGCAGGTGGCCCCGGCCGGCCGCCGGGCCCGCGTCCGGCGCGTCGTTCCGCCGGCAACTAGCACCAATAGATCCTCAGAGCGTTTAGTGGAAGTTTTTGAAGTGAAAACTTCTTAACGGCGCTGAGCACTTTTTGAGATGGGTAAAAAATGTTAAGGCGCTGTCAACAGCAAATGACCTTGAGCAGCGCCACTCTTCACACATACGGGACGTTAGTGAAAGAGAAAAAACTATTTCGGCAGCTTGGCGCGCGTCTAAAATCTTGCAAATAAGACACAAATAATAAGAAATAAAAAAAAGTATAGATTATTTGTGAAATATGACTCGTTAGCCGTGTAGGTATGAATATGTTGACTTCATGTTTTTAATTGCAGACCCATACGTCGAAAAAATGAAGACACAGAACCGTTTAACGATGATTTTAAGACCAATCTTTGCAATTATTTTCTATCGAGCCGATTTTGTTCAATTATGTATCGAGCCCGTCTAGCGTGTTTGAAATATGATGAAAATTAACATTATATTTTTTTTGTATTTTTTTTGTGTGCAGTTTTTCTTAAAAAAGTGTTTAAATAACATCAATTTCAACAAAATTAGGTGTTGTTAGCCTCTTAAACTCGCGTCAGGCGTAAGGCGGAGAGAGAGTTTAAGTACCAGGAAATCAGATCCTCTAAGAGTTTACTATTTTGAAATACGAATGAATCGCGTTCGATTTTTGAAGTGTTTTTTGTTGAGTCGTGGAGCAAAAGTACTAGGGCATCAGCACATTGTTAGAGGTCTGTCAATATAGATAAAATACGTACTTTTTAGGGTTCCGTAGCCAAATGGCAAAAAACGGAACCCTTATAGATTCGTCATGTCTGTCTGTCTCGTCTGTCTGTCTGTCTGTCCATCCGTATGTCACAGCCACTTTTCTCCGAAACTATAAGAGCTATACTGTTGAAACTTGGTAAGTAGATGTATTCTGTGAACCGCAATAAGATTTTCATACAAAAATAATAAAAAAAAACAATTAATTTTGGGGGTTCCCATACTTAAAACTGAAACTGAAAAATGTTTTTTTTCATCAAACCCATACGTGTGGGGTATCTATGGATAGGTCTTCAAAAATGATATTGAGGTTTCAAATATCATTTTTTTCTAAACTGAATAGTTTGCGCGAGAAACACTTCCAAAGTCATAAAATGTGTGCCCCCCCTGTAACTTCTAAAATAAGAGAATGATAAAACTAAAAAAAATATATGATGTACATTACCATACAAACTTCTACCCAAAATTGGTTTGAACGAGATCTAGTAAGTAGTTTTTTTATTTAATATTTGTCTGTCTATACATATAAATAACAAATGTAAAGTGACCTCACACTGCCTACATTTTGCTTAAAAGCAGGGCTCTGCTAACACTGGATTTTATAATAACTTAGCGGATTTGTACGGAACCCTCAGTGCGCGAGTCCGACTCGCACTTGGCCGGCTTTTTTTTAAGTGGCCAGTACGGTACGCGTCTTCAGCGTCATGGAGGTTACAAAATTAAAATCTAATCCAACCTGCTGTTTTCACTTCTGCCGGCACTCCCGGAGTGCTACCTGTCGCTTTTTTGCACAGACATCATTTTAAACTAGCAGACTTGCCATTATTTCACGCCTACATTGACTAGTGTAAAAAAATGCCACTACCCCTTTTCCTCTAATACTAAATCGTATAAACCTATTTCTTTTTTGCATGTGTTGCAACACCAAGTCACACATAGACAATTTGGAAACCGTGGCAGTTGCTAAGCGACATTTAAGCGACCGATGGCGTTAGATTGTTGTTGTGGTGACCGACCGTCGGTATCTTGAGTGAAATCATAAGTGAAATAATATAAAGTTACAAGTTATTTAAAGTAAAATCATGGTGAAATGCTGCGTTCTCATGTGTTGTAACTCATCAGACAGGAAAACTCCTGAAATATCGTTCCATCGGTAAGTTAATCTTTTGCTGTCATTAGTCATAGATTTATTTGTGTTTGCCGCGCTCTAACTAATCAATGGTCTTCAAATATTATTTACAAATAATTACAAAGGCAGTATTCATGAAGCTGGCAAAACTTTCAATATAAGGTTTTCTAAAGAAATACAAGAAATATTTTTAGTTTTACTGAATAAAGTAACCTCATTTGACAATTAATGTACTGCGCAATTTTTACAGGGCCGAACTAGGTGTACAGGCCTACGCCTGATAATGCTTTTAAGCAATACTGAATTCAACGAAATATTCTATAGATAGACAAGTGTTATGCCAACGTAACTACCGACCGACCCTATTAAGTACGCAAGTGTCCAGCAGCATTTTTACTATGACCTCCGCGTTTGGATTTCAGGTTTCCGAAGGATGAATATTTAAGAAACGCCTGGATCAGGAATATTAATAGGAATGACTAGCAGCCTAGCTCATCAAGTGTGATTTGCTCTGAGCGACGATGAAAACGATGCTGAACGCTTGTATTTAATTGTCAAATTGATACTACATAATAGCTAATTTAAGAAATGCAATCAAAAGTTTTAAAAAAATATATTATATTTGAAAATAAATAATTTATGGTGGTTTTATTTTGTACGAAAAGATGAATCTCTATATAAGTTTCGACCTGTTTACCTTGGGCATATCGACTGATTCCAAGACAGAAGTATTCCCACTACCTCTAATATCAACTGGCTTGCACTTGACCTCACTTATTAAAAGTATTTACACTGTTAATGTTTTCAGGTTTCAGTTACCTTAATACGTCCCTGTTTTTGTATTAGTGTGAGGTAATCTTTTATGTGTGCAAAGCTGCCACGCATTCTGAGCAGTAATGTCAAGTCTGCTAGTTTATAATGATGTCTGTGCTTTTTTGTCGTAACAAACGTTACGAACGCATTCGAAATATTGCGAAATTCGTTGGTAGGCGTTGGGAGCGGCAAGCGACGTGAGACATTTTTTTTTATTGAAAACTTGTACATGCTGTGAGTAAAGTGGCGGGCACGCTGCAGCCGCCCTCCGCTTGCCCTTTCCTGCCTGCTGCGCAGCGAAGACGCCGCGCGGCACAAAGGCTGTGTAATTAAAAAGCGTCGTAAAGCGCTTCATGAAAACCGTTGTAGTTTTTTTGCGCATTAAAAATTTCTTTCTTCTGCAGTTTCAGTAATTAAGACCATTGAAAAAAATGATGTAGTTCTGGATGCATTTATAATTACGCTAATGAACAAAAGTCGGTTTTTAATTACATTAAAGCGAGCATTGTGTCTAAGCGCGGGGAATTGTTACTCTAGAGAGGACACAAGCTTAGTGTTTGATGTGTTGTATGTAGCGCGCCGCAGCCTAGCCGTGCCGTCGCGTGGCGTCGCGTGGCGTCGCGTGGCGTCGTGTGGCGTCGTGTGGCGTCGTGTGGCGTCGTGTGGCGTCGTGTGTCATCACGTAGTGTCGTGTGTCGCGTGCGAGACGGATGGCAGTTACGATTGCTACAGGTGCCCGCGAGTCGTGGAGTCGCACCCATGCCAATTAAAAGATGTCTTTGACTTTGACTGGTTTGAATTAATTACTGAGTGTGAATTATGCCACACTTATAAGTTTCATAATAAGCGGCCATTTCTTAAAAAACCTGACGATTATAAAATTGTGCTGGATTTATCAAATAATTTTACTCTTGAGATCGTTTTGCAACTTTTGCAAAGGCGTGTTGTGTTTTTTGTTTCAATAAAAATAAGCTCTCGCATAGTGCCGAGATAGTACACTACTAAGAATTTGCTCGCATGCCGGTAACACGCTGTGGAGCACTGTGCAATAGGGGAAAAAGGGGTAATGGGGGTCAGCGGGCAATGGTAGCCAGTGTAACTAAATTCAAATGAAAGCGATTAAACAAGCGAATGTCGACTTAAACGACGCGTCACGGGACAGCTCGCGGCCTCCCAATCGCCTGTTTAGTACACATCCATCGTTTGCAGAGGAAGGCTGTCATACTTTATGGCGCGATTTTGATGTAAATTTACAAGTGCACGAAATAACCGGTGAGTACATTATTACCACGAATCTGACTATTTAATCTAGTATATTGAGGAACTGTAATCTTAAATTATCTATTTACAAATTTTATAAGAGGATTTAACGTCGTTATTTTTTAAATTATTTTTTTTCGCAGTGGGTATAAACGGGCAATGAGAGTCACTACAATTCGGGCAATGGGAGTCAACTAAGCTATGGGTACTCTTTTTTCAAGTCTTCAAAAGCGGCTTCGGAAGAAAGATCTATCGGAACCACGTTTCGGTCGACTTCCAATATTCACACAAGATACAGAAAAGATCTTGGCACAGTCTTAACAAGATGTGAGATAACGACTAGGATAATGATTTGAATAAATGTCTAGTATGCGGTGAATTTGGTCGCAATAACAAAGTATGGTACAGGTGCACCTCTTGCGGATTGAAGGCACACGAAAACAGCACTGGGTGGGATTCACCATGAGGATAAATGTCTGACTATCATTACCCTCATGTGCGGACAATAGTGGTCAAAGCTGTTTTTTTTTTAAGTTTAATATCTACTTATATAGCAATCCAAACGTAATGAACCTAATTGAGACTGATACTTTAATAATGAAGCTATGGTAAGTGTCGATTTTCATGAAGCTTAAACAAATATTTTTTGTTTTATTTCATTTCTTTCTTAAGTGACTTCCATTACCCCTTTTTCCCCTACACTAAACAATGAAGTGTTAGGCTCCCGTATTTGATATTCCGGGTGGTGCGTCCGGGTGTCCGAGTGTCCGGGTGTCCGAGAGTCTGAGTGTCCGGGTGTCCGGGTGTCCGGCGCCGGCCCCACGACGCACGATTTACGGTCCTGCCGTTGCGGCTTCTCACTACTATGACAGTTCTTTCACTACCGCATTTCATAATGAGAGTTGTTTGCAAATCAAAGTTTTTACGACTTGTAAATTGCTTTCACCTTTTACAAAGTAAGATTAGATTAGATTAGATTATTTATACATTCAATAAGTGTTTCGTGACTACGACTGATAGCTTTATAGCTGCTTCCTACGCAAAAAGAGGAGTTTTGTAAGTTTGACGTGTATTTTGAAATGCAACTTCCAGACACTTTGAGCAGCTATTAATAAGATTTTTAGGGCAAGTCGAAACCACTATCGGACCAGCCAGCCGTCCGTCACAGAGCAGTACCTATCTTTCGGACCACAACACAGTACAAATAACAGTTATAAACATAAATTGTAGTAAAAATTAAACTGCCATCGATCCTACCACTGTTCGGTATGTTGTCGTTGAAAGCTCGTTCGATTCACACTTGGCCAGTCTTTTATTTGAATTACGAAGTAGCGTTCTAACAAAGTTTCAACAAAATTGTATATTTACGACAGTTTGAGATATTGAATTTATAAAATACTAGCTGTTGCCCGCGACTTCGTCTGCAAAGAATTCGTTTATCGCTATCCCGCGGGAACTACGCAATTTTCCGGGATAAAAAGTAGCTTATGTGTTATTCCAAATCATAAACTATGTCTGTTCCAAATTTTATCCAGATCCGTTAAGCCGTACTGGCGTGAAAGAGTAACAAACATCCATACATCCATACATCCATACTTACAAACTTTCGCCTTTATAATAGT
The DNA here is from genome assembly GCA_963854515.1 of Pandemis heparana. Taxonomy (NCBI): domain Eukaryota; kingdom Metazoa; phylum Arthropoda; class Insecta; order Lepidoptera; family Tortricidae; genus Pandemis; species Pandemis heparana. Next base: position 19,139,280 of record OY978007.1, on the reverse strand, counting down.
AGTAGGATCAATGAAGCTGTGCAGTGTTAGTTTGTTGCAGGTCAGCTCTTACTGTTCTCGAAGTGGCTATCACATCAACCGCATGCATTTTTAGTGGTAAAGTGCGCGCTCTTAACCAGCGCTGCACTGTTTGGTATCCAATTCAATATGCTGAAGTGCACTTCAAGTTCGGAGTGCTACGAGATACGTAGCAATTCGTAGGCAGCGTAGCGCGCCGTAGCTCGTAGCGCGCTACGAGCCCGCCGTTTATACTGTCGGTGAACTGAGCTAATATATATGTGCGCCCGCCAATAACATAATAAGGAAGTGGCTGTACGGAACATAATCGGCGGCGACGGCGGGCGACGGAAACTCCGCGTTTGGGTCCAAAACAAACTAGTCTGTTTGCGAGCACAACAATAATTATAAAGTTGAGTTGTTTTAATCTGAATAGTGGCCCCCCTTGTGCTTGGGGGTTCTGTTCCAAGCAATTTCCGCCTGTCACACTCCTGCACAGACAAGGGTGCGCCGGGAAAATTAGATCCACTGTACTTGGGTCGGGCGTCTCGGCGCGGGAGCGCGGACCGGCGGTATTCATTATTTCGAGTGTCAGGGCGCACCTGAAAACGCATACCGTTGAGTGCTGGTAGTTGAAGTTATCAGGTTATCACTGTTGCTAGAGGGTCTATTCATGTTAACGGAAATAATCGCAGTTTTTATTCTCACATATATAATATCTTTGTTTACCAAATAGGACCGTAAATTAACTATAAAGTTGAGTTGTTTTAATCTGAATAGTGGCCCAGTGGTTAAGAATGAAAATACCTTATGCTGGCAATGCATCTGCAATCTTCTAGTGTGCAAGGATGGTGGTGCTTGCTTGCCGTCTGGTGACAGACTCGTTTGCCACCCTATCTCATAAAAAATGATTCAGGGGTATCATTAATTTGAGTAATTTATTGAAGCCTAAATTTTATTTGGCGTTTGTATTTTTCAGCGTTTCCAGTTTTTGGTTTGGCTTCAAATGTGTAGTAGGTAATTAGGTAAGTATGTTATATAATACCGAATTAGCGCAGTCTCATTTTGACACAAATTGGGTGGAAGACAATTAAATGGATAATTAAATTAGGTATGTAAAGTTTCTCTAAAGCAAAATTAATGGTCTTTAGATTAAACTTTTGTGACTAGACGCGACTAAATAGGCTAGGTAATAAAATTCTTTAGATTTGAAATTTGAGGAGCTGTGTTTCTTTCTCTGAAAAAAAATAATGTTGTTTTTAACTTACTTTAGCTTTGTGTAAGCTTTTATGATGTTACAGAAAAAGAGGACGGCCCGTGAGCTCTTACAATGCCATTCGATTTTGTCTTGCTGTCTCACTCACTCTTATGGGTTTGATATTTGGATCGGCTGATGATACCCGGAACCCGAATGGCATTCTTAGAGGTCACGGACTGTATATCTTTTGTGTTTTTTTTTAAGTAAAAAACTTTGCAAAACTATTACTTACAACTTTTAAAGTCATCTTAACTATCCTCGAAAAATAGACATCACCACAAACTGTTCATCCTCAGTGGAACTCAGGAAAGTATTCACTTCAATTCACAAAAATTTCACCGTACAAAGTTGTAAAGCACAACCGTCACACAACGTAAAAGTCGGTCCGAGCCGCGAGCGCGCGAGTGTCCGCCCGCCAGCGCCGCGCAGCGCCGAGTGCCGCGCCGGCCGCCGGGACGGCACCGGACTCCCGCACACGCTACGTTTTGACTTCATCGTAATCCGGTAAAAACTACGGAATCCACCTAAAGCACAACTGATAACGATTGTTAGCTGCCATTCCTCTGCGTGGCGTGGGACGCGGCCGCGGGCAGCGCCGTACCTGCTTGTGCTTACTGCTCTGATTAAAGTCTTTGTGCGCTCGCGGGTTTACTGCTGATTGGCGGCCCTTTGTTGATCTTTTCGTTCGTCTCCCGAACAATGGGAATTATCAGTCGTACATCTCTGATTAGACGAGTGCGCTTGGATTCATCATGAATTTCGTCATAATTTTGTTTTTCTTAAATCTTTTCTGTTTAATCCGATCGGCTGTAAAAAAAACCTGACAACATTACACATCAATCAATTATACATATACGTCAAACAAACCTAATCACACCTGAAATATTCCGGATTATATTTGAGACACAGTGTATAAAAACAGAATGACTAGTGCGACTGACGTCGGAACCGCGGGCTTCAGGGGATAAATTTATGATTAAACGAATGCGCAAGCTCATCCCACTCGTACAGACGACGTCGTAACAAGTACCACCTGGAATAATTAAAATCTTGCTGGTATTACCACGAAAAATGTCATAAGTATAGGCGTTAGACAGTATTGTAATAAGCATATGAGTGTTTTAGCTCGGGGCCAAATTATGAGCGAGCGTGGAAAACTTTATCAGAAGGTAGGTATAGCGCTAACTAACTGATCAGTAATCGATGACAAGCTTTCAATAGGTGTCGCAAAATTTTGTTGCTTCTCGTTTATTATATCTAAAAGGTAAAGGCGTGGTAGCATGCTTATTGTATGTACTCAATATCTAACTAATATTATAAATGCGAAGGTATGGATGGATGGATGTTTGTTTGTTACTCAATCACGCCAGAACGGCCCTACGGATCTAGATGAAATTCGGCACATAGATAGCGAAAAGTCTGGAATGGCACATACGCTACTTTTTATCCCGGAAAATTGCGTAGTTCCCGCGGGATAGCGATAAACGAATTCTTTGCAGACGAAGTCGCTAGCAACAGCTAGTACAATATAAAACTTGGTTTTACGAAGAATATAAGAGTTCAAAATTCAAAATAAGAGGCAAAGGAACCACCCGGCGGCAATCAGTCTCGCTGCGAGTGCGGCAGCAGACCGCGCCGCGTCGTGCAGCCTCGCCCTCATAATGCACTGCGTTATCGAGATGAGTCGGCGGCGCACCGCCTGCCCCTCTCGCGGGCCAGGGGGGGGGGGGGGGGCGACGAGATGAAAAGAAAATGAATCTCCAGTGAGATGACGCGATGAGTGAGCCTGAAGCAACAAGAAAACATTCCAAATAGGTCTTTGTCAGATGGTAAAATCAAGCGGTGTTTTCTAATTAATTATTCTTCGGAGTGTGGAGTGTTGTTTTGTTTCACGCTTAGTTGTTAATTAGAAATGAAACGAGACGTGTTTAATCCGGCCGAGGGGGGGGGGGTTTAAAAGTACTCCGTGCTTATGGTCTCCGTCCCGAGCTGTGATGCTTGTCCTATCGTAATGCGGAAAACTCACACTTGTTTTTTACCTCCTCGGTTTGCGTTAGCTCATATCATTCTACTCGTAGGTACTCGTAATTAATTATGCCCTAACTAATTCATTTATTACTCCCTAGGGGAGAATTTATTTAATTTTTATACAATACAATACGATACAATAACTCTTTATTGAACACCACATATAACAATCAAAACAGAAAAAAGAAATACAGAAGTAATAAGGTAACAATAGACGGCCTTATTGCTACAGAGCGATATCTACCATCTCTCATCATCTATCATCTCTATTCTCATTTTTATCTAATTGTTTTCTGATTATTGTTTTTGATTTTATCATTTTTGTAATACCTATTCAATTATTTTTATTATTTTATTTTATTTACTCTTGACGATTTCGATACGTAAATTTTCCTAACTTCAATGTACAAATTTTAATTTTAATTTAAAGACTAGGTAAATATAAATAATCTAATTTATGTAAAAGTCTACTTCAATTGACAAAGACTACTTCAAGAAACTCAAACGAATGAACGAACCGATTTCGTGTAACTTTTGGTAAAGTGCAACATCACGCGACACTCACTGTATCTGCGTCGCGCTCGCCGCGAGCCGGGCCGGCATCGGACAACCCCCCCCCTCGCCCCTCGCCGTGGCCGCAACAGATGAATGAAAACACATGAATTAAAGCGAAATGAATTTCTATGAAGACAGTGCTTGATTGCGACGGCCTCGGTCGTTCACCCGCAGGCCGTCGCCGCCGTCTCTCTTAGCCACCAGAAAAAAAGAACCCTCTAGATAACATAATCTGGCAACGCATCTGCAATCCTTTAGTGTGAAGGGTGCCTGTAGCTGATAATGATCACCAACAGGTGAAAAGTGTTCGTTTGCCTTCCTTGTCGTATAAAATATATTCATACTAGCTGTTGCTAGCGACTTCGTCTGCAAAGAATTCGTTTGTCGCTATCCCGCGGCAACTACGCAATTTTCCGGGATAGAAAGTAGCCTATGTGCTATTCCAGACTTTTCTCTATCTATGTGCCAAATTTCATCCAGATCCGTTGGGCCGTTCTGGCGTGATTGAGTAACAAACAAACATCCATCCATCCATCCATCCATACTTTCGCATTTATAATATTAGTTATTCATATTAATAAATGCTTAGAGGCACTTTCCTAGCTGATGAGGTGAATAGCACGTTGTATAAAGGTATGCGTTTATCAATTAATTTCGCCTCCACCACGTACAACTCCCGCCCCATAGCACGCGCTCTTGTCTTACTCTACAGTGCCGCATAACTTCGCGTGTATTCCAGATAAGTTCAGCTGTTTCCGCAACTATCTGCTCATCGCAAATCGCACAAATATCGCATAACAGTATTCAAATACAACTGTTACAGACGGCGGGTGCTACATTAGTCTGAAAAGACGCATTCGCCCGATGAAAAACATCTGATTTCATGAGACAGTGTGGGCTTGTGTTTACGTTTTCTACCTGAGAGCATGTTTTGATTTCATTATAAAGCGTGAAACGAGTGCTTCTGGCACTCGGCTGGCCGCGCGCTATTGAGGCGCAGCGAGCAGCCATTCAGAGACGAGTGGTCGCACTTCTTCTAATTGAATCCATTCGCGTCGCTCCCTGCTCCTCGCTCCCCGCCCCCGCCCCCGCTCCCGCTCCCGCTTCTGCATTATGTTAATGGAGGAAATAAAGCGCGAGGTCGTCGCCCGCCGTGAGCATCCGCCATCGTGTACTAAGTTTATATAATGCCTCACAGTTGTATCATACGCATACGCCGCCTGTGGATTACACTCAGTTTTTATCTTATTATTTCCAGTCTCGCCTCGTGGAACTGTGTATTGTGAGCATAAATAAAGCGATTGTAAAGAACGACGTGTGGTTTAAACTCGGCACACGTAGAGCAACTGCATGTTGCCGCTTAGTTTCCGCCGCGCTGCAACTCCGCTGCAACTGCGCTCCGTGTAGCAGCTTAGGGGTAATCTTGTGCTTCACATGGAGTCCCGTGCTACTAATTTGTCTACGATTCCAACGCGCTGATCTCAAAGCTTGGAAACCATATATAGTATTATGTTTTATACCAAAAAAATTGGACTTTTAGAGGATATTTACTAACAACTCCGATTACTGATTGCGAAACAAAAATTAATTCTCCGGCGACTCCCGGTAACACATGTTGCATGTTCTTCACGACCGAAGTGCAATTTCGATTTTATTTGTAAACAATGTTGCAGGCCGCTGTTTTTATATTTCAGTAGCATGTGATGTGTGTGATGGATTATTCGTAGAGATGCAACGCGGAAACCGAACCACAACATAAAGTCACACCGCATTACACATTGCAACTGCGGATGCATTGTCTCCATGTCACGCCTATCTGTGCAAACTGCGCCCATTGTGGAAATGTTATAACACAGCTGGTTCCTGGGGTCGGCGGCTGCGTCATTAAAAATAAAGGGAAGTGAAGCTCGTGAAAGATTCACGCGGGACAATTTACGGGCCGGTAGTGCGAGCCGCGCGCGGGCAGCCGCGGGGACTGCCCGCCCGGGGGCTAGCACGAGTGCTGCTTCCTCGCTTGTCCCTCTGTACTATATGCCTCAGTAGAAATAGAATAGCGGCACAGTGCTACAAAGTGAATTAAAAATTGGTACGCATGCTAGCGGTGTAGCGGTTTAGACTGCTCGAGCGTCTTTATCAGAGCTGATATCAGACGGCTGTGTAAGTAGGTACTCACTATGAATCCTGATCAACGAATAGCATTTTGTGCCCGCCGTGGAATGTCAATATAACCGATCAAATTAATCGCTCTGCGCGCAGCGGAACAATGTAAGCCAATAAAAAGGTAATATTGCAGAGAATAATTGGCCCGTGATTCGGAAAGCAAGCCTCCCCTCCCGGCCGCCCCTTTGTGTGGATATTCCATTCAAATTATTTTCAGCAAAAATTTCACTTCGTTATATTTATTAAAAATTGAATCCAGAAATATTATTTGGTAGTACTACAAGCAAACAATAGGTATGTTTGTGGCAAATTTTGTAATAACCATTCATTTCATTGTGTAGAGATGCTTTATGTTTATAATCTGGGACAAGCTATTTGAACACCGGTTCACTGTAACGGAATGCCGCGGGCTACGAGTACAGCACAGCTAGGTACGCAAGAGTCGGGACTGTATCAATAAAAGCAGAGGCGAGGGCAGCGCGCGCGCCGCAGCCGATCATTCAATAGCTCGGGCCGACGTGCATCTAATGACTTCCCGCTTTGTCTACACGGAAATGAGAAAAGTTGACGCAGCGCGATCTGTTTGCGGAGCGCGTCCCGGCGCGTCCCGGCGCGACCCGGGCGATGGCGGAGATGGACTTTCTTGTACCTGTTCATCTTTTAACCGACTTCATAAAGTTGTGATACCACTGGGCGCCGACGAAGTTTGACAACCTCACACTTTCGTGGACGACGGATGGGTTTTGAAGCATTTAATCATAAATGGTATCATTTTAAAAGTAAAAAACGAAATTTTAAGTTTCAGTAAATCCATTTGCACACAAAGTACGAAAGAAATAAAAACATAATGAATAAGTTGCCGAGACTTACAAGCTGTAGCGCTTTCACTGTTAAATATTTATCAGATTTCCCGAAAAGCCAACCCCTAACTGTATAAACCTTGCGCCTTGGTTAAAAACCACCGCACCGTATATATAACATTCACAATTCGAAACAGTCACGCACTACTTTTTCGCTTAGACGTAAAGTGGGTGAGACAACCTAGGACTTGTAGAGTTAGGGGCTTGGCCTTTCATAAGACCCGGCAGCATTTTAACTGTAATTCCTATGGAAGGAGAACTAACTCGTACCTAATACCCGCAACAGTGAATACCCTCCCCAAAGGAATTGCTGACTGAAGTGATAAACACTGCCACCAATCCCAAATTAAAAAAAAAAGTAAACTTAAAAATCACTACTTACCTAGAGAGTGACAACAAAGTACCTACTTAGTTTAGTTAGCGACGCACTGAACCGCTGTAACTCGCCTACTACATAAACCCCCAGAGGGTTTTCAATAGTGGCTAATAACCATAATCATGTATACATACTTCTTAATTATCTAAATATATAAAAGAAGAAACTGACTGACTGACTGACTGACTGACTGACTGACTGACTGACTGACTGACTGACATATCAACGCACAGCCCAAACCGCTGGTTCTAGAGATTCCAAATTTGGCACGTAGGTTCCTTATAAGGTCTAGGGGTGCACTAAGAAAGGATTTTTCAAAATTCGACCTCTAAAGGGGTTAAATGGGGGTCCAAAGTTTGTATGGGGAAACAAGATTAGTTTGACTATTTTATTCGAAACTTCACAGGAGTAATCCTAACGATAAATGAGTAAATACCTGTTTTAGGTTTTTTGAAAATTCAACCCCTAAAAGGGGATAGGGGGTGACAAAGTCTGAAAATCAACGTGGGTATTATTATTATTATATTATAGTGGGTAGTATTGTTTGTACGGTTTATCGGGTCGCTGATTACGAAAAAAACAACACACATACCTACCTGATACACACACACACACACACACACAAACACAAATTTCCACGGGAACGGGAAAAAACGGGATTTATTATATTCGATTCCGAGTGACCCTATCTCAGTAACTATCTATACATATAATAAAATTGTATACTTAATAAATATAGACTTCAAATTTCGTACACAAGTAGATGATTACAAAACTAAGAAAATAATTTCAGGATTTTTGGAAATTCTCACGGGATAAGGAAAAAACGGGATTTATACATTCAGTTCAACGATATCCTAGGAACTATAATTACTAGACTTCAAAATTTGGCATAGAAGTAGGTGATTATAATAGTAAAAAACAGTTATAAGGATTTTCGAAAATTCCAACAGGATAAGGAAAAAACGAGATTTATATTCAGTTCTACGGGATCGAATTTTCGTTTTAATGATCGTAGAAAACTGAAATTTGGCCTTCAGGTTCCTTGGGGAGTATTGGGGAGCACTACGAAAGAATTTCCCAAAATTCTGACGGAAATGAACGGGAAAAAACCGGATTTTTTGTTATACTGCAGTGCAGGTTGTAGAAAACTGAAATTGGACATATAGGTTGCTTGGGGAGTGTAAAGAAGCATTTAGAGAGGACTTTGCAAAATTCCCACGGGAACGGGAAAGACGGGATTTTTCGTTTTACTGGTCGTAGAAAGCTGAAACTTTGCATGTAGGTTGATTGATGTGTGTAGGGAAGCACTAAGAGACAATTTCCTGAAATTCCCACGGGAACGGGAAAAACGGAACTTTTCGTTTTACTTGTTGTAGAACGCTGAAATTCGGCATTTAGGTTGTTTGGAGAGTATAAAGAAGCATTAAGAGAGGAATTTCCAAAATTTCCACGGGAACGGGAAAAAACGGGATTTTTCGTTTTACTGGTCATAGAAAGCTGAAATTTGGCAAGTGGGTTCTTTGGGGAGTGTAGGGAGCATTAAGAGAGCATTTCACGAAATTCTTACGGGAACGGGAAAAAAACGGGATTGAAATACTCCTGGTACACACAAGCGAAGCCGTGGCCAAAAGCTATTTGTCAATAAATGAAGTCTACGCGGACGAAGTCGCGGGAAAAAGCTAGTATTAAATAAATTAAAAAAAAAACAGTGAAAAAGATTCGAGCTTGTTAGTTTTGGAAACTTATTGTGTATAGTGACTAGTGGAACAAAGTAGTCTCTGCCTACCCCTGTTGGAAAGAGGCGTGACGGTATGTATGTATGTATATGTATGTATGTATATGTTTTACATAAAATGTTTCTGGTGGAATAACCGCCAAATAAACACGATTACTCCGACTTTATGTACGAGGAGACGCAAAATCGTTTATTCCCGAGCGTTCCCGCCGGGGCTCAAGAGACTGGACATTCGCATCAAACAACCCAACTTAAGATGATTAAGTAACACCAAGTCGAGCTGCGGATGCCTCCTGAAAGTGTAATAGGCTTCCGAGAGGGCGCGGGCGCGGGCGCGGGCGCGTAAACAAGAGCCTATTGTGCGCCGGCTTACGCTGATCTGGATCACTTCCGGTCCGCCAGCCGCCACTCCCCCCCCCCCCCCTAATGCCTGCTAATGCCGCGCACAAATAATGCTAAATAATTCCGTCAGGGATCGCGAAAACAATGAGATGAAGACGTGTGAGGATGCCGACGCCAGCCTGCAACGTGTCTGTGTAAGCTTATAGCATTCACTTTGGATATTAAATGCGTACGTTTCGATGACTGTTTCCTTGGAGCTCTTACTTATTTTAGATGAGAATACGCTCGTGAGTACAGCAGTTACATAGTTAGTGGTAATGGTAACGGTCGTCATTTCAACACCACTTTTTCAAATAGGCAGATTACAACACAAACAGGGTACAAGTAGATCTCTTCCACGTAAACAGAACGAAGAAAGATAAAATAAAAACAGTTGCACATTATCATTGCAACAACACACAAACCTATGCAAAAGTAATGTAGAATCAACTCCTACAGGAGTTAGTCGCCAACTGCTAAGTAGCAAGCGATTGTAAAACTTCATTTAATATTGACAGTAATCTCTGCGTCGGCTGGCGCCGCGCGCGCCGCCAGCTGCCGGGTAACTAGCGCTAATAATTCACACACGAGCAATAACTCATCTCCGCTGATACCGGCCGTCCCCCGAGGCCGAAGAGCGCCTTAATTACAATCGCGATCCACAGCTCTTTGCGATACTACACACATTTTCTCAGGCCTGACATTCTCCTAAAATCTAGTGACAGAAAAATTAAGTAACTATGCTAAAACAGAACTAAAAGCAAAAATTAAGTAACTTTTTCATGGTTCGCATGTTCGAGGCCTGGATAGTATCCGCAGGTGACTCTGGACATTGGTGTGCTGACCCTGCTTACAAACATACAGAAAAGTATGCTAAGTGTCGTGTTGCTATCTGTGGTGGCCTGTGATTGGTCGGGAGCGCGAGCGCGCTGCGACGTATAATTGGGAGGCGCAATCATGTTCGCCGCGGGCGCGGCGACAGGGAATATTGTGTTCTTTGCAAACAGAATTCTTGCTTTAATCTTGAATTTGTTCGAAAAGTACAAGAGCGAAATTAAAAACACTTTTATGAAATACCGAGAACCCATCCTCTAACAATGTAATTTGCATTATTGTCACATCGCCTTTGATCTTTGTACAAAAAACTCTCGTCCACGTTTTTCGGATTAATCATTGAATGTAAAAGAAGTAGTGACAAGCTTACTAATACATATACCTACCTTCGTACGATAGTCGAGGCCCGAGGCACGCATCGTCCGTTACCTACATCTTACGTAAAGTTTGACAGCGTTTATACGACGACTAGCTTGCCCAGACCTTTAGTTATAGTGTAAACATCAGTGTTGCTGTTGACGAAGTATAGCACTGTCCATTGGTTACAGTGTACACAATAGGTCCCTGCAGAGTACGGTGGGTCCGTGCGCCATCTTGCCGTGTGTAGGCAGTGTGTTATGTTGGGGACGCACAATCACGCCGGCACAACACAAGCAGTGGCTTTGTCGCAGCTCAAACACGGTGATTGCCCCCACGCCCTACTCAATTATATTTGGGATAACGGTTTAGTTTAGGCTAGCTAAATTTACACTGCACTCGACCCTACTCTAACAATCTTAATAAAATGAATAATTGCATTTTTTTATAATTTAACTAGCTGTTGCCAGCGACTTCGTCTGCAAAGAATTCGTTTATCGCTATCCCGGAGGAACTGCGCAATTTTCCGGGATAAAAAGTAGCCTATGTGCTATTCCAGACTTTTCTCTATTTATGTGCCGAATTTCATCCAGATCCGTTGGGCCGTTCTGGCGTGATTAACAAACAAACGTCCATCCATCCATCCATCCATCCATCTATCCATTCATCCATACTTTCGCATTTATAATAATTAGTTAGACTAGTTAGATTGCAAGTGATGTTCATTTTCGCTATCCTGGCAAAACATACCGAAAGAAACCCATTAAAAATGATAAATGCCTCACCTGAGTGGCTACGTTTGGTTAATTAGTAGCAAACAAGACGTCCCACTCGTTAATTAATTAAGGTGCGAGATAAGTCATCCGCCCTCCCCCGCGTGCCACCCCAGCGGTCACCGTCCGTGAAATTGCCTGCAGTTTACGTAAGAAACCCACCTAATAGCACTGACTTTCATATCAGGGTATTTCTATTTTGAAGTGACATTGTACTCTTTCAATTGTTTTTACTCAGAGTCACGAATGGTGCAGTTAACTTTCATAAAGAAAAAGTGTTCTTAGTTTTGCTCTTAGTTTTGTGACAATTTCTCTACTGTTTATCTATGTATCTTAGCAATAATCCATTCACATTTCATCTGCGAAAAGTGACAGTAAATCTTTCGCAGGGAACTGTGTGAGGTACTACAACAAAGTGCGTGTATGTGCGTGGGAAATTACCGCATAATTCATTCATGAGGCACATAAAGAAAATACTCTTAAAGAGAGCATAATGTGTACATTACATTACACTACACCAACATTACAGTGGGCAGAAACTTATACGAGAATATACCTACACTTTTTCGTATCAGGATGGTGCGTGTACGAAGTCATAGCTGATTGATTTTGCAACGTCCACTTCAAAAAACGAGAATGACCTGTGCTTTCAATTTCAAAATTATGCCCGAGTTTCACAGTAATATATCGATTAGCGTTCAAAGTCCGGAGGTCAGCGCAATTACACCGTAAGTAGCATTTATTCTTGCTGAACGGTGTTTCTTAAAGTTGGTTGCTTTCCGCTAAGCACTGATGGCACCAGAGGCCAGAGGCTATGTTAACTAACGCGCTTGGTATCAGAACTAATTTCTGTGGAACGGTATAAGTGGAAATATGGTTGAAGGGATTGCAAGTGCGATCGTGGGCGCCCGCGCATTAGTGTACCCTAACTACACTGAGGTGGATCGAATGTCATAAGCGACCAATCAAATTTGTTCAAATCTACACCTTGCCCCGCTTCTCTCTAAATGTGATAATGCGATTGGTTGCTTCAGCACATGTATGTATGTATGTATGTATGTATGTAAAACTCTTTATTGTACATAAAACACATGAAAAAGATGAATACAGGAAAACACGAATGCACAAAGGCGAACTTATCCCTAAAGGGATCTCTTCCAGTTAACCTTTGAACGATTGACAGGACATAGGTATTAAGCAAGAGTAGACACACAGAAAAAGTAAAAAAAACTGATCAAAACCTAAAATAATCCTAAATGCCTAAATTTTAAATACTTAATGTAAGATATAATACATAACAGATAAATACGATAAACTAATACATATACAGTCATAATAAATACATAATAAATAAAATATATTACACAACATATACATATACATAAGTAACAAAACTCAACACATTCAATTGAGATGAGAGGACCCATCAAGCCAAAACGCCTTCAAGCGACAGCGCAGGGTAGCAACAGTCTGCGATTGCCTGATATCATCTGGCAACCGATTCCAGAGTCGAACAGCGTGTACAGAGAAGGAGTTGGAATAGAATTTGGATTTGGAGACGGGAAAAGCGAGAGAAAGATTGCACATCTCCGCTTCGCTTCGTCCCAGTAGAATGGCATCTTTGCCGTTGAAATAGAAATAGAAATATTTATTGCATAAACTGTGGGTGTACATAGTTGACAAGAAGTACATGGTATCAACAGCTACCCAATAAAAAATAAATAAAAAATAAATATGAAATTTTAAAATTCAAAGCATCCTTTACCCATTCAAGTGTGAAGATGTCTCGTGCCCGCGCCATGCGCCGCATTGTACCAGCGGCAATAAAAGTCCCGCGCCGTGCTCCGGCGGCTGGACACATAAATCTATCTGCGCGGGAAATACTCCCCGCCCACGCCCCAACGTCACTGGTATGTTGGTATGTTACTTCCGCTGCGGACCTGCATGACTATTCTCGCTAGTTCATAACGTTACTCTCTCCTGAAACAGTTAATGCGCCTATTTCTAGTAGGTAGCTAATGCAGCCAAGTTGTACCTACTTGTGCCACGGTGCCGAAATTGAAGGACTATTAAGCCGTATTTAATTGAATTGAATAAAGTGTGCCAGTATCAATACGCAACAGGCATACCTATTGCTAAGTTTTCCATAGCATCAACTTTCATTCCCCCCTGACCACCTTAACCGTTGGCATTCCATAACCGTTTGTTTATCGCGGAACTTTTTACCACGCACGGTTAAACTTAGACAGGGTATAACGTCTTCAAAAGAGTAGATATACTACGCTCTTTTCTTAAAAAGCCCACGGCACCAGTAACTCACCTATGTTATGTTTTTCACCCAGCAGGTGACCCATACACTCGTTTGCTTCCTATCGCTTAAAAAACACCTGTTTTTATCTGAATTGACATAGTAGCATTGAGAGCACAGTGGTTCGGTTAGCGAGGCAATCTGCCGTCAGTCGTTAATCTCGGGGAGGTGCGGTTAATCGATGTAGAAGACGTGTTTCCATGTCGTTCCCAGCAGCGAGCAGCGGCCGGTATCCGGCACGCTCGGCTGCGCGCGTCCGCCTCGCCGCACCGGCCCGCCGGCTCGCCCCTATTGCTTCCCCGCTAAGGACCATATCTCGGCGCGCGACACATTTTTGTAAGCTTTTATCTGGCCGTGTGCAATCTAGTGTGCGTCGTTTTAGGTAAGAAGCCGAAGCTATTTCTCGGCGCACATACGTTACATATTAATGGATTTATACAATATTTTGACAGTCGCCTTTAAGAATTTTGCGGAGATAAATTATCGGCGAGGAGCGCAATATTTTACTCCGACTACTTCTTGCGTGAGTTATAGTCGCTCCAGCAAGTTATTAAAAACGATGAACTGTATATTTTTATACTGAAAAGATGGAACGAGATATCTGAAAGCACTCAACGAACTGATACGAGATACAAACAGACAACTACGTACCCTCGAACTCGTAGTTCGGATTACGATCAGTTTACACCGAAGCTGGAAATAATATCTATTCCTGTTTGTTTCAGAGTCGTTTGTAATAAGATATTGTAATTTTCGGGCTCTCGAGTGTAGCTCTGAGCTGTGAAGATTTCCCCGCAGTCTCTTGCGTGGAGCACCGGCGGGTATTACCCGCTCGGAGTAATCAGTGCCTACGGGAACAGAGATGGCGTCGTAATGCGGTAGTTTCTGATCGGTTTTGTGTAACTAGACCAAAGTAGAGTATAGTCGTGCAGTATCCCACGCATAGGTACACAAATAATAAGCAGGTACCTAATATTTTTTGTAGTAATAGTAGCAGCGTGTATAGAGTCGAATAAAACAGAACTGAGCTCTTTCCTCAGGTATGCCACGGCCATGTCGTAAATAATGAACAGTGACACTGTACAGCTGGGGGCTGCGAGCGGTACTGCTCGAGTAGATTAGCGGGAGAGTTGTGGTTAGGGATATGGAACTTGTAATAAGAGTAAAAAGACTTGGCGGTCGTTGACCGTAGTGTAGTTGAGTGTCGTTGTGTGTGATGAAAGTTTCCTTAACAAAAACGAGAAAGTACCTGTTCGCTGGGACATTTCTGCGTCGTTGATTTAGTGCTAACCCCTGTTTTACCTCCCTCTGTCCTTATTCAAATTAAGGAATTAGGACGGAACAGGGAGTGGTGTAACAAGCCACAAGACTTTTAATGTTAGATAAACACCACAGTATCAAACAGTAACACATTAGGAATGGTAACAAGCGGAGTATAATTAGCCGTCTGTACGTAATTAGTTGTCGGCGGGGCGCGCGGTATTGACACCTCTTTATTGTGAGCGCGCTTTGTGCCGCGTTATTAAATCCGCCGCCGCCAGCGCTCAATTACGGCGGATGCTCACAACCTTCAGCGACATTTAATCACGAGCTCAACGGGCCTCTTTAAATATAATTCTGGAGAGAAATTAGGAACAGGAAAATATCAGAATGAAATCAAGTAATGAACGACGAAGTTGGCCGTTTATTTGATTGCCGCGCCCCGACGTATCGGGCGCTCCGGATCATTCGCGCAATAATCTTGTTAATTACGCAAGTTACCTCTTTTCAGATTTTCAGTTGTCGCTTCCTCATTCGTTAGCCTTTAGATTGCGTCGATTTAGATACAAGAGAGCGTAACTAAGGGGTTTTGTTTTCTTGTTTTTTAGTGATGTTTGTCTGAAGTATTCCTTGCAGAGGTTCTCTGTGATAGAGCATTTACCCATGCCCGTTTGTCGGTTTTAATATATAAAAAAAAACCTACAGCAGCACGTCTCTACACTGCGAAAACAATCCAGAGGCCAACAAAGCGCAGGCGGGGATGCGTCGCGAGGCCCGGCGGCGCGGCGAAGGCGCGACAAAGCGAATGAGTTGTCCAATTATACTAAGAGTATCCGCGTCGAGATTAAACAGTGGAGGGGGGGGGGGGGCTTTTGGGTGGTGATAATGGGTGAACTATCGCTCTCGGGTGCATTTTTATCGTAAATCAATGCCTTCAGTATCGCGTCGCGTCGCAGGTTTCGGGCCGCTAGTCAAGATTTGGGGTTTACATTCGTTTTATTAACTTTATATTTTTGGTACTCATAAAAATATTACGCATTGCAAAATTAATGATTATTGGCGAAGTCAACAATAACCTCGTAAAACATTTTTGTCTTAGTACATAATTACATCCTGCTACATATTGCTTCCTGTCTGCAACATTCCCTGAGCGGTCCAATTTAGGGATCTTTAAAAAGCGAGCCTTCCTGTTCTTGAAAGGGCCGGCAACGCACCTGCTGATTCCCCAAGTCTTGCAGGTGTCCCTGGGCGATGGTGATTACTTTCCATCAGGTGATCCGTCTGCTCGTTTGCCCCCTCTTATATATATAAAAAAAAAATTGGTTGCCTGTAAAGTCGGTATACGGGCGAAAGTTTTACGTGACAACGACTTTGAGTGGTAAAATAATTTTAATGTGAATATTCATTCGTATAGTAGGAAGAAGGATGAAATAATAGTAACAATTTAAAACATTTATTTATACAAAGAATTATATTTGACACTAACTGTGCTCGAGTGGAAGGGACGCGTGCCTTTCACTTTTTATGTCTGTCTCTCTCGCTCTTAGGCGGGCTAACCATGCCCGAGTGGAAGGGACGCGTGCCTCTCACTCGCTCTCATTGTGAGCGCATAACGTGAGCGGAGCGTAACGCAGTTTCTTGAAGTGTCACCCGGCAAACCAATTTATAAGACGTTGTCACGTCAAAAGAATACATAATCATAATCTTGTGGAGCCAAGAGACTGCACATCGGCGATTCTAGATTACCAATGCTAATGCAACTACATTGTTTTTTGTGCCATATGAATATCCAATTTAAAACCACATAAGTGTGAGCTCCTAACAAAACAGGTATACCTACTACTTTTTTGTGTGTACTTTTTTTTTTAATTTATTTGACTCAAATAGAATATAAAAGAAGTACAAAATACTTATATCTATATACCTCTGCCAAACTGCATAGCAACTCCTATGTGCAACAAACTTGTTGGCAGAAAGTGGAGAGCTCTCAATCGCTATTTTTAATATTACACACTATGCTGTTCTATTTTGATAAGTACCATCAGCCAAATATGGTGTTCCACCACCCTAAGGTGAAGCTTAGAAGCAAAGGCTGAATATCTTTCTAATAAACTGTGTACCATGATAATGTGAATTCCAACGCACAATATGCTAAAACGTCTTCTGCTAATCGTATCAAACACTCATTAATTAAACTCCGTAGATATCTGAAGACGGAATCTACAGCGGGGACCGTAATACACATACGACGTACAGAATACGGGTGTGCATTGGAGCAGGCGGCTCGGCCCGCCCGGCATGCGTCTAATACGTTGCCCAAATACCTAAATTACTTATCGTGTTTGACGCTCGGGCAGGCCGGTCTCATCTCTCACGCCGGCGACGGCACAATCAAGCGACACCCGCGCGTCGGCCGCTGGAAACAGTATCGGTTGACTGGATATTAGCTGACCGTTACAAAGCGCTCCTACTCCGTTTATATTTAGTGACGGAGAGCCAAAGAACTGCATGCGAGCCCTGGTTACGCCTCTTATAGAGATTAGCCATGATTACATTTTTTTAAGAATAATAATAAGATTTATCTATAATTCGCAGAATCACACCTTAAATGTCGGTTTTATCGACACTACGAATAAGTTACCTACATCATGACATGACCTAAAATCAGAGTATGGATTGGCATTCTAACTGTACCTAACCTAGGATTTTTCTCACACGACATCCCTCGCGTCCCCCGTAGCTAAAGCAGCCATAAGTCAGTGATTGGCGGTCGATGGTGCACGTGTCCCCCGAGACGGAGTGCGCTGTCTCCGGCGGCGCGGGCGTGTGCGGGCGCACCTCGCTGCGGGCGCTTGATTTATTTAAGCCGCAGCAGGTTACTGATTGCAGGATCTACGTGCGCTCCGCTGCAGCCCGCGTCACCCAACGACAGGTGTGAATAATAACTAACATGCTAAAGCCCACGATTTAGATATTAGACGATTAACTGAAAACGATGAAAAAGCTATTATTATTTATTATAATAGCTCGTTCCTAAAAAATCCCATTTGGCAAGGCCGCACTCGGGTAATGATGAATATTTATGAGACCACGCGCCGCTCGTTGCGCCTGCAAATCTCACGCTTTGACAAGGAGTTTTTATATTAGGTACTTTAAAAGAAATTGATAAGCATAAGCTCCCCTTGTCGCGGCCGGCGCGCTGCAGCGCGGAGCAGCCCGGCCGCGCGCGCAACTGCAGCCCGCGACTGCTTCATATGCGGACGATAATTTACGAGGCAATAACTGAATCGCGCCGACTGCTGCGATTTTTATTTAAAACAGCTTAGCTCGCTCCACCAGCGATGTAACGTTTGCAATATTGTTCTTTGTTTTCATTTACCATGAATTAAACAGTTACAAAAATAAAATTGTTTTGAGACCGTTGAGTCCAGACTTTGGATAAAATTGATGAATTCTCGACCGATGACGCGATGCTGAAACAACTGGATCGTGACGCACTATGGAGCCTTTTCAGAGATAAAACGTTGTCCTAAGAATCGCCTGACAAGGGGAAGAATCGTAATGACGCTAAAACCTGTAGGAACGTTAGCCATAATTATGGTGTGTCAGAAATCTAAGCATCAGCATGAAGAAATCATGCAGTTAAGATGATGAATTTGTTACAAAGTATGTATCACGAAAACCATTTAACAATCATTCGAAACTCACTAAATGTCGGTACACATATTACCCAGAACCTGAGTTCGATAATTGTGTTGTGAGATGGAAATCATAGTCGCACGTTCCAGGCACCCGTTGCTTAGCCATCAGTGAAACTGAAATCCTTTCACCGAATCCATCCGAGAAATGGGAGAGATTCATCATGTCAGAGCGAGCGGGCGGCGGGCGGCGGGCGACGGCGCGCGGAACAAAAGCCGAGCGGGCAATGGAGCCGAGACTCGCCGGGCGCCTCTAACCCGATAGCTGCAATCTCGCAGATTAATTGCGCCCATGCACTAACTGCGGCTGTAGCGTGCTAGCTTTTGTCGCAGATATAAAGCATGCATCCTTTTCTAGGCAGAAGGCTTGTGCGAAAGAGATGAAAGCTTTACGCATAGCTAGTTAGCCAAGATCCACAGAATCACACCGGAAGAAAAAGGGTAGCGACGGGTTCATGCAGTGGGTTCAAATATTTTTACGTTTTACTTGTCGTCGATTCTAAACTCGACCGCCCCAATGCAGCGCACATTGCACGAAGCGTGCATTAATTGTGTGCAACTCCTCGGGAGCTGTTATAGAAGTCGTTTCGAGCTGCGGCGGGCATTACGTTCGAAAATAACCAAACTCGGAATCTGACTAATTCTCAAGTGCAGTGTTCCACTGAACACGCCATGTGTTTAATGAAATGTCAGCACTCCATGCAGAGTTGTTTCTGTGATGTCTACTGTTTTTAATCTATTTGCGAGGTGTGTTTGTGACAAAGTTTCCATTAGTAGATTACATCTGCATCGGTATTATTTGTCTCAGATGTGAAGCCTGTCTATGGCACGCGTTCGTTTTGCTGAACATTTGGCATCTTTTTCCATTCGCCAAAAGCTATTCTCGGCAAAAGCCATTTGCTTTTCTGAATATCTTATACGTCTATCACATCACGGTGCTTTGATTTGTGACTGTATCGGAACAGTATCGGAATAACCAGTGTCGTAATAACATAGAAATCAGCAAAATGAAAATATCGGCAACCAATTTCGTGTACGGCTTCGAAATGTTATTAGAATTCGCAGTCATTAAAGCAACTGATTCCAAGATAAAATATTCTTTATTAATATAATAATATATAATCAGCAAAACATATACGGTTGGAGCTGATATCGAATACTCACCCCACTACCAAAAACCTCACGTGCTAACTACTACGGTTGGTCAAGTTTTAGTTTGAGTTTGTAGGAACTTAGCAAACGTCCAACACGCAAAGTGACTCGAGTCGCACCTAAATAATATCACTGCAGCAGCAGCTGCAACCAACTGCGACGGCCGCACGGCTTTAGTTGCAGCTTATGGTTGCAGCAGCAGGCAGGTCGCACTTCCAGCGTTCAGTTCAGTGGCGTCCTGAGTCACAGCGCACTTGGCGGCGCCGACACATAACCAAGTCACACAAAGGCAGCGATCGCGCGCGTTGGCTCGGAGCCGGTTTAATAAAACGTTATGAGCTGTGTTCCTCGCGCTTTGAGAGCCGCGTCCGGTACATGGTGCATGCGATACCCCGCGCCGCTGCAAGACACAGGCGACTGCAACTATACTAAAGCTTATTACACATTTTTAAGAAAACTACGACAATGGATTACCAGCGATTTACTGTTAAATAACGAGGCTACTCGTGTTATTCCCTGTTATGTCGCAGAGCCCTGCTTCTCAAGTAAGGCCAGAATGAGCGAAGGCGACCGACAAAGTGGCTTGACAGATTGATAAG
This sequence comes from Pandemis heparana, assembly GCA_963854515.1. Lineage (NCBI taxonomy): Eukaryota > Metazoa > Arthropoda > Insecta > Lepidoptera > Tortricidae > Pandemis > Pandemis heparana. The sequence continues at coordinate 19,118,946 of OY978007.1, read as the reverse complement.
ACGAGTAAAGTTTAGTCTAGTACGAGAGCGCACAAGAGAGATATTTGCCCGTCTTTTTCTTACTGTTCGTTCTAGAAAGAGACGGGTAGTAGTAGCGACTCTCGCGCGCTCTCGTGGTGGCCTGGCTGGTGATCATGCATTTGTTAAGTAACACGACTTGTTGTACCATAATGTAGTAGTATATAAAAAAGATATGGAATTTAACTAATTTCTCAGGAACATCAATTAGTCACGCATACGACAGATTGTTTATTTAACTTTTTCACGTATACATTAGACGTTGTCGTGCGTGTGCCGGCGCGCGCCCGCTGCAGCCCGCGCCGCGCGCCGCCCGCGCAGCGCTTTGTTCGGGTTGTCACTTTACACGTTAGCTCCCGTAAAATACCTTCAACGGAAATTGCTTCCAAACTCACGATACCTTTTTAAGCGCTACTTACGTTACGAAATGATATTCTTGCTTACATTTACTCAGGATTCTTCAATTTAATTTCGTTTCCGAGAACTTCATTTTCATTATCCTCTTATGGACATAGTATTGGCGACGTTCAGTTGCTGGCGACACTTTATAATATAAATAACGCTTTTTATTAGATATTCAATTTATAGAGCCCTCAAGTGATGATGTACGTGAAATTTTCAATGGAAGGTTAATATTTAATAATAAAGAGAGAGTGATAAAAAAAAACTGCCTGGTTTTTAACAGTGGTGCAACTCACTTAGCCGAGTGCTTGGCGGCGCGTCAGAGGCCCGCAGAAGTGTCGGCGTTGAAATAGAAAGCTACAGGCTACTATACATTATTCTTCAAAAACACTCTTTTGTTGCTCTTATGTTGTTGGCATTACTTCTGTTTATACAATTACTGTATACTCATGGAAACTACGCATAAAACATAAAGTTACAAACAGGCGAAAAAATAGATTATGATTTACGAGGCCAGAAGTTATAATAACGTGATTACACAAAGCCCCGATACGCGTCGGTCCCGAACGGGATCGTCGCAAACTTCCCCAAGAATAAGAACCCGACATTTCCCTAACTCTGGCGCTATCGGGAAAAATCTTTATTGGCTTACCGCGCACTCCGTTGTTTAGAGCAAGCTTAATCTCACGGGGTGCTATCTCGCCGCCACAGGTGAGGAGATTACTCGTCGGGGGCTAATAAAAGTGATCGCGTTCCGGACATCGCGCGACTCTCTTCGTACACGAAGCTGTGGAGTGAGCGCTCATTTCTCGCTTTTACGGGACATATTTCCTTGCAGGCGAGAACTCATTACACTCCGAAGTGTTTGCTTCTCGGTAACTCGGAGCGACCAAGTTCAGCCGATGGCACAGCGTCGTAAACGCTCAACGAAAAGTATATCGTAAAATGTTATCAATCTAATAAATTAGCTTTTTGGGATAGGTAAACAATAAATTAGCATTAATAGGTATCTCATCAAAAAAAAACCAACAGTATAAATAAAATTCATCTCACGGTAAATAACCTGTAAATGATTCAATCAAGAAGTGTGTTCAAAAAATTTGAACTGTACTCAAGTACTCGTGATAAAAGAAACCATCATTATGAATTTCTTCTTTTGATACTACCTACTAGCACTCATGATCATTATACCTGCTACCGTCGTTGCCAAGAAAAATCTGCTGCAAGAAATTAGACAGAAAGTCACGTCAGAAAGTGGGTCTATCGTGAGTCTTGTACTTTGTGCGCGCAGCCCCATTCACCAGGAGTCAGGGAAGTGCGCGGCGCGAAGATCGAGTGCACTTACAAAAGTAACTATTATAGGTACCACAATGTAGGTGTGTATAAACTTGGTAGAGCGTAAAACCATTTTCCTTTGAAAAAGCTTTAAGATTTTGGAAAAAATACATAATTTGAACGACAACTTTTTATTAGAAGACAAAAACTAGTACAAAATGAACTTATCCCCAAAAGAAGATCTTGAAGGTAGGCAGGCGATGAATAAAATTATAAGAGGAGAATAAAATAAACTCATTGCGTGTTTGATGCTAGAGCTGTAATCATGTCCTCAAATTTGATTAGAGAGAGCGCTTCGATGAACAAATAGGTATATGAAAATTAACTTGAATCTGAATGTAATTGTATTGTTGGACCCTAATCAAAATGACAGCGCAGTTGAACCGAAAATACATTATTGCCGCTTGAATCTAATCTGAGACGTGACTCGGGTTCGATTCGATCACCAGTCGATACCGTCGCGACCGAGCTGGACCTGATTACGAGTCGAGGCTCGCACGGCCGCTGCCCGCCGCGAGCTCCGAGGAGCGGCTCTTCAGTTATTGGCTGCTTCTCGGTCGAGAACGCTCTTGTGGTTCATGCGTCGATTTTGATTAGGTACCAATTATAGTGGCAAGTCTCGAGAGGAGAAAAACTGAACCTTTGAAGAACTCTGACGATGACACTCCTGCACCGGAAGCATTGCTTAACTCCTGGTCTACAAAACATACTACTAACATACATACTTAATACAAAACAGTTAAAAAGCACCTTTAATTTACCACTGACCCACCTATTTACATGCACACACGCATGCGGCCTACTTCCATAAAGTTTTAGTTACGTTTCTCTTATTTTTGTACGCATTCTAGTACATATATTGTAATATTTAGTTTCACAGCGCCTTGGTTTTACTTTCATATCTACTGTGAAATTCAATGAAATAAATACATACATAATTCACGTCTTTATCTCTTAGGGGGTAGACAGAGCCTATAAGGTAACACGACCTAAAGGCCGCATTTAGCATGATTGTGGACGTATATTTACCTACCACCTGTCTGTTTTATAAATAAGAAATAACCATCCATGCAAAGTAAGTAAATGCGATAGGATTCACAATTTTCGATTGGAAAACTATCCAATCCAACTCGCAATGATATAAATAATAATATTCTTTTTTTAATGAAAAATGATGAAAAACGAGCAAATACATCCGCCTCCGCCACACCAGAAGATTGCAGAGGCTTCGAAAATCCTTTCTCCCGAAAAGACGCCATGAAATGATACTTCACAAAGCTGCCATAGTCATAATTATAGTTCCCAAGCATATCACATACTTGATAACCCTGATAACCTTTTGCCTGCTTTAGCAGGCATTGCCCGGAGTGAAGTTCGTTTTGATTACATCTCAGTCCCGGGCGCTACTCGTCCAACAAACAAAGGGCATCCCGTTTAAGGCTCGAGGCGGTGCCAGCTCTGCAGAGAATACTGCACTATACTTAATCCTAAAAACTGTGATTGATAATTAAACTACCCTTGTTTAATTTGCGTTGGTTTAGGCACTAAAGAGATTTGATAAACTTAATTACCAGTTTTTTGTATAAAGAAACATTTACGCACCTATTTGTTAGATTAACTAAATAACCGAGAATTGTATTAAACCCCAAGAAATACAGCATTTGTTTCGTCTGGTTAATGTAGACAAGGACTAATTTTAGAGAAGGCATCTACAGTTAGTTGATGATTACTGGCGGGAAGTTGCGGGTAGAGGAAGTTAAATGGAGCAGCGCAGCAACCCCGGACGTGCGGCGGCGAGCGCCCGCGCCGAGACAGGCGTGTCAACCAGCGTGTCAACGTGATGGTCACACACACCCCGAAAAAAAAGTTTCAAATTGTTTGTTGAACCCAAACGAATAATGAAATTGCTGGCAGATTAAGTAATACTCGTTTGGATACGTTTTGCATGAGGATGCGACGGAAACCTCAGTTATTATCTAAGCTACTAAAATTAAATGATTGGAACGGAGGGTCTGCCACATGCGGCTTGGTGGTACGAAAACGTACCTACTACAATTTTTATTATCTGCTTCCACCGGAAATCAAAGCCATGCTTAGCTATTATCTTTTCACCTCACTTGCTCGAAAGGGCTGTCTTTCTCCGTAAAAATCTGCGTGGAAAAAGGCTTTTTCATCTCTCATACTCTGAAAATAGGTCATTGATTATCTGGATAACGGGTTGAAAGTGACTCATCGCGACCCTTGGGTTGAAAGTATTTTTTTTTTCTAGCTAATCCAAATGAGGTACATAGCAATGGTAATAATGTATACAGCCATGTATTGTAATCTATATAGTATTTTAAAATAAAACCCCAGAATAGTCACAGACTGCTTTTAATCATTTTTAAATGCATAGAAATTATTACAACCAAATTCATATTTTATTGCTATTCGCCATATTCTGCGAATCCCCTCTCCCCGCTACTCCCATAGACTAAGTACAAAAAAAAAAATATTTTAAAATTCCTACATCTATTTTATATTTTTTAATTGTAAAAGGCAAAATAATCTTAAAATAAAATTCCCGCTATATATAAGCTTATTATGCAAGCGTATACAATGAGAATTAGTAGAAATTATTACGTTCGGTATTTTTTTTAGCTTGAAATATTTAAGTCGACAATTAATTGATAGCGACCTCCGTGTCTGCAAGTTTAAAAAAAAACTAGCCGGCAGCCATTGGTGCGCAGAAGAAATGCGCAATGCGCGAAAATCGCGTCATAGAAAATAGAGCGGGAAGAGAATGACAAACGTAACAAATATTAAGTGCGACTGTGCGACGTTAGTGAAATTTGTAATAATACTTTCTTTTACTTTCCTCATATTCGAAATGAAAAGTAGTGTTCAACTCCGAAGAAATTACCCATTTCACTCTCGAACTGTTGGCGAAATATCTCAGGTGAAATAGGTATATTTCAACCCTTGTTTATCAATCTACTATTTCCCCTCTTGGGTGGAAAAGGTTTTTGAAATTCGAACGCCGCGCTGACCACCATTCCACCATGACCACCACGACCACCACCACCTACTCATATACTCAAGTAATTAGAAATTAGAAATTCTTCCATCCACCATTTTTCTCGCTGTAGTGAGGTGAAAAATTGTGTGTTTCGCTCGGCAGCAAAGTTTGTTTAGTGAACTTTAGTGTCTCGTGCCTTGAAACCCTCACGACGCTCAGGATTCTTCTTTTGAACCACTCGCTTTGCTCGTGGTTCAATCATAGAATCCTTCGCTTGCTCGGGTTTCAATACAGGCACTCGCGCCAAACAGAAACTTTGCAGCCTTGCATAACAAATAACTCTATAGTTTCAATATTTTCTGCTAATATCAGCGTATTGCTTCAGCAGAACCCTCCCTGTGTGGCGCCACACGGTTTCGCCTCTCGCGCCCGATGAAGGCACGTGTGCGCTCAACTTTGTCCACCGCTAACTAACTTAATTGTTGCCTGTTGGACATTGGCTCTTGACCTGTTGGCCATGAGCAATTATTCCCCGTTATTTCACGCAAGACATTAACAACTCAAAACAAAACATTGATAAATTATGTTTCACAATCGAAAATAAAATCCTAAACACAGATCGACTCGTTCAGCAATTATACTGAATACAATGCTCGTAAAACTGACAAAACTGACTTTACGATTTTAATTAATGCCTTCCTTGGTATTCAACAAATCCCATTAGAAAATAATTAACTGTAGGTAATTCATTCTGGCATTTTAGGACAGCCCGCGAAATTGTTAGCTTGTTGTTGTATAAACCTGTGTTTGCGACAACAAGGACTTCGACGTTGGCTATTGGGAGTTAGCTGTTGGCGTATTGGCGTGTTGGTGTGTTGGAATGTTGGCCACACACAGAACTATCGCTGATTGCGACCGCGAAGTTAGCCGCCGCAACTCCTCGATAACTCACTTCTATTGATCTCTGCTCAATGAATGACCCAAGTCTTTGTTTTGTCTTCAATCGCAAAGTTTCTCCTGCTTCCTAGGCTTTCATAATTGCAGTTCAAGTTAATTTGTTCAAGAACAGCCGAGCGTGACAGTGTATGTTGATTAGTACTAGCAGTTGATTCAAGTAGGAACGGGAATTTGTAAAACTAACCAAATTCGGTTATTCGTGTCGAGCCACGAATAACGACTAAATGAAATCTTGCTACTAAGTAAAAAACACGTACGGTACAGACTAGTAAATTTGAAAATAGTTTTAAAAGCTCATCTAAATTTGGTGTTTCAAAAACTTGGGATTAGCGTTTGGAAATTTGTCTGCCAGATAGACTGTAGAACTAGAGCTTTGAGTGTTGGCTAATAGAAATAGATTATCTGCTCCGGGAATTAGTTCAAAGAATGACTTATATTGGGCCGTCGCAAGGAGCCCCGGCGGCGGCCTTCATTTAGAATTGTTATGATATTAATCCCATTTAATATTGAATTCCGAATTCAATAGATGGCAAAAGGAAGAAATCTCTTGTGAAGTACTTTACCAGACGCAGTTGCGCGTGTAATTTATCACGAAACGAGTTCAGTGACAATAAAAAAATTTACTACTATATTTTTAATTGTGTTACATTTTATTAAAAAATAAATTTTATTAGACATCCAGACTTAGAAGCTTTTTTTAGCGATGGACTGGAATGCTCTTCATTTGCCAGATTGAAATTTTGTATGTAATTTGTAACTCCGCACGCACAGTCATGACTGAACTTTAACTATTCATTGCGACGCGGTCAACTTTAATGGCATGCTATGCAACTAAACGTTGTACAATAGTCATTAGAGGAACTAAGTAAACAGCAGACTACACTGCGGCAACCACACGACTATTAAGTAATAGGAATAAAATGCTACTATTATTAATGCGACTATTAAGTAAGGAGGAATAAAATGCCGCACGAGCTAAAATAGCGAGTCGTTTAAGACTAAGTCAACAAGAACACATCTTTCCTTGGTCAGTTGGTAATTGTTTAAAAAATTGCAGAGATTGCTTCAAAAAGGATTTCTTACATTTCACTAATCACTCACACAGTCACAGGCTTCCTTAAGCTTAAAAGGGGGTTCCAGACAATAAAATGGTTTTGTAATTGTTTTATGAAATAAATCTTTTTCATTTTCATTTTCATTTTTCACTAATAAGTATATCCTTATTAAGAAAAACCAATGAAAGCACAAAAAACGTGTGCACTTTGAAGCAGGAGCATGGAGGACTAAATAAGTGGCGATAGTTGACTTTGGAAGCAAATACAACCGTTGACTAACTGTTTAATACTGAATTACTTAGGTTGGTAAACCTGTTGATTTATATACAAGTAGCATTAAGTTTGACAGCTGTAAGAAAGTTGTGTTGTTGTATCTGTGACACATTTGAAATAAACTCTCTTCCGTCCATCGTCTTGTGCAACTGAGGTGTGTTTTTCATTTTTATAAATAACTTGCCATACCCGACCTTAAACATTGGTCCTTAAACACCGGAAAATTGATTCTGCGAGTTATTATTTATTTGCACCTGCACTACGCATTCTCCTTGTTGTATTACGAGGGCGGCTTGAGCAAGATTTTTCCACGTGGCGGCGCCGTTCCGCGTGTCTGCACGTGGCTTCACAATGGTGTTAGAAGATGAAGGAACAGCGAAAGCATCTTTAAAGTCAGTAAGCAATGACCTTCAACCGCTTATTAATAAAAGGCGATTCTTGAAAGGGCGCGTTACGCACATTTCCAATTTGGTGAGCAAAGCGCCTGTCGACGAGCTCTCGTTTCACAATGACCGATTGAGAGAAATTTTGGCCAAGATTGAAGATGTCAACATGTGCATCGAATCAATAGATCCCAATGAGCAGGAAGCGGGTCTTCAGTTGGAAACCCGATGCACCGAGCTGCTGATGGAGCTACAGCGTCGGCAAGGATCTGCGCGTGCTACAGAAGCTACTGCACTGGAGAGCATGCCTGGGATTTCTAAGCCTTCTTCAGGCGCTGGTCTTCTTCCTAAAATTTCACTTCCTTCCTTTGGAGGGAGTTACGATGAGTGGCTTAACTTTAAGGACTTATATTGCAGCCTTGTGCATAATAATAATTGTCTGGATGATGTAAATAAATTCTATTATTTAAAATCTTGCTTAAAGGGGGAAGCGGCCTCATTGGTTTCTACAATTGACCATTCTGCCGCTAATTACAGTAAAGCTTGGGACGTGTTAATGGAACGCTATGATAACAGGGTTTTGATTGCCAACCACCATATACAAGCACTACTAAATCTGAGCAAAGTTAACCGCACTTATGCCTTGAGAAATTTACTAACAGATTTTCAGCAGCATTTCAACTCATTGTTGTCATTACAGGTACCCAATCTAACTGACATGCTTCTTATTCATGTTTTAAGCTCAAAGTTGGACTTTGCTTCACTTAAAGACTTTGAACTAAGCAGAAAGTCTAAGGAATTCCCCAGCATTGATGATTTTGTTAAGCACATCCAGCAGAGATGCCAGGCGTTGGAGATGATTTCATCGGAGTCTGCAAAACCAGCCCCCATCAGTCGGTCGGTGTCAAATGTGATCACAAATAAGGAGAACAATGGTAAGCAAAATAAATCTGGTAAGCTGTGTGGATTTTGTAATGGCCAGCATTACATTAATAGGTGTTACAAGTTTTTAAAACTTACAGTTGATGACAGGATAAAGTTTACAGAAAAATTCAATCTGTGCTCACTTTGTTTGTCCTCTGGTCATTCTGTTTCAAATTGTAAACAAACCTTTGTGTGTAAATCATGCCAACAAAAACACCACACCTTGCTTCACCTGAAGTCTGTGCCTGTCTCTCCAAACAATTTAATTGTGTCTGTTTCAATAAATAAAGCTGAGCAATTGGCAGACCAGGCGGTCGTGCCGACGCCAGCTGCAGATAGTCCGTGTTTGGCAGACTTATCAGTTGTGCCGCAACCGACTCTAAACTTACACAACACTGCAGTGGAAGAAAAATGTGAAATTTCTTTACTTCCAACCGCTTTGTGTTATGTCATTGATGATTCTGGTGAGATCCATTTTTGTAGAATTTTACTTGACAGTGGTAGTCAAAAGAACTACATTACAGAGGATTTTGTTGCCAAATTGGTCTGCAAAAGGACCCCTCTGAAATTCTCTGTCTCCGGGGTAGGCGGGAATGCTACTCCTGTTAATGCAAAAATCAATTTGCAAATTTCAACTCGTGATTTCAAGCATAAATTTAATAGTGATTTTTGTGTGCTCAAAACAATCACCGAGTCTTTGCCAACAACTAACTTTCCAAAAAATTTAATGAAGTGGCCGGGTTCTGTCAATTTAGCCGATCCTGATTTTAATGTATCTAGGAAAATAGATGCAATCTTGGGCATTAATGACTTCCGGTTATGTATGCAAGATGGTCAGTTAAATCTGGGTCCAAATATTCCTGGATTGTTAAATACAGCCTTTGGTTGGGTTTTCTGTGGCAACCTGGTTCTAACCAGAAATCAGTTAATAAAAATGCCAGACAATTCAGTGTGCCAATTTTTACAGGATGACTTGACAAAGTTTTGGACAATGGAGGAGCTGCCCGCGCAACACATCATGTCGAGCGCAGACGCCGCCTGTGAACAGCTGTATGTGCAAAGTGTGTCACGCGACTGCACGGGCAGGTATGAAGTCGATTTACCAGTTAAAGAGGAGATGCTGCCAAAATTAGGAAATTCCTTTAATATGGCCTTGCGTTGTCTTCTGAGTTTGGAAAAAAAGCTCCAATCCAATCCTGAACTTTATAAAAGATATTCAGACTTTATTCATGAGTATGTACAGTTGGGCCACGCCCATTGGGTGACTGATTTTCCCAACGAGTCGCAACCTGAATTTTATATGCCACATCTACCTGTAATAAGGGAAGATGCTGTAACGACGTCTTTGAGAGTCGTTTTCAATGCGTCAGCGAGGTCAACGTCAGGAGTGAGCCTCAATGACGTTTTGTATGTTGGTCCTGTTGTTCAGGCCAATTTATTTGAAATTTTGTTGAAATTTCGACTCAACAAATACGCATTTATTTGTGACATGACAAAAATGTATCGGCAAATAAACATTAAAAAGTTTCAGGCGCTGCAGCGCATTCTGTGGCGTGACCCTGGTGGTGAGTTAAAATGCCTACAGCTGAGCACCGCGACGTACGGCACGGCTCCCGCCAGCTATCTCGCGACCAGGACGCTGCTCCGGCTGGTAGAGGATGAAGGTAAAGCGTTCCCTTTGGCTTCTAAGGTTATATTGGAGAACACATACTGCGACGACATTTTAGCAGGATCTGATAATATTGACAAAACTGTTCAAACTATGTCAGATTTGCAATGTCTGCTAGGCAAAGGCCAGTTTGAACTTCACAAGTGGTACTCCAATAATCCAGCTGTACTAAATAATATTCCTGAAGACAAGCGCACTAGGTGTACTTTTAAATTTGACACCAATCAGGATGCAGCTGTCAAAACCTTAGGTTTGAAATGGGACCCTTCAAGTGATAGGTTGTCTGTGTCTTGTCCTAACGAATTCAGTAAATCAAATAAAACTAAAAGGCAAGTACTCACTGATATAGCCAAAATCTTTGATCCTCAAGGCTTTGTAGCTCCTGTCACAGTCTTTGCAAAAATAATAATGCAATTAACTTGGAAAGCTAAGATTGATTGGGATGATGAGATCCCAAATGATATCTTGTGTGTATGGCGAACATTTTGTGAAAATTTGCCAATTTTAAACTCGGTTTCAGTCCCCAGACTGATGGTGCATCCAGAACGCTGTAAGTTGGAGCTCCATGGGTTTTCGGATGCATCCACTAAGGCTCTGGGATGTGTGGTCTACACGCGATGCCGTTTACCTAACAACCAATATACAGTCCACTTTATTTGCGCGAAATCGCGCGTGGCCCCCATTAAGACTGTAACCCTTGCAAGGCTTGAGTTGTGTGCGGCTCACATGCTAGCCCGCCTTATCAACAATATAGCCCAGGTTTTAAAAATAGACTCAGCTGATGTATATTGCTGGTCTGATGCTATGATTACTTTGTCTTGGATCAAAGCAGATCCATCTAGATGGCAGGTATTTGTTGCTAACAGGGTCGCTCAAATTCAGGAGCTGACAACACAACAAAACTGGCTTTATGTTAAGACCTCTGAAAACCTTGCAGATGCTGTGTCTAGGGGTCAAATGCCCCAAGAATTTGTTAAAAATAATTTATGGTTTCAGGGTCCACGATGGCTGACATCTGACAGAGAGCAGTGGCAGCTGCCTCCCCAGTTGTGTTCTGCAGTCACTGAAGAGGCGAAGCAAGTCGCGCTGGCCTCGCAGGAGGTACCCGAGTCGTACATGTCCACAGTATTCAAAAGGTTCTCCAAATGGTGGCGCCTACTTCGCACCTTTGCGTATGTATACAGATTTGTATATAATTCTAGGCACCCTACAAATAAATTGAATGGGCCCATATCTGCAAAAGAATTGAAAGAGGCTACCCATAAAGTCATTTTACTCATTCAGAAGGAAGAATTTAGCAAGGAGTACCAGATATTGACTTCTACTGTGGACAGAAATGACCATAAGTTCACTATTAACCAAATTAAATACCTTAACATTTTTAAAGATGAAAATGAATGTTTGCGTGTCGGTGGTAGGCTGAAGCACGCGGCTCTTCATCGGGATCAGAAATATCCCTTGCTGTTGCCATCAAAACATCATGTTACTGACTTAATTATATTGCAGGAGCATGAGCGCCTCCTACATGCCGGGATTGAAACTACATTGTCCAACTTGAGGTCGCGGTTCTGGCCTCTAAACGCGCGAAACAGGCTGCGTAAGTTAATATTTAACTGTATGAAATGTTTTAGATTTCAAGGGCGACCGCTGACGCAGATAATGGCTGATCTGCCAAAATACAGGGTGACGCCGACCCGACCGTTCCTGCTGAGCGGCGTGGACTTCGCAGGCCCCCTAGAGGTAAAAGAATGGCGCAGTAGGAAGCCACAAATCCACAAAGGGTATGTCTGCATATTTATTTGCATGTCGACCAAAGCGATCGACCTTCAACTTGTTAGCGACTTAACATCGAAAGAATTTATAAATGCCTTAAAAAGGTTCATTTCCCGCCGTGGAAAATGTTTACAAATGTTTAGTGACAATGGGTCCAACTTTCAAGGTGCCAATAATGAGTTGAAAGCTGTTTACGATCTGTTTCATAAAAATAAACAGGACTTATCTGACTTTGCCAGTATAGAGGGTTTTGAGTGGCATTTCATACCCCCTGCCTCAGCTCACTGGGGCGGGGCGTGGGAGGCGGGGGTCAAGCGGCTTAAGCATCACCTAAAGCGCGTCCTAGGCAATCATATACTTTCATATGAGCACTTCAATACCTTGCTCATTGAAATTGAAGCTATACTAAATAGTCGGCCGATTTCTCCTTTAAGCGAAGATGCCTCTGATGAGCAATGCTTAACACCAGCTCACTTCATTATTGGTGATCGTTTAACATCCTTTCCAGAAGTTGATGTATCAAATATGCCAGATAATAGATTAAAAATTTATCAGCTCATAACTAAAATAAAACAAAACTTCTGGAAGAGATGGAAAACCGATTAGCTCAATTCTTTGCAAATGAGATACAAATGGCATTCTGCTGCCAAATATAGATATAAATAGCCTTGTACTCTTAAATGATGACAAATCTCCTCCCTTGTCATGGCCAATGGGAAGAGTAACTCAATTGTTCCATGGAAAGGACAATAATGTAAGAGCTGTGTCCATTAAAATTAAAGACAGTGTCTATGTAAGACCTATTACAAAAATTGTGCCACTTCCTTTTTAATAATGTTGTTTCAGGTGCAAATGTAGGTCTAATTAGTGTCCATTTGTGCACTATTTGTGCCACCAAAATGATGACACTGTTTCCGTAGGCCCAGATGCGTAGAACTGTCTGTCACTCTATGATGCCAAGGAAACAGAGCCAACATTTTGTCCTCATCATCATACACAATTGAAATTATGTATGTAGATAGGTTTAATTAGTAGTTTATAAGAAGCTAAAATAAGTTGCTAACTTTGCCATAAAATGTGTACAGTCGCCATCAGATATATCGTAGCGGGCGAGGTCCTCAAATATTTCGGGGCAGCATTAAATTTCAATAAATTCGTTACACTAAATATGGTTAATAACATCGGAACACGCAATCCGTCATAAATATAAGAGCAGCGACTTTTCAATAAATTCGGGACGTTCAATGAGCTAAAAATATCAGGAAGCACATATCGTCAAAGGTATCGACGCAGTCAGGCTGACCATAAATATCGGAACATAAGTAGAAAATAAACCTTACGTATATGATGATAGATTCGAATTCCCAACAAAATACAAATAAGGCTCAAACGTCATGCCAAAATGAAAGATATGTCACCTATATAGTGTACGCGTCTGCATGCATAATTCACTGTGTTAGTAACATAAAACCTTTTTTGTTGTATAAAGTGTAAATTGTTACTGGCCACTAAATTGCCATTATACTTTTTTTAAGAATAAAATTTTTCTTTTTCTGCTGTTATAAGCCAAAACATGTAGTTCTATTTTATAAAACTAGTTTTATTATAAACGCACTGTAATTTAAACTGTTTGTCACAAAGTTAAGGTATATTTTCCAAAAATGTTCCGATCTTTATGGTCAGCCTGTCTGCATCGATATCTTTGACGATCTGTGGTGTCTCGATTTTATTGAAAAGTCGATGCTATTATATTTATGACTAATTGCGTGTTCTGATGTTATTAACCTTACAGTTGTAATGAATTTATTGAAATTTAAGGCTGCTCCGAAGTATTTGAGGACCTCGCCCGCTACGATATATCTGATGGCGACTGTACCTGTGTATTGAATATTGTGTCTAGTTTGATATATTTAAACTGTTTTGTGTATAATTTAATTATTATGTTAAATTCATGCATGGTTAATTCCAGGTCATTGACCTTATTATTTCATCTGATTTGTCAAGCTATATTTTTGTTAGTATGATAACATCTGTTGAAATATTCTAGCTTACATTAGGTTTGTAACTTTCCTTGATCTCAATTATAACTATTGTTTTGTTGCCTACTTGTCAAAAGTTTAAAACTTAGTACTGCTGTATAAGTATTAATAATGTTGATTTGATTACAGTGTAACTTCTTGGGGTTTATACTTGCTTTAAAAGAGGGGGGAGTATGTTTAATACTGAATTACTTAGGTTGGTAAACCTGTTGATTTATATACAAGTAGCATTAAGTTTGACAGCTGTAAGAAAGTTGTGTTGTTGTATCTGTGACACCTTTGAAATAAACTCTCTTCCGTCCATCGTCTTGTGCAACTGAGGTGTGTTTTTCATTTTTATAAATAACTTGCCATACCCGACACTAAAGTATTACTCTGACCGATAATGAGTTTTATGCAGCAAAATCATTACTTAAGCAACTTTTCGTGTTTATCAAACGTACACGTTGCACAAAGGCACGTTAGAGCGCTTGTACTTTGCGTCTATTTCCTTAATGCTCCCCGACATCATCAGATTTCCAAATGTTTTCAATTATACTAGAAATGCGAATGTTACATAAACACAGTGGCAATTCGAAATTTCTATGGTCATGATCTTCTATTAGGTATGCGGTCCTTAGTAAACATATACAACTACTGAACGAAATCCGACAGAGACACGAAGTTGGACGAGGGACATTAAGAAAATAGACGCAACGAAGAATTTTTTTCGTTGCAACATGGATCACCCCCAATACTTCTATTCGTTGTTCTCTAATTTATAATATACTAGCGGTTGCCCGCTACTACGTCTGCGCAAAATTCGCTTACCGCTATCCCGCGGGAACTATGCGATTTCGAAATAAAAACTATCATATCCTTCTCCGGGATTGAAACTGTCTCTGTACCAAATTTCATTAAGATCGGTTCGGTGGTTTAGGCGTGAAAGTGTAACAGACAGACAAAGTTAGGATCAACGCCGCTATCCCAAGTCGGCCAAGACGTAAAGTTTATTAGGTTGTTCATTCCATGAACCATTAATGGATTCCTATTATACAAAGCTTTGAGATAATTAGGTATGTTCTAATTAATTAAATCAGGCTTAACTTTGCGGAGGCATATACCATGTATAATGTATCGTAGCGTAGCGAGGTAACTGCAGGCAAAAGGCAAGGTGTATGAGTTTAGTGCATAATCTTTCTTTCTTTCTTCTTTCAAATCTTGCAAGGCCTTTCAAATAAAAAAGTTGCTAAGGTCGAACTTTCAAGCTGACTGCCAGGTCTTATCGACATTGTGTTTTACGACGTGCAAAGGACTTTTAATCTTAGGGTAGCAGACCACATTTTTGGTCGATGGTACACACATGTAGTAGATGACAATACAATAGTAGGTACAGTCAGTAAAAAAAGGTAGCATGAAAAATGAAACTCTTAACAAAGACTTTTTGGTAACGTGGACCATGACCATATTATTGTGATGCAATAATCATCTACAATAAAGTATACAAATAAAGGTAAGCCCATTTGCGTGGAGGCGGGCGGCTCGTCGATCGTGATCAGTGCCCGCGCGTAAAGCCGGCCCGGCCCGCTATCTATCACCTGCCTCGTCCTCTCCGTCGACATATTTCACTCAAACTTCACCGCGATGGACACCTAGCCCAAACATCACAGGTTTTGTTCGATAATTTTACTTTTAAGTGATGCAGAAGAAAATAATGCATATTTATTTCAAATGCGTTCACGTAGGCAGGAAACTTGTTGAATTCAACTGATTTATGCTATGCTTTAAGTACTTACTTTCATTCCCGGGACTTGCGTAAAAAATATCTTCAGAATTATCTCGACGTCGTAGAGTCCTTGTAGTACGTACTCGTAAGAATTATAAGTGAAACGCAAAAAGGAGAAGGTTCTCAATTCGGTCGTGTTTTTTTTAGAAGAATATTGACAGGTGTGCTTATTCTTGGCTGGTAATGTGAGCCCATTGTACGGTCAACAATATGATTTCTTGTTAGTGTTAAAAATACATTGCTAAAGTTTGGCAATGTCAATATGACAGCGTGCCATTAGCCATAGTGGCTCAACAATTAAAGTACCACGTAAATATATAAAAGACGGTTAAAAAAACTGTTAACTGTTAAGTATAATTCTCAGCCCAACGGTGCCTCAGACTGACTTGTCTGTAAACGTAAGCAGTACACAGATGCGGCCACAACAATCCGTACACCCGAAGCTACGGTGTAATGTACGTGGGTACAATTAGGCGAGCCTTGTTCAGTGTAGTGAGCGGGAGCTGCGAGTGGGACTGCTCTCGAGGCTGCGCCGAAGCTGCCGCGCGTCGCCGCTTAATTCTAATTACCGCGCCGCTCGTGTCAACCCGCTTTATTTACCGGCTGTCTCTTTGTTTTAGGAGCATGTAGTTTGTCCGTTTTTTGTGTTTCAGGGTTTCCACAACGTCGTAGTTAGTCGTGGTTTTAAAAATCCCATAACTATGTATAAAAAAGAATTGCTGTTCGTTTGTCTTGCTTAAACTCGAGAATAATTTAGGCTTTGAAACACATGTGGAAGTCCAAGGAAACTTGCGGAAACTTTCGGAATGACATTAATAAAATAGGGACGGGGGCGGTGCCGCGGCCAACAGCTAGTCTTATAATGAAATGAAGATATTATTGACGCCACCATATTTTAGGATCTGCAATCAATAATAGCCTTTGTTCAACAGTGGACCTATTCAGGCTGATGATGATGATGAATCAATAATAGATGAATAATGGTGGCAGTGTTCGTACCAGTTCTGACCACCAATTCAGGTAGGATTGTAGTCGCAAACTTGCTAACTTCTACTTCAAAATGCATTGAATTGACTTCACATATTACAACAATATCTTCTATCTATCTTAGTAAGGTTCTAAGTAAATAGTGATCACAATTTATTACCAAAACCAGTCCTTTATGTTTAGGCAGTTATGACTGGATTTTTTTACCATTTAATACGATAAACAGAGACGAGATGCGTCACAAGTATTAGTAGGTTAGGAGAGGTCAGTGCGCGCGGGCAGCGGCAGCCCTCGCGCTAATGATGTGTGCACGTCTCCCACGCCCGCTCTCGCTCCCGCTCCCGCGCCCGCTCCCGCATCTGTGACCTATTGCCGCGCTCAGGCTACGCGTAATGCGATAAGAGTTGTTATCCTCAGTCGGACCAAGGTTTAGTTACAGGACACATTCATTGTTCAGCTTTCTGATTTATGGTGAAAATGAAAATCTTCATTTCGGAAGTACTCATACTCGTACCGCCTGGGCACTATTAAGATAAATAAAATAACATTTCCCTTCTGTGTCTATTTAATTTACATAGTGTTGTCTTGAATTTTTAAACTGTATGTAGGGTGACGTGATAGAACTTCAAGAGTTGAACTTCAAAGATCCACCCAGTTACTTTCAACATGAAACTATCGTGAGACTCAATCATAGTTACACAAACGGATAACTCAGGTATAAAAGTCGAGTAATGCTCTACATGTTTCGGACTGATTCGCAGTCCTTCCTCCTAGAGCGCTTGCCCCGGCGTGGCGTGTTCGTTCGCTGCCGCCGGGGCGAGCGCTTCAGGAGGAAGGACTACGAATTAGTCCGAAACATGGTCGAGTATTAGGTACTCGACATTTATGCGTGAGTTATCCGTTTGTGTAACTGTGATCCACCCAGTTATTGTTTACTGGTCATTGGTATTAGTCACGCTGAGGTTTTGATAAAATCGAACTGTGCTTTATAATTATAATTACGCAATGTATCTCTCTTTTACGAGTATAGTGCCTCTCCAACTGGTTGGCAGTCAGCTCCGCATATTTCCTCCGATCCTTCGCGAGGTTGAAAAGTTCGGCAGCACTTGCGACTCCGGTCCACTCCCGGATATTGCGCAACCACGACTTCTTCCTACGGCCGACGGCTCTTCTGCCTGCTACTTTGCACATCATTATTAGTTGCAGGAGTTCATATCTGGCGTGCCTAAGCACGTGGCCCAGATAAGCAACTTTACGCTTTTTGACGCAATGTATGGATTAGTTTAATTATGTAGCTCTCCTCCAACCTACCAGGAACGGGTAAGCTGAGACTAATAGCAATGGTATGTTCGATAAATGGTACCCGGTGCTGCTAGCGCCGCGGTGCGTTCGACTGGAGAAATTAATATCCGGCGAGCGCCGCATCGCTTCCGGGTCAGCGCGTCCCCCTCCCCCTGCTCCGTAGCACGAGGGGGGGGACAGTGACCGATCAAATTGTTACATTATTGGCGAATAAGTGATGACCAGGATTTAATGCTGCGATGGGTTTCGCTCTATCTTTTGTAGTCGTAAAGCGGTTTTCATCTCATTTGGCCAAATAAAAGGCGAATTTTGTATCAGAATTTAAATTGTTTGCCGTAAGCATCAACTGTTTACAATTTATCTTTTGAGGGAGAAACTTGAGTACCTATCGGCACTATTGTTGGCATTTTCTGAACAGGTAATTCAGTGACATTGTTCGCGGTCGTAAATTTCCAAGTAGGACCGGCTCGGCAGCCGCCTCCGTTCCGCCGTCGAACCAATGAATACCTGTAATTAGACAGCCGGAGCCGCCCTCTACAAAATCACATGATTTACATTCCCAGCACAACAAGAAATGTGAGTCATCAGACAAACTACGCCGGGGCACCTTTTCCATTAGCTCTGATTCTCATTAGTATTTAGTGTGGAAACTTAATCCCGTTCCTGACCCGGAATCGCGTCTACCCTCTTCTGAAGCGATTCCAAGTGCTTTGTCTCTATCGTTCCCAAGCAAGAGAGGAGATGAATAGATAAAAAGTTGGCGAGTTCCAGGCCGGCTGAGGCCGAGTAGGTTAGGTCGACGCGGGATGTTTCATGAATAATGAAAGACAAGCGTCTTCGAAGAGCTTACGGCTGTAGGATAATAAATCAACTTATTGGCGGAGTTTAATCTGCGGGCCGCGGCCGCCTCCCGCGAGCGTCAATATTTGACTTAGCAGTTGCGACCGCTCCATAAGTAGTCCGTACCTGGCGCTGCAAACAGCCTCAGCTCCACGACGCGTCCGTCGACGCGACCTAGTGATGCGCCTAGTTTTTGCATTCTGACTTCATTTAAATTCAAAGAGGGAGTCGTAAAAACTGTATCCACCAGCATCCGGCCAAGGAATTCAATTTCAGTACAGATGTGGGGGACTAATGAAATCGCTGAATTACAGCAGATGCATGCGCCCGACGGAGCTCCGGTTTAAATTTACTTCCATGTTCGCTGCAAAGGATTAGGTATCCTTAGAGTATTTTGTGTTTCCAAGCTGTTACTGTTTAAGCAAGATACCAAAAACACTCATCGCGTGTCAGTTACTAAAAAGCTGTCTGATGGCTCTGAAATAGTTCAAATAGAAAATGGTATTTGACTGATTTATGATTCAAATAAATATATGTAATAAATTTATTTAATATGAAAGAGAAGCACTTAGATCTTTTTTAATCAACAGCAAAGCCCGCGGTCACAGGGCGGGAGAGACTAGCCCGCCGCAAATTCAATTTCAGCAGAGGATGGTTAAACAGCTTAATTTGACTACTTATAACATTTGAAATTGATACATTTGGGTCTATTTTACGACTTCATTGGATAATTGCAGCTGCTGGCGTCGAAGACACGCGCGAACTGCCCGACCGAACATTCAGCTCATTCCAGCTGTCTATGTGTTAGCTAATTCGTATTCTACACCGATAAATATTACTGTGTAATCAAATAAATTAATGTCTGTTGTCTATACTATGTCTACTACTACGATAATTATAATTGACGTCTAGCTCGCCCTCCTCAAGGATCTCTATTCGCCCAATAATTTCACGGTTTCACGGGTTGACAGAGAGATACTCTGACAAAATGCGCAAAAAAAAACGGATGAAAGAGACAACAATTCGTCGCCTTGATACTACAGTTAGGTAGAAAGTGGCGCCCTCGTTCAATTTCTATTCCTTCATGTGGAAGTTTATTAGAATACTTAATCAGAAGCTTAAAGTAACTGTATTATTTTAAGTAAAACATCGCCATAGTCTTACTTATGTTTTGAATTTTGTATTCGACAGTTGTGCTTATTGCCCAAATAGTTATTACGTTGTTCCCGGCGGCTGCGAGGCCCGGATGTTAATATCCGGCAGGGCCTTTGCCGCTGCCTTGCCTATCTCTCCCGTGCCGCCTCGAGTCAGCTCGAGTCTGCCTCGCGTCTGCCTCGCGTCCGGCTCGCGAGTGGCGGGCTGCATCGACGCTGGACTCTCAACCGGAATAATTATGACAGCCTGTGCACGGTTAACTAAGCAATCACGGGTAAGCATGGAAATGGAAACCTATAATATCTGAGGAAAATTTTGAGGAAAGAATTGTCAAGCGGTTTTTTTTTACCTACAACGCGCATGAAATAAAACATCACCAAAAAGGGCTCTTCGAGCTACAGCTATTGTGGGACAGGGAGCAGATGTTTTCCTTGGCAACTGCTGCGATGGTTGAAATTGGTCCAATTAGCGTTCGGAATGGCGCACATCAAAGCCTTCGCGACAACCCCTGCGAGGTCCGTTAAATGAAATCATGCCCATTACGGCACACTAGCTGACGCAATCCACTGGACATTAAAATCGTTCATGTGAACTATATTACTTCACAGAGAAAATAAAGACGAAACAAAGGACGTTCCGTCGGAGCCATTATTGTCCCGGCAGGAGAACGAAAGGTGAATTTCGCAGAAATGCGACTCCTTGCGCAGTAACACAAAGGACTTTCCTTTTGAATGCGAATGCAATTATATGGAGTTTTATTACGAAAGCAATCCCTAGACAGAAGCGAGCGGCGGCGGCGGGCCGCGTCATTAGGGAGGCTGCCGGAGAAGGGTTAGATTAGGACGTCGGTCTGTTACGTGGTCGATTAAAACTGACCGCGCGACGCGGGTCGACAGCGGCCGCCCGCCTCGATATGTCCACTTCGACCTTTTTCGCTATGCCTTTTTTGCAGAAAACCTAAATAATTCGTAAACGACGCACGTCTCTGCGCTCATCGATCGTTACTCGAAGGAGAGCGATCTTGGTCAAAAATAATCTTCGCAGTGTATTCGATCTTGAATGTACAATTTTAATTCTGTTATCGGGAACGAGGGAGCATTCTAAAGTGCTAATTCGCTTGTGCGGGAGTCGTCCCCGCGCGGGCGCGACATGCATCGCCGCCGGATATAATAACGCCATTAAAGTTCTGGACGCGCTCCAGCCGCGCCGCCGCCGCTGATGCGGCGCGCGATTTACCGCCGCCCAATTTACTGATGTGCCGGTTTTATAGTCCAACTCGCCATTATTACACAGCACTATCAAATAGCTCCAATTATTAATGCAATTATTTTAGTAACTGGGAAGAACTGTTGTTTTGGCTTGGGATCCACAGAGATATGTACCTATCAAACAGGAGAGCGGAGCGGCATTACTTCTTATTCTCAGAATTAGTCTTCTGAAATCTCTCGTTTAATAAAATGAAGTATGATGCTATTTTTGATAAAGATAAGTATGTTTTGCAACGATTATTGCCTCGTAGCAACCTTTTGAAGGTCCTCGGGCGTTGGGGTTCTATGTAAAGTACACACTCGGCGCTGGGATTGCGCCGGACAAACACTCGACTCGTTCAAGCTGTCCCTATCTCGCCTGCAGCTCAGCAGCGTTCATTAGACCGACGCGGCGCGACGTGACGTGCTAGCACAAACTTGCACACCTAATTAGTCGACGCTAGTAATCAAGTGGACGAAACTGTGTTACATAGGTACACAAAGTTGCCTTATTTTTCCTTATTCTTTGATGCTTACAGTTAAAAGTGGGTATAGTTCCCACGCCATGGAAAATAAAGTGGCGACGATAACATTATCATTTTTATTTGGGCGAATGGCACGTGCCCTGTGCGGGTATCGCCGCCATCTCGGGTAACGGAGCAGTAATTACTTCCGAAGCGCAATTACACCGGGCCCAGATTTACAGCCGGCGCTAAGGGCGGCTGCAGACACGAGTAATAACCAGCGGCCGAATGTTGCTCCCACTCTGTATCGTACACAAGGCTCCTGGCTTAAGCATGTAAATTACTCGCCCATGGGAATGTCGTCAGCTGACTGACTGTCAGAAATTTGATGACATAATTCAAATGCTTTAGCCAACGAATCAAAAGGCAATATGCGTTCAGCCTAACGGAGGTACGGCTTCGCAGATTACATTTTTGGAATATTTGTGATCATTGATTTAGGAAACGAATGGGCGCTACGCGGGGTTTAGTTAAATGGACTCCGTTTCTAACAAATTGAGGTCGCTCGGGCAGTTATATAAAGTTCCCGCAAAAGTTCACTTGATCAACGTTTAGATCTGAAAATGGGTGTTCGCTCAAATTTATTATGCATTAAAGCTGTTGCTAATTTGTTCTGTAGCCTAATTACGCTGTTAAGGTTATGAATGTTGCGATCAAGTTTAGGATAATGAAACAAAATGGTCATTATAATTTGTTCGAAATATTATAAACGGGATGTGAACCGCGATTACCTTTATTGAGCACCCGATATTTCGACGCAGTTGCATGCATAATAATCACGGGTCACGGGGGACTGAAGAATTTTTTGTCATTATAATTTGATTTGATATGGGCTTTGTTTGAGCTTGAGAATCAGTGTTCATTGATAGTTCTCACGCTCGATAAAAGCCTGTCCGGAGCGATGTCTGCGAGGGACGTGGCGCATCCCGCTGCAATCGTTCAAGTGAACACATCGGCGGGTCCTATTTCATTCTTGGATATCTTGCGCAAAATGCATTGATAAAAGTTCTAAAGATTATTTGGTTGGTGTGGTATTCCACAGATAATATTGAGACGCTGCCAACAGTAAAAATGCTTTTTAAACTGATGTTGCACGCAAACGGTTTATTTTGTGACCTCCTGGTATACTCACAAAATATCAAAATCACTCATGAACACCGTGCCGTCGATATCATTTCTTCTCTTCTCTTTCACTTACGGCTTACGGCATACCAACAGTACCTTTGTATGAAGAACGAAGCTGCTCAAGGACATTGCCATCAGCATCCGAAATAGTAAGTTGTTACCGCGATTAAATCCGAGAATTTGCTCAACATTAAAAAAAGGCTGTACCTAACCCTCACTTCCTCCCCACTCAGCAAGTGCTCACTTATTAACGCGTCCCCGGAAATTGTGATCAAAGGGGATTTAACCTAACAAATGGCAGGTGTTCCCGCGCGCGGGCCGCGCGCAGTGCGGGCGCCGCGCGGCCGCGGCCCGCTGCGGCTGCTTTACGATAATTACTCCACTGGCCAACATGGCCGGCAACCCACATACCAACTCCCGGCATTGTTACATTTAATTTCTGCTATTTTGCTGTGGCCGTGGCCTGAAAGTTATTATTACTGTGACAGAGAGAAACGCAGTTCTATCTAAGGGAAGGCTTAATAAAACCAATTTAAGTACTCTGATTAAGTTTGATACCCTGCACATTAAGAAACACACGATGTTATGCTTATCTTTTAGTTGTATTATTTACCTATTTTAAAGTTGTATTTACAGTTCTACTGCCATGCTGGTCTAGGATACAATGTAAGTACCTACCAGTTGCTTCTCTTCCCGCGCAGAATGATAAAATCCCAAATTAAGGTCCGACCACAGTCCGCCGCGTATACGCAGTGACGTGTCGTAGGCGTCACGTTATCTCACCGTTTCTTCATACATTTTGTTGCGATTCCGTAACTTCACCATTTTTTAAGCGGTGGTGTGGTCGCACTTTTATAGGAATTATGTTATAGGCAATGCGGCCAGCTACCCATCACTAATTTGATTCCATTTTCCTGCTATGCGCCCACAATCTTACGCCTGTAGTCTTGTTACCCCAGGCTCTGTCTATCCCGTAAGATAAAGCCCTGATTTGTGTACGTATGGTATGTGTTTAAAGTTGTAAAAAATATGGCAATGGTAACTAGAAAAGTTTATAATTATTACTTAAAAAGCTGTATCAAAACATATCGCGCACGTCGCGTTAGATAGCTGTCTAATCCCTTTGTTCTAGGCTCACATCTGTGACAGCCGTGCGTGTGGTGGCCCGATAATGTGTCACGTCAAATACAGACTAATCCGCCGCTGTTGTGCTCGCGAGTTATAATTAATATCGCGTCCATCATTGATGAGGCGCGCTGATTGGCGGCAGATCAGACGACTGCTCATTACGTCCATTACACTAGCAGCGGGAGTAATCCTGTAAGCCGAGTTGGAACGGCTTGGAACCTCATCGTTATCAAGCGGGTTATTATTAAGCGGGTGGTAGGTCCTCGCGCTAGGTCCGTCCGGAGCGCTACTATACAATACAACCAAATTTCTTGCTAATCTAATCATGCCCCCAAGTAGCGCGGTGCCTGCACTGAGTGTTCCAGCTTGAAGAGCAGGACAGCCGGTGAAATTACAAGTGCCGGCACGTAAGTCTAGCGATGACCGTAGATGTGGGGTAGTCGAAAATAAGGTATCGCAGGGGAATCGCGGGGGAGTGTTGGTGTCGCGGGCGGGCGTACACCACGTTCGACTTACGTGCCGCCACCCACATGTCGATCAAATACGTACTCGTACTTATACATATTTTGACATAATAGAACTGGGTTGAAAAATGAAAATTTTAGGCATTTGAGTATAAAGTGAATCCGGAATAAACCGTCAGCATTGCACGCGGCGGTTGCGGTCGCGCAATCAGGCCGGCGGCCGGCGCGGGCGCCGCGGCCGCGCTTGACGCGGTCGGACACAACGTATTCAAGAATGAAGATGTGATACAGAGGCCAAGTTTAGTAAGAACCTGTATAATTTGTTTACTAGTTTGAAGTTATATAAATGCCAGAAATGCTTTACTATAAAAGTGAGGCTAGTTTCCTCGGTTTATGATATTTTGCTTTTTGTTTCAATTTTTAAATAAACTGGTTAGATGAAAGTTGGTTGATGCCTCAACCCAATGGTAAAGAAAAAAGAACAAAATTTCAGACGATTTACATACCTTTTACACAAACACATAGCTTGTGTCATCTTTATTTTCTTCCCGAACTTGGCTTGCACAGTGGGCACAGCGCAGGCTCGCTGTCAAACCGCGACAAACGATACTTAACGAGTATAGCAGACCATTGTGCTGGCGGGTCATCGGTTCGCCCCTACCATCCCCCAGTTGGCCTCACATCTAAATGACTGCCTGCGCTTTTGATCAAATATTAACTGCAGTCCATTTGGAAAATTAGCTAAACCAAATAGGATTTCAGATTGTTTTAATTAGGCACTGGCAGCAATAGTTAAACGAAATGAAATGTGTCATGCTGTACGTTTTATAACATTGATAAAATTGATCGTACGACCACCGTAGTATTTGCTCGCACTAAACACTCAAAAACGTCAGATAGCTATCTACACCGACGAGCACAAATATTGGGTCACTTTTCATACAAAGTTCTATGGAAAGCGACCCGTAATTTTTGCTCGTGAGTATATAACATAGAAAAAGGAGAGATGCGTCTGAATTAAGGCTAAAGTAGTAATGTACCTACCTACCGCGTATCTTAATAATGTAACGGTTCTCAAGTTATTGGATTTATCGATTGTTTTCTTTGTGAATGTTTCTATGCTGTTAGTTCTAGACTCATTCCGCATAAGACGCGGGCTTAGATTGAAAACCCTAAATGATAGAAATCAAGTAAATTTATGATTTGATTGGAGTGCACAGAGAAGAGCAAAAATGATATTGAAAGTATTCAGCTATCACAAGCTCGTGCAGCGTATCATGCAGCAAATTACCTTGCACGTTACGAGCAGCTCTGTTATTACGTTTTAATTAACTGCATCCTACGAATACGTTGCCATTGGATCTATGAACTCGATTTGCCTGCATTTGTAAAGCATTGAAATACAAAAATGAAGCCGTAAAATTGTATTTTGTGTTGCGCGAACGGCGGACTGTAATTGATGCAATAAGTTCGCTACGAGAACCATTGTTCTATTGCTTTCAGGATCAGAACTGGATTACGCGTAGGTAATGGAAATTTGCTTGTAAATGCTTTGAGTGGCTGCGCTGCGTTGTCAACAATTTTTGGCAAACGTTGCGCAAAGCTATAGAGATTTTATTATTTTGATTGAGCGAACTAGCTGTATTGGCTGCCAAAAAATTGATGTCAATCAAGTTTCAAAATAACCTATAAATGGAATCGGCGGTGAATATTGGGGGAATTTTTGAACTCGCTGCATTTGTCAGGATTATTGCTTACAATCTTTAATGAAAGTCGAATAATCAAAATGTTTTGAAATATATCAGCAAACCGCTCTTTGAAGCCCGGTGCAGCTGGCATCAAAAGCCGGTTTTAAAGAAAATGAATAACGCGATTGAAACAACCGTTCTAAATGAAAAGGATAAGATGTCTTGGCGCCAAGCAACCCAATGATGGTATTTGACTTACCATTTGAATTTAAGCGACTATAATTTCCAGTGCGCCAGCTCTCGCTGTGAACATAAATCAATGCCGGGGCAATCGCCGAGTCTTGATCTTGAAAAGTCATGTTTCTATCATGACCATTAAATTTGTATGGTGCCTGTTAGCACATTGAGAAACCAACAGCTATGCGCAAACAAAAAAAAGTGTGTATATTAGTGTCGCAATGGTTTATGAGCGCTTAGCAAAAGTGGTGGGGGTGTTTGCGCAGGTGTATACTGTCCTTCGGGACGCGAGACGCGTGGACGGGGCGCGTGAGTGGGAAGCGACTGAACGAACCAATAGAATGCATTCGCGCCAAGTGGCGCGCTACCTCCCCGCGTCGCACCTCAGTCCCCCCGCCAAAGAGACCCAAAGAAAGAATTCTGTGTATTCAAGGTCACCGCTCATAAACCGTTGCGACACTTGTACCTATCGTAAATATCGTAGTCCATTGTTTTAAAGACATTTGAGATTGTATTTGCCAAGTCATGGCATGCAGGCGCTACAAAACACAAGGTGCTTTGGCAAGGCTTGGAAGGCCACGCATCTTCTTTAATTCATATTATATTCTCTGAGCGGGGTCCGGTTTAGTTGGCATCATTCGACCTGTTAATAATGGGGTACTTATTTGATAGAGTTCATTCACACCTATTTGGGTCATATTATGAGACGTGGAACATAATTATGTATTACTTATGTCTTTCCTGTAAAATTAAAATTACTAACTGTTTGGTGCCACCAACATTTAAGTGAGTGACCAAAGACCGTACCTGCTCAAAAAATAAACACAAATAATATTGACTAAAAACATTTAACTTTTGTTACGTCGCTAGATACCAATTGTTGCAAGCTTATTGATGAGTTTAGTGTCGGAGTAACAAGGTAGGTAAATGTTGTTTGTTAATTAATATGGAACCCCACAAAGTAATGCCTGATTCCATCAATCACAAATAATATACCTACAACACACATACAAACACGTCTTTACCCCTTACCGGGTAGACAGAACCTTAATTATAGATATGTCTTACTACTATTATTAAATTTTTTAAATGAGAAAGTTTGGATGGGTTGAACGGTTCAATAATTCTGTAAAATATAGATTATAGTCCACTTGGAATAATAGCACAGCACACACATTACTTTAACCCTTAGATGCATACGGTATCAAAAACGATACCATGTCTTTGCTTCGTTCTAAAATCTGTTTTTTTTTTCTATCACGTGATTTTTGCCTGAATGACGTTACCTTTTCTTGAATACTTGCACAAAAAAAAACAGGCTACCATAGATCGCCATATGTTTTTCACTAACCGTCAAAACAGCAAGTAAGGCGGCAATTTTTTGCGTCAAGTGAAATTCAAAGTTTTGATCTTTGAATATCTGATAAGTCTAGTGCTATTTTTACCTGGAAAAATCTGTATAAGGCAGGTAAGTGTCTATATTTCATGGACAATATGTGCGTTTTTGCGATATTTGCCTTGTTTCGCTAAAATCTTAGGTTTATTGTCGGTATCGAAAATGACACTCCATGCAATAACGTCTTATTAGTTGGTATCATAAACGATACTCCATGCATGAAGTTTTGTTTTAAAAAGAAAACGTTTTATACACAGTTTTAAATTTCTTTGATTTAATGTTTCTACAGGATGGTTTATCATAAAGTTTTAAAAGGTAGGGATATAGAAGACCTACTGGCACAATTAGAAGGCGGGGAAATATCAGAAGGTGAGGAGCAGAGTCCGATGGTGATGATCTGGTTTTTTCCGACACCTAAAGTAGTACAAGCAGCTCTCGAGGAGAACGAGGTAAAAGAAAATCCAGGTGTTCTAGATGAACAAAATATATTAGTAGATCCTGTAATCACTGAGGTCTCTCCAGATCCGCCTGTGATAAATGAGGAAGGATCATCAACCAGTACCTACTCATAGTTCGTTCGTGCTTATAAATACCCAAAATCTTCGATAGAAAGACCAGTCTTTGCCATTTTGCGAAAATCAAATACGGTTCAATAGTGATACTAATTACCCACCAGATATAATGGGTCTAGATTTCACCATTTCTATTTTTTACGTATATTTTCACTTCTGATATCTTGTGTTTTTTTACACTTACTGCATGGAGTATCATTTTTGATACCATCTTTTTTTTCCAAAAAGATATGTCAAAAAACGGACTATGATTTTTTTAAATATTTTTCCCGTATTTAAACTGTATTTTCCCATTACATTTATTTTTTCTAAATAAAAATATTAAATCATGCATCTAAGGGTTAATGCGGGCAAATTTAGAAGTTCCTGGGGAATAGCTATAAAAGAAAATCTTCGCAGACCAAGTCGCGGACAACTGCTTGTTGGCTATTAAACCCCTCATCATCATAATCAGCCACGTTGGACATAGGCCTCATAGACATCCTGTGCCTCGGTTGGAAGCGGCTTGCATCCACCGTGAACCCGCGACTTCCATCCTTGATGGTGGATGTTCTATACGCTGCGCTTGCCGATCCGCGGTTTCCACTTGAGAACCTTTCGGCCCCAACGACCTCCCCCCCCCCTAACTTTTGTTATTCCCAAATGAATAAAATTCTGAGTATATAACCCTTTGTTTAGGCTTGAATAATTAGCTACGTATTGATTTCAGTAATTAGCGGCGGTGTTCCCAAAATGTAAAAGAGGAAATTATATCGGAAAAGAGTCCGGGCGAGCCTTGTTGCCGCGCCGGGCCCGGCTCACTGACTCTTATTGATTGTCATGCTCTCAAGTTACTTGCAAGCAAAACCCCGTTTCCACTTCTCGGTGTTGGATTCCTTTTTGATCGGATGTCAGCGACTTTTATTAGGAAGCGGTGGGTAATTGCGAGTCTCATGGGTCCCACTAGAAGCGGCGTCGCGCTCGCCGTAACATTATGTTGAGTGGAGCCCATTTTACATCTCGGTACAATGTAGTATATAAATTTCTGTTTGTGTTCTCTCTTTAAAATATTTATTTTTATTTATTTGTATCACATAAGTAGGTATACTTAAGTCCGTTTAAATATCTTTGAATAGATCTTTGCGTTTCATTTTAGTACTATTGCCGTATTAAAGAATCCCGGAAAGAAAGGCTTCATTGCTTTCTTAAGGCGGATGCTCGCGTTAGCTCATTGTAAAAGTCCCGTTAGATGGCGCTATAATCAATTTTGTTGGTTTTTTGTAGTTTTTAGAAGATTCTTAATACATTTATAGATTATTTATTGATTTGCGCACACAATTTAATACGGCCGATTTTTTGAGACCACACTCAAATGGTAACAATGCACCAATTCGGAGAATAGCTGCACAAACGCTGGTGTCACTAACGAACTTATACAGATACTAGGTCTTACACACACATGCAAATGGGAGGCGCTAGCTGCTGGTGGAAAAATATTGCAACACCTTGCTAAGCTATTAGCGTAATTTTTCACGTTATATTTACGTTTTTATATCAACTTTACTTTTACCAGAAATTTTACAAATCTATACGTGTACAAAAGTAAGTCGTGTTATTTAACTATTGATAACTTTGGAATGGCTGCACGGATTTTTATGATTTTTAATTTGTTGGCTTTCTCTCTTCCACGAATAGCCGAATATGTAATCAAATATATGAAAAATGCACTAAAAAACTTTAATTTTTCGTATGCAGCGCCATCTCAGACAAAAACTGACTTTAGAATTTTTATTTGCCAGCTCAGCTAGTTATAAGTATTATATATGAGTCCAGCAAATGCAAATATGTGAATCAATGCCACCTTCAACCCTTTTTGAATACCAGGGAGTCGATTTTTTTGTACTTTGTTAGAATGAGGGCTATCGTATTTGTACTCACTAGTTGGCGCCACTGTAGAGTAAGGTATATCACATTATTCAGGATTTCTTTCAATTAATATTTAATAGCAAGCTATTTATTACCCAGTGTTGCACAGTCCCATTTATCTTCTAAATTAACTGCCATTTTATTTGCCTGCTTAATTTGGCTCCTAATTTTCAAAGCTCTTCTTTTATCTTTTAATAAACCTGTCGTATGTCTGCGATAATAATCGGAAACAATCTTAATAACACTAAAACTTCGTTATGCAAAGCCGGAATATGTAACTTGTAGGTACTACTAATTTTACGTTTCTGTATAATACCTCACGTTACAATAGCGCCTCTAGCGGCAAATTCATATGCCGTCATTGCTAGTATCTTCAAAAGCTAGTACCTATTAGTATGTAGGAACCTGCGATTCATATTTGATATTCGCTCACACGTAGAGACATCATCATCACTATCGTCTGACATTTTATTAATACTCTTATGCATTATAACTTATAAGCGTTTCGTCTGGGGCATCTAAACAGCTAGCGCCGTAAGGTAGGAATTGTCGTTTCGAGTCAGGCGCGCCTTTCGTAAATAGGTAACTTGAGAATGAGCCTGGTTGCAGCGATGAGACGAAGTCACTCTTGCTAGCCATTCGGATCCTTTCACCAAAATGCATTGCAGTATAGGTTCAGACAAAGGAAATAATTACGCATAGCGGGTAGGGACTACGTCTGAATGCTTCTTGGCCTAGGGGTTTAGTTAGGGGTTTGGTTAGATAATTTTGTTCCAGAGTTGTGAGCTGCCTTTTTTAAGTTATGTCCTTATGTCATCATAATTCATATTTATAATAATTCATCGTATAGCGCATAAAAGGAAAAAATAATATTAGATAATTATGATGACTTTGCAATAGGTAGGTACGTCAAATAAAATAATGACAACTCCAAAACAAATCTAATCCATCTGAAGTCGCTTTTATTTACTAATACTTACTTCCACAAAAGTCCAACTTCATCCGTCGATGGTTTTGATTAGCGTTCGTTACCTAGAGTGGGATAAAGCAGAGTACTACGGTGTCTAGTCCACACGCGAAAAAATAAAATTGCAGCTCGACGCGTATTATATCAGCGCTTTCCTCATGAGCCTACTCTACATATATGTTGTGCCATTAGGAATTTCGGGTCAATAAAAATAAGAATTCTCATTTGAGATAGTAAAATTAGGTTAGGTTCATTAGGTATTTTCAAAATGCCCGAAGGGCAAACTGAATAGAAATAGGAACCCCGCCGTCGACCTTACGGAGGAGTGAAATTCCTAAAAGCACAACTAGTTGTGCATAATATAGAGTAAGGTCCATGAGGAAAGCGTCATAAATTTAGTCAAAAATCGTGTGCATAAAAATGAGATAAAATTTAGCTAGCGTCGTGCAGCTATTGTGCCTGTACTGCGTGTCAACCAGTGAACCAGAACCATATTTTTTTCGATCTTTACCCGTGATCCACCTACAGGTTGTCCACCTGGTTTTTGATGGAGCTCCGCTCTTGGGCGGAGCTCATTTTTTCTGGGTATTGGTTTTCCGGGTGGACAAATTAGGTGGGCCACGGGTAAGTCCCTATATTTTTCTAATTGGTATAGTAAGTAGATATTCGACTTTGTGTTTGATATCTAAAGTCGAAAAAACGTGCACGCTGCCATAGTACCTATGGCGTAATGGCTACTACGAACGAAATCATTCGACTCATAAGTAAATGCGCCACGCAACATGTGGTATGCGCACACAAGGGCTAATTTATCAAAGCGCTGGTAGTTAAAAAAAGATATATTTTTCAAATAAAACTTTCAATTTGATTTGAAACCAAATACCAGTGAGATGTCACTTTTGAAATAATCTGTATCACTATTCTATTCAGTATTCATAAACATTTGACACGCTGTAACAGGTATACGAATAGTTTTATCCGTACTATGTACTTATTCCTGGGTAGTGACAAATCAAGTCCTGACACATTGTTGTACTTTTTCACAGCAAATGTCTTAGTGAAGTTTCATTTTGATTGAACTGACAAGAAAATTCACTGTGCTGTTGACCGCGTTGATCGTGAATACGTTCTACTGTAGGTTAGAAATATAGGAACCCGACCCGGAGCAAACTGAGTAAAAGCGTTTTCAGTCAAATTTCACGAAATTTTAGTAGATAGATTCAAGTCTCTTGATACCTATTTTTTTCATTTGGGCATAACTCCCTCAGAATTACATGCTTCCAGTAATGATCAAATTTATATTTTTCTATTTCTATTATATTTTTTAACGCGATAAGTTCTTTGAAATAACACACACTGACTAGTTATTGATAATTATGCCTAACTAATTATAATTCTGAGAGAGTTATGCTCCTACAAAAACCATACCAAGATACTGAGAATTCATACTAAAATTTTGTGAGAAGTAACTACCTACTGAAACTACTTTTTCCTCAAGTTTTCCTGCAGGGCTCTTTTATTGATAGTACATACATACATACTTAAATCACGTCTTTGTCCCTTACGGTGTAGACAAAGCCTAAGGTAACAAGACCTAAAGGCCACGTTTAGTATGATTGTGGGCGTATAGGTGCAAAGGAGAATCAAAATCGAGCGATGGGTTGCTAGCCTGTTGATTGATAGTATATACATATATACCTATGAACAAATGATCAAACTATTGATAGAAGGTACGAAATGGGACCCGTTGTATAGGCAGTCCCACGTATAGTCAATACCTAGGGAAATAAGACGAAAAATACAAGCATTTCCAAATACACGAGTCTCTCAATACGAAACTCAAAATATTTAATAATTTATTAAAAGATGTCACGAAATTGTAGTTTGTACAGTCACCAGCATAAATAAGTGATCATTTTTGTACCTTGTCGCTTTCAGTCGTTACATGATTTCGTATGGTTTTTCAAACATGACTTTGAAGTGACAAGGTACAAGTGATCACTTATTTATGCTGGTGACTGTAGATCACGTAACATATTCAATAAATAAAATTTTACACGACAGATCATTCATTCATTCAAGTTTCATAACTGAATTGCATGTAATGGAAATTTGCCACTTATTATTTATTGTTCACAAAATAATATATTTTACATGCATACAAAAAACAATCATAACTTATTTTCCTACTTGGCATTATATAGGCTGACTTTTTTATCACCGTCGAAAGCAACAACACAACAAATACAAGCATTATTTTTCAGTTTGGTATTAAAATATTGCAAATAGTATCATTAAATGATACCTGTCATCATTATCATCATCATCATCATCATCATCATCATCATCATCATCATCATCATATCAACTGTAGGACGTCCACTGTTGGCCATAGGTCTCCTTCATACAGCTCCAGTTGCCTCGGTTGGAAGCGGCTTACATCCACCGTGAACCTGCGACTTACGATAGGTACCTATACGATTGCGTATGATACCTACGTAAAAAACTACGTAAAAACTTGGACGGTGATATATATATCACCCTGTATCATACAGTTTCCTTTTGCTTTACTGGTCATAGGTAATGAGAACATGAAAGACGGACGAAAAGTCTTCAAAACAGGGTTGACAAAATTCCGCTGTTGGACATCTGGCATTTCACGGTCTTGATATTTTCCCTAGTTATTTTTATCTCATTATGTTATGTTATTACAAATTACGCCAATAAAAATCTACAGAATGTTTCATGTGTTTTTAGAACCAACAATTTTTTTTTTAACATCACACCAGCAGTAAACATTTTGCTCTTCTTGCACAATAGTAGCAAGTACGATACGCTCGCGTCCAGTGGATGTTTGCTTCACTTATTTCCTGTTACTGGAGACAAAAATTAAGTACCTTCCGAATCCAATGTGAATCTGAAAAATTATTCTACAGTCAGTACTACAAAAGGATACAGATGGATGGGCAGACGAATGGATGAATAATATTTATAATGACAGACAAACAGACAGACAGGTTTACATACAAACAGATGGACAGTGACGAACGGATAGAGGGTCAGACGCACAGACAGACATATGATCGGACGAACGGACGGACGGATGATTGGACGCACAGACAAACAGACAGACAGACGGACGCACGGACAGACGGACAATCAGAAAGACAAACGGACGGACGGACAGTCGGTCAGATGCAAATACAAAAAGACAGACAGACAGACGGACGGACGGACGGATGATTAGACGCACAGATTAACAAGCAGATGGACGGATGGACGGACGGTTGTTCGGATGCACAGACAAACAGACAGCTGGATGGATCGTCGGATGCACAGACAGACAGTCAAACGAACGGATGGACTGCCGGATGGATGGTTGAACAAACAGACAAACGAATAGACAAACAGACAAATGAACAGACAGACAAACAGACATACATACAGACAAACAGACGAACAGATAGACAGACAGGCAGACAGAAAGAAATAAAGAAAAAGTTTATTTATGACAATCACAAAAGTAGTTAAAAAACAAAAGTAAGTACCTATATAAACATACAAAGCTAAAAATAAAAACCTACAGATAAATAAATTGTCACAAAATGGTCCAGAAGAATGGACAGACGGAAAGACAGACAGACAAAATAAGTGCTTCTACAATGGTTCCTTTTTTTCTATTTGTTTATTTTACTTACCTTTCTTATACCTTTCTATAATGTATACATACGTACGTATAGTTTTTAATTATCATTTTGACGGCAAATTCGGTATTTGGACGCCGGTCGGATACTCTGTAAAATATGTACATACATACACAAATCACGTCTATCCCTTACGAGGTAGACAGAGCCTAAGGTTACAAAACCTTAAGTCCATCAAGAACAAGCATGATTGTGGGCGTATAGGTGGAAAGCGGAATCAAACTAGTGATGGATTGCCGTATCGCCTATAATATGATTCCTAAGATTCTTGCATTTACCATCTGCGCGAGAAGCGAAGCAACTGGTACATTCCAGACCAGCATGAAAATGAGTAAAATATAACTACCTAATATGGGTAAGAAAACTATAAAGTTAGGACAGACGGACAGATAGACAGCCATAGACGGACGAATTTGAATAATGTGGCCATAAAATAAACCATGGTACAGCATGAACTCGGTAATAGATAAGCTCCTTTGTGTTCCGAACACCAAAGACTGGCCAAGTGTGGGTCGGACTCTCGTACCGAGGGATTCGTACAAATTCGGCAAGTAAATATAAAATCCAGTGTTAGCAGAGCCCTGCCTCCTAACCAAGATGTAGTCTTTATGAGGTAATTTTATATTTGTTATTTACATACTTAGACTCCCAAAAATATTCTGTTTTTAGTATTTGATGTTAGAGCGGCAACAGAGAAACGTAATTTGTGAAAATTTCAACTGTCGCTAGACAATCATGATAGCTGACAGCCATATCACGGTTCATGAGATACAGCTTGGTGACACAGACAGACAAACAGACAGACGGATAGTGGCTTCTAAGCAAAATGTAAGCAGTTTGAGGTCATTTGGGTTGTATGTATTTAAGTATGTATTTACCTACATTATATAAGTATGTTTATCCGTTGCCTGGTACCCATAGTACAAGCCTTGTGCTTAGTATGGGACTGGGTCAATTGGTGTAATTTGTCCCATGATATTTAATTATTTATTTATTTTACATTGGTTACTTTACTTACATAGACAGATGGACAAAAATATATTGTTTTAGTATTTGTTGTTATAGCTGCCTCAGAAATACATCATCTGTGAAAATTTCATCTATCACGGTTCATGAGATACTATAACAGCCTGGTGACAGACAGACGGTACATACAGACAGACAGATGGACAGTGGAATCTTAGTAGGTAATTAGAGTCCCGTTTTCACCCTTTGGGTACGGAACCCTAAAAAACCTGGTCAATAGCAAGTTCGATTCGAGCACTACAGACTCCAGTGAGTTCTAAAAGTTATAATTAGACGTAAACGTAATGCATGGATGGTTGTTACTCTTTCTGTTGATGAGTTTCCAACAGCGGGAACGATACCAGAATTTCACTTCAAGATTACTGTAGTACTTCTTACAAGTCTGACTTACAAGTACTTATGCCAGATTTCACGTCAATCTGATAAATTAGAAGTGGGTCAAAATTCACTTCCAAGATTTGATTACATGCAGACACCGGGACTGTGCACTTCAATTGCGTTTACAAAATATTTTGTGCCAATCTGACACTAACGTTGAAGTATTGTATCTTAAAAAAAATATTATGATTAATTGATAAGTACATACCTGTACGTCCAAATAAATGCCTACGCTGCGTAAAATATCGTAGCTCGTAACATCTTTTACTTCCAATTGACTTCAATTTATTTCGAATAAAATGATTATTTTTATTTTGAGACACCACGTTCTGCCAATCATTAGTTTATGACAATTTCATGTCATTGTTTTTTTAATTACCCGTCTAGCCAGGTTTTTGATTCGCATGTTTTTTTTTAATGTTCTATAATTGAGAAAACCTATTTACTCGGCCTATTTTGTATTTAGCACCTGTCGGATTTTAAAATCATTGCCGTGTGGCCGTGGTGTATGGCTGTGTTTTGATGCAGAGGTTTAGGGTTCGATTCTCGTGAGAAGCATTCGTGTAATTAACTAGAAGAACTTTTTTATTTTAATAGGTGTAATTTCTGTAGTTGAGTACCTTTTCTTAGTACATAAGGCAAAACATGTTATAAGGTGGCAATATGACTGCGGGGCGCCACCATCTATGCCAAAGTAATGAGCACGTGTGATCCTAATACTAGAGTACTTACTAGGTATGAAAACTTTTCCAAGTTTAGGTTTGATAATGGGCATAAATTGCCCTAAATCAACTTGCTAAGTTTGTGGTTGTTTTAAAACCACTTAGGTAGTACCTAGCTTCTTTGATTTGGTTTGACAAGTAAAATATAGAATTTAACTTAAAGTTTCCTACATCTCAATGAGATGGTCTTACTCACTTTAAATTTGTAAATTATTAAAAAAAATGTTTAGAAAATATAAAAAAATCAAATGCGGCCTCGGGATTTGAACTTGGTCACTAACTATTCAGTTCTTTGAGTCATAACCACTGAGCCACATTAGTGGTCACGTGACAGCTCGAAATAGTCGATTGGTTTTTACAACTTTTTTCATTTGACACTAGCTACTCACACTATTGTAAAATGCATCGAAATTTACTGCATCGTACTGCAATTTAGGTATGATAAATGCACACCTTTTTGTAATTTGCGCACACAATTTATCCATATCTAACTATCCTCAAAAAACCGCATTAAAATTAAGCCTGTGGACGAAATGCAGCTGCACGGAAGATTTGTATGGAAGAGCAACCCCCTTAAAGAACAGACGACGAGAGAACGGCTTTCCGGCACAATCAGAGTTTAAGAGTAGTGGTTCTGCAAGTGGATTTTTCAGTTTATTTTTATATACGGAGATTCAAGAGCCATTACACCAAAGATTACAATTAAAATCATGGTGTAATAGAATCCTCTCCGTGGTTCATACCAGATCTATCACCAGTGGCAGCGTGGCGACCACGGGGCCCCGCCCGCTGCATATATTTTGTTTGCAGATACTTTTTAATATCCGATAACTGCAGCGTTTGCTTCGGATGCAGAAACAAAATGCCAGCGCCGCTTTGTTCTTGTTTTTTAATTCAATTATTCATTTATTTTTTAACGTCGTGTGTATTTAAATGGTGCGAAGCAAAGCTGCAATGTGCCCTTGTTCTGACTCGAGGGGACTTTACTTTCTGTGGAAATAGGAATATTTTTGTAAAAATATAGGCTGGCCTGATATTTTTCAACTTCTGATCACAGAATAAAAAATTATCGCGTATATTTCCTCAAACTTCATGGTCAGACTGTCAAACCTCTAAGACTATCTGGTCGTCGGTAGGTTGTAGAGGCAGTCATTGGTGCCTCAAGTTCTGACATGAACGTGTACCCCGAACATGACTCCGCTTGACAATACAATGATTACCCTTGTACATATTTAATTAAGCGGTGTCTCGGCGCGATAAGGCGAGCGCCCCACGAGGCGGCGCGAGCGGCTGCAATAAATCCCCGCCATCCATCACCCTCTGACAACGGCTTCCGCGCTACTACGACTATACCGCCAGCATAGAGGCAATAATCATTTAGAGTGGTAAGGGTTATCATAGAGGCAATAAGAGTGGCATTTATTAATTAATTAATAGGAACACAAAAATACATGATGTGATAAAGAGTGGTAATAGGGGTTATAAGTCGTAAAGACAAACGGACGGACGGACAGTCGGTCAGATGCAAATACAAAAAGACAGACAGACAGACGGACGGACGGACGGATGATTAGACGCACAGATTAACAAGCAGATGGACGGATGGACGGACGGTTGTTCGGATGCACAGACAAACAGACAGCTGGATGGATCGTCGGATGCACAGACAGACAGTCAAACGAACGGATGGACTGCCGGATGGATGGTTGAACAAACAGACAAACGAATAGACAAACAGACAAATGAACAGACAGACAAACAGACATACATACAGACAAACAGACGAACAGATAGACAGACAGGCAGACAGAAAGAAATAAAGAAAAAGTTTATTTATGACAATCACAAAAGTAGTTAAAAAACAAAAGTAAGTACCTATATAAACATACAAAGCTAAAAATAAAAACCTACAGATAAATAAATTGTCACAAAATGGTCCAGAAGAATGGACAGACGGAAAGACAGACAGACAAAATAAGTGCTTCTACAATGGTTCCTTTTTTTCTATTTGTTTATTTTACTTACCTTTCTTATACCTTTCTATAATGTATACATACGTACGTATAGTTTTTAATTATCATTTTGACGGCAAATTCGGTATTTGGACGCCGGTCGGATACTCTGTAAAATATGTACATACATACACAAATCACGTCTATCCCTTACGAGGTAGACAGAGCCTAAGGTTACAAAACCTTAAGTCCATCAAGAACAAGCATGATTGTGGGCGTATAGGTGGAAAGCGGAATCAAACTAGTGATGGATTGCCGTATCGCCTATAATATGATTCCTAAGATTCTTGCATTTACCATCTGCGCGAGAAGCGAAGCAACTGGTACATTCCAGACCAGCATG
This sequence comes from Pandemis heparana, assembly GCA_963854515.1. Taxonomy (NCBI): domain Eukaryota; kingdom Metazoa; phylum Arthropoda; class Insecta; order Lepidoptera; family Tortricidae; genus Pandemis; species Pandemis heparana. Next base: position 19,079,633 of record OY978007.1, on the reverse strand, counting down.
AAAATGAGTAAAATATAACTACCTAATATGGGTAAGAAAACTATAAAGTTAGGACAGACGGACAGATAGACAGCCATAGACGGACGAATTTGAATAATGTGGCCATAAAATAAACCATGGTACAGCATGAACTCGGTAATAGATAAGCTCCTTTGTGTTCCGAACACCAAAGACTGGCCAAGTGTGGGTCGGACTCTCGTACCGAGGGATTCGTACAAATTCGGCAAGTAAATATAAAATCCAGTGTTAGCAGAGCCCTGCCTCCTAACCAAGATGTAGTCTTTATGAGGTAATTTTATATTTGTTATTTACATACTTAGACTCCCAAAAATATTCTGTTTTTAGTATTTGATGTTAGAGCGGCAACAGAGAAACGTAATTTGTGAAAATTTCAACTGTCGCTAGACAATCATGATAGCTGACAGCCATATCACGGTTCATGAGATACAGCTTGGTGACACAGACAGACAAACAGACAGACGGATAGTGGCTTCTAAGCAAAATGTAAGCAGTTTGAGGTCATTTGGGTTGTATGTATTTAAGTATGTATTTACCTACATTATATAAGTATGTTTATCCGTTGCCTGGTACCCATAGTACAAGCCTTGTGCTTAGTATGGGACTGGGTCAATTGGTGTAATTTGTCCCATGATATTTAATTATTTATTTATTTTACATTGGTTACTTTACTTACATAGACAGATGGACAAAAATATATTGTTTTAGTATTTGTTGTTATAGCTGCCTCAGAAATACATCATCTGTGAAAATTTCATCTATCACGGTTCATGAGATACTATAACAGCCTGGTGACAGACAGACGGTACATACAGACAGACAGATGGACAGTGGAATCTTAGTAGGTAATTAGAGTCCCGTTTTCACCCTTTGGGTACGGAACCCTAAAAAACCTGGTCAATAGCAAGTTCGATTCGAGCACTACAGACTCCAGTGAGTTCTAAAAGTTATAATTAGACGTAAACGTAATGCATGGATGGTTGTTACTCTTTCTGTTGATGAGTTTCCAACAGCGGGAACGATACCAGAATTTCACTTCAAGATTACTGTAGTACTTCTTACAAGTCTGACTTACAAGTACTTATGCCAGATTTCACGTCAATCTGATAAATTAGAAGTGGGTCAAAATTCACTTCCAAGATTTGATTACATGCAGACACCGGGACTGTGCACTTCAATTGCGTTTACAAAATATTTTGTGCCAATCTGACACTAACGTTGAAGTATTGTATCTTAAAAAAAATATTATGATTAATTGATAAGTACATACCTGTACGTCCAAATAAATGCCTACGCTGCGTAAAATATCGTAGCTCGTAACATCTTTTACTTCCAATTGACTTCAATTTATTTCGAATAAAATGATTATTTTTATTTTGAGACACCACGTTCTGCCAATCATTAGTTTATGACAATTTCATGTCATTGTTTTTTTAATTACCCGTCTAGCCAGGTTTTTGATTCGCATGTTTTTTTTTAATGTTCTATAATTGAGAAAACCTATTTACTCGGCCTATTTTGTATTTAGCACCTGTCGGATTTTAAAATCATTGCCGTGTGGCCGTGGTGTATGGCTGTGTTTTGATGCAGAGGTTTAGGGTTCGATTCTCGTGAGAAGCATTCGTGTAATTAACTAGAAGAACTTTTTTATTTTAATAGGTGTAATTTCTGTAGTTGAGTACCTTTTCTTAGTACATAAGGCAAAACATGTTATAAGGTGGCAATATGACTGCGGGGCGCCACCATCTATGCCAAAGTAATGAGCACGTGTGATCCTAATACTAGAGTACTTACTAGGTATGAAAACTTTTCCAAGTTTAGGTTTGATAATGGGCATAAATTGCCCTAAATCAACTTGCTAAGTTTGTGGTTGTTATAAAACCACTTAGGTAGTACCTAGCTTCTTTGATTTGGTTTGACAAGTAAAATATAGAATTTAACTTAAAGTTTCCTACATCTCAATGAGATGGTCTTACTCACTTTAAATTTGTAAATTATTAAAAAAAATGTTTAGAAAATATAAAAAAATCAAATGCGGCCTCGGGATTTGAACTTGGTCACTAACTATTCAGTTCTTTGAGTCATAACCACTGAGCCACATTAGTGGTCACGTGACAGCTCGAAATAGTCGATTGGTTTTTACAACTTTTTTCATTTGACACTAGCTACTCACACTATTGTAAAATGCATCGAAATTTACTGCATCGTACTGCAATTTAGGTATGATAAATGCACACCTTTTTGTAATTTGCGCACACAATTTATCCATATCTAACTATCCTCAAAAAACCGCATTAAAATTAAGCCTGTGGACGAAATGCAGCTGCACGGAAGATTTGTATGGAAGAGCAACCCCCTTAAAGAACAGACGACGAGAGAACGGCTTTCCGGCACAATCAGAGTTTAAGAGTAGTGGTTCTGCAAGTGGATTTTTCAGTTTATTTTTATATACGGAGATTCAAGAGCCATTACACCAAAGATTACAATTAAAATCATGGTGTAATAGAATCCTCTCCGTGGTTCATACCAGATCTATCACCAGTGGCAGCGTGGCGACCACGGGGCCCCGCCCGCTGCATATATTTTGTTTGCAGATACTTTTTAATATCCGATAACTGCAGCGTTTGCTTCGGATGCAGAAACAAAATGCCAGCGCCGCTTTGTTCTTGTTTTTTAATTCAATTATTCATTTATTTTTTAACGTCGTGTGTATTTAAATGGTGCGAAGCAAAGCTGCAATGTGCCCTTGTTCTGACTCGAGGGGACTTTACTTTCTGTGGAAATAGGAATATTTTTGTAAAAATATAGGCTGGCCTGATATTTTTCAACTTCTGATCACAGAATAAAAAATTATCGCGTATATTTCCTCAAACTTCATGGTCAGACTGTCAAACCTCTAAGACTATCTGGTCGTCGGTAGGTTGTAGAGGCAGTCATTGGTGCCTCAAGTTCTGACATGAACGTGTACCCCGAACATGACTCCGCTTGACAATACAATGATTACCCTTGTACATATTTAATTAAGCGGTGTCTCGGCGCGATAAGGCGAGCGCCCCACGAGGCGGCGCGAGCGGCTGCAATAAATCCCCGCCATCCATCACCCTCTGACAACGGCTTCCGCGCTACTACGACTATACCGCCAGCATAGAGGCAATAATCATTTAGAGTGGTAAGGGTTATCATAGAGGCAATAAGAGTGGCATTTATTAATTAATTAATAGGAACACAAAAATACATGATGTGATAAAGAGTGGTAATAGGGGTTATAAAATCACGACAGCACATCTGACTTTTTCGTCATATACCATAATAACACTTATTTTTCGCGATTGTTTTGCCTTTATCTCTTACAGTCAGCGTCATATTTCTCGCCACTTTATCATGGAGATGATGAATGAATGTATTTTTGATATATTCACATAGAGGCAGACTCAGAGCTCATAATTATATGACTAGCTGATGCTCCACCATTGAATTTATCTATATTTTCCATCCGCCCGGCTAGCACTAGTGCGCACGAGAGCCGCGTCGCGCGGGAGATAGACTCGTCTCTTTTTAGAACAAACATAAGAAAGACGCGCAATCTATATCGCGCGCGACGCGTCACTTGCGCTCTCGTGCTAGACGTGCCGGCGAGGTAGGTCAATCACTGGTCAGTCCTACGCAAAAAATAGATTTGTGTTTGTTTTGCGAGTCACAATTTAGTCGGGGCGAGGCGGAGCGGCTCGCAATCACGCCGTAATTAGGGCTGTGTACGCGCGGCGAATGCGATCCGGCGCGGCCGCCGGCCCGGCACCGGAGCCGCCTGCGATTGTTTGTTGATTTATCCGCGCCGCGTGCTGCCCCGCGCTAATTGATTGGGGAAAGAAATACGGGGATTTCACTTAAGGAAAAGCTTATTACACTGTGTTTGTTAAGGAGCGCGTATTCAGCCGGCGTCCCTTACACGCCCCTGCAAATATTTGTGCGCGCGGCAATGTGATGCCGTTTGCCCAACAACGTGATTATCGTGCTGGGAGTGTCCAGATCGTTTTTACCAACATTTGACTGCAAATTTTTTTTTGCTTCTGTTAAACTAGTGCCTACGCCAAATCTTGGGATTAGATTGTCAAAGCGGACCCCAGGATCACTGAGCCGTGGCAAATGCCGGAAAAACGCTAAGATGATATGAAATACAAGCTTTTTGGCAGAGTGTACTTTTGCTGACAGTATTGGCATTGTCATCCGTCCTACATAAATTGTAGGTACCTACCAAATTTCAAGCCAATCGGACCAACCGATGAAGTGTTCCCTCGAGGAACACAACATAAACATTTCATTGCATGTTTCAGAAAAGTTGGCTTGCTGCTGATAGTTTTATTTATTTTTATACCTCTCGTATGAACGCCGGCGAGGTATCGCACCGGACAAAGCACGATATTTTGCGAGTTACACTTCGTTATCCTTTGTGCGGCGACCGGCGACCGGACCGGCTGCTGCGAAGCTAGCACAAACATGCCGTAGGTACTACTGTAACAATGTACCTACATCAACATATTATGTACATGTGCTTGTACACACCGTATTGAATTTAGCTGACGCTCACACCAAGATATTCGAGCTACACGGCCTTCAAAGAAACAATAAGATAAATTAACTACGACATAAAGAGTAATTCAATATAATTTTATAGTCTATTTTTATCTTTTTAATCTATTTTTATAATCTTCTGTGAAATCCAATTTATCAATTATTGTAAGTCTTGTTTCACATAATAATATATTCAACTCATTTCTGTTATGTAACTTCGGCCTATCCCTCCCTCTCTAAAATGCTGCGCCCAACAGGGTTTCATATGTTTTAATATGTATTTTGCCATCATTTTGTTGTACCTATGACATGTGAATTGCATTAAATAAATAAATAATAATTTAATGACAAACCCGCTTTTTTAACAACTGGCTGTAATTCTTGACACGGAAATCGACAGCTGATGATTTCTCGAACATACCTACCTACATAATTATAATATTTTATGTAAATCACACGAAAAGTTTTAGTTCCTTTTTAGGGTTCCTTTAACCAAAGTGTAAAATGGGACCCTATTATAAGTGCCGGCACGTAAGTCTAGCGCTGACCTTGTATGCGCAGAAGTATAAAATACGGTAGCCGTGGGTGCGCAGACCCCCTCCACGTGACTCGTCATCGCTAGACCTACGTGCCGGCAGTACCTATACTAAGAATTCGCTGTCCCTTCTTCTGTCTGTCTGTCTGTATGTAACCAACTTTAAATGACCTCACACTGCTTACATTTTGCTTAAGAGCAGGGCTCTGCTAACACTGGATTTTATATTAAGTTGCTGAATTTGTACGGAACCTTCGGTGCGCGAATTCGACTCGCACTTGCCTGGTTTTTCTTTGACGTCAGAGTCTGCCTGTACTCGCATAAACACGTATCCATTGAACGTTAAGATTATTGTAAATGTTGTCGCTGTAAATAGTTGTTTTATATTTTTATTATTGTCTATTATTCCTTATTTGAAGTTGTTTTTTTGACGTGCTTTTTTAAGTCATCCTTCTGTCTCATTATAACTGTTATGTCAGCTGCTGCGGTTTTACTTCGCACCCACTTTTATGCTCCTTTTATTCTAAATTGCTATCGAAGCCGCTACATTAAAGGTCCATGTTCGTGGTATACTTGTCTTATTTACTTCCATGAGTGTTCTAAACTTTCATGAAACACCTAAACTCGACGCTGCCGATGTCGAGCATAGTTTCCGTTTAGCGTCAGCTCCCCGCGGGGTGAGACTCGTGTTGCCGCCATACATCTAATTAAACTCAAGCACAACACAATGTAACAAAAGACAAACGCTAGGCAATTCACTCCAAACCACAATCCGTCAATTCGAGCTCCTTTGATACGCCCCGTAATAAAAACACGCATCATCCGTAGTTACTTATCCTTATCACCGAGCCGAGGGCACAAAAGAAGCCCATCAAATACAAGAGAAACATTAAATGTAGACGCAATTCTCGGGGAATTACCCTCCTCCCCCCGCCCCCCAACACCCTAGATCACTGGCGGAATTCCTATTACAGGTATGAACATAAGGAAAAGCAGCAATAAGGGCCGACAGCAAGAGGCGTTTCGTCGTAGGCGCATAAACAATCGAAAGGGTCAAATTACGCAAAACAATTGCATACAAACAACACGAGTACATCTTCAAATTCTGATTTCTACGAAATGTTACATTACATGTTTGCGAAAAAGGATTACGTTTGGATATTGTAGAGCAGTCATAAATAATTAAGTTCAGGAGTAATTGTTATTATAAATTAGATAGTTAATTAGATATGATGTGCGTGGTTTGGTTTTTTAATGCTTATTTACTTGTAGGTACTGAAGTAGCTGTAATAGTGCGGCTTTAAGAATGGCCAAGCTCGGTTTTACGTGAGTTCGAAAAGCTTCAGCGCTGCGGCAATTGCGGCATACATAGAGCAAACAACCTAACTTTGGTAATTTTCTCTATGACGACAATACGTGTTGCTGGTAAGGTTGAAAAACCCAGATTGTATTCACTTAGTGCCTATATTTTTCGATAAAAATGAAAAAAAAACTAAAACAAATGGAAAATTCGTTTTTCCGTTTGTTTTAGTTTTTTTTTATTTAATTGATACAGTATCAAAGACGTCATCGATGTGGGTATGATGGACTTAAATGATGTCAGTGACAGTCATTAATTAAAAAAAAAAAAACAGAAAAATACGGAAAAGCGAAAATTTCAAAACTTTCTGAAAAAATTACTACGTTTTTATTTTTTCGTAAATTTTCAGCCATAGTTGCTGGTAACATACAGGGTTGTTCTTGCGGTAAGTTGCGGACTAGCAAGATAATGTATTGGTTTTAATAGAAGGACGCCTGTTCACGGGCAGGACCGACTGCCAGCGCCGTTACTTTAGTGGCGAGCGCCAAATGAAATTCCCGCGTATTGCTACATTGCGCGGTCTGCATTAGCCGCCCGCGCCGCACATTCGCAGCAAATGCCTGGCTGCGAGGAATTTACTACCACTATAAAACAACAAACGTTGCACCTGTAGTTTTTAATGGATTAAAGTTCATAACTACAAAATGTTATAAGACAAAATCCTCTGTCGTGTCCTGCTCGCGATATACTCAAAATCTTTATCACGATAATCACCAATAGATAGAGTGATTTACGAGGAAACTTTAAAAAATTTACAAGGTTTTGTGTAATTTGATTGAGATATAACGAACGTGTAATTCAGATCTTTCTTTCTCATAATGTAATACATAGTATCTATCTATTAAGTTTAAAAATGACTGTACTTGATTGTCATTCATCCTTGTTATGTACACCACAAGCCAAGTCAATTCGAACACTAGAAGCCAGCCACATCTGTCTTGACAATAATGTAGCCAATACTGTGTAATTTAACAACCTACTTCATGCACACACAGAGTTCGTTGAAATGAGTTAAATTACAAAATGTACTCGGCTGCTTGTTGGAGCTACATAGATAGATAGATAGATGATAGATATATCGTTTATTTGAATGCTACAATACACACAATCAAGTTAAAAAACAATAGAAAACAAAAACAAAAAAATTACACATTAGACTTAACTTAAGTATTTTGTTGTGTGCGTTGCAGCATTGCGTTACATCAAATGCGAGCGACGATACAGCACGATAAATGTAATATGAGCTGTTCGCAGAGCCCGGCGGGCAGTCACCTCTCGCTGTTGACACGGATCATACCTCCGCATGCAATAAGGAGGCAAACAGCTGATGTTGATGCCAAACAGTGCCTGTGTTTGACGGCCGCCGTAATTGTGCGTGATCCGGCAAACGAACAATAACGGGACGTCTCTCGCTCTGCGACTATCGACACGAGTAGGGGTTTCTGCGAAAGGACTTCTAAAAACGTCGAATCCCTAGAAAATGTAATTGGATATCAGTGTCGTATGAGAGCGTTAGCGGAAGTAAAGGCTTCGTTTGATTCGATGATTTGGAAACATGTTTACGTATAGGAAGAGTTTTATTTTATGAACTGTGAAGATCAGTGCTTTCGCAATGATGGGGTAATTAGTTTAGTAATAATGGCGCAGCGATGCGGCGCCCTCCTCACAGTGATCCCGCTAAAGCGCACAAAGGCGGCGCTCCTGATGGCGACATTACGCCGGTAATCCGCTCGTACACGCGCTCGCCTGCCAAATTATTTAGTTAAATAACTTCGTGGGTGTTTACTATAAGACTTACTCAAAGGCCGTAGGTATGCATAACGTAACATTGTTCTATTGCCTTCGTTTTATAAATTCGAACTATAACTTTGCAAACGTTGGTAGGTAACCGGCCGACGAGTAGAGAAATATCCTGCTAGAGAATACGCCCGGAATCTAATTTATACTCGTGGAGTCGTAGGTGAGAGCCCTCCATTTTCGATACACCTACCTCATTTATTATTTGTTTTATCTCATACAAACATAAAAGAACGTGGGTTCTAGTTGAGTACTTATTTCTTATTTTGTTTGTGCAAAGCAGAATTGTCATGAACTCGAATAATTGGGTGGCGAGATAACTAAGTCGAGACGACTGACGAAACAGGGACAAAGGGAAATTAACAGGCCGTTGTCAGGCCTGATAACAATATTTATTAGCGCAGAAAGAAATGTATTTATGTATTTAGATAAGGCGGGATGGAATTATGGCACGTTGATTACTGTATGAATTATTAATCGGCCGGAATGAAGCCATGAATTCCGCCGGACGGTTTTGGCCGTTATTTATGTTCTGGGGGTTTATTACGATTTTCTTTGTAACATTTTTTGGGTGACCGTTTACCTGTTTTGCCATTCATGACAAAGAATAATTAACATAACTCACGCTGTATGGAAAATATGCTCAATTGGGGATAAAATAATTTTACCCAAGCGTACCTATTATAATTCTGTTCTGGTAACTTACGACCCGGTATTTTGGCCTCCGTACAATTTCAATGGTATCAGGTATTCAAAGCTGGCTCTAGCATTAAGTATACCATAAATATACATATTGTAGGTACATTGTTCTTTGTTGATGGTTTATATCTGCAGTCTTCTTTAAAATTACTGCATGATTGCTTTGTTCTTCTCTCATGGAACAAGTTTAATGAGTAAACGTCATCTTTGCTAATTGACTCAGACATTACTTTGCGGAGATATCAATGAGCACAACCCTTACCTTGCTACTCCGTTATCGCTGTTTGTGGTAGCGGAGTAGCAAGGTAAAGGTTATGTTCATTTATTTTCATCAAAATTTGAGTCACTACAGCATAAAGTTAGCTACCACCCTTTCAAAACGTCTACCTGTGGAAGATCGCTTTCTGTCCCGATCGTAATTATGTACTTGGCTTAGGCGTTTTCCATAATTAAATTGCTCGAAGCCGTCTTGGATGTAAATAATTGGCCTCAGAGGACCATTTTCTAAACAAAATATGTATCCAAGCAGTTAATTGAAAGCAAACTTCTCCTGCAATATCATTAATCAAATTAGTACGTAATGAAATGCTTCTGAACTTTAATCCGCTGAACAGCATCTAAACTGCAATCTTAATACCTATAAAGTACTTAGCGATTTCGGAACTCTCGGGCATTATTAAAGTGAGATTAAAGTCGCAGTTCATTTGGTGCGGAGGGAAGGAAGTGGGGGGGGGGGAGCTCGGAGTTGAGACAAAGAGCATTATCACGGAGATCCTATCAGCGCCGCGGCCGCCCGCCCGCGCAGCTACAACAAACTGAGCACTTTGCAAAAACTCGCCCGAGTTTTCTACTACTTTAAACTTTTTATATTGTGTTTTCTGCTTTCAGGAAACTTTACTTAATACTATCCTAATCGACTTGCACTAGTTACAAACGCTAAAAAATCTCATGTTAAAATCTGGGGTGTGGTCCGTTCAGAAATTCACACAAAGGTTCTCGGTGGTCGGTTACTGCGACAGTTTCTACGTTCTTTTTAGTGGAGCTCTGATGACATGCTTCTAATGCGGCTAATCTTACTAAATATTATAAATGCGAAAGTATGGATGGATAGATGTTTGTTTGTTACTCAATCACGCCAGAACGGCCCAACGGATCTCGATGAAATTCGGCACATAGATAGAGAAAAGTCTGGAATAAAACGGTAAATTGCGTAGTTCCCGCGGGATAGCGATAAACGAATTCTTTGCAGACGAAGTCGCTGGCAACAGCTAGCGTAACCTATTTTGGAAAAACACGGGCACAACGCATAGAGATTTATAATTCGCATAGCTGCCGCACTTCGTCACCCACACAATAAAAGACACGCGCCGGGGCAAGGTCTTGAACATAAATAGCATTACCTATGCCTTTGTTCATGCTTGTGCAAATTTTTCTGTGTAACATTTCTGTAATAACGGAATGGAGTAGGTATGTCTGAAAGCAGTGGTGGTGCTCGCTGCGCCGCGAGGAGCCGCAATTTAAAACTTCACCCGATTATAGCGGAGATGCCGCTCGAGATATTGGCGCTCCGCGAACAAAAATATTTAAACTTTAATTTAAATGGGAAGGAAAAGCAATTTCGAACAACTGATAAGTCTTGTGATTGTGAAATTCCGTAATAAATAGAAGCCGATTAAGTAGTGAGGTGGTTATATAAATTTAAGGTGTGTTAAAATTTAATGTCGAATATAATTACTCGTAGGAATCTAAGACTATGATTTGGTCTCGTTGGCTTCTAACTCTACTTGAGCTCGTTTCCTGCGAGTCGTATTGAGCCAGGTCTGAAAGCAAACCTATCTAGTGGGAAGTAAATAAAAGCTGTATCAGAGATAGCAGTGGAAAACACGTTTACTTTTCATCTCGATGGCCATTACCGCCGTAACAGAATAAAAGGGCAATAACCGCGGCCGGCGGCGCGGCCGACCGCGATATTACGAGATTACGTTTGCTCCGGCCGGACCGGACCGCCGGAACGGCGCGCGGCGCCACGCGTGTGCCGGAAATGTCGCGCGGAGTCAACCGGAAAGTTAGATGATCAACTTTATCTCTTAGAAAGACAGCTCGACAGGTTACAAAGATAATAAGGTTGACTCGAATGCATTGACGACCGGATAGCCTGGTGGTTGGAGAAACTCACTACAGAGCTTCCTTTCAGATTATTTGAAAATAAAAAAAACACTAGCATGTGGAGTTGGGTTTCCTCTATAAAGTGTTTTAAAGAGTGTAGAGTTAATTTGGCAGCGAGCTAAGGGTGGGCCGGGGGATGGGGGACGTTACCCAGCAGGCGCCGAGCGGCAGGCGTGACCGCTTACCCACTGTTTGCCGAAAGTGGATGGCAAAATTAGTACGAAATCATCATCATCTCCAGCCTATCAATCAATCAATCAATCAATCAATTCAATGTCAATTTTATGTAGCTTTTAATATGTTTTTTAATTACTGTGATTGTCATAAATAAAATTTTTCTTTCTTTCTTTCTTTCCTATATACGGCCCACTGCTGGGCACAGACCTCTGAGAATGAGAGTGCGAGATAGAGACTTATTGCCTCCCCCAAGGCCTGTGAATCCTCAGTGTACGTGTTAAACTTTGGGGGAGGCCTAAGTCCAGCAGTGGACGTCTTTCGGCTGATAAATGATGATGATGATGACTGACGCTTTCATGCAAAGAGTTTCTAAGAACTTTTAATAATTTGTACACCTATGTGATGTAGTCGCACGCCAGCATCACCATACTCGTTAATTATAATATTTATGGGTTTTGATAACACGAATTATGACTGGTTCGTTTAATTGTAACCTATTACGCGAAAGGTGCCTAGTAAAAGACATGTGACGCGATATTTTTCGTCCGTCAACATAAACATAAAGTGACGTCAAATAAAATCTTGTTTGGTCAGTTATGTCCTGCTTTGGTACAATTTGCTACCTGCGTACACAAAAATCCCACAACTCTGCGGTTAACTGTTTGTCGTGCGTCATGGACTTTTAATTGCGAAATGAGGGAAAAAGAACACGGGGCCGAAAAAAGGTACGTCAAAATAATGAAAATGAGGCCGGGTCACTTTTGTAACTGATTCTTTTTGAAGCTCAGGATGTAATTATTATGAATGACCTTAATATAAGTTTGAACATTGTCTTGAACAACTTTTTTACTCCGAGATTTTACCATATTAAAACTTACGCTTTTAGATACCCGTTATGTCTATCCTACTAAAATTTTCTGACGATGCGAGTGAGTGAGTGTGTATGTTTGTTCCTTCTTCACGCTAAAACGACTAGACGGATTTGTATCAAATTTGAAACGGAGATATCTGGTACCCTAGATTAAAACATAGGATACTTTTTATCCCGAACAATTGCATAGTTCCCGCGGGATAGCGGTAAACATGTCAAAGGTCATAGTTGCATATAGTCGCAACAACGCTATTAATTATTGCAGGATATACTATCAACATCAGTTTTTAAGTCTAATTTTTCGCGGACAAAGTCGCGGGCAGAAGCTAGTACCTTGTCATAATTATAAAAGTGGTCAACATTATTGTATTACTGTTGACATGCGATTTGTTATGATTTCAATTTTGAGACCACAAAATAGTACATTATGATACAAGTGTGCTATGTTGATCATTACACACGAGGCATGATTGTACGCGCGAGCGGAGCGAGCGCGTTAATGGGCCGAGTGTGGTAATGATCAATGCACACGCGTTTCATACGACGTTTTTCAACACATTTGCGAGGAAAAACAAAAAGAAATTCTTAATAAGTAAGTATAAAAAAACTTTACTTTACCTTTGTTGCCAAACATTGCTTAACTGGAGGCTTTAGAACTTTTCTTTGTCATTTGGCAACACCTTGGATTTCTTACTGACATAACCTACCCGAACATATTTTAGTATTTCCGACGACGGACACTATTTACATTTAGTTTTTCTTTATTATTTCAACTAGTAATTTTTAAACTAATAACAAGGTAAAATAATCAACAAAATCTGTGAGTGTGAAAGATGGCGGCAGACATCATTTGTCCGCGCCAATCCGCGCGCAGCACTCACGCATGCGCGCTGTGCAGTTTGCACGCGGGCGACGAGGCACTAACAAGACTGCTAAACAGCCTAATATTAAAATAGTAATAAAATAATTAATCATTGTCTTAAATATGCAAATTATGGTCACTTTTCAGATAAAAATTAATACTTTGTCGAAATTAACTGTTTATTTATCTTCTTTAACCTAATATAGTTTAATATTCACGAAAATATTCCTTGTTCCTATACATAACTGAACTATTTGCTGAGATTAAAAAAAAGTTTACATTACCGCACTCGTGCGGTAATAATATTACGGCACTTGTGCGTAATAAGCTGAATTATGAGCTTAAATGCGGTGCAATAAGACTCAATTTACGAGCAACTGTGTTGAAAAGAGTTTTTCAAGACACTCAAAGACAGCTATACTGATTCGAAAAAATATATTACCTATATTAAGTATTTTGATTGGAATTAATATAGGTAGGTACCTATAACTAGGTACTATACAGTTAGCTTCGTTGTCATTGGGTAAATGTTCAATGACGTTCTAGAGAAATCGAGGAAACTCTTCAAATAATATAAACACCCTTATTAATTTGAGTCAAAGAGCTACCTTTTTAATATTTCCATGTTTCTTTGAACTCGTCAATTCGCTTCGGCGGCAGAATACTTCGCACAAATGTGACATAACCCAGTTTTAGTTCGAATACACAAACATGGAAAATTGCTTGCATCACCTTAATTAAGTAAGTGCTTCCTATTTCACAGATGCATCAAGTGATCGGGCGGAAGATTCAACTGTCTTTGTTTTATACTTGTGGTTTGAAAGGGAGAGAACGATGCATATGGGTGGTAGAAGGTAGAAGGTGGGACCGAGGAGGTCGGAGGACGCAGTCGATAGACACAAAGGTATTAGCGGCGGTGGATTTGCCTCACGCGTGGGCGGGGTCAAGCCACGAGCCCCGAGCGGGGTGAATGTACTCATCAAAAGAGAGAGGTGTTATTTAATGTGACAATAATACAGTATTAGATAATTTGTAGGTATAGAGATAGTCACAGTACACGTGATAAGAAAAATGGTCGAAACGAGCAAGTGGATCGACTGATGATAAGTGAGCAACACCACCCATACATAAACAGCGCAACTTTATGCTGAGAGGGATCCATTGTACACCATATCGGTACTATTCCTTGGTATATTGTATTTCTCCTTGTTTTATATCTCAGTGTATCGAATGTGTGTAAATAAATGTTTCTCTCTTTCTCTCTCTCTCATATAAAAGTTATGCCCAGTAAAACTGCCATATTTCGAAAAATACCCAGAATATAATAACAATATAGGTCTCACATGCCTATCAGATGATATCATTAATATAGATAATAATAATAAATAAATAATAAATATTTGAGAACAATTCACACAAATTGACCTAGCCCCAAAGTATGCGCAAGTAAGGCTTGTGTTATGGGTACTAGACAACGATATACACATACTTATATAGAGAAATACATACTTATATAGATAGAGACATCCATAACTCAGGAACAAATATTCGTGCTCATCACACAAATTTATGCCCTTACCAGGATTCGAACCCAGGACGCTTGCTTCGCAGGCAGGGTCACTACCAACTAGGCCAACCGCGTCGTCAATAGATAATTATGGCTACCTTAAAAAGCACTCTACTTAATTTTCTATTAACAAAAGCTTACTGCTCACTTAATGAATTTCTAACGGACTGTAAATAATGCAAACTGTGCTTCTATACGTGGCACTATTATAAATTGGGATTGTGGTGCGGCACGGATAATCCAGATAGAATTTAAGAACTTTTATGTATGGAATATGTAAAAACCTGTGTTTTACAAATAAATATTATCATTATTCTAAGTAAACTTTTTGTGAGATTTGACATAAGACTAGTAGAGTGTAGATGCGTTGCCAGCCTGGAGGCTGTTTACAATACGAGTATGGTGTGAATGAACGTGAAACAGTATGACCTTGGGAAATGGTTGTTATGGGCGGGAAAACAGTAAGAATGTGATTGATCTGGAATCTAAAATAAATATTTAAAATTTGAATGATCTGAATCTGATTCTTTATCACAAGAATAATTTCGAAGGGCAAAGTGAAAAGCATAGTGTAAAACTTAATAAAAAAAACCGGCCAAGTGCGAGTCGGACTCGCGCTCCGAGGGTTCCGTACCATTATCTATAAATATCTATAAACCAGTGTAAGCAGAGCCCTGCTCCAAAGCAAAATGTACGCAGTATGGGGTCACTTTATATTGGTCACCGATATACATACATACAGTCATACATAATATATTATTTACGGTTTTCGCAATTATTCCTTAATCTGTGCTATAAGACCTATCTTCTCATACCAAATTTCAAGATTCTGCGTTCACGGGAAGTACTCAGTAGGTTTTGATTCCCTTGAGAGTTTTGCGGAAATTTGCGGCATAAACGGCTGTATCTTTTGATTGCGTTGGCTTAGAAGTTTGATTTTTTCACAACTTCAAGGGACAATAGACCTGGGTATTTGATATAGATTTTAGCTTGATACCTCCACGCGTTATTGAGAAAAAGGGTCTTGACAGACGGACAGACGGACGGAGGGACGGACGGACGGACGGACGGACGGACGGACAACAAAGTGATCCTATAAGGGTTCCGTTTTTCCTTTTGAGGTACGGAACCCTAAAAACACAATTTTTGCACTTGTTATACAGTTTATGATAGTTATTGCCGACGTAGCTTTAATCAATGATAGGTAAATGTCAAACATGATGATTTATATCAGTAACTACAAATTCTCTCAAGCTAGTTAGCAATGGCTGATCGCTCCTAACTAGGGCCATGCGAGATGTTTTGGAGGCACAACGAATTCAATTAGAGCAAGACACCGGCAGCGCGGCCAGCGCAGGCGCACCGCCGCCCCCACCAGACCAAGCTCTACATTACGTACCTACCTACCTACTAGACCTAGTAACACAAGTCACCTTCCAGCTGGTTATAGACTCGTTATTTTTAAATAAGCATTGTCACACGGCAAAATCCAGCTTATACCGTCTTTTGTAATTGTTAGCTAACTACCTTCCTAGTTACGACAAATTGTGACAGATGGCGCTAGGAGCGCGTATTATTTTTGCGAACTTATTTATTTTACGTATTATTCTTTTAATTAATTTTATAAAATGTAGCTAAATAATTGGAGGTTGCTACTGCAATAACATACACATACCTACACGCACACATTCCATCACACAATTCGGACCTACCATCCGAACCTTCCTAGCCAATCATAAACAAGGTGTTGTAGCTCGACGTAATTTAAACATTCAAAAAAGCTTCGGTAATCGAGAGCTTATAAAAGCACCTGCGCCAGTCGCAGACGCTCTCTTACTCATCATCTCTACTACTATCAGTTCGCCCAGCTGAAATTGAAATGGTAAGTGCTCTGACTCGCTAATTCTGTTCGTTGCTTGTAGTGTATCTAATAATTGTCTGTTGCTAATTAATCCGTTCAATTCCAAGGCCTAGGACAGTGTTAATTTTAAACTACAGTGTTTTAGTTTTCTTTAACGTGGTTAATGTAGATCAACCCTCGCCTGGTTCCTGTATAACCATTTTGAATTGTAACGGTTAATAACCGAAATTTCACAACAGCCACCGTAGCAAGCCTAAAGCTTTCAGTACCACAATTAATATAGAACCGAGTCACTATCTGTGATCGAACCTAGGTTTAGGTCTCTCTTTACTTAATTATTTTAACCACTGTTCTAATTTAGTTGTCACAAACTCTCTGTATATTTTACCTGGTCGTACGCCCAGCCCACTTGCACCCTCTGTGTACCTCAAGAAGAAGAGGGCTGGACGGACGACCATCCTAACTGTGCCACTGCACCGTCTAACACCCCGCATCCTTACAGGGCGACACCGTAGACTCTACTGAGGCTAAGAACTCTGAAGGCCTTGGAAAACCTAACAGAAACTGACAGCCGGAAGCTAGGTCTGGTCAGGTCCTCGGCTGCTGAGAACCACACCGCACTCGCACCGTCTCCGGTTCCTGGACACTGCAGGACGACGCTTACATCCTCGTCGAAGTCGCCTGATCGAGCCGCCCCGGAGACGAGATACCAGCGGAGTGTTCTGTCCGATGAACAAGCGAATTTCAAATAGCGCCTAAAGACTTTTACGAACCCATTACTAAAATAATTGTCCTTAAGGGTGTAGGGGTACTTTTATTTATTAATAAAATTTGTAAAAATTGTAAATTGTTTTCCTGAAGAAATCCCCAAACGCACCCCTTCACAATAACCCGCTAAACGGGCTATTGGGACAGCATGAAATCACTGTCTATTTAGAATCAAGGCCATCGCCGAAAATATTTATTTGACTATAAAGTTGCATTTGCGTCACTGTGCAGATAATGGAAGATTAAAAAACCGGCCAAGTGCGAGTCGGACTCGCGTGGGACTCGCACACGAAGAGTTCCGTACCAGAAAAAAGCTTTAACCTCCTTGCTATTACGGTTCATGAGATACAGCAAAAAACGCCAACAACTACTCTGTTGTATGCGAGCCCCCCTTAATTATTATTATTATTTTGATTTTAGTATTTGTTGTTGTAGCCACAATAAAAATACATAATCTGTGCAAATTTCAACTGTCTAGCTATTACGGTTCTTGAGATCTAGCTCGGCGAGTGGTAGCCATGAAAAAGGGCTACAATATCACGTTTTTTGTATGGGAGCCCCCCTTAATTATTATTATTATTTTGTTTTTAGTTTTTGTTGTTATAGCGGCAACAGAAATACACAATCTGTGAAAATTTCAACTGTCTAGCTATTACGGTTCTTGAGATCTAGCTCGGCGAGTGGTAGCCATGAAAAAGGGCTACAATATCACGTTTTTTGTATGGGAGCCCCCCTTAATTATTATTATTATTTTGTTTTTAGTTTTTGTTGTTATAGCGGCAACAGAAATACACAATCTGTGAAAATTTCAACTGTCTAGCTATTACGGTTCTTGAGATATGCCTGGTGACAGACGGATGGATGGACGGACGGACAGTGAAGTCTTAGTAATAGGGTCCCGTTTTTACCATTTGGGTACGGAACCCTAAAAAAAGAATAATTAAACTTCGTTAATTGCAGTATTAGTTCATTGAGCAATAATTTTGTCTGCGATTTTGGTTAATAAACTACAGCAATGATTTTTTATTGGACGCCAAGTTGAAAAAAGGCACATTACGTGGCCAAGTTTGAAAAAAAATACCATAAACCGGAGAATTCAGTGTTTTTGTGACTGATCTTGTAGTGTGCTAGTAGTGTCTGCTGTTTAGACTTGCTGACCTTTATTAATTAAGGTTTTAAGATTTAACATAAAAGAATATTCTGATTTCCATATTATAATATCAATATAAATAATGAATTGGAATTAGTTTTTTATATAATGGTTTTCTGCCAAGTTTTTTGCGGCGCCTTCTTCTTGGCAATGATGGTCTTTCCGAATTCGCTGGTAGCTTAAAAAAACATGTAAAAGAGCCCTTGGCGACCTATTTGCAAAATAAAGCAGTGTCTTAGTGTTTGTCAATTGTATTTTTTCTTGTTTATTTTGCACAATAAGGAGTTCACATACAATAGGTACATAAAGCTTTGATTTTTTTTTAATTATAAACAATAGGCAACCTTATCGTTTCAGAGCGATTTCTCCCAAAAAACTTTTTCAACAGAAAGCAAAAAGGATGAGATTAAAGCAAGTCATGACATGTAAGTAAGTTCGGATTATAATACACTAGCTGTTGCCCGCGACTTCGTCTGCAAACAATTAGTTTATCGCTATCCCGCGGGAATTTTCCGGGATAAAAAAGTAGCCTATGTGCTATTCCAGACTTTTTTCTATCTACATATGTGCCGAATTTCATCCAGATTCGTTGGGTCGTTCTGGCGTGATTGAGTAACAAACAAACATCCATCCATCCATCCATCCATACTTTCGCATTATATATTAACAGCATATTAGTTAGATTAACACCAATGTCGATAAAAATTAAATGGTTCCCTAAATAACGGTGTCCAAATTATTGATACCTAGGTAGGTACTTAAAAAATATCAGTGTTAACAATCAATTGCCGTAGCCACGACTACAAGCAGTGGCCCGCTTGACAGCCGTCTCGGCGAATCAAAGTGTCCCCCCTCGCCTCTGATCACCGTACTTGAATACCAGATTTCCATTTTATTTGTCACTAAGAGCCTTTTCCCCCTTGAGGCAATAACGCTCAAATTACGGCGGCCGCCCGAGCCCGAACGTTTTTTAATTAAATTGATATCGTTTGAGCCCGAATTCAAATCTCAATAAATGACACTGAATATTGTAAATTACATCTTGAAAATAAAAGACAAGGAACAAATCTTTACAAGAATTAAAGTTAGGTACTAATATAGCTCAGTCGGGACACGTGTTCTTAAAACTGATGATCGTTGGGGTCGTGACGTGGTGAGGTTCTGAGGTGATTGTGTATTGGACTGCTGAATATTGGCTGGGGAGGCCAGCCAGCAAGCCGGACGGGTTATCTAGTAAAAATCGCGGGAAGCTAAGCCTGGGGGGCTGAGGGTAGCACAGAGCCGTTCGTTGCGGAAATCCTTGAGAGAGGCCTACGTCCGGCAGTGGAGGCTTTCCAGCTGATAATATATTATGATGGTGATTGTAAATTATAATACCTACTAGAGCTTAACTTATTAAGGATGCCCTTTGAATATCCATAAGGATCGTTAGTTATGGAGTAGCGACAAAATAGTCGTAAAATTATATACCTAATCCATTTGAACTCATTTCTTTGAAAGCAGTCGTGTCTCGCCCGTCACGCTTTTTGCAATGTCTCTGATTTTTACAGTGTAAATAAAAACTCCGTAGTCACCTTTGAAGATCACAATCGAGATGATCATAAATCTTATCCCAACAACAAGTGCAACGACAGCGATGAAACAGCGCTTCTGCCGGCGGCCGCCTGCCGCGAGACGAATGGACCGGGTGACAACCAAGCTGGGAGTTGCCGTAATTTTGCACAGGGTGACTTTCATATTCAGGAGATAATACTTTATTATGTTTCTATGGCAGAGCTATGCTTGGAATTTGCGATAGAAAAGCTGAAATACGGAAATTCGCCGAATAATTCTCGCCACCGGCATAGCTCGTATAATATTATGTAAGATAAAGTGGCAATACTGGCAATCGACAGGCAACATAGCTCGTAGTTGGGGGAGAAAGGACACAGCGTTGGCAGGCCTCCCAATACCTGACGACATCGCGAGAGTCTCGGGAACCTCATGGATGCAGGCAAGTGATCATTTAGAAGCGCTTTGAGGTGGCTTTTGTTTAATGGAAGTCTTGAATGATCATAATAATTTTGCTAGACCAGATTTGCCAGAAATATCGAATACGACTCTTAAAATGAAACGTTTCAACACAACTTCTTTGTTCTATTTAATACTTTTGCGTCAGACTAGTTAGTTCATAAGTGTCTCCCTGGATGTCGACGAGTGTAGAAACTCCGCAGCGTTTTATCGCGATGGCTCCTGCGGGACGGCTGGCACAACACGCTGAACATTCTCGAACGAGTGAACTAAGTACCGAAGAACATTCTGGAGCAATGTAGGGGAGAGCAGCAACCGTACTGCTGCCACTTGGTGTTAGCGTTTCATGTTTGAAGAGATTTTAGATAACTTCATGAGAATGATAAGCTGTATACATGATTTTACATCATACGGTTTGAGCATTTAACGAGTGTACAAAAGTGTACAAAATTTTGTTAAGTTAGGAGATTAATTGGTAATGCAAACAGGTTTCGTGTTTTTTTTTTAAATGAGTAGGTTGCCTTTACCTATCTTCACGTTTTAATGAGGCGGCAGTGCGGCCGCGTCCGTGCCTCTTGTTCTGTCCCTCGTCCGCCATTTATATTTGGCAAGGCCAAAACTTTTGCTATTTTATTTACATATTTTAATCCGACGCGGCTAAAGAGGTCCCTTGGACGTCCGTAGCCTCTGCAACATAATACAATTTTGAGACTTAATATTATACATTTCTTACCAACCGCCGCACTCAGGAACATTAAGCTATAGACTTGTATTTTTACAACGACATCCCGCACAACAGGGAAAACGAGAGAAACATAAATATATCCCTAATTTGCGTATATGCACCCTTTATTTACAATATAAAATTTTGTTCTGCCACGAATTAGAAGGGTGTGTCTCTTAGTACAGTGATAGGTAACTATTTTCTGATAGTGTTGATAGTTACTTGGTGACAAGCGTTGGACCGCGTCTAGCGATGATTAACAGCCAGTAAGCGGTAGGAACGTCAGTAATTTAATCCACGCCACACGTTTTGCTGGTTTGACAATAAATAACTCTTATTAATAACAGTGACAGTCAGCATTCATTTTGTTTGCTTAGAATATTGCGTTTTGTAATATTTATTTATCGTATATCGTAGACCGGCTAATTATTTTAAGGTTAGAGTTATTATGCAAGAATCTTCTTGGATTTTATGTTATTTACTTGTTGAAAAGTAGACATCATTTAATATATAATAGTTAGGTGATTAAGTGGGTAAGTAGGTAGATAAATTTTAATAAAATATTTTGAACAAAATGAATTCGGAATCCGTACTGATATTATAAATAAATGCGAAAGTATGTATTACCTTTTCACGCCTAAACCGCTGAACCGATTTATTTGGAATTTAGTAAAGATATCGTTTCAGTTTCGAGGAAGGACATACGACATTTTTATTCCGGAAAATTCGCATAGTTGCTGCAGGATAGCACTAAGCCAATGGCTGTCTTTGGGACCTAACAGTTAAATTTGAAAACTAAATTGCCAAACCAGCTCCACTGTACCAGCTCTGGCTTCATAAAGGCGACCTTAGAATTTCATCAGGCGCTTGGCGTAATTTCACTGACCAATACGAGTGGAGTTGACTGCGCGCGGCGGTCCCGAGGCCCCACATACGGTACGATCCGGTTCAGACTGATCGGAAACAATGATAGTAGTGTTTCAATGTCGTCCTTATTCTCACAGTGAGAACGACTACAAATTTTAATTGTGCGCGGCAAAGTCGCGGGAAACAGCTAGTTCATTATAGTTCTGATTAACCCCCGACGCAAAAAGAGGAGTGTCATAAGTTTGACTTCGATATCTGTCTGTGTGTCTGTGCATCTATCTGTGGCTTCGTAGCTCTCACGCAGATGGACCGATTTGGATGCGGTATTTTTCATTCGAAAGCCAATTTCCTTGCAGTGATTCTTAGCAATGTTTGATAAAAATCAGCTCAATAATTTGAAGAGTATCAGCTCTATTCCAAAATAATGTAAGGCAGTTTTAGCGTGAATTAAATATTATAAGTGCGTGGAAGGTTTTTTTTTTTTAATTTAATGTTATGTTTTAATTAAAAAATCTTTGCACGTGTATTACGTTAGACGTAATAACGTGACTGAGTTGAATTTATGTACAAAAAAAATATGGAAATACCCTAAATGCTATTAAGACCTGGCGAGACTTGTTTTTTTGTTAAAACTATTCGATGCTTGGCAATTAAGTTACAGACTAAAGCACGTTTATTGGTTGTTTTCGTTTAAGCTTGTCGCTAAAAAAATAATTGAGATTGTTGGAAGACGGCATTTTGTCCAGTATTTCTCACGAATTTTCGAATATCTATCGTTTGAATAATTAACAAAAATTTAAGAAAATATTTCCAAAAAAGTCTAGGTAAGTAAAACAAATTGTACAGACAAATTTACGAGAGTTTCATGGTACGCGTACTGCTCAGAAATAATTTCTTAATTTGAACATTTTTGCCCGTAGTAATTATGCTTCATGCAGTCAGTACATAACTAGGTTTTAAAATTTCTCACCCTATTTAGGCCACTAGAAAAGTCTGTGGCCTCATCGCGATGCTTGACTTTAAACAGACCCTGCATTACGAGTATTATACGACGATTACATAATCATTTAACTCACGCTAAAGCGACTGAGGTGACACAAATCACCAAGTAAATCTTGCTGTTTTGACCATTGCCACAATACCGTCGCTTGACGGTAGAACTAAAGTTGGCAACTGTTATAATTATGTACCTAGTTGAAAGATAGATCTCAACTGATCAATGGGACATCGCTCGTCATCATTTTAGTTTGGCAACGCCCAAACAATCAAAATATGTACGAGTACGTGCCCGCTCTGTAGAGCTTGTAGTGTGCCTGTAGGCTCCACAACATAAAGGTTCAAAGTCTCTGACTGACATAATGAACGAATTAAAACACGCGTCAGTTTTTTAGTCTTTTTTCAAAGAGAATTGATACTCTTGAGACGATCAGAATCATTTTAACAAACGATTTGATCCGTAATTATTTTAAAACCCTAACAGAAATTCAATATAACATTTCGCTTTCAATAAAGTCAAACTACGCATTCGAATCGTTTTTATAACTTAAAAGCTAAAACTCTCTTTAAGAGAGCAAAGTTTAACTTAGTTTAGAGGTCGGAATGATACAGATGCTGTATCGATCCAAACTTTCGCGATTTTCACACATTATCATAAGAAAATGGATGCAATAAGTCGGGTCCAAAACGTATTTATTTTAAAAAATACTCTTTATTTGATTAAGTCCCGTTTTCTTATAATAATGATACAGATGCTGATTTTTAATAGGTATGTACAGTCACCAGCATAAATAAGTGATCACTTTTGTACCTTGTCACTTTAAAGCCATGTTTGAAAAACCATACGAAATCATGTAACGACTGAAAGCGACAAGGTACAAAAATAATCACTTATTTATGCTGGTGACTGTACAGTTAAGGGCATATATTATAAGGGTGCATAGATGTTTTTGACGTCTCGGTAACGGTATATTATATATTTATGCCCTTGACTGTGCTTTAACCTTGTAGGTATTTCGCGGCTGGCGTAGCAGCGGCACCGTCTTGTATGAAGTGGCTCGCAGATGAAATTACTGTTTACATTTTGTTACATTTTATTAGGGTAGAGAATCGGGGAGCGTGTAATTCGGCCGCGACACCTCGGCAATAACTACATTGAAAGGGTGAAATACGGGACCCTACCCTGCTCTGCCCGCTCGGGGCGAAGGTTTATAGGATATCATATATTTAGGCTTATTTACGGTGACGTTACGTTAATGTCGGACAAACTAGGTTTGCTAGAGATATACGAGTCTCTACCATCATTCGTTTGTTTGACCTATATCTCAAAAAGCGAAGTTACTTAATTAAGTTTGAGGATCGATTCTAAAAAAGTAAGAATTCATTCATTAAAATGAAGGCAAATCGCAGAACAGTCTCCACTAATAATGGGTAGGTATAGTGGGAGAGTTGGGTCCCGATTTTTGAAAGTACATCACTCGATAGCCATTCGTTGGTGGTTTTTATAAATCTAGGTATTACTGCAAGACTAAGTCTCAAAATGACAATTTGACACGATTAATTAGAGCTGTAATTCACGTCAGTGTTTTCAATGATCGGGCCCGAGATAGACTACCATTCAGCTACATCTGTGTTTTTGTGTTTAGTTATATACCTACAGCAAGTAGTGTATAAGTTTTTACGCTGTCTCAACTAAATACATACCTACTCTAAAATGTCTACCAGTTCTTGAAACATGCGTTAATTTCCATAACTTATGTAAGATTAAAGTTAACTTGACAAAATAACGGAGACGATGACATAACAATGTCGTCATGTACAGAAGCAGAAGCTATCTGATTTAATAATTGACTGACATATAACAGAGCTTGATTTTATAATTGATTGTAAGCGACCACAATGACTGAATGAATGATTGTATACTTTGTTCTATGTTTCAGTATTGTTTTGTACTGATTTGTGGTGTTCAATAAAGAGTATTTGTATTGTATTGTATTGAATGATGGGCTTATCGAAATTTCCACCCGTAGGGTGTTATACAGCGCGACCAAAGCCGCGGACAAAATGTTAGTCTTCAGATACACGCCCACATTTGATATTGTTAACACATTGAAGACGTAATTGGCTGTGGAATTTATTTCACTCAATGATCACATCAGCCCGCTAGCACGAGAGCGCTCAAGAGTCGCGTCGCACGCGTGATAGACTACCCGTCTCTTTCTAGAACGAACAGTAAGAAAAAGACGGGCAATCTGACTCGCGCGCGACTCGACTCTTGCGCGCTCTCGTGAGACGTGCATAGTGGCATAACAATTATTGCCGAGGTGACGTCTGAGACGCGGAGGTAACCGGTTCTAGTACCTAGCCAGTCTACTCCGGCTGCTCGTCTTAAGCGGTACAAGAGCAGAAAGGGAGCAGCGCGCGAGGAAACAATCCACCATTAACATTCCTTCGTCATCCTAGCCGTTGCTTTCTAACCCTTGCTTTCTTATTTCTTTTCGTTTCGTAGGTTAGGTACATACAACAGTCCGTCATGTTTTGCCTTTCGGCATACAAATTCACTCAAAAAATAACAATAATGCTCCTAATCGAAAAAAATAATTGAATTAAATGTAACGTATTTCATTAATAATCAAATCAAATTGAATTAAATAATTACCTACACTAGATAATTAAAAGCTATCATCATTCAAAAAGTCATTAATATTTACTATACTTAGTAACATTTTTCTAATAATAATTTCATCATTATTTTCTTAAACATGTCAATAATACAATTCCTAATTTCTAAGGGTATTTTATTGTAGATTTTGGGGTTTAGGCCAAATATACTTTTCTTTAGCAGGGCAGTGGTCGTAATTTGGCTTATTATCCCATCATTATCACGTGGTCTGAGATAGTTACATAATCCACAGATGGATTCTTATTGGTGGATTCTTTCGCACACCACTCCACTCCCTCGCAAATCTTTGGTATGCACATGCTTCAATTTTCGGTCAACTACTAAATAAAGATAATTATTCCGACGTAGCAAAGTTAAAGACTACAAAATCGATTTCCATCATCATTCATCAGTCTGTTACTGCATAGCTGGACTTCGCCCTCTTCAAATCGCGCCACTTTGCTAACCCCGATCATAGTTTTCCGCCTTTGCAAAATGTTCTAGATCAAAATTGGTTAATTTATCACCAGATGATGAATAACAAAGTTATTTTGTAATTGAAATAATGTAAGATTAAGATAAACAACCTGTGTCACTCTGATTTAAATTAATTTACAAACATTTAAAATGAAATTTAATAAACAATATAGAGTAAATCAAGTCAGTAGCGCCTTCTTCAAAAAATTCTTGATTTTTTTATCCAAGTTACGGCGTTGACGTCTGTAGAACTATGTTTACTTTTTTACCGGTGTGTTAAGATGTCGAGTCCGCAGCAGACATTAGAACATTCGCAGCTGCAGCCGCGACTGGCCGTGTCGCGCGTTTAAACACTCTGTTCCGTTCAAACATTTATTATTTTGCAAAGAAAAACGTTCCGTCGCGAAGCCACAACCGCCGCATACGCCGAATGACCCACTCTCACTCAGCGATAGTGAGTAACAGTTAAACGTGGTGGAATCCGAGACTTTTTAAAACAAGTGTTATAATCGCCACTCAAATTTATGCGCATACGTCGGATTGACGCAAGATAGCGCGATGACTGCTAAAGTGAGATCGCGGGCGCTGGAGGCGGGCAAGGCGTACTTGTTCGCGTATAACGGCGTGCAGATCGTGGGTTGGACGTTCCTGCTGCTGCGGACGCTCGTGTACTTCCTGAACCGCGGCCCGCTGGACAACTTCTGGGGCGAGGTCAAATGGCTGCTGTTGGTGTTCCAGAACGCGGCGTGCCTGGAAGTGCTGCACGCGGGGGTGGGCATCGTGCGGACCGGCGTGTTCCTCACGCTGATGCAGGTGGCGTCGCGCGTGTTCATCGTGACGGGCGTGCTGCTCGTGTCCGATGACGCCACGCGCTCGCCCGGCATCGTGCTGTGCGTGCTGGCCTGGTCGGTCACCGAGATCATCCGCTACAGCTACTACGCCGTGAACGCGGTATCCCAGGTGCCCCCGGCGCTGCTGTTCCTGCGGTACTCCACGTTCTACCTGCTGTACCCGCTGGGGGTGACGGGGGAGCTGCTCTGCGTGTACCACTCGCTGAGCGACGTGGCCGCCACCAAGTATTGGGCCGTCCCGGTCCTTAACAACGTGGTCACGGTCGCGGCCCAGTACCACGCCATATTCAGCGTGCTGTACTACTATTTCCTAATATTCTTAATGTTCTTGTATGTGCCGATGTTCCCGATGCTTTTTGGACACCTGATGAGGCAAAGAAAGAAGATGCTACCGGAATATTCAAAATCTTTATAAGTTGATTTCTTTTTTGTATATTTAGGGCCACTATCTGTTAAGTTCCTGACATATTATCTGTGACTGTTCGTCTGTCTCGTAGTTACAAATAAAGATAGCAGCACAGATATCTGACACTTAAGGTATCGGGAACATAACAGAGAGTGGTTTATACAGGCCTCTCGTATACTCGTATCATAAACAAAGCTCACGACTAGGTACAAACGTCAACTAGTAAACTAGGGTTTTTCACAGCCAAGGGAAATGCGCCTTTCTCGCCAAACACTATTATAATGGGGTTTTTCGACAACCTTAGATAATTATCATTAATTAGTATTAAACATTTAATCAATTTTCCGAAGTAAAATGGTTTTGTTTATAGAGTCGGGCAAAGTCTTAGTGTACCTACTTTGTCAAAAAACAATGCATTGTTTTAGCTTCATGTGCAGTGACACTATCCTATTAAGATGGTTGAGAACTCAATTTATACGTTCTCTTTTCTTTTTGGACCCATTAACTTTAAGTGCTCGATACTTTTAACATAATTAATTATTCCAGCTCTGCAAAAAATTGTGGCCTAAGATTATCCATACGTAAGGCTGATTACGCGAGATAGTGAAATTTTATTCATTATAAGTTAAGAACGAAGTAAATTTATTAAAAAAAAAGTAAAATTAGGTAGGTACACCTTATTGTGTACTATATTTTATGCATGGAGAAACCATAATTTGTCATATTAATTACGAGTACTATGTGATGCTAAACTTAGATCCTGAGTTTAGAAGCAATTACTTGCATACTTAGTAGATAATTTTTAAACCACTTTAAACCAAAAGGATGGTACTGAAAGTTTGGAATTTAATTAACACCAATTGTCTGAGTGAAATGCGATGAGAAATCAGTACGATTATTGTAGTTCTTTTAGAGTTGTTTACTGATTTATTATTTGAAGCTTTTGAGCTAGATATGCTAGAATCTAGCAGCTGGATGGTGCTTTAAGCTGGGAGAGGCGCTGTGTCTGAAATTTGCGCGTGCGCGTGAGTTGGTACGTAATGCGGTGACAATATCTAAAGGAACTTCGCCTGTAAAGATATCACCACATTCGAGAGACTAATAACTTGATCCAATCCCCATGCATCACACAGTCAGGTATCTTGATGTTTGTAGGTCGTTGACCTCGATAACACGACAGCTGACTGCGTATAATTTCTGCTGGCGGACAGGTCAAGGTAAAATTCAAGAGTGCAGCGATCGCTTTACGAACGAGGTTTGTTTATGTGTGTGTGTTTGTGTGGTGCGATGGGTTAGATATTATTTTATTGATGATAATTGTACTTGCACTCGATCCGAAATTGTTGCTCTTTAATTATCTATTAATTTTTATGCGGCCCAGATATTAACCATTTAACTAGTAAACATATTGTTTCGTCGTGTCACTGAGACGGTTTTAGCGTCATTACTCATAACTTTTCGCGGGTTTTCCTGTTCGTCAAAGTTAAATTTTATTTATCTACGATGTAGTAGGATCAAGTCACGTAAAAGTGATAAATATGTTAAGTAGAGAAATAATTGTAACACAAGTTTATGTGCACGCAAAAATTTAAGTGTGGATTTTCAAAGAGCTAAATTTTAATAGTAAAAATGCCTCATTGTTCTACTACAAGGCTACAATTTACTCAAAATACTTATTAATAATGGGCTTATAGACTGTTATTAGATTTAGTATTTATCATTATCATTATCATAAGAAAATATGACTTGTCTCATAAAAAATAACCTTTCGAACATTGCGCCCGTTAAGTTCTGAATTATAATTTAATTAATTTTGTTTAAAAAACATACGACTTTAAATGTCAAGGAATAAATTTTTGTGGTGCAGTGACGAAATATTCATCAAATGAACAAATAAAAACATAATTTTTCACCTCATTGAGTTAGATCTTAAGTTTGGTTTATTCTTAGTTGAGAATCTGAATACTCCTCATTCGAAGGAAGTCTTAGAGTGACCAGTATATTTTTTGTCAGTCATTGTCACGATGCGCTAAATATTCCTTTACTTTATTTTTACTGTCTTGCTAGACTAATGTCTGTAATTGTAATTATAAACTGTGCAATAGTTCAACAAGGCGAAAGAAAACCACTCAAAGTCATTCGAATAGTGGTTCTGGTGACAGCTCTATTGCCGATAAGTTGCTTATCGTTATTTCCTTATATGTTAAATATTGTATTAGTATATTATGCCAGCTCCAATGTAGTGGGAAGCACAAAGTGAGTAGAATGCTAAACACAACTCGTTTAACTTGTATATACTTCGTTTAATTTAGGATGAGAAACCACAACAACATTATATTGCGGCTCGTGAACTGTAATCTCTTTACAATTTGTACTAGAGTAACAATTGACGACACGCAAATAAAGTGACAATAAAACAAATTTATTTTGCGGCTGCCAAACTATTGCACTGTACTATTTGCTAGGTAAAATATAGTTGACCAGACACAATGTAATGTTATTGTGGTTTCTCATTCTAAATTAAATGAAG
Source organism: Pandemis heparana (assembly GCA_963854515.1). Lineage (NCBI taxonomy): Eukaryota > Metazoa > Arthropoda > Insecta > Lepidoptera > Tortricidae > Pandemis > Pandemis heparana. The sequence continues at coordinate 19,049,710 of OY978007.1, read as the reverse complement.
TATAGGTATCTCAAACGTTGGGTACATTTAGCGTTAGACATTGTGTTTATATTTTTGTACAATTTGCGTTTGTATTTATATTTATTAAATTGTGTTTATATTTTTGTACAAATATGTAGGTAATGGTAAGTTATAAAATAAATGTTTTGTACACAACAGGTGTGTTATTGGCGTCATGTTTTTGTTTTAGAAGGTAAGTATAATTTTTAATAAGCCACTGTAGATATAGCGCACGTCGAGTACCTTCAATAATGTATAGCGTGCTGCTTTTGTCATCATATTTACGGAAACTGGTGGTTTGTCGCATTCATTGGAGATTCATTAAAATTTTAACAGCGGTTGATAATCGAGAATCATCTCTTAACGTTAGGTACTTTTAGAATATACGAGCGAGCTATTTTATGGTTGTAACTGAGTGCACTTGTATTGTAGGAAATAAAATGTTGTAAAATACCTATAATATAAAGCCGCGACTACGCTATCTATTACCGCGACAAATCATTTTTCAGCGGTCGTTGCGGTGAATTTTACCAGATTTTCGTGCAATACATGGAACTATTGCGATGCGGCTAGCAACCCATCACTATTTTGATTCCCCTTCCCACCTATACGCCCACAATTATGCTAAACGTGGCCTTTAGGTTTAAAGACGTGATCTCTGATAGGTAGCATTAGATGTACCTACGAAAACAAAAAAACCGGCCAAGTGCGAGTCGGACTCGCGCACGAAGGGTTCCGTACCAGACATACTCTGTTGTATAGGAGCCCCCCTTAATTATTATTATTATTTTGATTTTAGTATTTGTTGTTATAGCGGCAACAGAAATACACAATCTGTGAAAATTTCAACTGTCTAGATATTACCGTTCTTGAGATACTGCCTGGTGACAGACGGACGGACAGACGGACAGCGAAGTGTTAGTAATAGGGTCCCGTTTTTACCCTTTGGGTACGGAACCCTAAAACAGTACCTATTATATCGTGCAAATTTTAAAAATCTATTTGCTAACCGAACTTTAGTTATCAATCCTTAACACAACATAAGATACCGAGTATAACTTTTTCCTGTCTTTGATCCAGAGCACAGTCATAATTATTTATGAGAGCGTTTCTTTCGTTTTTATGAGGGAGCTTCGGTAAAAATGCCTCCAGATGGTTCTTTTGTACATTATGTTGTTACTATTTTTTTTGTTTCAGTAGGATTCGGATTCCCGCGGCCTTTGTCCTTATGTCGAGCCACAAGTTGTCAAAACAAACTGTTTTGACCCCATCCATTGTTACCGTACCTCTGTTTTCGTTTTTTTGTCGAGATCTGTTTTCTTTAATGATGTGTTTACCTACGTCAAATTGCCGAAACAACTTACATTTGGTTATCTTTATGTTAGATGTCTTGAGGATTTTATTCGTGATTCATGATCTTAATGACATCTAAACCTCTAAAAATTTAAATTTGGTAGGTAGGTATGTCAACACTCATTCACGACTCAGAACTGACCTTTCTTTTGTCGTTCCCTAATTAAATGCTCCTCTCGTCTACTTAAAGGTTTTTGATTTAGGCACACGAAAATATACACAACTCTGTGGTTGTGTTTTAGATTGAGTTTGTGAAACCAAACGCGTGGACCGATTTTGATGATTCTTACGTGGTTTGATTTGTTTTATTAATCTTGCGAAGGTCACTAAAGATAAGAGTTATATTCAAAATTCAACATGGCACCCGCTCGGCTCCATATTGTAAAAAAAATATTGAAGAACTGTATCAAAAGGGGTATCACTTTAGAAATGGCATTTGAAAAATTATTATTATTATACATTCTTTTTTAAATTGTAATTTTGTGTTTTCCTGCCTGCCTCTTATTACTCTTGTGAAGTCAATGACGTCAAAGACAGAAAAATGTAGAAACATTTGTCACGTAACGTACCTAATAATGTTTAATAATATTTACGTCTAATACAGTAACAGCGAATATTATGTAAATGAACACAGGCACGCGGCTCAGCCGCGAAAGGCGTGGAAAGTTTTGATCACATTATACCCATCGCAAATAAGGTTGTTTTTCTTGCTCCCATTGACCCGCGGGCCTTGAGCCACTATTAATTCCTTGGACAGATAAAATCGCACGGTATTCTAGCAGAGAATGGTAATCACCGATTTGAGGTCGATTGTCTAACGCACTCGTAATCACAATCGTACTCACTATTCCTTTTTTCAAAGCACGAGGGTAGAAAGAGATGGTAAATGCGACCCATGCATATTTATCAGCGTGATAGGTGACAAGGAGTGACATAATATCAGAGTTCCGTGACTATCGGGATTTATATTGGCCGAAATTCTGACCGAGTTCTTCAACGTTATTATTCTGCAGGGTGTCGCCTCCGTAAACTAGGGCCATATAATCATACCTTCAATGTAGTGGTGACAGAATTGAATAGAAATCATGATTGTGGTGTGGTCTTCAGACTTCACCGAGTCTGAGGTCGAGTCGCTTCACCGAGCGAGGATCTTCGCAAGGCGGCTGGCTAGAGCTGGATGAGAGTGGCCGAGGATCGTGCTCAGTGGCGTGCCATGGGAGAGGCCTATGTCCAGCAGTGGACGAACATAGGCTGATGATGATGATGATGACACGTACTTAAGTAATTTTCATCTTATGCGACCAACTAAGTCCTCCGGTATAGGTACCGAGATAAGTAAATTGAGTATAATTATGTAGTTTATTTAAATAAACGTTAATAATAAATGATGTTTCAAAAATTAATGATTTCAATTAATTTAAAAAATATCATAATTTTTCATTCTCATGAGGCTTGATCATAGAAAAACAGGTACTTATCTAAATATAGGTAAAACTTAATAAAAAGACAACTCTAACCGACCATTTATCAATGTCCGGTCTAAACCTTTGGAATTACGAAGTGGAAATTTTGCATAGACATTCTTTTACGAAGTCCACGGAGTTTTCGAAGAATTAGGAAGATTTTTTTTTGCAATACCTACGGGCTACGAGCATAACCTAGTAGAAATATGAATGTCGAGTAAATTGCGTACGAAAGTGGGACGAGCTTGCTTTCGATTTATAATGAGCGTCGGACTCTACTTTCTCTTTCTTGGCATGCCCGAGGCGTTGCATTTCTTTAAAGTCGACGATAAGCTTTACTAAACAATTAATAGTACCTAATCTTATTAATGCTCGAAGCAGAATGATATTTATTTGCATTAGCCTCGTTTGCATTTGTGATTTGGTTCGGTGCATCTTTACCTACCACCTACCTACCTACCTAAAACATCATTTACAATCTATTTATAGTTTTCTATTTTGAGCAAAATTACCTACTAATAAATAACCAGATTTAAATTCACGTTCACATTCGTGTTTCACACAAGTCAATCGAATTTAAATCTGGCCATTACAGGTTTTATTTTAGGTGAGAACAAATATAAAAAGTTCGACCAGTTAGGTACGTCTTTTTTTTTTTTTTATGTGAATAGGAAGGAAAACGAGCAAGTGGGTCACCTGATGGTAAGCGATCACCACTGCCCATAGACACCCGCAACCCCGGAGGGATTGCAGATGCGTTGCCAACCTAGAGGACTTAGATGAAATGCCTCTTGTGCCCGTAATTTCCCTGGCTGTCTTACTCTCCACACCGGAACACAGCAGTGCAAGCACTGCTGCTTAGCGGCAGGATTAGCGAGTAAGATGGTGGTAGCGATCCGGACGGACCTTGCACAAGGCCCTACCACCCGCGTAACGTACCTCGCAAGGAAAAAATAAAACTTATGAGATCACTTCGTTGTCCCTTTGTTCGTTTGTCTGTCTGGCGTGGAGGTATCAAGATTAACGAATATGGCTATTGTGGCTTGCAACAAAAAAAAATCTAAGCGAATGCGATCAAAAGATAGAACTATTTAAAAGTGTACAATTTCCTTACAAAAACCGTGGGATTTGAAAAAAACTTCCCGGTGACTCTACGATTATGAACTTTGGCAAGAAATAAGAGCTTATATCACTAAAAATATAGGGAAAATTTCAAAAGTAACACTGATGTCCATTTGTGATGAGGAATTATTATTAATCTTTTGTTAATAATGTTTTTTAAATGTACAAAAATAGCCTAATTTTTTAAGAAAAAGGGAAAATTCAAAACGTTGCATACAATACTTTTTCTACGATTAAGTAGGTACTTAATAAATGAAAGTAATACGTTCTCCGAAAATAAAGATGTCCGGTGTTCCAGTCTCCACGCCATGAAATTCTCGTAGGCTTCATCATAAATTTGCCGAGATTTTCTAGGCAACAAATTTTCCATCACTTCCTGGGCCGCCGCGGATATTTCTTTGGGTGTTAATTTAATTTCGTTTTCATCCATGCTTTTTTACGATACCTACTTTACAAAACTTTGTTAAAACTATTGCAATCAAATAACAAACAAGTCTAACAAGACACGAGCGGAAAACATGAAAACGACAAACGGCAAAATTGGAAGTTTGTTTATGCTAAACTATGTTTTTAATTAACGTTTACTTTTTTATAGCCTTGCGTTCTTGGCGCATTTAGCCAAACCGTTTACGAATTTGCCAGTGACTTTATTAAAATATCATGTTTGTTATGTTGGCAGCCATGCATTTAGTTCCGAAAGTTTTAGTTCTATAAAAAACCATTGAATTCAATAATTGGTTAAGTTGGTAGTTATGCATTTTCATCGTAAATTTAATGTTGATCGCGTAAAAATTTTACCTAGGTCTGGCAGTATATGGCTGGCAGAGAAACGATGAAGCACTTTGACAACAACATAAAGCAACAAGTGCTTAGTGTCTGTAACGAGTGTCTTATTATGTATGTAAGTTCTTAAAATAGTGATCATGATTATTTAAATTACAGATAATAGGTACCTAGTACAGGAGTAGAAAAAATACTATAACAGTTATAACAAAATTGTTAGGTATGAAGTGTTAGTGATTTTCGTCGTGTTGTTTTATAACGTTAAATGCATGGATAGGTGGTTAATTATCGCGTGATATCGCGCGTATATATCGCGACCATATCACGAAATATTGATGCGTATCGCAGCAAATCAGGATGTAATGAAATTCACTATCCTATATTGACGTACCAGTAATATAATATTAGCAGTGTAATCCATGCCTTACGACACTTTTATAACACCAATTGTGGCGCCGCTTACTTCAAAAATCGAAACAATCGTCCGCTAAAAACCGAGTAACTTCGGTCATTTACTGTTAATAAGCATATTTGTTGGAACCGACACAGCTCTAAAGTATACTTAGTGTATATGTAACTACCTATCCATTCATCATTAAATTAAATAACTGGTTTTAACTCTTGGCAATAACACCTATTGGAATTTAGCCATAGGTATTATTTTATGCGAGACGGCGGTGACGACAGCCATGTTTTGGTATCATAAAAACGAGTCCAACCGCAAAGAGTTCGGGGGCCTTACCATGACGTCTTAATGCGACTCAATCCCGACTCAGTTCAGGTTTTAGCTGTCATTTTTAGTATGGATCTGACAGCGAGCGAACCCAAACTAAAACGGGATTGAATCGCATTAAAACGTCATGGTAAGGCGTCACTTATCATCTCCAGCCTACGTCCCACTGCTGGGCACAGGTCTCACAGAATACGTGGGCTTTTACTATAGTTCCCTAACGCTATACTGCTGGCCTAATTAAAAAAGACGGATCTCCAACTGGTTTCGTTTTTTTACAATCTGTCACATGAATCATATATAAAAAAGAAATAGTTAGAATTTAATATTTTTAATCTTAGTCTTTTATTTATTTATTTATAAGCCTTTTTATTCCGAATTCGCTACAATTTCAGTAGGTAAAAACATGTTGTTGTCGTTTTTTTATTTATTAAATTGTCGCGTAATTCGGCGTGCCTCATGGCATAGGCCTCCTCCGTGTATTGGAGGGTTTGGGCTATAGTTCCCACGCGCGCCCAGTGCGGATTGGGAACTTGAAACACACCATTGAATTTCTTCGCAGGTGTGTGCAGGTTTCCTCACGATGTTTTCCTTCACCGAAAAGCTCATGGCAAATTACAAATGTAATTTTCGCACATAAATTCCGAAAAACTCAGAGGTGTGAGCCCGGGATTTGAACCCACGACTCTCTGCTTGAGAGGCCACAGGTCAAACCACTAGGCTACCACGGCTTTTTCTTAGGCTTTAATCTTAGTCAGTAAAGATTTATTTTTTACAAGCTTGTTTGTGTTGTTTGTTCACAAGCTATGTAAGTATGTTTCCACCCAGTGGAATCGTGGGATGAATTTTGAAGCAGATATCATCAACCGATTGAGCTGAAATTTTGGATACGCGTAGACGCCTAGCTGGGTCAGACAGGATGTCGATCCTGTTTGGCGATCATTCAGCCCAGTTCCCCTTGATTGGAGCCGCCGGTTACTCCATTGGTGACGTCTCCTGAGATTGAAAGTTCAGGACCTATGAATTCCCTGTCCGCTTTTTTTTTTTTTTTATGTGAATAGGAGGGCAAACGAGCAAGTGGGTCACCTGATGGTAAGCGATCACCACTGCCCATAGACACCCACAACCCCGGAGGGATTGCAGATGCGTTGCCAACCTAGAGGACTTAGATGAAATGCCTCTTGTGCCCGTAATTTCCCCGGCTGTCTTACTCTCCACACCGGAACACAGCAGTGCAAGCACTGCTGCTTAACGGCAGGATTAGCGAGTAAGATGGTGGTAGCGATCCGGACGGACCTTGTACAAGGCCCTACCACCCGCAAATCAATCCCTCAATCGCTAGCTCATCCGCTTTCTCGTTGCCTATCCTATCACTCCCTGATGTCCTGGGACCCAGGCTATCGTTACCTTTGTGCCCCCCCTAGTCTATTGAGTGCATTTCTATACTCTCTCTTCAGTGAGGAGCTGACTATCGGTTTGTCCAGTGCTTTCAAAACTGCCTGACTATCGGAGTAGATCACCACTGTTCCTATGCCCCGATCGTCCTCCAGGCCTTAGAAAATATTTAATACCTAATTATGATAATAATACAGTATAATATGATTTTCCAGCCACATCCTATGCTGTGAATTTGGGCTCTCTGATATTAACTGGGACGATGTTATGAGGGTTTGAAAATACGACAACACGGTTCGAGAAAAGATAGCCAGAGCCCCGCCTTCTATTTTTTGTCTTGGCGGGGAGTAGTGTCATATTGCAGATAATCTAATCTAACTAATATTATAAATGCAAAAGTATGGATGGATAGATGGATGGATGGATGGATGGATGTTTGTTTGTTACTCAATCACGCCAGAACGGCCCAACGGATATGGATGAAATTTGGCGCATAGGTAGAGAAAAGTCTGGAATAGCACATATGCTACTTTTTATCCCGGAAAATTGCGTAGTTCCCGCGGGATAGCGATAAACGAATTCTTTGCGACGAAGTTGCTGGCAACAGCTAGTTATCTAACTAATATTATCAATGCGAAAGTATGGATGGATGGATGTTTGTTTGTTACTCAATAACGCCAGAAAGGCCCAACGGATCTGGGTGAAATTTGGCACAGTCATTGATAGAAAAAAGTCTGGAATAGCACATAGGCCACTTTTTATCCCGGATAATTTCGTATTCCCAGCAGGATAGCGATAAACGAATTCTTTGCAGACGAAGTCGCTGGCAACAGCTAGTTTATAATAATAGTCCTCCTCATTGGTTTCGACGACGACGGCCTTAACTACTAAAAATAACAATTACCTAACTTACACATACATAATTATGTAACAGCTATTGCAGATACTAAGTAGCTACAAAAGTTGCTCGGGAATTAATTAGTTGAAGATTTAATATTGTGCCATTTAAATTATAGTAATAATATATGTAATTTAGCTTAGACCTTGACAGGTGATATTTATTTAAATACACTATCGTATATTATGATACCAAATAAAAGACGTGTCAACAATTTTTTGTCTTCGTTTTTTGTTACCCAAAATACATACAAAAATGTCGTTGGCCGCAGTGACGTCTTTTCGTTTATATTTGGAAAAGTCAAGGTCACCATTCAATGTTAGTACAGTCACCAGCATAAATAAGTGATCACTTTTGTACCTTGTCACTTTAAAGTCATGTTTGAAAAACCATACGAAATCATGTAACGACTGAAAGCGACAAGGTACAAAAATGATCACTTATTTATGCTGGTGACTGTACCTACCTATTAGGTAAAATGAAATAAGCCAAATAACCATGGAAAAAAACAAGCAAATAACATTATAATGTCACTGTAAACGGTGATTCATGCAACTAGCCTTTTGTGTTCAGTTAACCTCGTGTTACATAGGTATCTTTCTCGAACACGAGTATTCATTGTTTACGAATTTCGTTAAAATAATCAACTTTCTAAACACAGAAGAACATTCGAGATATTGAATTGAGAATTGCGCGAATGTCGGAAGAAATGTGCGCGCATAAAATTAGTAAGTAATTTCACGTCATTTGCTGACTATCTAGTTAGCTGCTTTCAGTAGTTGTTGCACACCACATTCACTAAGGACAGTGTTGACATCAATCTGAACTAAATGACTTGACAATGAATAAATGAATAAATCAATCCGGATTGATCAATCGAATTGACGCATCAATCCGAATTGATCAAAGAAAGAAAGAAAGAAAGAAAATATTTATTTGCAAGAATCCGATTGAATCAATTCGAATTGATTCAATTCTGATTGACGCGTCAATCCGATTGAATCAATTAGAATTAACGCATCAATCCTCAACCCGGATTAAATCAATTCTCAATCTAGATTAACCATTCCCTAAGATTACTTTTCAAAGGTGTCCTTTTTTTGGGACTTACTTACTGGACTTAAAGTTGATACCTGAGGTTCCCAGATGTTCGAAAACATGTTCCTGATGTCAGTATTTCTTGAAATGAAACCAACCGATTGCGTTCAAAATTTATATCTGAGGTGCCCAAAGGTTCTGAAATATGTTTCCAACGCAATATTTAGGGCCCTGTTTTGGGTTTAGGACATTTTGGTGACTATTCTTGAAATCAACCGATTGAGTTCAAAATCAATATCTGAGGTGCCCAAAGGTTCCGAAAAATGTTTCACATATTTGACGTATTTTTACGACGTAAAAAAGCCCTTTTTGGACGTGTTTTGTAGTCGAGAAGATGTTGAGAAGCCTCAGATATCGATTTTAAACGCAATCGGGTAATTTCTAGAAATGTCCCAAAAAAGGACATCTGTCAATATTTCCCTCGGAAACAAGTTTCGAAACCTTTCGGCACCTCAGATATCGATTTTGAACGCTATCGGTTAATTTCAAGGAAGGTCCGAAAATGTTCCAAAAGGACATCCTCCATATTGCCGTCGGAAAAATGTTTCGGTGCCTTTGGTAACCTCAGACACCGCTTTCCAACGCATTTGGTCAGTTTCGAAAAATGCCCTAAATAAAAAGGACATTAGGTTTGAGGATTGAGGATTGACCGATCAATTCGAATTAACGATTAGTAATCGTCAATCTTCAATCAGTAAATTTAGAATTAGTTTCGTCAATCGTCAATCATTAATTCGAATTGATCGGTCAATCCTGAATCGTCAATCGTCAATTCGAATTGATTTTTTGCCTACACTTTTATACTATGTAGTAACAGTGATACGCAAAGTCGCGGGCAGAAGCTTAAAGTAATAAGTAAAAGACTAATGAGACATGAGATTATATTAGTAGTAGTTAGTATTTGAAAGTGGCCCTATTTCCGTAACTATAATTATTAGGAACTTAAAATTAATCACACAAGTAGTAATTAAAATAATAAAGCGATACATAAATCGATTAATAATTAATGGGAATATTCTAGGTCCGTTTCTTTCACCGGTGAAGCTTCAAGCTCGCCGCCACTGATAGCGACGTAGGTACACTGTGGGACAAAATATTGTTTTTACGGTAATCATTTTTGATTATATTTGCTGGATTTCTTTCTCATTTTGCCGTAATTTCTACTTTCTACAGAACATTATGTAAACTTTGGTCTGTGAATTTGGATGATTTACACATGACGCTAATGCTATTTCTAATAAGAAAACTGAAGACTAATTTTATTTGGCATTACAGTGATAGTATTACCGAATTTTGCGCAGACGAAATTCCATATCCTACCACAACTAGTATTGAACAAGAAGATCAATAATTTGATGCACATTTCTTAAAAAATTTGTTCTAACTTTGAACTGACACAGTCTTACCTATTACCCATTCTATTTTTAAATAAGCATCTATGACAGATATTGCCAACCAAATATAGCTAATCAAAAAAAGTTTTTAAAAAGACGTTTAATGTTAAGAACGAATTTAGTAAGTATCTATGATTCTAGTTAAATTAATGTAAGAAAGGAAGGTACAAAATAAAGCTGCTGAGACAAGTAGGTAAACAATAGTTATTTGTTATGCAAGGCTGCAAAGTTTTAGTTTGGCGCGAGTGCCTGTATTGAAACTCGAGTAAGCGAAGGATTCTATGATTGAACCACGAGCGAAGCGAGAAAAAAGAAGAATCCTGAGCGTCGCGAGGGTTTCAAGGCACGAGACACTAAACAAACAAACTTTGCTGCCGAGCGAAACACACAATTTTTCACCTCAATGTAAAATCACCGAGAAAAATAGTGGATGGAAGTATTTCAAATTTCTAATTACTTGAGTATATGAGTAGGTGAGGAGGTCGTGGTGGAATGGTGGTCAGCGCGGCGTTCGAATTTCAAAAACCTTTTCCACCCAAGAGGGGAAAAAGCACTTTTCCACGCAGATTTTTAAGGAGAAAGACAGCCCTTTCGAGCAAGTGAGCTAAAAATATTATTATTTATCTTGAAGTCTACTTATCCTCAACAAACACACACAACACGCGACACTCCAGCGACTCTACAAAAGGCCCAACAAAAAAGCAATTTGATTCTCAAGTACCTCTCAAATTTGACGCACCGAATTGTCCATTAAATTCCATTGTGCTGTATTCGTGTCCGACAGTGTACACTAGACGCCTTCAAAATTGAAGTGCAATACGTGTAAAAACCAGTGTGATCCAAATTGAGCTTTGCGATGGGAAAATAAAGCGTTTTTTGAAGTCGCAGGGTGTTCAAGTTTTTCAGTTATCAGGGGCGTTGTGACGAGGGTCGTGGTACTGGCAGCTATCTGTTCCGGGGCAGGGGCTCTTTGTACGCGTTCTTTGGAGGCGTTCGTCATTTTTCAGATACGGATACGGCTCTATCGCGACGTGACTCTGACAGCGGCTTCAGTAAGAATGGGCACCTGGGCAGCGGACAGCCGGATACGGGTCTAATTATTTTTAGTTTGTCGGCTGTAGCTACTCATGTGAAACTTTGAAGCATTATTTCTACGTTGAATTTACTTTATTGGAATAAACATAAATGATTATGAATACAAAAAAGCGACGGGTAGCACTCTGGGAGTGCTGGCAGAGGTGAAAACAGCATCTTAGATTAGATTTTAATGTTGTACCCTCCATGACGCTCAAGACGCGTAGGTACCGTACTGGCCGCTTACAAAAAAACGTACGTATTATCTATATTGAATTAACAGACCTCTAACAATGTGCTGAGGCCCTAGTTAGTACTTTTCCTCCACGACTCAACAAAAAACACTTCAAAAATCGAACGCGATTCATTCGTATTTCAAAATAAGCTCTTTAGAGGATCTGATATCTTAAACTCTCACTCCATCTTACGCCTGACGCGAATTATTTTTTTTTATCTATCCCAAAAAGTGCTCAACGCCGCTAAAAATGCTTTCACTTCGAAAGAAAAAAATTGAAATAGGAGAGGCCCTCGTGGAATGTACGCGCAGAAGCTGGCAGCATTCCCCCTTTGGACAGCAATACTATTTAATACGCTGTCCAAGGAAGCTGCCAGCTATGCGGTCACCCGTAGCGTCTATTAGCCTCTTCCAAATATCTTTGAAGAGACTAATTAAATAGCGCTAGGGCCCCACGGACCTAGAGTTTTAACATCGAAAGGAACAAAGTTGAATTCGGCGCTGAGACTCCTATTATTTATTTCTAATTTACGTTGCATTTGTTTTTCCAAACTCTTTTGTTGGCCCTGGTTCAATAAAAGTGCGAAATATTGTTAGTCCTATAAGTTTGAAGACAATATGGTTCATTAAGGAGTTACTTAAAATGTATGTTAATATTAGCGAGGTGCTAGCGAACATTAAAAAAAGCTTTTAGCTGTAGACTTATTTAATTATGCAGAGTGAAAACCTCATTCTAAAATGAGCGGGTGTGATCCCTTCTCTCTATGTATGAAAGAATCTGAACACAGCACAGAGATAAATAAAAATAAGCCGAATACCCTGAAATAATGCAACCCTACTTAAAAAATTATAACTCTCTCGGGTCAGTTGGATAAAAAGGCAACCAACCCAAAAAAGTAGGCACACGAAAAAATCAAAATTGGCGAGTGAAAAGTTGTGTCAGACGTCACGAGTGACCCCCTCCCTACCCCTCCGTGGATAGGTAGTTGTTTATTCGCGACCCTTTTTAAGGTTTTTTTAGCTACTGATTGATTCGGTCGCTCGTTTGGATTTGTGTATGGAAAACTTTCCTTTAGGTCCCAAAAACAAGTTTATTTTGCTTTTATCGAGTTCGGAAAGTTCTAATTCGAATCGGTCAGGGTTTCAGTCATATATATTTTTTGTAGAAATATGTTATAATAAGTTATTGTAAACCTAACTTTCGAGCACAACACAATGTATTGCGTTCAAGTATTATGAATGTGTAAAGTTAGGGTATATTCCGGCCGTGTTGAGTATCTTCCAATCACAAATAAGAGATATAAATAGGAAAAGGCTTAATTATAATTTCAGGTTGAACGTTCAACCTTCAAACGTTGATTGTAGTTATTATAGATGGATAGCGAAGTGATTCTACAATTTGTATGAGAATTCTCTTTCCCCTGAACTTTGTCCTCTGGAACCTTAAACTAACGCATGCCACCAACCGTAGGATTCCAAAAAGTAAGTTCAAAGACTGACAGAAGCCACGTCTTTCTGGCGTGTAGTTATAAGTTTTATATTTCCTCAATTTATAAACAAGTTTATCAACTTGAAGTGCATTACCCCCGCCGAGGTAGAGTTGTCCAACTCTGGCCCCTGTTTCACGACAATAGTCGCTGACAAGTGTAATTTTTTTTTACATTACAAACTCGACATGAATCTACGCCGGTTATTGAAAAAGAAAACCAGTTACAGACACAATTATACAATTGTTTTATTCGTTATTTTATACCATTTTTATTATGTATTCACCTTTTTCATGTGTTTATGTACAATAAAGAGTTATACATACATACATACATACATACAATTATAAAAAAAAAACTATTAGGAACTTAATGCAGTAAACAAAGCCAACACCTAATTACAACACACCGGATAACTCACGTATAAAAGCCGAAAGATTGCTCCGACAATTGTTTCGGACTGTTTCGTAGCCCTTCATCAGAGAGCGCTCGCCCCGGTGCGTTTGGCTGCCGCCGGGGCGAGCGCTCTCTGATGAAGGGCTACGAAATAGTCCGAAACAATTGTCGGAGCAATCCTTCGGCTTTTATACGTGAGTTATCCGGTGTGTTGTAATTATGTGTGAGTCTCACGGTAGTTTCATGTTGAAAAAAGCCAACACCTTAAATCAATTCCCACTAGAGTTTGTGGTAACTGTGGCAATGGATCAGAAAATGGATTGAATTCGAATTGTCACCTGTCACCGACTATTGTCGATATGGTGAAACGGGGTTTGCTGTAACCGATACGCCCGCACTGTTCACGCGCACACGCCCGCTCGCCCGCCGCTGGTTTCTCCGGCGGCCGAGGGCTCTCGAGGCCCTCATTACGAGTCGAGTACACACGAGAGGGTTGATATTGTGTCGTGTCTTGCTTGATAACGATGTTACTGATACGTTTAGGTACTTATGATTTATTGTAACGTTCCCAGCCTGATGGTTCTTTGAATTTTATTTGTTTTCTAACAGACATACATATATTATCGCTAGATGGAATTAGCATTAGTTTAGTATCAAGAAGTCCGGTTGAAATTTCTGTCACAGTTGGGATTGGCCTATATAAATAGAAATAGAAATATTTATTGCATAAACTGTGGGTGTACATAGTTGACAAGAAGTACATGGTATCAACAGCTACCCGTTCCGGGCATACAATATGTAACAAGCATACTACACATAAATAATTATGACAATAACTATATATATGTAAATGAGGTTCATAGCTCCTCATTTAACTTGTCCATGGCCTTGTCTATGAAAGCTGTCAGTTAGACTTAAAACGTAATGTTAAAGATAGTTGAATAATTATAATAAATAGAAGAATATGCGAAATATTAGCATTTAATGTTGTTTCTCCTTTCAGGTAATGTTTAGTTTATATTTTACATGCTATAATTTATGTTTGCAACATTGTAATTAATAAAAATGTTCTCCTTTCAGAGCAACACAATTTTGTTTTTGTTTCGCCGTTTTTACACTAAATGTGTAATGTGCTTATAAACACATTATAAAACAACATTTTTACGGCTAATAAATAACAGCTATGGAGAAACTAAGGTTTGAATTCGTAGTTAAATCGGGTGAAGATCCGAAAACTAATATAATATGCATGACTTCAATTACGGATGCCGATAAACGTGTCTTTTTAATTCCGGAAAAATTTCAATCGGTAAGACTACATGATACGATTTTAACAACACAAGCCTTTCAGAAGGTAAGAAATACTTTGCAAAGAAGACACGATAAGAGGCAAGTGTGGATTTCGGTGACGCAAGAAATAAGCGGGAGTTACATGGATGAAGACGGAAATATGCAATTTCAGGGATATTTGCTGGAGGAGATTAAACCAGAAGCTCGGGAAGAGACTTCAGCTGGTATTTCAGGAGAGACATTGACAAAAATTTTGGAAAATTTTACCGGAATGAAGAAAGATGTGTCTTCTCAGAATATAAAAAGACTAACTGAGAAATTCGTCATAGAAAAATTCGGCAGAAAAACGTCAAATGTGTGTCAATGGATAGCTACTTTTGAAACTGAATGTACGCGATTAGGAATAGACGAAGACTCGAAGAGGATTGAAGCTCTTAGGCTATTTTTAGAGGACTCGTGTCTCGACTGGTACAGTTCAATGCTTATAAAATATACAGTCGACTCGGAATGGTCGATGTGGACAAAAATATTTTGCGAAACTTATGCTGACAAAGGTTGGTCTTCAATCAGGTACGCTATGTCATTCAGATTTATACAGGGTTCGTTACTAGAGTACGCGTTGAAAAAAGAACGTCTTTTATTAGAGATAAATAAAACAATGGATATACCGACACTGATAGATCTTATAGCTACAGGGTTGCCAAATTTTGTAGCTGACAAAATTGATAGGAAAAACTTGAAAGCTGCCGAAGATCTATTTAATAATCTCAGAGGTTTAGAACATTTGGTGGGAAAAAAGATTCCGGAAAAGAAAATGGTTGTTTTTGAAAATAAAATTAAAGAGAAAAACGAAAAATACCGACCTTGCAGAATTTGTGAAAAAGAAAACAAAACAAACCGGTACCACCCTGAATCCTTGTGTTGGTTCAGGAACAAAAACAGTGACGGCTTAAAACGAGATCAAATAAGAACTGTTAATAATTCTCAATTAGAGACCGAATTAAATGAAATAGATCCAAAAAACTAGAAATCCCACCATTAATCAAAATTAACTTATTGTTAAATGACACCTTGGAAATCCTTGGCGTTTATGATTCAGGATCAAATGTGTCATTAATAAATTCAAAATTGTTGACATTGAATGATAATTCGAGGATGAATAATATTAAAACTGCAGGTTTAAAAACGATTAATGGTGTAAAAAAATCTATAGGGATAGTGAATTTAAAGATAAAAATCTTTAACATGGAACAGACTATAAATGTATTTGTGATAGATGAGGAAAATTTTGACTACGATTTCTTGGTAGGATTAGATTGTATAAAAAAATTTCGTCTCACGCAAAACGAAAAATTGGAAGTTACACAAAATATTAATATTTTAAAATGTGACTATAATGAGAATCACCATTATCATAATGAGAAGGTAGTGTGTGACAATTCTGGAAAAATTCCTGACTTTTCAGGTAATAAAATAGAAGGGAAAATATATAATAACAATAAAGATGTGAATAGCTTAGGAAAAACTGAAAATAAAACAAGAAATAAATACGAAATAAATTTTAATGAGCACGTAGAGGTTGTAGACTTTAATATTTTTATAAATCATCTCAACCATCAGCAACAATCTGAAATAGATGAATTAATTAGCAAGTATTCATCACTCTTTGCTAAAGATAAATACGATATAGGTACGGTAAAGGACTATGAGGCACATGTGGATTTATTAATAGATAAATATTGCTGCAAAAGACCATATAGGTGTACTATTGAGGATAAAAAAGAAATAGAACAGCAAATATCAAAATTATTAGAAAAAAAGTTAATTGAAGAATCTTATAGTCCTTTTGCCGCTCCAGTAACATTAGCTTACAAAAAAGAAGATGGAAGAAAATCCAGATTGTGTATTGATTTTCGTGACTTAAATAAGATTGTTGTTCCTGAATCACAACCATTTCCACTAATTGAAGATTTAATGACCAAAACTAGAAATTGTAAATTTTTCACAACACTGGATATAAACTCAGCTTTTTGGTCAATCCCTATGAAAATCGAGGACAGGAAAAAAACTGCATTTGTTACTCAGGAAGGACACTTCCAGTGGACGTGTTTGCCGTTTGGTTTAAAGACTTCGCCGGCCATTTTTCAGAGGATTTTAAGTAGTATTATAAGAAAACACGGCTTATCTAATTTTACTGTTAATTATATAGACGATATCCTGATATTCTCTGAGACATTTGTAGAGCACATTAGACATTTATCGTTACTTCTGGAAGCAATTTCGAAAGAAGGGTTTAGACTAAAATTCTCTAAATGTAACTTTGCTCAAAATTCTGTAAAATATTTAGGTCACATAATCGAAAATAATACAGTTACTCCGTTGAAAGATAATTTAACTGCTATAAAAGACTTTCCTACACCAAAAACACAAAAAAATGTTCGTCAGTTTTTAGGTAAAATAATTTTTTATGGGAAATATGTGCCAAATATATCTATCTTATTAAATCCTCTACACAATTTGCTAAGAAAGGGACAGCCATTTATTTGGTCGAAGGACTGTAAAGAATCTTTTGAGACAATAAAAAGACTATTATGTATGAAACCTATATTAGCAATCTACGATCCTGAACTGCCAATACATATTTATACCGATGCATCAATTCAAGGTATCGGGGCAGTTTTGAAACAACCACAGTCTAATGGAGAGGAAAGACCGTGTGCATATTTTTCGAGAAAATTGAACGATACACAGAAAAAGAAAAAAGCTATATATTTGGAGTGTCTAGCGATAAAAGAAGCAGTGAAATACTGGCAATACTGGCTGATAGGGAAAAGATTTACGGTTTTCTCTGATCATAAGCCATTAGAGAAAATGAATATTAAGGCTAGAACGGATGAGGAATTGGGAGACCTAACTTATTATCTGTCTCAGTTCAACTTTGAGATAATATATTCCCCAGGAAAATTCAACTTAGAAGCTGATTGTTTGAGTAGAAACCCGGTGTTAGAACCAGGTGACAATCAAGATGAACGTTTGAAAATTGTAAATTTTATTCAACTAAAAGATATAATAAATGATCAAGAAAAAAGTGAAGACATAAAACATAATAAAGATAAACTAAGACTAAAAAACAATGTATATTATAAAAATATAGGGAAAAAGGAAAAGATTGTCTTATCTGAGGAGTACTCTAAAAAACTCATAGAAAATGTACATCATTACTACGGCCACATAGGCATACAACAGCTGGAAAAGAAAGTTAAACCATTTTATACATCGAGAAATTTGACGAACGTTATCAAAAAAGTTTGTGATGATTGTGAAATTTGCATAAAAAACAAATCTAGAGGCAAATACAAATTTGGATTAATGTCACACTTGGGTCCTGCTACTTACCCTTTTGAGATAATATCCATAGACACTATTGGTGGATTTGGCGGATCTCGTTCTACAAAAACATATTTACATTTACTAGTGGATCATTTCTCGAGATATGCCTTTGTTCTGACATCTAAAACCCAAAGTGCAAATGATTTTATAAAGCTTGTTCAAAAAGTGATACAGGGAAATACAGTTGGCATGATTCTATCCGATCAGTACCCGGGTATAAATTCACGTGAGTTCAAAACCTTTTTAGATACAAAAAATATTCCAATTATCTTTACGGCAGTCAATGCTCCATTTTCGAATGGTTTAAATGAGAGGTTGAACCAGACGCTAGTAAATAAAATACGGTGTAGAATAAACGAAAAAAAAGATAAATTGGCTTGGACCACTATTGCACACGAATGCGTTCAAAAGTATAATGAAACAGAACATACAGTGACAGGTTTTTCACCTAGGTATTTATTAGAAGGGAAAAATATTGATATTTTACCAGATGAATTGAAACAAGAACCTACAAATAATGATTTATTGCGAGATAGGCAAATAGCGTTAGAAAATAGTATAAAATCACACAATTATAATAAAAAACAATTTGACAAAAATAGGAAAAAGTGTGAATTGAAAGTAGGAGATTTAGTTTATGTTGAAAATGGAAATCGGTTAAATAGGAAAAAACTTGATGAATTAAAAATTGGTCCTTATGAGATTGTGGAAAAAGTGTCAAACTCGATTTACAGAATAAACACAGGGCATAAGAAACCTGAATCAAATCTTTTTCATATTACAAAATTAGTACCAGTTCCATAAAAAAATAATAGTAATGTGTACATAAATCCATAAAAAAATAGAAATAGAATAATTGTACTTAAAGTGGGGGGGGGGGAGATGTAAATGAGGTTCATAGCTCCTCATTTAACTTGTCCATGGCCTTGTCTATGAAAGCTGTCAGTTAGACTTAAAACGTAATGTTAAAGATAGTTGAATAATTATAATAAATAGAAGAATATGCGAAATATTAGCATTTAATGTTGTTTCTCCTTTCAGGTAATGTTTAGTTTATATTTTACATGCTATAATTTATGTTTGCAACATTGTAATTAATAAAAATGTTCTCCTTTCAGAGCAACACAATTTTGTTTTTGTTTCGCCGTTTTTACACTAAATGTGTAATGTGCTTATAAACACATTATATATATATACAATAACTATATATATATATTATAACTTATAGCCATATCCAAGAAACCATAACCCTTATTACCTTAGTTTATTATTAATTTTAAATCGACACGTCTTCGCGTCTCTGAAAACAGATAGAAAATTTTGCGGGTGGTAGGGCCTTGTGCAAGGTCCGTCCGGATCGCTACCACCATCTTACTCGCTAATACTGCCGCTAAGCAGCAGTGTTTGTGCTGCTGTGTTCCGTTGTGGAGAGTAAGACAGCCGGGGAAATTACGGGCACAAGAGGCATTTCATCTAAGTCCTCTAGGTTGGCAACGCATCAGCAATCTCTCCGGGGTTGCGGGTGTCTATGGGCAGTGGTGATCGCTTACCATCAGGTGACCCACTTGCTTATTTGCCTTCCTACTCACATAAAAAAAAAAGAAAAAAAAAGAAAATGTCACACAGATATACCTATCTAAATGAGGGTTTTATTTTCTCGTTTTCAGGCAGGTACGGAGCGCTAAAAGATATCCAGAAAAATACAAACTTACGAGTACCAATTGTACCGATCGTACCAAAAACCAATACATAGGTAGTATAAAACTTAGTCGCTTTCCGCTGTCTGTCTGTCTGTCTGTCTGTTCCTATGTATGCTTACATCTTTAAAACTACGCAATGGATTTTGATGCGTTTTTTTAATAGATACCTATAGTGATTAGGAAGGTTTATTATGTACTAGCTGACCCGGCGAACTTCGTACCGCCTAACAGTCAATGAATGTCGTGTTACCTTTTAGCTGAACTAATTTAGGCTTTGATGAACAGTGGTGGTCGTTATTACAACAGCAGATAACGTAATGCATTATTTGCACGCAACGAACAACACATTATCGAATCGTCAACTATCCTGTTATCATTATTCGTTGTCTGTTGTCAACGTTGGTATTAGCTGTTGCTGTTTGTTGTCAGTCAGTATAATAACAAACAAGGTAACAGAGCATTGTTTTGCTTTTGTTCCCGTACGTTTTTATTACGCTGCGATCGCGCGCGTTGTATCGTAACATTCGTAACTTAACGAAATAAGTATAACAATTATTTAATAATAAGTTCATTATCGTTTTGTAAAACAGCAATATAACAGGATAACAGACAACAGTTTACAATAACAGCTATTTAAGAATAACACAACACTGTTATTCATTATTGCAAAACAGCCGTTATTGCCACCACTATTGATGAACGTAATACAATGATACAAAATAAAAATACAGATAGATATAAAATATATATCTGACTTGGAGATGCAGAAATAATTGCTTCAGCGATTGTCGTGTCCCAATGAGTATCGTTTTCAAGCAAATTGAGCTCTTGACATTCTGCACCAAATGTGGGGCACATTATACCATTAACAGTTCGTAGTGATTCAAAGGATGTTGGCCCTCGAACATGTACCAGCAACAACCGCAAATCTGCTTAATACACTTTTCAACCTTTTTAATTGATAAAAAAAATACAGACAAAAGTTTATTCCCCCTTTTTAAATAGTTTACACAAAATACATTTCTGAACGCATGCATAAATGTCAATCACAGTATTTGACAGGATGACAGGAGGAAAACAAATGTTTGACAGGTACGAATCAAAGGAACATAATTAAATGGAAAATGATTCATTTTCATAATTATGTATTCGTCAAGTTTTCATTGTTTTTAAAATGTATTCTGCTAATCAGGGCGGAGACAAATCCAACGAAACAAAAACCATGAAAATTGATCCAGCCGATCTCGAGTTATAAGTGTTGTAACAAACCCGTCTTTGTTTTATATATATAGATAATACGCAGAAGAAGTCGCGGGCAGAGGCTAGTATAGTATAATCCTACTCCTAAACGTCTGTAGAATCAAATAACGTACATGTAAAATATCTAAAATAAAAGAAAACTTCGTTTCGTTCACAAGTCCACCTCCGGCAAGATTCCAACCGAAATCCTTTTGCGAAGCCAGTATATTATTCATAGATATCAACTCGCCAAATAGGATTCTAAAAGTCGGGTCATGGTATAAAGATCCCATAAATCTCGTTTGACGTAACGAGAAGAAACACGGACCAAACATCTACTAGCGCCGTCTACCGGCAAATAGCAATATTACTTTGAATCGTGAAACTTGCTACGCAGCGCTGCCAGGCGGGAAGTATGGGGAACTGTTCAGCCGTCAGCGAAGTTGGCTCCCTTGAGCACCACATCGCGGGTGCAAGTAGGGTTCATTTAATTCGGCTATCCACTCAGAGATGGCGCTGTAACAGAATTTTTCGGTTTAGTAAGGAATCATAAGGTTACACCTCATACGAAAAGCAAAATGCATGGAAAAAATAAATGCCAAAATGAGAGATAAGTACGAACGAATACTAAGTTTAAGCGTTTATGATTAAGTGAGTTGCGTTGCGTACTATATTATATTTATGACCAAGAAATCCATTTGTCATTTGTCGCCCTAAATTTTAATGACATTTTGTACGCCTTAAGACAGCAAAGATTTCAGTTACAAGTTATTGTGATAATCGCCATTATTTTATTTTCTTAATCCCATAAATGAATTACAAAAGTGCTCATACTGCAAACCTACCTGCAACTGAAGTTTTTACAAAAAGATGACCCTCTTAACATTTCCTTAAGCGGAAGGGGATTCAGTGATCAGAGTGAACCTGCAGCGGTGAGGGGGGAGCCGGCCGCGGGGGGGGGGGGGGGCAGAGGTTGTTCGGGGACAATAATTGAATTTTACCGTTTAGTGAATACTGCAAGGAACGGTCCGGTGGCTGGGGTGTTTACATTACGCGACTATTTGACAGTATTTTGCGAGACGTAATACACAAATCACGTCTATACTATATCCCTTACGGAGTAGACAGAGTCTAAGGTAACAAGACCAGATAATAAATAAAATCCATTTATTTCATGTAACTAAGTGACACATTATGTTGTTAGTACTACTTACACTAAAGGGTTAGTTACAATTACATACACATAACACTTACAATAAACGTAAGATCGCTTCCCATCAGGTGACCCACTTGCTCGTTTGCCTTCCTATTCACATAAAAAAAAAAAAAATTGGTTGCCTGTAAAGTCGGTATACGGGCGAAAGTTTTACGTGACAACGACTTTGAGTGGTAAAATAATTTTAATGTGAATATTCATTCGTATAGTAGGAAGAAGGACGTGTAAACTTGTATGCAGGCGCCTAAGCGAAATAGAAGCGCAAGACATGAACCGGTGTGTATGCCTATCTCTCTCACTCTCTCTCTCTCGCTCTTAGGCGGGCTAACTGTGCTCGAGTGGAAGGGACGCGTGCCTTTCACTTTTTATGTCTGTCTCTCTCGCTCTTAGGCGGGCTAACCATGCCCGCGTGCCTCTCACTCGCTCTCATTGTGAGCGCATAACGTGAGCGGAGCGTAACGCAGTTTCTTGAAGTGTCACCCGGCAAACCAATTTATAAGACGTTGTCACGTCAAAAAAAAAAGATGGGGGGTACAGCAAAGTACATATAATATTACCACATTATTACACTGGTGGGGGCATGTAGTTCCCTACAATGTGTCATATAGGCACAACCCATCCTGCCCGCGATCATACTTGAGATGGAGTTGGGGCTGGCGCGCACGCGGCGCACCAGGGACTATAGGTACGCCGTACAGGTGCGAGACATTGACTAATTTAATAAGGTACTTATAGGTTAAAGTCTTCCATGCTGGTGTGGGAGCAAAGAAGAACCACTAATTTACAGTTGATGAATTGTATTTTCTGGGTGGTATATACAAGTTCAATGACATTGACATTCCTGGGGCCGGATTTTTGAAAGCACATTAAGTGAATAATAGTACTCGGAAGTGGTGAAAAATTGTGCTGAATTTGAAATATTTACAAGTAGCATAGGTTTAGGAGACAATTTTATTACATCATTAATCTTGTGAACTAGTCAAAAATTTGATTCATTTTGAGGATATCAACAGATTTAAGGTGCGACCACACCGCCGCTTAAAAAACGGTGACGTTACGGAATCATAACAAAATGTATGAAGAAACAGTGAGAAAACTTCACGCCTACGACACGTCACTGCGTATACGCGGCTGTATGGTCGGGCTCGGGCCACTTTCGAGTGATGTACTTTAAAAAATCGGGCCTTTGTATCTACGAACGTTTAATAAAACAGTTGCCTATAAACGTCTTCCCGGACTGAAGTACAATAGAAAGGGATTTGTATTCCGTCTCGTTCACCCGAAGCCGTCCCGCCGGCGTTCGCTGGCGGACAACCCGTTGCATTAACACTAACTAAAGGTAACCTGTCACCCGATACTGCATAAGTTCCGGATTTCTGGCCTCAAAGGACTGGAATAATGGAGTCAAATTTATGTCAGTTAATATTTATATTAACAGTTTGACAGTTCAGCCGCAATTGCCAGGCGAGTTCCTTGGTAGAGTCCATAATAATTATTGGATGGTAATTAACTGATAACGTGGTAGGTGCCAAACGTGGTCAGACTCATGCATTAGAGATTCTGCAGCTAACAATACGAGTGTCATTTGGCAAAAATAAGTTCGTTTCAGAAAAAAATAATACTTAACTTTTGAGCTTTATTCCTTTACTAGCTGTTGCCAGCGACTTCGTCTGCAAAGAAATCGTTTATCGCTATCCCGAGGGAACTACGCAATTTTCCGGGATAAAAAGTGGCCTATGTGCTATTCTAGACTTTTCTCTATCTATGCGCCGAATTTCATCCAGATCTGTTGGCCCGTTCTGGCGTGATTGAGTAACAAACAAACATCCATCCATCCATCCATCCATACTTTCGCATCTAACTAATATTATAAATGCGAAAGTATGGATGGATGGATAGATGGATGGATGGATGGATGGATGTTTGTTTGTTACTCAATCACGCCAGAACGGGCCAACAGATCTGGATGAAATTCGGCGCATAGATAGAGAAAAGTCTAGAATAGCACATAGGCCGGAAAATTGCGTAGTTCCCGGGGGATAGCGATAAACGAATTCTTTGCAGATGAAGTCGCTGGCAACAGCTAGTTTATAATATTAGTTAGAAGTTAGATTAGTTACATTCTTGCTAAATATCATTCATGTTTATGTCAACGGGAAATACGGCCTTGGTATTAGTATGGATTTTTGTATGTACTATATTTTCCAAATATTGTAAGTATATTTTGAACGATATAGAAAATGCATTGTTTAGAGCTCTAAAAGATTTAAGAAGTAAGAGAGATTTAAGATTTATTGGGGGAGAAAACAAATACAGACACAATAAAAATATGTAATTATAAAAACACCGTAAACCAATTCCCACTAGAGTTTGTGGTAGATGTGAAACGAGAAATTCTTAATACCTTAACAGAGTTTTGCTATGACAAATGGCAGACAATAACATAAGGCCTCTGTGGTACAGTCGCCATCAGATATATCGTAGCGGGCGAGGTCCTCAAATACTTCGGAGCAGCCTTAAATTTCAATAAATTAATTACAACTGTAAGGTTAATAACATCAGAACACGCAATTAGTCATAAATATAATAGCAGCGACTTTTCAATAAAATCGGGACGTCACAGATCGTCAAAGATATCGATGCAGACAGGCTGACCATAAAGATCGGGACATTTTTGGAAAATATACCTTAACTTTGTGACAAACAGTTTAAATTACGTTGTGTTTATAATAAAACTAGTTTTATAAAATAGAACTACATGTTTTGACTTATAACAGCAGAAGAAGAAAAAATTTATTCTTAAAAAAAGTATAATAGCAATTTAGTGGCCAGTAACAATTTACACTTTATACAACAAAAAAGGTTTTATGTTACTAACACAGTGAATTATGCATGCAGACGCGTACACTATATAGGTGACATATCTTTCATTTTGGCATGACGTTTGAGCCTTATTTGTATTTTGTTTGGAATTCGAATCTATCATCATATACGTAAGGTTTATTTTCCACATATGTTCCGATATTTAAGATCAGCCTGACTGTGTCGATACCTTTGACGGTATGTGCTTCCTGATATTTTTAGCTCATTGAACGTCTCGAATTTATTGAAAAGTCGCTGCTCTCTTATTTATGACGGATTGCGTGTTCCGATGTTACTAACCATATTTAGTGTAACGAATTTATTGAAATTTAATGCTGCTCCGAAATTTTTTATTTTTTATTTTATTTATTTTATTTATTTATAATATTTAAATATTTAAATATTTTAAATATTTGAGGACCTCGCCCGCTACGATATATCTGATGGCGACTGTATATGTTATTCAGTGAAATAAATTAGACCAGTCAAAGTAATTCGATAAGCCCTCTGTTACTCCGTCTGGTCTGATCTGTAAATAATTTAATTATTAGCGTCTTTGTAAACGATACGTTTGTTGACAGCCGAGCCCGGCACGGCATTGTTTTATTTGTTATTCTGTACCTGTCGAATTAATTAAAATTAGAGTTTTCCCAGACAATATTGTGATAAACAGAATGAAAGGCGCAGGGCCCGGGTGGTATACATGCAAAAACTTTGTTGGCACGAAGTTTGCTTTAAGTTATTTGTGTCACCATACCGTTGTCATTATAAAGTTTGAGCGCATCCGCTTGGGCTGCGTACTGCAAAAGAAAAAACAGGAACCCCGTCTGTCTGTCAATACCCTTTGGCTCAGTAATGGGTAGAGATCAAGGTGAAATTAATATGAAAAACTTAACCGTGAGAAAAGTTCCTTATGTGTTTAAGATATTTTAACTTGATAACTGTGGCCAGCCTAAACAGACGGACGGATAAAGGTAGAATGATTGACAGAATTTTTATTTGTCAGTAGAACAAAGTGCTCTCACCCTACAGCGTGCTGTGAAGGTCGCCAGAATAGGACGCGTATGCAAAATAAAATGAAATTGGGATGCTTCCTGCTGCCCACCGCTGCCTACCTTGGTGACCCGCCATTGCTCGCCACTAGTCTCAGCCTACCCTTATGAAAGTAAGGCGTGGCGGTACGTATGTATGTGTATCTGCAGATGTTTTATACTGATTACTCTCGCATCATAGATGGTATCATAGTTTGCTGAATACGGTGTGGGCCCCGCACGTCCGGGCCGGCGGCGAATCGATAAATACATTTAATTAAATCGCTCGCTCTCATGCCGCTGTCACTGCTTAGAGATCAAAGCCCGTTTATTAAATAAAAACGACCGTCTTTAAGACTGCAAACACTTTCGTTCATAATAACATAACGAATACAGAAGGAAATAGTAGTACAGTAGTAAACAGTACTGTAGTGCATCACACTTAGGGAGAATATTATATTCTATACTTGTCAAGATAAAACATACACACACACACAAACACATACACGTAGTAGATTAAGTAAAGATTAAACATCTGTGAATGGAAGGGTTGGGAGGAAAAGACCTAGAAGGACGCTCCGGGACCAAATAGGAGACGTTTCGATAAAAGATCAGGTCAGTAGTTCCGAAACCGACCCTGCATGTAAGTATGAAGAGATCGATGAATGTGGATGAAGCGAAAGAGGTATGTCAGAGCCGTAGTAGGTGGGAACAAAGTAGTTTCTGCCCACCCCTGTGGGAAAGAAGCGTAACGGTATGTATGTATATAACTATGTCATACTGTCTTGTCAAAGAAAATACCACATCGCTTGTCGACGTTCCAAACAATCACGATCAAAATGAAGACGAAAGCAGACCATTTTTAATGACTGCATGAAGCCGGTCGTCATTTTGCGCGAGTGGAGAGGCTGCGCCGGCTGCGCGCGCGCTGATAAACGGCTCGGGCGAGCACGACAATACTCAATTACGAATTTCGCCCGACTGAATAATAATTGGACTTCAATACCGCGCCTATTTTTAGACGAAAGTGTCTGTTGCTTGTAAATGGAGCATTGTCGCACCGATCCGGTTGCTAGATGTTAAGCTCCATAGTATAATAATTTATTGTATCTATTTTCAGGAACGTGAAAATGAATGGAAAAATTAATATTAGTTCAACATGTTTTCGCAAACAACACTGTATACGTATGTCGATGAAGTGAGGGCACCGACAAATTTGAGCATTATCGTTACAGTAAGGGTGCGACCACACCGCCGCGTATACGCAGTGACGTGTCGTAGGCGTCACGTTTTCTCACCGTTTCTTCATACATCTTGTTGCGATTCCGTAACGTCACCGTTTTTTTAAGCGGCGGTGTGGTCGCACCCTAAGTTCTCATTAATCCGAGATACTTTCGTAGTTTACCCCTACACCTGCTAAAACACAAATTCAGGACTGAAATAAAATTCTTGATTGTTTTGATAATAAGTTAAGGTTATCATAACAACGCAATAAGATCGTCGGCAGCATCATGAAACATCGGTTACGCTCGGCTGTTAGCGTTTGCAGTAAAAGCGCTAATTAGCCAACTGCGCTGGCGGCGCGAGTGCCGGCGGTTAGTGGCGGTTAGGGGCTCGAGCGGGGGGTGGGGGGGTCGTAAACGGAATTGCACCTTCTGGACGACGATAGTTTTACGATACTATTACTATTAACGGTTTTCTTTCTTTTATTTTATAAAACGTTTGCCGCAGAATAAGGTTATTTAGATTACTAGTCTTCGTGCACCGGCTTGGTAGAACTTAATCTAATATTTACAAGTAAGTAAGTATTTAGCTTCGGCTTATTTCTTTTTGGGTCTCTATCGTTTGCCCGAATTTCATATGCCATTAAATGTATTGTTTGCCATAATGATCATTTGGCATAACCCTTTTTTCTCTTTATTTGTTAATTATTCAGGATTGTTATGAAACAAAACTAACTTAAGCTATAGAGTTCTACAGGGTTGCCATTACAATGCTCCTGAAAAAATTACAGTTTCAGAGAAAAAAAGGGTTATGGCAAACATTACATTATGGCATTTGAAATTCGGGCAAAAGAGGGGCTCCGTTTGTTAGTACCTATCCTGTGCGTTGGTTTGAAATTAGGGAGTTG
This sequence comes from Pandemis heparana, assembly GCA_963854515.1. Lineage (NCBI taxonomy): Eukaryota > Metazoa > Arthropoda > Insecta > Lepidoptera > Tortricidae > Pandemis > Pandemis heparana. Next base: position 19,021,423 of record OY978007.1, on the reverse strand, counting down.
AGACATGCGTTAAATGTAGAAATAATATTTTCAATTTCATGTTGCAAATTAACTTTGTAATTTTGTGTCAATGTTGAGCTGTACTACTATGAAGAGTAGTTTCATCATCATCACCCGTTGTCAGTCCGCTGCCTCTCCCATGCATTGGACTCGATCTTCGACTCTCCTTCAACCCCCACCCGCTGCCTCACGAATATCATCGTCCCATCTATGTAGTTTGTATAACCATAAGCATCTGCTATTTATGTTGAGAACGCGTCCTTAGTGGAGCTTGAGAACCTTCCACTGGCCCGGCAAGCATCACAAGATGTATGGACGACTCAACGCCATCGACCTCCGGTCTCGGAGGGGAGTGATGTAGCGACACTAGCGTCACCTAGTTGACAGCTACATAATTACTTCGACGCACAAGTAGCTAGCGCCAACTCTAGTGACAGCTGTCACATTGTTCTACATCGCGCTAACGAAGTTTCTCAACACGGATGCATATATACAACTTCCAACTTCTTCCTTCGGACTTCGGTCCCCAGACATATCATCTGCCTGGAGAGAGATCTCTCTTGTGGCCTCCCCCCAAAATACGTTACTGAGTGCCTGATTTTATTTCTGCTGTTCTCATAGTAATGGTCTTCATAATAATTAAAAACGCTGAACTACCTTATGTGATATAAGATCAAAGGAGGTAAAAAAAGTTGTTAGAACTACGGCGCTACAGAAGCAGGTAGCCGGTCGCGGCCAGGCGTGGCTAGAGGCTTGTTAATGGATGTAATAGTTTATTAAAAAATAACTTAACACTCCTCTCGCGGTAACTTTGCATTACAAGCGTACGGTGCATTAAATGCTATGAGCAGCATTAAGACGAACAAAGTGGTATTTGCTCTATTAACCAACAAAAAAATGGAGGAGATTTTCAATTTGAAGCGTAAGTATATTTTTTTATTTTTTTTTACACGCATAACTTTTTCCAGAGTAGTTCGATTTTGTCTTTTTTATTGGAAAGAGTATCCCAAGAAAAAAAAAACCAACACTAGGAAAACAGGGGATGATTGATTGTTGTTCACCTTTTGTTCACAGATTTTAATGCTGAGTTGTGTGTTACAAGCAAAACGATTCACTAGAAAGCGTGTTTTTTATATAAAAAATAAAACCGCCTTCAAAAAAATTGTCGCTGAAAAGTGAAATATAAACTTAATAGACATTATTTCGTGTGCGCTACCTACTCACTTCACTTTCAAGCGGTTACGAAAAATCGTTGAAGTGGTGTTCAGTCATATTATGATGTGTCCCGACCATCAACTGAAGTATTACGAATTAGTAAGACAGGGTACAGTCAAGGCCATAAACATAATGTACGTTACCAAGACGTCAAAAACATCTATACACCTTTATGCCATTAACATCAAGACCATGCATATATTTGACATGATGGCTGTACCTATCAATATTTTATGCCCTCTGTATGTACAAAGTAATTTAGTTAAATAACGCAATTTATTGAATCAATCGACTCGTCTCGTGATTGCTTTCCGAGCAGTGGGACTGGCTTCAGATCAAAATATTACTACTATTAATTAATTTACAGCTTAAACATCCAAAATGTTTGCACCCTGATAAACCGAGCCTCATCTTATTTAACTTCCCCAACTCGATCTAAACTCCGATCAAGAGCTGCCAAACTGTCCTCCAACTCGTACTCCTCCTATTGTCTCTTAATTATTTTTTCGTTGGGAATTAATCGAGCTGCTCCACTCCTCGAGTGCCCGGTATTTTGTGGCTGTATGGGAAGTTGGCTCCGATTGGTGTCGCTGGATTGACGAGTTCGAGGCTCTTCAGAAGTTTGGCACTCGAGGACAATGGTACGTTAATGCTGGGGGACGCTATTGTCTTGTACAATCAAGACGTCACGGCTAAGTTGTTGATTTGGTCTTTCCAATTAATATTTCTAACTAATTCGGCGTAATTTTGTTAAAATGTCTTAATAGTTTGGCAAAATTTAATCATCTTGTAAATATTATCTAATTTAGAATAATAAGTAGTCAATCTCAAAGAGAAAATATGCGATACCTACCCGCTTTTGAATCACTACATATTTTAAAACAAAAGTCCTTCCCCGCGTCTCGTATTGCAACTGAAGATCGAACTCGGGATCTCAAGCTTCATAAATGTTAGAATTATGGCTTTGGATTATAAGTAAGGCTTCTACATTGGGCGGCGTGTTGCAGACAGTTGAGGTAACAGTAGGAGCCAACATGTTAGTGTATAAGAGGTTTAATATTGGTCGATTCTGCTTGTTGATCCTGTCAGTTTTGGTAGCAGCGCACTCACGGCCGCCATGATTGATCCCGACCTGCTCGCTGCGCCCGAACGCTTTGTACGAGGCATCCGTTTGATGCTAATCTAAGTAGGATAGACAAATAGAGCTAATACTAGCGATAGTCGATTAAATGTGCTGCTTTAGCTGAGTTTCAGTAGAAGTACGACCATGATAAAATATACTTTCGTAGAGGTATTGATTATGAAAAATAGAATAGAAACCATACACAATACAATACAATACAATACAAATACTTTTTATTGAACACCACAAATCAGTGCAAAACAATACAGAAACAAAGAACAAAGTATAAAAATAGGCGGTCTTATCGCTTAGTAGCAATCTCCGCAGAAACCTAGTGAGACAGTGGAAACTAAAACTTTGTTTTATACTATGTAGTGATTGAACCGTTGTCAATTACAACAAGTATGTTATTCTTCTGTCAAGAACATTAACGTAATAGCATAAGTTACGGACAGAGCGACTATAATCCGGTTGCAAAGTCCTAAGCGTGAATATAAACTTAGTTTGGTTAGTTTCCCAGAGTGGCCTGCATGGGTGGCAAAAGTTACCGCTCTGTTTGTCATTCTCCTACCAACTAACGAAATGCGGAAGCGCTACGATGTAATGTGGCAAGTAACTTTTCTTCCAGATATCTAAAAATATGATTCTTTGATAAGGAATCCGAAGTGTTGAGTTGAAGCATTTACTGACCCCTAATTACTACAACAGCAGTTAACAACAGTTATTTTCACTTTTCTTACGGAGTATTTTACCACGCCCATTTAAAATCTAGAATCAGCCAGCGGCACCAATGTTTCCGGACTTGTGGGTACAACTTAGGAATTTTAAAAAATCGGTATTCTCGGCTAATTTCGGCTTCGTAGAGCGTAGTCTTGCTCTAACTTACGTGACGCCTATTATCTCTTTCCAAAGACCTAAGTGCAATCTTAATGGACGGGTACTGTACTCTTGTCTTAAAGTGCAAGCTACGCACTATATAGGCACCTTATATGTGGCGGTGATTGCTTTCCAGGTGACCAGCTTGTTCGTTTCTCCCTATGATACAAAATTCATTCTCGGCGTTCCTTTACCTTCTGCGTTAAGGCTGTATCATGGTTGTGTTCGCAGACTGCGCTGGCGGCGTTGGCCGGACCGCGCCCTTGCTGATCACTGCGGTGTGCAATAATATTAACGCAATATTTGCTCTTATATCAGTAGCGTATATAGATGAGTGCGGTGACCACGCGTTACAGGTATTTCTCACGCTATTCAATTTTTAATGCTTGTTTGAATTCATAAACAGCTTTAACGGCGACTTCAACTGAGCTTTCAGTAAAAAAAAATATCTCTAAAAAACTAGGCCTATCTGGGCCACGTGCTTAGGCACGCCAGATATGAACTCCTGCAACTAATAATGATGGGCAAAGTAGCAGGCAGAAGAGCCGTCGGCCGTAGGAAGAAGTCGTGGTTGCGCAATATCCGGGAGTGGACCGGAGTCGCAAGTGCTGCCGAACTTTACAACCTCGCGAAAGATCGGAGGAAATATGCGGAGCTGACTGCCAACCTCCACTAGTTGGAGAGGCACTATAAGAGAGAGAGAGAAAAAACTAGGGGCACTAATATTACCAATCCATTTTTATGTGAGCCGTGCCATGCTCGGTTTACTAAGTCGGATGGAGTCACTCTTTCCCTGGTTTAGTAAAATGTGACTGAGGGATCTGATGTAAAAGTGGACAGCTCTTTGTGTTGCCAACTGTGACTTAGACTACAGCATGACGTATTGAAAGGCAAGGGATACCACCACACAAATATTTCCAAGAAAGTCATTCTTAAGATTCAGAATTCACAATCCCGGCATAGCGACACGAAAGAAGAAGTCGTCTATGTATCGTCAGACCTATATAGGTAAAAGTTAAATCTGTTAACCCACCCTAATTTCAAGTCTAGCTGTACCTACTTGCAGGTCATCCAGACGACTGGTCGTAAAGGTTTAAAATTTCTACGACGACCAAGATAACAAACAAGCGACATAGAAGAAGGCGTCTAGTTATGTACTTCTGACCTGTAAGTCAAAGCACTTAACCGATCCAAATTCAGTCCTACAGATCACCAGAGGACTGGAATACACTATTATTATGCAAGTGTAATAGACGAAAAGATATTTTTAGGTAATGGTTATTATTCATTCAAAATCCAAATTGCCAATATCAAATTACAGTCCTTCCCGTCGATGTGGGCACCCGTGCCACATAACAACAGATACGAATAATTGCAGCGGATCAATATGGCTGCATGACGCGCGCCGCCCTACATACCGCATCACATCACATCATATCATATCATATCATATCATATCATATCATATGTTACATAGCTGCCTTTGAAGCTGCAGCGACGGGCAAATTAGATCTGCCCCGACCTGGAATTATTGTGAAAGCCTTCGTTGAACAAAACAGCGCAAGCCTTTAGAAAACGACGCTAACAAACTTACTGTCGCGATGTATGACGGAGAGGTGAAGGTGTTTTAGAAGAATAAAACAAAGCCAAGGGTTTACAATAATGTTAATCACGTCTTTATTCCTTACAAGGTAAACAGTGCCTAGGGTAACAAGACCTAAAGGCCATGTTTTCGTGATTTTGGGCGTGTAGATGGAACAGGGGAATGAAATAGTGATGGGTTGTTAGCCGCATCGCCTATAACATGATTCCCCTCGATGGGCTTTTACGGTTTGCGCGGGAAGACAAACCAAACAAACAAAACACATTTTACTTTAAAGTAGCGCCTGATTCAATGAATGGCTTCTTATGGGAGAAAGTTATATCTGATGTCAAGTAACATAAATTTAGCCACGTGTTACCGAAAAAAAGAAGACATTTATTCCTTTTTGCATGACACACAAAAAATATAAGAGCATAAATATATACACAATTTATTTAATTTATTTGCTGCCTCTCAAAAGTTCATAGCAAACTTAGGAGATTAGAACACACATTTCTGCAAAACAACTTATTTGGAAAGCCTGAACTGTCAGGATCACTTTGTTTGGGATTCGTTGCTGGCAATTTAATAAAATAATTTAATTATTGTAATGGGTACTAGACAACGGATATACATAGTTATATAGAAAAACAAATTAAACTAAGATTAAATTAAAAACTAAACTTAAACTAACTATAAAAAGCTATAAGTTATAAAAAGAACACCCCGTCCAGCCCTGCTGGCTGTGGCAGGGTTCCCAGGACGCTAGCGGCATTACCCCTTTGGACCGCAAGTGCGATCCGCTGGGATAATTTAATTATTTAGTAACATTGTACGAGGCAAAACCTAAGTCGAAGTTTGAATTGGATTTCCAAGTGTCGTATTATCTTACAATAATTAGGTATTAGTAAGGATATTCGGCAAACATCACGCTTCGATTTGAATAGGAACAGAGAAGCCTTTTTCAGCAAACGGGCAAGAGGTCACTTGATGGTACATGAACATCTAACGCCTAAGATTAAGGTGCGTTGCACATACACTTTAGGATGCCAAGAAGGAATACCAGTACCTCATGTGCCAGTGTTTCGCCGGTTGAACTATCGACCACGTTAGATAATGGATCAAATGCGTAAGAGCACTGCAATTTCTCCATACTAATTCAGATGTTTACGCAAAACCCCGCAAGACCCAGAACCAGGCCTCATTTCACCAATTTGACAATAGTCGGTGACCAGTGACAATAAAATTCGAAATGCAATGTTTATTCGATATGAAGCCAACCGGCGTAGATTCCTGTTGATTTTGTAATGTAAACAGAATACAGTCATGTTACCAACAATGTAGTGTATGTGTTAGACATACGACTTACAAGCACACAATTAAACTGGTAAGTTTGATTTCGAATTAACCGATGATCATAATTATACATAATTTAGTCCTTTGTTTCTTTACTTTATTACCTATAGCTTCTGCTCGCGACTTCGTCTGCGTAGAATTAGCAATTGACATGTTTATGGCTATCCCCCGGAAAATATGCTATTTTCCGGCATAAAAAGTAGCCTATGTTTTAATCTAGGGTGCCAGCTATCTTCGTTCCAAATTTTATCCAAATCCGTCTAGTCGTTTTAGCATGAAGAAGGAACAAACATACACACTTCACTCACTCACATCGTCACATCGTCACAAACTTTCGCATTTATAATTATTAGTAGTATAGTATTTAATTCCATATGAGATTGAGTATTTTTAAAGGCTACCTAGCCTCCAAAATGTAGTTTTGTGGTACCTAAAGCATAGAATATTTTCCAATGCGATGTTAAATTATGTATACTACGTACAAGTAAACTATAGCAGCGGGTACATAGGTTTCTGGTATAAACGTTGGCGCGAGTCCGCCGGGAAAACGTGTCTATTTTATTACTTTATTGCCTTATCCCCTGTAATGTTCTGACACATTCGAGTGAGAGCGCGCATTACGACACGGCATTAAATTCTAGTTGTGGTAGTTCGGAACGTTACACAAATATAAAGGCACAGTCATAGTTGTGATCATGATTTACTGGGTATTTATCAGTCTTACCGGCTTTACTCATATTCGTGGGTAGTCGGGCGAGGAGATCAACGATTGTCGAAATAAAAGTTGTTCTATGCAGTTCACTCACGTTACAATTTAATCACACACAGATCGAGTTCAATCATAGTAAATTATAGCAGATGATTAAGGATTATTAATTAACAACGTTCTACCGCAATACGTGAGGTGCGAGCACCATGACAACTCTTTTAATCTAACTGCCGTCAGATGAATGATCCTTTTTTTAGTCGCTACGTCATTTGGTGATGATGAGTTCAGTCAGATGGTTAGTTCAGAAATCGGACGGGCGATACTAGCGCCATCAAGCCAATTCTCTCGATGCGCCGTCAAATACATTGTCTTAAATTACGGAATAATCTAGCGAATAATAATAATAATATATATTTATTTTAGACCAACATATGGATCATTGAGTTTGTTAAAATTCAAAAACTTATTCTAGTATTAGTAATCAATTAATGAAAAAAATGAATGAATTAATGAAATGAATGAATGAATGATTTGATTAGTTTACTGAACACTGCTGTTAATGATTTTCGGGATTTTTAAACTATGGTTAAAACGGCATGAAAATCCGTCCAGATATACTTTATCGCGAGCAGATAGACAAACGTGAGGACATTGTTTTATACATAAACAAAATGACATCTATTACCTTTGCGGGGTAAAGGCTAAGGTAACAAGACCTGAAGGCTACGTTTAGCATGATTTTGGGTCTATAGGTGGAAAGGGGAATCAATATAGTGATGGGTTGCTAGCCGGCACCTATAACAGGATTCCTGAGATTTTCGACCATTCCTTCGATAGGTTTTTACCTGCGCGAGAAGAGAAGCAACTGGTGCATTCTATGTTTTTTCTTTGTTCTTAGACCACGAGTCTTTGTTTTGATAATACTTATGTAGTGATGGTGCACCTGTTTACTGTTATTTTTAGTGCAACGCAATCGTGGCAAAGTGAGATGCGGTAACAGGCTGCCTTACTAAGGATAAACCTCGTCATCCTCGTTTCATTTCATCAGAGATAAGCTTTGGTGCTTCGGGGGTAAAATGAGGAGTGGGTGGCAACAAACAATTTCTCCGCGCTTAAGTATTTGATTCCTGTTGTATTTTTTTTTGTTGTAATTTGACGATAGAGAAGATACAATACGATTATTTATTTAGTTGTTGTTTGTTCTAATGACACCTTTTCATTTAGGTGAATAACCGTGTCTGTTTTGCTTAACTTGGCGGCGGCACTCCCGTGCCCCTAAAATTAACTTGCACAAAAAGTTTGTAAAATTAAACTTAACTACTTATTTATACTTTTGCTGCTTATTTGTATTATTTTAACAGGCAACTTGCTACTTAATTTTAAAATCTAGCGAGAGCAGGCGGATGCTCGCGTTAGCTCATTGTAAAAGTCCCGTTAGATGGCGCTATAATCAATTTTATTGGTTTTTTGTAGTTTTTAGAAGATTCTTAATACATTTATAGATTATCAATTAATTTGCGCACACAATTCAATACGGCCGATTTTTTGAGACTACACTCAAATGGTAATTATGCACCAATTCGGAGAATAGCTGCACAAACGCTGGTGTCATTAACGGCCTTATACAGATACTAGGTCTTACACACACATGCAAATAGGAGGCACTAGCGGGTGGAAAAATATTGCAACACCTTGCTAAGCTGTTAGCGTAACTTTTCACGTTATATTTACGTTTTTATATCAACTTTACTTTTACCAGAAATTTTACAAATCTATACGTACAAAAGTAAGTCGTGTTATTTTAACTATTGATAACTTTGGAATAGCTGCACGGATTTTTATGATTATTGATTTGTTGGCTTTCTCTCTTCCACGAATAGCTGAATATCTAATCAAAAATATGAAAAATGCACAAAAAAACTTTAATTTTTCGTATGCAGCGCCATCTCAGACAAAAACTGACTTTAAGGCGAAATATTTTTTACTAGCTCAGCTAGTTATAAATATTACATATGAGTCTAGCAGATGCAAATATGTGAATCAATGCCACCTTTAACCCTTTTTGAATACCAGGGAGTCAATTTTTTTGTACTTTGTTAGAATGAGGGCTATCGTATTTGTACTCACTAGTTGGCGCCACTGTAGAGTAAGGTATATCACATTATTCAGGATTTCTTTTAATTAATATTTAATAGCAAGCTATTTATTACCCACAGTGTTGCACAGTCCTATCTTATCTTCTAAATTAGCTGCCATTTTATTTGCCTGCTTAATTTGGCTCCTAATTTTCGTAACTCTTCTTTTCTCTTTTAATAAACCTGTCGTAGGTATGTCTGCGATAATAATCGGAAGGAAACAATCTTAATAACACTAAAAATCCGTTATGTAAAGCCGGATTATCAACTTGTAGGTACTACTAATTTTACGTTTCTGTATAATACCTCACGTTAAAATAGCGCCTCTAGCGGCAAATTCATATGCCGTCATTGCTAGTATCTTCAAAGTACCTATCAGTATGTAGGAACCTATTCATATTTGATATTCGTTCATACGTAGAGACATCATCATCACCATCGTCTGACATTTATTAATACTCTTATGCATTATAACTTATAAAAGCGTTTCGTGTGGGGCATCTAAACAGCTAGCGCCGTAAGGTAGGTATTGTCGTTTCGAGTCAGGCGCGCCTTTCGTAAATAGGTAACTTGAGAATGAGCCTAGTTGCAGCGATGAGACGAAGTCACTCGTGCTAGCCATTCGGATCCTTTCACCAAAATGCATTGCAGTATAGGTTCAGACAAAGGAAATAATTACGCATAGCGGGTAGGGACTACGTCTGAATGCTTCTAGGCCTAAGGGTTTAGTTAGGGGTTGGTTAGATAATTTTGTTCCAGAGTTGTGAGCTGCCTTTTTTAAGTTATGTCCTTATGTCATCATAATTCATATTTATAATAATTCATCGTATAGCGCATAAAAGGAAAAAATAATATTAGATAATTATGATGACTTTGCAATAGGTAGGTACGTCAAATAAAATAATGACAACTCCAAAACAAATCTAATCCATCTGAACTCGCTTTTACTTACTATAATACTTACTTCCACAAAAGTCCAACTTCATCCGTCGATGGTTTTGATTAGCGTTGCCTAGAGTGGGATAAAGCAGAGTACTACGGTGTCTAGTCCACACGCGAAAAAATAAAATTGCAGCTCGACGCGTATTATATCAGCGCTTTCCTCATGAGCCTACTCTACATATATATATTATGCGCAACTAGTTGTGCCATTAGGAATTTCGGGTCAATAAAAATAAGAATTCTCATTTGAGATAGTAAAATTAGGTTAGGTTCATTAGGTATTTTCAAATACCCGAAGGGCAAACTGAATAGAAATAGGAACCCCGCTGTCGACCTTACGGAGGAGTGAAATTCCTAAAAGCACAACTAGTTGTGCATAATATAGAGTAAGGCCCATGAGGAAAGCGTCATACATTTAGTCAGAAATCGTGTGCATAAAAATGAGATAAAATTTTGTTAGCGTCGTGCAGCTATTGCGTCTGTACTGCGTGTCGACCAGTGAACCAGAACCATATTTTTTTCGATCTTTCTCGTGATCTACCTACAGGTTGTCCACCTGGTTTTTGATGGAGCTCCGCTCTTGGGCGGAGCTCCTTTTTTCTGGGTATTGGAAGCTGGGTATTGGTTTTCCGGGTGGACAAATTAGGTGGGCCACGGGTAAGTCCCTATATTTTTCTAATTGGTATAGTAGGTAGATATTCGACTTTGTGTTTGATATCTAAAGTCGAAAAAACGTGCACGCTGCCATAGTACCTATGGCGTAATGGCTACTACGAACGAAATCATTCGACTCATAAGTAAATGCGCCACGCAACATGTGGTATGCGCACACGGGCTAATTTATCAAAGCGCTGGTAGTTAAAAAAAAGATATTTTTCAAATAAAACTTTCAATTTGATTTGATACCAAATACCAGTGAGATGTCACTTTTGAAATAATTTGTATCACTATTCTATTCAGTATTCATAAACATTTGACACGCTGTAACAGGAATACGAATAGTTTTATTCGTACTATGTACTTATTCCTGGGTAGTGGTAGTGACAAATCAAGTCCTGACACATTGTTGAACTTTATCACAGCAAATGTCTTAGTGAAGTTTCATTTTGATTGAACTGACAAGAAAATTCACTGTGCTGTTGACCGCGTTGATCGTGAAAACGTTCTACTGTAGGTTAGAAATATAGGAACCCGACCCGGAGCAAACTCGGAGTAAAAGCGTTTTCAGTCAAATTTCACGAAATTTTAGTTTGACGGAGATTCAAGTCTCTTGATACCTATTTTTTCATTTGGGCATAATTCCCTCAGAATTAAATGCTTCCAGTAATGATCAAATTTATATTTTTCTATTTCTATTATGTTTTCTAAATGCGATAAGTTCTTTGAAATAACACACACTGACTAGTTATTGATAACTATGCCTAACTAATTATAATTCTGAGAGAGTTATGCTCATACAAAAACCATACCAAGATACTGAAAATTCATACTAAAATTTTGTGAGAAGTAACTACCTCCTAAAACTACTTTTTCCTCAAGTTTTCCTGCAGGGCTCTTTTATTGATAGTACATACATACTTAAATCACGTCTTTAACCCTTACGGTGTAGACAAAGCCTAAGGTAACAAGACCTAAAGGCCACGTTTAGTATGATTGTGGGCGTATAGGTGGAAAGGAGAATCAAAATGAGCGATGGGTTGCTAGCCTGTTGATTGATAGTATATACATATACCTATGAACAAATGATCAAACTATTGTTAGAAGGTACGAAATGGGACCCGTTGTATAGGCAGTCCCACGTATAGTCAATACCTAAGGAAATAAGACGAAAAATACAAGCATTTCCAAATACACGAGTCTCTCAATACGAAACTCAAAATATTTAATAATTTATTAAAAGATGTCACGAAATTGTAGTTTGTACAGTCACCAGCATAAATAAATGATCATTTTTGTACCTTGTCGCTTACAGTCGTTACATGATTTCGTATGGTTTTTCAAACATGACTTTAAAGTGACAAGGTACAAAAGTGATCACTTATTTATGCTGGTGACTGTAGATCACGTAACATATTCAATAAATAAAATTTTACACGAGTGATTATTCATAAGTTTCATAATTTAATGGAAATTTGCCACTTACAATAATATTTTTTATATGCATACAAAAAACAATCATAACTTATTTTCCTACTTGGCATTATTTATTTATTTATTATTTTTCAGTTTGGTATTAAAATATTGCAAATAGTATCATTAAATGATACCTGTCATCATTATCATCATCATCATCATCATATCAGCTGTAGGACGTCCACTGTTGGCCATAGGCCTCCTTCATACAGCTCCCGTTGCCTCGGTTGGAAGCGGCTTACATCCACCGTGAACCTGCGACTTACGGTAGGTACCTATACGATTGCGTTTGATACCTACGTAAAAAACTACGTAAAAACTTGGACGGTGATATTAATATCACCCTGTATCATACAGTTTCCTTTTGCTTTAATGGTCATAGGTAATGAGAACATGAAAGACGGACGAAAAGACTTCAAGTCTTCAGAACAGGGTTGACAAAACTCCGCTGTTGGACATCTGGCAATTCACGGTCTTGAATTTTCTCTAGTTATTTTTATTTCATTATGTTATGTTATTACAAATTACGGTAATAAAAATCTACAGAATGTTTCATGTGATTTAGAAACAACAATTTTTTTTTATCATCACACCAGCAGTAAACTTTTTGCCCTTCTTGCACAATAATAGCAAGTAAGATACGCTCGCGTCCAGTGGATGTTTGCTTCACTTATTTCCTGTTACTGGAGACAAAAATTAAGTACCTTCCGAATCCAATGTGAATCTGAAAAATTATTCTACAGTCAGTACTACAAAAGGATATAGATGGATGGGCGGACGAATGGATGAATAATATTTATAATGACAGACAAACAGACAGACAGATTTACATACAAACAGATGGACAGTGACGAACGGATAGAGGGTCGGACGCACAGACAGACATATGAACGGACGGACGGACGGATGATTGGACGCACAGACAAACAGACAGACAGACGGACGCACGGACAGACGGACAAACAGAAAGACAAACGGACGGACGGACAGTCGGTCATATGCACATACAAACAGACAGATGGACAGACGGACGGACGGACGGATGATTAGACGCACAGATTAACAAGCAGATGGACGGATGGACGGATGGTTGTTCGGATGCACAGACAAACAGACAGCCGGATGGATCGTCGGACGCATAGACAGACGAATAGACAAACAGACAAACGAACAGACAGACAGACAGACATACATACAGACAAACAGACGAACAGATAGATAGAAAGGCAGACAGAAAGAAATAAAGAAAAAGTTAATTTATGACAATTACAAAAGTAGTTAAAAAAACAAAAGTAAGTACCTATATAAACATACAAAGCTAAAAATAAAACCTACAGATAAATAAATTGTCACAAAATGGTCCAGAAGAATTGACAGACGGAAAGACAGACAGACAAAATAAGTGCTTCTACAATGGTTCCTTTTTTTCTATTTGTTTATTTTACTTACCTTTCTTATACCTTTCTATAATGCATACATACATACGTATAGTTTTTAATTATCATTTTGACGGCAAATTCGGTATTCGGACGCCGGTCGGATACTCTGTAAAATATGCACATACATACACAAATCACGTCTATCCCTTACGAGGTAGACAGAGCCTAAGGTTACAAAACCTTAAGTCCATCAAGAACAAGCATGATTGTGGGCGTATAGGTGGAAAGCGGAATCAAACTAGTGATGGATTGCCGTATCGCCTATAATATGATTCCTAAGATTCTTGCATTTACCATCTGCGCGAGAAGCGAAACAACTAAAATACGTGTGTATTTGTGTTGTCCTGTATTTACCTTTTTCATGTGTTTTATGTACAATAAAGAGTTATACATACATACATTCCAGACCAGCATGAAAATGAGTAAAAAATAACTACCTAATATGGGTAAAAAAACTATAAAGTTAGGACAGACGGACAGATAGACAGCCATAGACGGACGAATTTGAACAATGTGGCCATAAAATAAACCATGGTACAGCATGAACTTGGTAATAGTTAAGCTCCTTTGTGTTCCGAACACCAAAGACTGGACAAGTGTGGGTCGGACTCTCGCACCGAGGGATTCGTACAAATTCGGCAAGTAAATATAAAATCCAGTGTTAGCAGAGCCCTGCCTCCTAAGCAAGATGTACTCTTTATGAGGTAATTTTATATTTGTTATTTACATACTTAGACTCACAAAAATATTCTGTTTTTAGTATTTGATGTTAGAGCGGCAACAGAGAAACGTAATTTTTGAAAATTACAACTGTTGCTAGACAATCACAATAGCTGACAGCCATATCACGGTTCATGAGATACAGCATGGTGACACAGACAGACACGACAGACAAACAGACAGACGGACAGTGGCTTCTAAGCAAAATGTAAGCAGTGTGAGGTCATTTGGGTTGTATGTATTTAAGTATGTATTTACCTACATTATACAAGTATGTTTATCCGTTGCCTGGTACCCATAGTACAAGCCTTGTGCTTAGTTTGGGACTGGGTCAATTGGTGTAATTTGTCCCATGATATTTATTTATTTATTTTACATTGGTTACTTTACTTACATAGACAGATGGACAAAAATATATTGTTTTAGTATTTGTTGTTATAGCTGCCACAGAAATACATCATCTGTGAAAATTTCATCTATCACGGTTCATGAGATACTATACAGCCTGGTGACAGACAGACGGTACATACAGACAGACAGACGGACAGTGGAATCTTAGTAGGTAATTAGAGTCCCGTTTTCACCCTTTGGGTACGGAACCCTAAAAAACCTGGTCAATAGCAAGTTCGATTACTCGCACTACAGATTCCTCTGAGTTCTAAAAATTATAATTAGACGTAAACGTGATGCATCATGCATGGATGGTTGTTACTCTTTCTGTTGATGAGTTTCCAACAGCGGGAACGATACCAGAATTTCACTTCAAGATTACTGTAGTACTTCTTACAAGTCTGACTTACTTACAAGTACTTATGCCAGATTTCACGTCAATCTGATCAATAAGAAGTGGGTCAAAATTCACTTCCAAGATTTGATTACATGCAGACACTGGGACTGTGCACTTCAATTGCGTTTACAAAATATTTTGTGCCAATCTGACACAAACGTTGAAGTATTGTATCTTAAAAAAATATTATGATTAATTGATAAGTACATACCTGTACGTCCGAATAAATGCCTTCGCTGCGTAAAATATCGTAGCTCGTAACATCTTTTACTTCCAATTGACTTCAATTTATTTCGAATAAAATGATTATTTTTATTTTGAGAAACCACGTTCTGTCAATCATTAGTTTATGACAATTTCATGTCATTGTTTTTTTAATTACCCTTCTAGCCAGGTTTTTGACTCGCATGTTTTTTTTTTAATGTTCTATAATTGAGAAAACCTATTTACTCGGCCTATTTTGTATTTAGCACCTGTCCGGATTTTAAAATCATTGCCGTGGTGTATGGCTGTGTTTTGATGCAGAGGTTTAGGGTTCGATTCTCGTGAGAAGCATTCGTGTAATTAACTAGAAGAACTTTTTTATTTTAATAGGTGTAATTTCTGTAGTTGAGTACCTTTTTTTAGTACATAAGGCAAAACATGTTATAAGGTGGCAATATGACTGCGAGGCGCCACCATCTATGCCAAAGTAATAAGCACGTGTGATCCTAATACTAAAGTACTAGTACACTTACTAGGTATGAAAGCTTTGCCAAGTTTAGGTTTGATAATGGGCATAAATTGCCCTAAATCAACCTGCTAAGTTTGTGGTTGTTTTAAAACCACTTAGGTAGTACCTAGCTTCTTTGATTTGGTTTGACTAGAAAAATATTGAATTTAACTTAAAGTTTCCTACATCTCAATGAGATGGTCTTACTCACTTCAAATTTGTAAATTATTAAAAAAATGTTTATAAAATATAAAAAAATGAAATGCGGCCTCGGGATTTGAACTTGGTCACTTACTATTCAGTTCTTTGAGTCATAACCACTGAGCCACATTAGTGGTCACGTGACTGTTCGAAATAGTCGATTGGTTTTTACAACTATTTTTATTTGACACTAGCTACTCACACTATTGTAAAATGCATCGAAATTTACTGCATCGTACTGCAATTTAGGTATGATAAATGCACACCTTTTTGTAATTTGCGCACACAATTTATCCATATCTAACTATCCTCAAAAAACCGCATTAAAATTAAGCCTGTGGACGAAATGCAGCTGCACGGAAGATTTGTATGGAAGAGCAACCCCCTTAAGTGATTGTTCTGAAAAGATTGGCAGCTTTCAAGTGTCCAGATTCACTGCCGAGAAAAGCAGTTAAAGAACATTCTTGCCTGAAATTCCAGAGCTATAAATATTTGTCTAATACCTACCGTAATACTGAAGCCTATTTACGACTAACATTACAATACAATACAATACAAATACTCTTTATTGAACACCACAAATCAGTACAAAACAAACACACAACATACACATAACAATAACATAACATAACATTACAACAACAATAACATAACATTTTGTATAAGTACTGGCTTAGCGCGCTCAGCGTAATGCATAATGTTGAAAAGAAACATAACAAAAACTAATAATTTTACCACGTTCACCTCAATATGGCAATGATAGGTACTTGAATAGTCAATATCTTTCCGAACTTTAAACGTCCATAACACGGCTATAACGTCACATAAACGTAGTTATTCGTGCTCGCATGAAATACGTGGTTTGGGTATTTGTGTTTTACAATTCTGGCAGTTTATTGAAATGGCGCGTTTACTGGCCGCCAGCGTTCGTATTAAACAACTGATATACCTTTGAATTTATAATAATGTAGGCTCGTAGTTTATGATGTAGGTTCGTACAAATTGAGGTACCGTTGCGTAATACCTTCCTAATAGTATCATTAATATACAGGGTCACGTTGTATTGTTTTCCGGGTGAAACGCAGCCATCGTAATTTTTTAAGCATATTAATGAAAAGAGGTATGAGGTTTAGAGGTATGTCAGGATCGTAGCAAGTGGAACAAAATAGTCTCTGCCTACCCCTGTGGGAAACAGGCGTGACAGTATGTATGAATGTATGTATGTATTAATGAAAAAAATCTGTTAACGCATGTGTATCTATATCAGCACGTATTTAAAAAAAAAGTTCTCCACCACGTCTGTCTGTTTGTTGACGATAAAGTCATAAACTAATTTTACTAAACGGATTGCTGGAAGAGCCAGGAAAAGTGAAGCTGGGTTGAAAATTTTAACTGTTCACGAAGTCGCGGGAAACAGCTACCCAGTTAAGTTTAATATATAGGATATAGGACAAGTTAATAGCGACGTCGTAATCAGTACAAGGATGCAGAACACTTTGTCCATGTTCATTCAGCATTTTTGATGTGATTCACCGAAATGAAGGAGAAATCATTTCGGTGTTGTGTCACCGCTACCCTCGTCAACACCCTTTGAGTGCATCGTCGCGGCGGCAAGCATCGTGAGAGCGGGTCATACGATCCGGCCTTAACCGGTTCTAGCCGGAAGAGCTGTTACTAAGATAAGATAAGATAAGATAATGTTTATTTGCAGAAAAAAACATTTGACCCGTACGAATTGCAGGGTCCTTGCCTTAAAAGTTTGAAATATTTGATTGATTCAAGCTATTGTCGTGATTTTAAGATCCTATAATCATAACCTGTATCTAAACAAAATAATGTAAGTGTACATATTTATTTATTTATAACTAGCTGTTGCCAGCGACTTCGTCTGCTAAGAATTCGTTTATCGCTATCCCGCGGGAACTACGCAATTTTCCGGGATAAAAAGTAGCCTATGTGCTATTCCAGACTTTTCTCTATCTATGTGCCGAATTTCATCCAGATCCGTTGGGCCGTTCAGGCGTGATTGAGTAACAAACAAACATCCATCCATCCATCCATACTTTTGCATTTATAATATTAGTTAGACTAGTTAGATTTACAATAATCACAGTCGCATTTATAATAATCTCGTACAACATACCTATATCAAATTTCTAAACGACACTAAAAATTTAGAACACAGAAAAATCCGCAAAGTAAAGCTATGGCCGGGAATCGAACCCGGGTCCTCGTCATTCCGTGACGCGTGCACCTCTACACCACCCATAGCAGGTAAAAATAAAGGCAAGCTCAACGGATAAGATAACCATTTAAAATAATCATTTGCTTCACACGCGTCAACCCTCGTCCAACTATTCAAACACTCAAGTTCGAATTTCACACTAATAGCTCACATGCCATCTCGTTCGTCACATCCCGAGCTGAAAGGGACACCGCAGCGTGTCCGGCAGCCGCGTCGCCGTCGGATTGCCTCCGCCGGCCAATCGGAACGTGCTCCGATCGCTTGCAGCCTTATAATTGAATGCACGTGCAACCATTTACCCTTTTCGTAGCTGGGATTGGTTTGTAGTTTGAAATAGGACAACAATGTAGGTCGCTACGGCCCTTGAAGTGCCTAGCGTGAAAAGGCAAAAGTAGTGAGGGTTGAAAAAGTTTTAACAAGATTTCTTTACGTCTGTTTTTACTCTACGTCGACTAAAAAGCCGAAAGAATGCTCCGACAATTGTGTGTGTTCGTTTCGCTGCCGCCGGGGCGACCGCTCTCTGATGAACGACTACAGATTAGTCCGAAAAAATTGTCGGAACATTCTTTCGGCTTTTTATACGTGAGTTATCCGTTTTGTTGTAATTTAATTATGTTTGAGTCTCACGGTAGTTTCATGTTAAAAGTCTACGTCGACTTTTACAGCCTTATTCAAAAAAAGTTAGAGGCTCGCTATAAGCTCGCTATAGGACCGATGCAAAAAACATGATTCATAAACGTCAATTAGCGCTAATCAGTCCATCAAGGCTCTGTTAAGTCTTCGGAAAGTTATCGGAGCGTAGACCCTACTTTATCTCTCTGCTAACTCACAAAATGGCCGCCACAAAATGTGAACAGCTGACTTTGGCAAGAGCAAAACCATACGCAAGACAGTTTTTTTTGTTTTAAGTTTTTATCCCCTCCGGGAAAGGTAAAGGAAACTAGATCCACACTGCCTAGTCTGTCGTGTTAATTCGCTGCTTTCCCGGTAATTCGCTGCCACTGCTGTCATTTTTTTTTTAATTCACTAAAAGACCTTTTTTGGTCTATGATTTGTCAAGGTGACAACATAACGCGTCTAATCCATTCATCAACAGCTCATTAGCTAACAGACTGCTAGCAAGCGTTTATGAATCATACTTTTTAACAACTGTCAAATAAGCTTAATCAGTTTGTTAACTAATAGACTGATCAAACCTCAATTAAGGATTTTTTATGAATAAGGCTGTTATTCTTTAACCTCAGGCCAAATAAAAATCAAGACTTAGTCTTGCCAACGGCGCAGCGAGGCCGGCTTAAACTAGGTACGCCTTAGTTTATGTATGTATGTGTATTATCTGTATATATAAAACTGTTCCGTTACTAAGTGACTGACAGACAACGCGCAGCCTAAACCACTGGACCTAGAAACTTGAAATTTGGCACACATATACCTTGAGTATCCCAGAGGAGCACTAAGAAGGGATTTTTCGAAATTCCCACGGGATAGGGAATAAATGAGGCTTATATATTTTTCAGTAAAACTGTAATAACTAGACTCTTCAAATTTAGCACACATGTAGATGATCGTAACACTAAAAAACTATTTTCAGGATTTTTTGATATTCCCACGGGATAAGGAAAAAATGGGATTTATATGTTCGATTCAGAGTGACTGATTGACAACGCACCGCCTAAACCACTGTACCTAGGAACTTGAAATTTGGCAGACGTATATCTTGAGTATCCCAAAGGAGCGCTAAAAAGGATTTTTTTTTAAATTCCCACGGGATAGGGAATAAATGAGGCTCATATATTTCTCAGTAACAGTAATAACTAGACTCTTCAAATTCGGCACACATGTAGATGATTGTAACACTAAAAAACTGATTTCAGGATTTTTTGATATTCCCACGGGATAAGCAAAAAATTAGATTTATATGTTCCATTCAGAGTGACTGACAGACAACGCACAGCCTAAACTACTGGACCTAGGAACTTGAAATTTGGCAGACGTATATCTTGATTATCCCAACCCAAAAGAGCACTAAGAAGGGATTTTTTGAAATCCCCACGAGTTAGGAATTAAATGAGATTTATATATTTCTCAGTACATAACTGTAATAACTAGACTCTTCAATTTTGGCACACCTGTAGATGATTGTAGCACTAAAACATGTTCTCCGGGAAAATGCGAAATTCCCGCGGGACAGAATAAGTGCATTCAACTTTGGGGCTGTTTCTAAAAATCTAAATATATACAAGAAGAAACTGACTGACTGACGTATCAACACACAGCCTAAACCGCTGGTTCTAGAGATTCAAAATTTGGCATGTAGGTTCCTTATAAAGGTCTAGGGGTGCACTAAGAAATAATTTTTCAAAATTCGATCCCTAAAGGGGTTAAATGGGTGTCCAAAGTTTGTATGGGGAAACAAGATTAGACTATTCGAAACTTCACAGGAGTATTCCTGACGATAAATGAGTAAACACCTCTTTCAGGTTTTTTGAAAATTCAACTCCTAAAAGGGGGAAATATGGTGACAAAATCTGAAAATCAACATGGGTATTTGTTTGTACGGTTTACGGGTCGCTGATTACGAAAACAAAAACACACGTTCCTATTTTTGGAAATTTCCACGGAAACGGGAATAAACGGGATTTATACATTCGATTTCGTGTGACCGACTACGTAACTATAATAACTAGAGTCTTCAAATTTCGTACACAAGTAGGTCATTACATAACTAAGAAAGCAATTTCCACGGGATAAGGAAAAAACGGGATTTATATACAGTTCTACAGGATCTGGTCGTAGAAAATTGAAATTATAGAAGTATTACAGACACTACAAAAGGATTTCCCGAAATTCTGACGGAAACGAACGGAAAAAAACGGGATTTTTTGTAATACTGGTCTTAGAAAGTTGAAATTTAGCATGTAGGTTGTTGATCAGTGTGGGGAAGCATTAAGATACAATTTTCCGAAACGGGAAAACGGGACTTTTCGTTTTACTGGTTGTGGAAAGCTGAAATTCGGCATGTAGGTTGGTTGATGAGTGTAGAGGAGCATTAAGAGACAATTTCTTGAAATTCCCACGAGAACTGGAAAAACGGGACTTTTCGTTTTATTCGTTGTAGAAAGCTGAAATTCGACATGTAAGTTGCTTGGGGAGTGTAGAACATTAAGAAAGGACTTTTCAAAATTCTCACGGGAACAGGAAAAAACGGGATTTTTCGTTTTACTGGTCGTAGAAAGATGAAATTTGGCATGTAGGTTGCTTGAAGAGTGTAGAGGGAAGCTATAACTGAGCATTTCCCGAAATTCTTACGGGAACGGGAAAAACGGGACTTTTCGTTTTACTGGTTGTAGAAAGCTAAAATTCGGCATGTAGATTGCTTGGAGAGTGTAGTGGAGCATTAAGAGACGACTTTCGAAAATTCCCACGGGAATGGGCAAAACGGAATTTTTCGTTTTACAGGTCGTAGGAAGCTGAAATTTGGCAAGTGGGTTGCTTGGGGAGTGTAGGGTAGCATTAAGAGAGCATATACCGAAATTCTTACGGGAACGGGATAAAAACGGGATTGAAATAGGTACTGGTAAAAGCGAGAGAAGCCGCGGGCAAAAGCTATTTGAAAATAAATGAAGTCTACGCGGACGAAGTCGCGGGCAAAAGCTAGTATTTAATAAAAGATTGTTTGCGAGATCTTTGAGGGTTTATTTTAAAGTAAAACTTTACAAATAATATTTTAATATTATTGAAATCTACCGGAGATGCGTCACCCGTGTTCATGTATAAGCAAGAGAGAGGGAGGGGCGATGTTAGAAAGAGAGGTTACAAATAATGACAGCTTAGGCTGCGTTCCGTTACTACATCTTCCCCTTTTCCATAAAAAAACAATATTTATATAATTCCAAATTTTAAACTAGCTATGTGACATTAATGACATTATAGGTACAGTGTGACACATCTAATAGAAATTAAGTTATACATTCTTAACTTATATTTATACTTATATTTATTATCCCCTTTAATACAAAACAACAAAAAAAAACTAAGTAGCTCTCACATAGTAGGCCTATGTTCCTATGTAGCTACACATTCAACCAGCAGCAGCGAGGTCATCACTGGTGCAACACCAAGTCTATGCACTACGAATATGGAAAGAGGTTCTTGTGTAATTTACATTATTCTTACATAAGATATCATATGATCTAAAACCATTGTATTTAACTACTTTACCTTCCAACCATACATTTTTATTAATATCTTTTTTGAACCAAACATTTTGTCCAATCTCAAATCCTGTTTTATTTCTAGCAGTCTTATTGTAATTTCTTATATTTCTACTCACAGTCTTATCAAATTGCGGTTTGACATTGTCATTAAGTTTTGGTTTCAAATAATTATAGGTAACAACAAGTTTCGTTTTTAAGTTCCTATTCATTAGTAATTCACTAGGAGAAAAATTTGTGCCAGAAACAGGTGAGGCTCTATACTGGAGTAAAGCTACTCTAAAATCTGTCTTATCCTCGTGACATTTTAATAACATTTTTTTACCAATTTGGACTCCACGTTCAGCCATGCCATTAGCCTGAGCATATCGGGGACTAGTATAGGTGAATTTAAAGCCCCATTCCTCAGCAAATAGTTTGCATTCTCTTGAATCAAATGGCACATGGTCTGAGACTATTTCTCCTGGTATGCCAAAGTTACAAAATACATCTATAAGAGCGTTTATTACAGACTTAGCACTTTTACTACTTAATAATTTAATATCCAACCATTTTGAAAAATAATCATAGATCACTAAATAACTTTTACTTCTGAAGTCCATTATATCAATGGCAAGTTTCCAAAATGGCAAGGTAGGTATATCGTGTGGCAATAACGGCTCTTTAACATTACTATTGTGATAAGTTTGACAGGTAAAACATTTTCTTACAAATTCTTCGATGTGACTATCCATTTGAGGCCAGTAATATAATTTTCGGGCAAGCTGTTTCATTTTAGACATGCCTAAATGCCCTTCATGTAACTTTCTCATAAAACATAGTCTCAAACTTCTTGGTAAAATTAACCTGTCGTTCAAAAATACTAATTTACTGTCTTCTGAAAGTTCACCTCTTAATTTATAGTAATTATTTAAATAATCTGGAATATTCTTAGTATCCTTAGGCCATCCATTTTTTATAAATTCAGTTAACTTTGACAACTCAACATCTTGTGAACTTTCTGAAATTAATTCTTTTTTCTGCTCTTCGGTACATTCTAAATATTGAGCTAAGCCAACACAATGTATGACTTCATACATGTAGGTATCATCAGTGTCTTTACAATCCTGATATGAGCGTGACAGTAAATCCGCAATATACATAAATTTTCCTTGTAGGTATTTAAGCTCAATATTATATTTAAGTAATTTTAATTTTAGTCTCTGTAATCTTGGGGAGGGAACCTCATGCAAATGTTTTCTTAATAAACTTTCTAGTGGCTTGTGATCATTCACTACCGTTACTTTATGCCCATATATAAAGTAATGAAATTTGCGTGTTGCCCATACTACACTTAGTAATTCTTTTTCTATTTGAGAGAAGTGTCTTTCTGATGGAGATAAACTTCTCGAAGCAAAGCACACTGGTTGACCATTTTGGAGGAGACAACAACCAATACCATTTTGAGACGCGTCACTCTGAATAACGATGGGCAATTTAGTATCAAAATTCTGTAAGATTGGTGCTTCACTTATTTTGTTTTTAATATTATTGAAAACATTCTCATGAGTCTCCGTCCACAGCCATGTAACATCTTTTTTTAATAATAATTGCAGAGGTGATGCAATATCAGCCAGATTGGGTACAAATTTTCTTAAATAATTAACCATTCCCAGAAATACTTGAAGTTCTTTTTTAGTATTAGGACTTTTAATATTAATAATGGCATTGACCCGCTCTGGGTCTATTTTCATGCCTTTTTCTGAGAATATGTGACCAAAATATTTTACTTCTTTTAATTTGTATTGGAATTTGTTTTTGTTAAAGCGAACATTATGTATTTTAGCACGTTCAAAAACTTGATTCAATATTGCATCATGCTCTTCTTCTGTCTCACCACATATTAGTAAATCGTCACAGTAAACAATTACACCTGGTATGTCTCCAAAAGCAGTTTCACTGTACTTTTGGAAGACTTCCGGGGCGACTGAGATTCCAAAGGGACATCTAAGAAATTTATAGCACCCAAAGGGGCTATTGAATGTGCACAACTTACTAGAATCCTCAGTTAATTTAATGTTGTAGAACCCATCTGATAAATCTAGCACAGAGAAAATTTTCTTTTTACACAATTGTGGAATGATTTCATCTAAGGTTGGAATTAGGTGGTATTCTCTAATTAAAACATTGTTTAAATCCTTTGGGTCTAGGCAAATTCTGAGTGAACCATCTTTCTTTTCAATTATTACCAAATTACTAACAAAACTCTCAGGGTGATCTACCTTCGCTATGACTTGGTGTTCCACCAGTGCTTCCAACTTGTCTGCGAGGCGCGTCAGGAGTGCATTCGGCACCCGACGGGGGGGACGCACCACTGGCTCCACTCCAGGTTGAATGCGTAACTTCAGAGGATTTTTAAACTCCCCCACACCCTGAAACAGTTCAATATTATTATTAACAATGGTATCTTTAGAATTATTTGAGCGACTAGCATTTATCTCATTAATATTATTATTACTTAACAATTTTAATTGCACTAGTGAACCTATCCCAAGGATCGGCCTCACTTTTTCTTTGATAATTATAAACTCAGTATTAAAAGTTTCATCATTGATACTAGAAAACACTTTAAGTGCAACTTTCCCTATTGGCATAATTTTGCCACCCCCAAAGACCTCTATTAATGTTCTTGTCTCAGACAACTTTATGTTGTTATCATCATTGACAATTTTCTTAAGGTCGTTTAGTGAGATCACATTGATCTGAGCCCCCGTATCACATTTAAAACAAACTTTCTTATTCTCCACCCTTAAAAACTCAGTCCACTCCTTCTTATTTAAATCTATTGAGCAGACTAGTCACAAATCATGTATGTTATTGCTACCATCTTCCTCATTAATATTATGCACTTGCCTTTTTGAAAAGCTATTATAAAAAGTGCAGCCAACACTGAAATGGTTCATCTTATTACATTTCTGACATACTTTTCCATGAGCAGGACAACTCTGTGGTCCGTGCTCTGTGTTACATTTTTTACACAAATAATAATTTTTGTTATAATTGTGATTCTGAGTATATTTAGTATTATTATTATTGCTCATACTATTGGGAAACTTGTTCTTATTATTTTGGTACTTAGCTTTAGATTCCCAGGTTGTAGCATGCTGCTGTTGATGCTGGGATGAAGTCTTCGCCTGGACTGCATGCACCTCCGGGTTGTTCAATCGCTTCACGTGGTTCATGGAGAGCTCCGCAGACCTGCAGATATCGACTGCCTTCTCCAGACTCAGGTCCTTTATTTCCAGAAGCTTCTGCTGCATTCGCTGATCCCGAATCCCAATCACAATTCTATCCCGGAGCATTCTGTTCTTCTGTTGCTCGAAATTGCAGTTTTCCGCCAATTTTCTAATAGCAGTGTAAAACGCGTCGAAAGTCTCCCCTTCTTCTTGATTTCGTTTGTTCAAATTATAACTGTTTATGACCTCGTTTTGTTTGGGCTTGAAGTAGTTGTCAAAAATGGCCATGATTTCTTCCAATTTAACCTTGTCCGTGTCTTCTGTTTTCAGTGTGTTTAAATACAAATCCTGCGCTTGCTGGCCGATGCAATTTAGTAGCATTGCCGCTTTTCTTGTTTCTGCTAACCTTTCGTAACCGGCCGCCATCATGTAAATTTTAAAAGATTGTTTGAATCGTTGCCATCTTGGCCAACAATCCTCGATGTCATCCAAAAACATCTCCTGGGGCATTCTACATTCGCCCGCACAAACATTGTCCATTTCCACCTTTTGTCCTTGTGATTCCACCGTTGTTCCTTGTGGATTGTCTGGCATTCTTAATAGTTTTTGAAGGTGGCGGCCATACACTTTTAGGTTACCTTACTTAATCCGTTTTAATCTTGTTGGAACTCGTTCTTCTTCGACTGCGCCATGTATTATATTTAATAAAAGATTGTTTGCGAGATCTTTGAGGGTTTCTTTTAAAGTAAAACTTTACAAATAATATTTTAATATTATTGAAATCTACCGGAGATGCGTCACCCGTGTTCATGTATAAGCAAGAGAGAGGGAGGGGCGATGTTAGAAAGAGAGGTTACAAATAATGACAGCTTAGGCTGCGTTCCGTTACTACAGTATGTATGTAACTACAACTTATTCAGTCTTAGATAGATACCTCTTTAGCCACACATCTAAACCATCGTCCAAATATCAAAACAACAATACAATGCATATTATAAATCCACTTAAAGCCAAGAGTCGGTTCCGCGGGCATGACGACCGGCTTAGAGAGCATTAAGGAACAAGTTTAATAAGTCGAGAGTCCTCTGGCCTGCAGGTTGAGGATCGCGTCACAGGAAGTACTTATACTGTTCATCTTACGCCCTGCTCACTATTTTACCCCATTTCACATAAACAAGTAATTGTGAACCGATTTTTTCATTTTAGTGCTGGCAATCTTAAAAAAAAAAACTATTTGACTATTAAACTATTTGTGTTTGTAAAAATTACTCAATATCAATCTTCCGACCATATTTTGCACGAAATTTACGAACTGTGCCCGCCGACTTTTACTTTTGAAATATTGTTCAATAATGAAAACGTGTTCTTTCGTTTAACGCGCCATCTTTACAAACTCTAAAGATTCAGTTGTCAAAATATTTTTTTTGGGGTTCCCAGCACTAAAATGCAAAACTTGCGGCAAATTCAAATCTTGCGTCCTTTTCGGGACATTCTTTAGGTGTTGACCGCTACTTCGTTCGAGTAGAATGAGAAGCTATCATGAAACTCCTTAGACCACTCTAAGTCGACTCTGTCGCT
The DNA here is from genome assembly GCA_963854515.1 of Pandemis heparana. Taxonomy (NCBI): domain Eukaryota; kingdom Metazoa; phylum Arthropoda; class Insecta; order Lepidoptera; family Tortricidae; genus Pandemis; species Pandemis heparana. The sequence continues at coordinate 18,994,241 of OY978007.1, read as the reverse complement.
AAATCTTTTCTTAGCGGATGCCATAATAACTACCTGCGTGCCAAATTTCAGCTTAAATGATTGATCGGTTAGTCATGGTTGACTTATTTATACAGATTGGTACGGTACAGTTCTCCTTGAGCTACGTCGAGCTACTAGTAAATTGCGACGCCTAATTGTCATACATTTCGCACGCAGTTTATCCAAACTAAGACAAGTTTGTGGTCTGGAATCATTTAGACAGTAGTGGTGTAAGATAGTATTGCTAAACTTTTGTTACACAGTCATGACTTACCACAGTCGCACAACGTCTTGAATTGCTCAAGTGGGCCCGGGTTCCGCTGCAAATTCCCAACGCCCGCGGTCAGGGCCGGACTCGGCAAGCCAAATTTACTTTCTGACAGTAACTCACACATTTAATTGCTCTCTCTCTCTGGCAAGTTTATACGTTAAAGGTTTAATGTGTGTTTTGTATTTAAGTTTGAACGGATTGTAGTGAAAATGAGCCGATATAAACAATTAGACAAATACACATTTAGGCACTTGTATTTTTCCCGATGAAGCACTGATGGTCAATGGTCAGAACATAACATAATGATGTTATGTTCTTTTGTGCACTGTATATCTAGACGTTCCCACTGGATTTTGATTTAGGTACCCTAATAACAAACAAAGCAAGCAAGTGGAACAAAGTAGTCTCTGCCTACCCCTGTGGGAAAGAGGCGTGACGATATGTATGTAGGTATGTATGTGTACCCTAATAAAATCCCGAATTCTGAACAACTAGGCCTAGTGCCACAAAACACACATTTGACTGTAAAATGTAGACTGGAATGCAATATCTCTCCAATAATTTTTTCATAAATTTCAATGAGATTTTAATAAAATTCCGGAATCTCAGCTGCCCGAACCAATGGTTCACGCGAGCGGAGTTGCGGATTAAATATAGTAAAATAGAATATAATCCCACCATGATCATGTTATAGAGGCGGTGGTTCAATTGGGATGCCACACCTTTTATTTTCAAATAACGCGGTTATTAAACTCTCGACCCCGCAAACCGGGTTCATAGCCGGCAGCTCCCGGTAATCCCTTCGCCGCGCTCCGGCAGCCGGATTAGCGACATAAATATGTTCATTATGCAGATATGCAATTCGATTGGCCGGTATCGAGGACAGTGTTGCCAGATATAAAACTAAAAAATTGCTACGATGTGTCCGCAATGCTCTGTAGATTACATTTACATACTTTCAAGGAACAATTAATTAAGGCTACAACAGATCGGAAAAATATTTTTTCGGGAGATTTATGCAAACATGCTAAGGAATGAAAAATTCCTATTTTCTATCATTCGTGAAATAAGCGTTAGGCTTTCCTAAAAAAAATGCATCGCTTTCTTTATCGTTCACTAATTAAGTGTAAATATAGGTTCATTCTACATACTTTATTCTTTAATTTTAATGAAATAGGGTTTGCTCATCAATGCAAAAAATAACGTTTTTTTTTTGGGTAAGTTATATACCTAACCTACACAGCGATAGTGCTACGTTACTTAAATTATCTATTGTAAATTGACTCGTTATAAGGCCCCATTTAACCTCCTTTCGACTCTATGGTTATTTTTGTACCGTGTATAAGTACCTTGTATCGGATCTTGATGTCCGAAATAAATCTTTTTATTTTATTTATAAGTACTTAACCAATCGAGAGTAAGGTAAAGGTTGAGCCTGGAAATTTTCACATTGAATACTACAATTTTCTTCTAATTTGCGGTTATTATTGCGTGGTTCTGGCAACCCAAATGAAACCACAGGCCACGGAGCGCGGTGGCGGTTACTGTGGACAAATTATATTAATTATAAATAAAGCGCCCACGGCTATGTATTTATAATGCCACAGTTTAAAAATTAAGGGAATGGGGCACACTCAACTTCTCTCTTTTTTTAATATCACAATATTCACATTATTTATCTAAAAAAGTTAGATGAAAATCTTGAAATCATTTTCATAAACCTATCTCTAATAATTACACACTCATCCCCTCACAATCTAATCTCATCTCCATCGTATTATACGTCCAACAGCTGGGCACACGCCTCCTCTCAGAATAAGAGGGCTTGGGCTGTAGTTCCCACGCAGGCCCAGAGCGGATTGGGAACTTCACACACACCGATTACACACTAACAGAAAAAAAAATCTCCATCGGCTGCGTTGGTGTGCTAATTTGGGAATAGGAATAAATCTTTGCTTTATCCATGCGAATGGTCGCTTCAGTAGTTCTAAGTAAACTACCCTTGAGTGTCGAAGAATAAGAAATAGTTTTATTTCGAACAAGTTAGCGAGCTTTTCCCGCGCAGTTTTAAATTTCTTTTTTTCCCTCGGGAACTGGATAAGTGCCGTTCTTTATTTTTATGTCATAAACTACTCATGTGTTAAGTTTAACGAGCGTTCGTCGGAGCATTATATTTTATGTACAGTCACCGTCATATAGTTTGCAGCATCCTAGTTGGCCAAATAGAGTTTCGTACATCATAGATACAGTAAGGCGAGCCGAACTGGTCACTGGTTGTTTCATACTATATGACGCTGACTGTATGTGTAACTTTTTGTTACAGATAAAACTTTGTAAAGCTAACTATTTAATTATACGTAGGAATATCGCTTCCTTACGTTCTCTGTAAGCCTTTTATTAATACTTTTATCAGGCTTTAAGAAGTGGAACCGAATCCATCGATATCCCGTACTATAACAAAGTCGCAATAATCGGACATAACCGGTTATACCCGGTTGTAATCCCGGCCAGTTATCCGCCTCTGTGATTGAATCGCGAATCGCAGGATTACTTGTTCACGGAAACTTCTAGGTCGTGGCGTTATTGGCAGAGTTAGTTCATCGAACAAGTTTCACAATGAAATTCTGTGAAGTGCATAATCTCTACCGTTAGAGTTCTATGATAGAATCTGTTTGAACGATGTGAAAATTTAGATTGAATCGAAAAGTTATTTGAAAATCTAGCATCTATTGTGGAATGCACGTCATGGCTGTTTGTTGAAATTTAATGATGTCAATGGTTGCGTAGATGAATCATTTTGGAAATACCCATAGAATTAAAATTGATTTCCGCCGTGAATATTGGTGATGCAAGAGCGCTTGGAAGAGAACCTATCTATATAAAAAAAACATGTAAGTCCGTTCAGCCGTTTCAGCGTGAAAAGTAACAAAATAATCAGACACAAATTTTCGCATTTATAATATTAGAACTAGGATAGGTATTTTTTTTAATTTTTATTTATTTTTGTCTCGCCTTAGCACAGTGTCTTAGTTAGGTAATTCAGATCACCCCAGATCTGAATACCAATCTAACGATAGCCTAATTCTGAATATAGCTTATAATCTTTTTATGTGACAGGACAATAGAGAACCCAACCTTTCAACAACCACATAACTAGTTTATCCACAGCTCTTCAACCTCTTACGCTAACTTTAATACGGATCTCGATCCCACATTTGATCGTCAAAAGATTTCATTGATAACGCTATCAACGAAAATTTGTACACCTACCGTTAGAAAGGAGTGAGAGCCAATATTGTGATGCCAACAAAGACGCCACTGATGACGTCTGACTCAATACAAGCGAGAAATATCATATGCTCGCGTTACATTGCCGTGGTGGATTGATCACTTTCAAGTCCATAGCGCGCCGGCCACGATATTGCTAGCATCGTGCATTTACAGCTGATTCCCGTGAGAACGATCATCCGCCTCGCTCGGAATGCCGAGAGCTGACGAGATTAAGCGATCCTCTCGTGTGGTTCAGTGTTATGTCATTCTATTATTCAGAAATCGGGATAAGGCATGTATCAATCAAATCAAAAAGTTGTTGTTAAAAGTAGAAAAAAAACCGGCCAAGTGCGAGTCGGACTCGTGCGCGAAGGTTCCGTAGGTACCATTATCTAAAAACATCAATAAACCAGTGTAAGCAGAGCCCTGCTCCAAAGCAAAATGTGCGCAGTGTGGGGTCACTTTAAATATTGGTCACTGTGATATATACAGTCATGTACATACATATTTACGGTTATCGCAATTTTTCCTTTATTTGTGCTATAAGACCTACCTTCATACCAAATTTCAAGATTCTGAGTTCACGGGAAGTACCCTGTAGGTTTTGATTCCTTTGCGAGTTTCGAAAATTTGCTGTATAAACGACTTTTTCTTTTGATTGCGTTGGCTTAGAAGTTTGATTTTTTCACAGCTCCAAGGGGCAGTAGACTTGAGTATTTGATATAAATTTCAGCTTGATACCTCTACGCGTTCCTGAGAAAAAGAGTCTTGACAGACGGACGAACGGACGGACGGACAACAAAGTGATCCTATAAGGGTTCCGTTTTTTCCTACGGAACCCACAAAAAGAAATTGAATGACCATATTGGGGTTTAAAGCAATGTCTATTTGAATACCGAATAAGGGTGCGACCACACCGCCGCTTAAAAAAAGGTGACGTTACGGAATCGCAACAAAATGTATGAAGAAACGGTGAGGAAACGTGACGCATACGGCACGTCACTGCGTATACGCGGCGGTTTGGTCGCACCCTAAGTGTCTGTCAAAAATTTCATTTTTAATGCAAGCTTTTTTTGCTGATTGTACCTGCATTACCTTAATCATCCTTCCTCCATTATTATGTGATCCTGCCTGGGTAACCAGAACTCCCATACCAGATTATTGTATTGTCATCCGGCTTACACAAGTATGCAAAATTTCAACTCAATCGGTCCTCAATCACAATGGATCAACCATCATCATTATCATCTCTCATCATCATGGATTATCTACTTCAAAATTGAGTCGCAAGAATCCACCCGGACAAACACATTGCAAGTTAAATAAAAAAAGTAAAAGTTTGTAATAATAAAAACCATTATCTATGTATTATCTCTGTTTTAAGACGACGATGGGTTTACTTAGAAAAAAAATCAAAATCTCTACTCAGGAAGACCCTCTTGCCCAAACGCAAAACCTGAATAAGAATTCCATGACATGGATTAGACGGATTCATATCACAATAGTAGATTGATAAACAAGGGTTGAAATATACCCATTTCACCTGAGATATTTCTGGTGCCCGAACGAAGTGAGGTAATTGAGTGAAAGTAATTTTTTTCTAGCTAATCCAAATGAGGTACATATCAATGGAAATACGTATACAGCCATGTAATCTATGTTTAAAATAATAATCTATACTAATAGTTCCTTTTTAATTGTAAAAGGCAAAATAATCTTAAAATAACATTCCCGCTATATATAAGCTTATGCAAGCGTATACAAGAAAGAAAGAAAGAAAGAAAGAAAGAAGACATTTATTCATTTTGCAAGACACACAAATATAAGAGCATGCACACGGCAAAATAATTCGGTAAGCATAGGCACGCACACAAACGTCGTCTATGTGTTGAGTACCGACATGAACATTACGTAGAATCCACATGTGAATGTGTGAGTGAGTTCGATCATTTATCTACCCACTCAGTACAGATTTTTTTAGTAATGAGATAAATGAGTATTGTCGCTGTAAATTACCTATTTATTAAATAAACAACAACAATAACTATAAAATAACAATGAAGAAAGTTGCAACTATTTTAGTTAGTATATAATAAACTCAATTAAAAATAATCACAAATTAAACTAAAAAATCCCCTTGGTATCGTGCCTGGCTCAAAGGTATAAAAATTTAATATCTCCGGTTTAAGTTAATTCTACAGATATAATGTAAAAGTATTGTTTAATTTTTGCATTTTCCTAAAAACATTTTAAATTATTATCTTACATTGGATATTGTCATCGCAAGTGTAAGGCGAGACAAGACACCCCGGATCGATTCATCTTCCTTTGACCTTGAATCTTCAAATTTATGCAATCATGCAATCTGACGCATTGAACTATTATTACCAGTGTTAGCTACCACCTCACTGATTCAACGTGTTATATTTTTATTTCTCATCAAGTCTGGTCTGAGATTCAATTCCAACATTTATACCAATATTCCTTACAACCACCATCGCCATTTAAATAACATCCAAAAATGTCATTCTTCCAGGATTCGAACTCGGTTCACTAGAGAGCGAGTGCACAAATCAAGTATTCGACTTGCCTTTGTGACCGCTGAGCCACCGAGACATTTAATATACTTGGTGAATTTATGAATTACTAAGTCCAATCTATGACTACTGCATTTGCAATGTGTAAATAGTTGTTTAACGAGCTTTGAAATAAGGTTGAAATTAGAAGGTTGAAATTTGCTAGACGATGCACATTTAATTCATTGTCGTCTAACAATATAAAGTATATTCTACCCTCAAATTATTAGTAATATGAATTTGTCAACGCTAGCCGCCATTCGTTACGCCTTGTTTTACAAGTGGTTTTACAACAACGAACTGTTTAATTTTGCCTTTCAAATACCTTGTGATTTGCAAAATATGGATAGTCATCATCTTTTTAGAAAAGAGCAGAAATTATTGTTCTTTACGAACAAAATATTTCTATAAGGAATCGCAATAGGCGTTTATTGATATCGGTAAGTAGACAAAGTGTCTGATAAAATAATTACTTCTTATTTTACATCAAATTTCTTCATGGTGTTAAAAACAATAATTTATTATTGTATCCGTAATGTATCCAAATAAATTTCTTTGACGAAAAATGTTTTTTATTAAACTTCATTTATTTTGCAGCGGAAGACTGCAATTATGGATTCACCGCTATGCAGATGCGGGCACGATAAGAATATTCCTTCTGTGCCAAAACAAGAAGTCTCATCTTCACGCCATTTGGACATAAGTAGTTGCCGCACACGCTAAAGATACCTATTTCACATCAACGAGAGACAATGTTACCTACTTTGTAAACTGTGCGACTGAGACCAGCAAAAAAAATGCTTCAACGGATCAGCCAGCATAGAAGACAAAAAATGAACTTTGATCGTGAATATTTATAATTTTGATTCGAGTAGGTAATAATGTAGTGGTTTTTAGTGATGAAAAACCATTTACGTCTGAATAAGATGGACGAAAAATTTTGTGGCAAAAAGTGGTTGGATGTCATCCATGGGATTTGTGAGTTAGTGGGTTGGGGGTCGTAATAACAGTGCTAAAAAAAAGTGATGCTCCCTACTGTGTGATCCGAATACCCAGACTGGCACATTATACTTATTTCGTGCATAACAATATTATTGTGGCATAGTCAAAGACTGACTGAGCACCCAACAAGATTCCTTAACTGTTATTAACTGGCCTGCTAAAAGCCCTAACTTAAACCCCATAGAAAATCTAAGGGATCAATGACTCTCAATTAACTGGGATCCATTTGATATAAAATCCAAAGCAAATTTAGGTAGCTTAGTCACTTCAAAGTGGAGATTTAATCCAGTGTGCAATGATGTTATTGTTAATGGCTGTCATTTTAACATGTCGATTCATTTCACCACTGACTTTATTTCTCAACAAATAAAACGTTTCGTTCATCTTTCTCAGACTTAAATAAACTTAATAAATCGAAAATTCTTAGAAATGATACTCTTTTCAAAACCCTTGTTAATTCGAATAAATTACATCTTAAAAATAGCCCTTTTGTGGTGTGCATTCAATTTACTATTTGTATTGTAATTTTAAATTATGTTTGTAACAGAAATTTTTAACTAAGCTAAAATCATACTGGTCACTATTGTGTGTGTTGTTTTACGAATAAATGTTGTTCTTCTTCTGTTATATTATAAGGAAAAACATGCAGTTTTATTTTGCTCATTTAATTAGTTATAGTCTTATGGTAATAATAATTACTTAAATGTTGTAATAAACAATTTGAAACAATAATTATATTTTCTTATTTTGTTCTTTCACTTTCTTTTTTTCTTGTTTGAAGTAGTCATGATTTGGTTTTGAGATTGTTATAAATTGAAAAAAAAAATACAAAATAGACACACTTGTGCAAGATTCGAACCGAGGTCTTTAACATTCACAGTCCCAATCAGTACGACTGAGCCACCGCGCTCATATTATTCATGACGAAATTATTCTTCCATTGAGCAAAATTGTTGAATAACAACAACCTATACAATAAGAGATATGTGAAGGTAGTCAGAGAACACAATTAGCACACATAGGCCATGTTAGTGTGAATATTCGTGTGGATACAAAACCATATTGTTGTGTGTGTAATTAAGGCAGCGGATAAGTGCGGATGTGTGTATAGAATGACACACATGGACAACTAGGGTGCATACCGAATAGTTTTGCTGTGTGTACACATAATTTTATAAAAAAAACAACAATAAAAAAAACCAGACATGAAAATTTGAACATCAGCGTTGTGTGTGTCTTCGCAAAAGTGAAACGGTCGCTGGCTCAGCATTACGCTGAGGTGTTAGACACCTGCAGCACTGATTTTCAGCCAGAACCGTCACAACAAGAATTAGTAGAAATTATTACGTTCGGTAATTTTTTTAGCTTGAAATATTTAAATCGACAATTAATTGATAGCGACCTCCGTGTCTGCAAGTTTAAAAAAAAACTAGCCGGCCGCCATTGGTGCGCAGAAGAAATGCGCAATGCGAGCAAATCGCGCAATAGAAAAAAGAGCGGGAAGAGAATGACAAACGTAACAAATATTAAATGCGACCATGCGACGTTAGTGAATTTTAATTTCCTCATATTCGAAATGAAAAGTAGAGTGTTCAACTCGGATGAAATTACCCATTTCACCCTCGAACTATTGGCGCCCTCACTTCGTTCGGGTGCCAGAAATATCTCAGGTGAAATGGGTATATTTCAACCCTAGTTTATCAATCTACTATTTGTGTTCCGCTAAATATGCCGCTGAGTATATAATATGCGTATCGCAACGAATCCGATTTTTAGGAAATCCAACGATCCTATATTGACGCAACAGTATCACGATAAAAAAGTAACAACACCTTTTAAAAATAAGTAATACCACTTCACACAAAAGTAAATCGGCATGTAAACAGTACGAGAGCCGCCTAAGCCGTCAGTCAACTCACACAGAAGTATCTCTTATAAGGCGGTATCGCCGAGCTCTGCAAATAAATGTGGAGTGATTGTAAAGTCCGCTGAACAACGCCGGGCGCGCAAAGTCGCGGGATTTGCGCGTATCTGCGGCTGGCAGGCGCAGAGTTCTTACCCGCAAAGATTATTTAGAGCCAGAATGGTGACTGTCTATACACGTAGCAGGGAAAAATGTGGAAGATTTCGTCATTTCTTTTTATTCATTGTAAAGTGTATTTTTTTCTTGAAAAATTACTTCAGTTAGTTACATAACAATGTTATCACTCATAGTTAACAAACTTCCTCAGTAAAACAATTTAAAACAAACATTCAATCCACATCTTGTTAGAACCGGTCAAGTATTTGTGGAACTTTACTACACACACGTAACCAGACTCTGTACTACGTATTTGTACGGCTACAAATATCAGACTATTTTCAATTGAGTATTAATGTAGTAAATTATTTAAATTATAATTACAATTCAATATTTTGATATCATTTTCTGATGTAGGAACTCTTATATAAATTGTAAATCACTTAATTGGTAGACTATAAATACACCCCCTTGCAAAAAATCGGGCACCTATGGTTTTTCAGATTTTTAGGCATTTAAGCTTAGAAAGTAAGCTTTTTATGCACACAAAATACAAAAACCATGGAGCCCGTTTTTTTGCAAGGCGGTGTAGTACAACGATAACCAAAACGCGATCAAAAAAGACCGATTCTTTAAAAAACATGTCACTTCTGCACTAGTAGCATTATTTACAGCAAAATACGCATGTATGATCTTATTGCCAGCTAAACTGTTTTTGAGTACATATAATATTGTGCGTTACCTCGTTTATTTATACTAAATTTTATAGTGTACACGTAATGTCGCTTCTGCGCGCCGTCTTTTCTCTTCTTCGTGTATAGACACGTGGCGATACTTTCTTCAACTACGAGTAAACTGTTTGCGGGCAGTCGTTCCCGCCGTTGAGACTTGTTTAATGTGGAGGTAGCTTTGTTACTTTTTGGAGGTAATACGAGTACGTTTTATATTGAAGTTAAAATTATGTTACCGTAGCTGTTTATCGCAATTTATTTCGCAATTTAATTAAACTTGTGTTTACCGACTTAACACGGCCAGTGATAGATAAAACAACTAGCTGTTGCCAGCGACTTCGTCTGCAAAGAATTCGTTTATCGCTATCCCGCGGGAACTACACAATTTTCCGGGATAAAAAGTAGCCTATGTGCTATTCCAGACTTTTCTCTATCTATGTGCCGAATTTCATCCAGATCCGTTGGGCCGTTCTGTCGTGATTGAGTAACAAACAAACATCCATCCATCCATCCATCCATCCATCCATACTTTCGCATTTATAATATTACTAGCTGTTGCCAGCGACTTCGTCTGCAAAGAATTCGTTTGTCACTATCCCGCAGGAACTACGCAATTTTCCGGGATAAAAGGTAGCCTATGTGCTATTCCAGACTTTTCTCTATCTATGTGCCGAATCCCATCCAGATCCATTGGGCCGTTCTGGCGTGATTGAGTAACAAACAAACATCCATCCATCCATCCATCCCTCCATCTATCCATTCATACTTTCGCATTTATAATATTAGTTAGATAATTAGATAGTTAGATTAGGTACCAAGTAGAGTCCGACCATCATCATCATCATCACCCTGAAGACGTCCACTGTTGAACAAAGGCCTCCCCTTAGAACACAACAATGAACGACAACTCGCCGCACCAGCACACTTTCACAATGTCGTCGGTCCACCTAGTGGGAGGCCTGCCAACACTGCGACCATTCATTACCTGACTCAAGAATAGAAAACGCCTGAATCTGACTTAGTAACAATAAAGGAAAAAGATTAACTTGCTCTAGAAAAGAAGGACAGGTGTTGGTCCAAAAAAAGTCAACAGGAGGGAAAGGGTATGAGGGGAGAAACTTAGCTCAACACAATCAAGAATCTACCAAAGCAATAAAATAATTCCACAAAGCGGGCACTATTGCCTCGTCAGTATTAGAATATTCATGCTCGAATTGTGCCAAGTCAATTTCCCCAACTTAATTTGATGATTAAATTAAGAACATCTAACTCGATTCCTCCGTCCAAACATAAATAACAATTTAGCAACAGTATTCAAACATTTGTCAGTAAAACTTGGCGAACAATCGCGCCCGACTACCGCCTAAATTAATTGAAAGCACAATAGGCAAGAGACAAAAGGCGCTAATCTCCACAGAACACCACTCTCAATTAATTACCGTAGATAATGACAACTCTAATAAGTAGGTAAACGAAAAGCGATATAAAACTCAAACCAACTATTTTATATAGGTACTGCCGTTGTTTAAACAAAAGTTTTATTAGCGCGTCGTCTGTGTCGCTTAGGGCTAGTTCGCGGCATTCGCGCCGCGGCCGTCTACGCGAGCGGTCTACGCCGCTGCTACGCCGTAGCCCGTAGCGCTACGATCGACAACTTTGTGGATTGTTTGTGTCTGTGTCATGTTGATGTTCGCACTTGACCATTGACTTTACCGTGGAAAGTAAGTTATTATAGTTACTGCATGTTTAAATAAAATAAATTTATTAATTCTTAATTATAATAAATAATAAAGTGTAATTTCGAAGTTAAATTAATGTTTGTGGCCGTCAAATTAAAGTTTACACAATTACAGTCCGTCAACAGTTTACATTCGTATTAATGGAAAGACAAAGCAAGTAAACTTTACTAAAGCTACAGAAGCAGACAAGTTGTCAGAGTATCTAATTAAACAACTAACTAAAATTTCAGCTTAACATTTTGTGTTCGTCCCTGAAACTTAGTTTTAGGAAAATATTAACATTAAAGAGATATTATTTGAATTTTGATATTATTAACTTTAACTTTTAAATATAAACAACAAATAATTTTGAGGAAAGTTATCATTGAAAAACAAGTTTAGTTATCGTTTTTAAATATTCTGACTAATTAAATGTATAAGTTCTTGATTTGTTCTGCTTACAATTTTATTTAGTCTCAGCCCGAGGGCCTTTTTTTTTAACTCCAGAAGCAAAAAGAGGGGTGTTATAAATTTGACGTCGATGTATACTGTGTGTGAATCTGTCAGTGGCTTCGTAGCTCTCAAAAGGAATTATACCGATTTGGATGCGGTTTCATTCGAGAGCCAGTTTCCTTGCGGTGGTATTTAGCAATGTTTGGTTAACAGTAACAGTAGTTTGAAAATTATCCGCTCGTTTCCAAAAAGATGTAAAACACTTTTGGCATAAAATATAATTATTGGTTTAAGGTGCGACCACACCGCCGCTTAAAAAACGGTGACGTTACGGAATCGCAACAAAATGTATTGTATGAAGAAACGGTGAGAAAACGTGACGCATACGACACGTCACTGCGTATACGCGGCGGTTTGGTCGCACCCTTATTAATGCGTAAGGCTTTTTAATTTTTTTTAATTTAATGTTATGTTAAAATACATCTGAAGATCTATAGGCTTAGTGTCTAACTCGCTCGCAATCGCCATCGTCTTCATTTTGACAGTTCGTGTATGAATGTGACAGCTAGCTGATTCCGATGCCAATTGTCAGCCCATACATGAACTTTCAAAATGAACACGATGGCGATTGCGAGCGAGTTGACAATAAGCTTACAGGGGCCTTACCATGACGTCCTAATTCCGACTCAGTTCAAGTTTCAGCTGTCACTTTTAGTATGAAGCTGACAGCGAGCGAACCTAAACTGAATCGCATTAAGACATCATGGTAAGGCCCCAGGTTTCGTTTAATTTGTTTTCGTAGATAAGCTCAATAACTACCTATACATAATTAAACTCAGTTAGTAGGTTGGTAAACATATTATTTTTAATTGATATACTTAGGATTATATTGAATCAGGCTTTACTTTGCGGAGGTCCATTTCAATGAACTCAAAATAGTAAAAATAATAGTAGTAGTAGTAGCAAGGTAAATATTTCGATTTCATTGATATACTTAGGTATTAAGATTGATTTACATTACAATAGATTTCCTTTTACATACTGAACTAAGTATATTATATTGAAAAAAATCTTTTCATAAGTATCTACGTATAAAATGTGTGTACAGCTTAATATAACTAACATAAGTTTAGCTACGGTATATGAAAAAAGAAGTTGCTGAAACTAATTGCTTGCATTTGCTTCATTTGTGGAAGGCAACACTTTTCCAAATTATCGTTATTTTTTACACTGTCAACATTCGTACCAGTACCTAGTTACAGAGCAGCAATGTTTATGGATCTCTGCTAAGTAACCCTTGATACAATCAATGATTGATGATGTTGTTGTTGGCAGCGCCGGCGCCCGCGGCCATGTGGTGCGCGTGCGCAGTACTACTCGCCTTCACCGGTAAGTGATCTTACGCCCTCGTCTGTGCGCTTACTGTAAGTTATTTTACGACTTATGATCGCGGGTAAAGTCTTTTAATTATTTTTTTACACCACAGAAATTTTATCACAGAGTGCAAACGAGCTTTGAAAAATTATGAAAAATGTCAAGTGTAGGCAAACACATGCATTTAAAGCGCGTTTAGAGATATAACACGACTTTAACAAATTAAACTGTCAGATTGTCAAACAATCTACCGAATTTCTAGAGGTAAGTGCGAATCACACTCGCGTACTGAGGGTTCCGTACGTACCGAATCGACTAAACCGGTTAGGTGTGCTGAAGTTTGTTACACACTTGTAGGTATTTCGGTATTTCTTGTGTGATGTGATTGCATGTGTGTATAAAATTTCTACTTGATTAGTTCGGTCGAGTCAATGGCCACGAAACCCTCAGTGCGCGGGTCAGACTCGAACTTGACCGGTTTTCTCAGTGACACGATATTTAGGTAAGTATACATAATAACAACCAAAACAGAAAAAAAGTACCTATACAAAAGTTATAAGGTTACAATAGGCGGCCTTATGCACTTACGTACCTACTTATTTACGCTTTGGCTTACTTATATATTTTTACGTCGCCCCGGGCCGTAAGAAGTAATTTACCGCCTGCTATGTAATAAATAAATAAATAAATAAATATCATGGGGCAAATTACAAAAATTGACCCAGTCCCAAACTAAGCAGAGCTTGTGTGCTATGGGTACCAAGCAACGGATAAACATACTAATACAATGTAGATAAATACATACTTAAATACATACAACATCCATGACTCGGGCACAATCATTCCTATTCATCATACAAATGTCTGCCCCTACCGGGATTCGAACCCGTGACCTCTAGCTTCATAGTCAGGGTCACTAACCACTAGGCTATCCGGTCGTCACATGTCATTAATGTACTAAATTATAACTAAACACTTTATACTCTAGCAATGGACGCAAGCGTTTTGTCGTCACTGCCGCGTCGTGATAAATAAAAAATACTGTAAAAAACATTATTCTGCTGAATTTCCCCCGATGACGTAGGTACGTAAATATTAACAGCGCGCCGCTCCGTCAGCGGATAATTAAAACCGACTCCGTGTAATACCACGTAACCCTTTTTGTATAAAACGATACAAAAATATCGTAACAGAGCGGCCGAGCGCGAGACGGACTAGTACTAAGAGTTACGTAGTTTTAACTTTTTAACTTAAGAATAATAGGTTTTTCTTTTAATTTTTTCCTTATATTCAGTATTGTATTTACTTGTTATGTTGTTAACTTTTAATTAGTTCACTTTTTTTGTTTGCTTGTCTAACTTGGTAATTTGTCTTGAGTATTTGGTTAGCTGGAACAGATCCCTTTTTGGAATAAGTTCGCCATTTTACTTTTTCTGTTTGCTTTTTTGTATTTATTTTCATTTTATTATTTTATGTGCAATGAAGAGTTTTACATACGTACATACAAATATACACTCACTTTGTAATTTTCCGGTGTCTAATTTGAACGGTTGAAAAGATTTTAAGCGATTTGACAAACCACCATACAACGGAGCAGGCCTGCCAACACTGCGTCTTTCGGTTCGTGGTCGCCACTGGAGAAGTTATTTTTGTTAAAAGTCTGAAACTGCATGATAGAGCTAAATGCCTCATGTATCTTTAGTCTGTGTACATTTTTAAAGTGCACAGCTACCTGTGTTCTTGAAATATTAAGAGGTCCACGGAGACAATGGCTTCCCGCGGACATTAGGCGCGGCGACCGATGCCGTATCAAAAATTCCATTACTAGTAAAATGCTAGTGTTTGAATGTATAATGCAGCGGAACGTGACCGCGCGTTACGTCGCCAAGTTACGAGCGGAGCGCGGGTGACATCGGCAAGTTACGAGCGGAGCGCGGGTGACGTCGGCAAGTTAGGAGCGGAGCGCGGGTGACGTCGACAAGCTACGAGCGGAATGCGAGTGACGTCGACAAGCTACGAGCGGAATGCGAGTGACGTCGGCAAGTTACGAGCGGAGCGCGGGTGACGTAGGCAATTTACGAGCGGAGTGACGTGGAACGTGTGATGGCCGCTTGTATTCGCCTCGCCGGGAGAGGTTGTTTGGCATTTACAAGCTAAGTAAGAACTCATGTTACCATCTAGATCTGAGCGCGCATTTAACAACATATTGATTGACTTTTAAACTTCTACTTCGACTTCTTACTGCAACAGATCAGATTTTAAAATGGAAGGATGAATAGATATCTGGGAGTCGAACGTCACGATCTCCCCATGATTTCTACCACAGTGAAATGACTAGTCACGACTATTTTTTTTTATTGACCCGGGAACACTTCATGGACACACTTTTACAAATATGTACCTATGTAAAAAAATCAAACATTAGATTTATGAACATTTTTCTTTCTGGAAAGTCGGTTTCTAAAATAGGAGCTATCAGATATTTTGCACGTGCAACACTTTATTGATCCAGGGAACTCACAGACCGTTAGGATGGGAAGAAGTAAAAACCAATGTTTGTATCGACTTAGTAAATACCAGTGGTTGTCTTCTCGTTCTTCTACTGTCAGTCAATAACATGAAACGCTTTCCGCTTGCGTTTGTGAACTTTATCAAAATTTAAACTTGCTACACAAAACATACGACGCTCGACGCAACTAAAGCGACACTGTCCTCTGTGGAATCAGTTTCTGTGATATCTAATTTTCATAATAATTACTACTACGGTAGCTTGCATACATGCTTGTAGCATGTTATTTTACTGAAATAAATACACCATACGTAATTATTTTCAGGTAGAATAAAAAATAATTTTCTTCGATTAAATTTTTAGAGATTATAGCTCCATCGATACTGTCGATGATTCTGCTAATGACGAGGTTGAAGAATACAAACTAAAGTCCATCTCATTTTGCGTCGCCGTGTGAATGAAACAGAAGTTTTGTATACCGAATGACACACAACTCAAAAAAATATGCTTGTCTGGCCTCACCCTAAGATTCCATTTTGGAAATTTGTGACTCATCTTGCTAGATGTTAAATAGTTGTTATTAAGTTCAGCTTTTAGCTATTATATAGCAGATATATTACTTTTATCATACACGCAATCAGTATTTGCCTATGACTTTGTATGCGACCCATTATCTTTAATTCTTATTCGAGAGTTCAATGCGACCGCGTATTGTTCGTCACCAAGTTTTCTTACGCTGGTAAAATTCCATATGTCGCATGACCACAGCTAATTAGCACAAATGCGTCGCTTAGCGTTCTAGCTTCAAAGCTGCCTAATCTAAGCATCCCAAGCTCCACACAATCCGGGATTCACACGTAATTCCCGCGGGAAACAATTTCCAATAAGTTCAGAGCTCTTCAGCGCGAATCATCATATCATGCTGCTGCAATATCAAAGCCTCGCGGTCGCCCCCCTCTCACCACCCCCTAACCAGTTCACCAAGACCCCGGAGGCTGCGACAAACCGGCGCAAATACTCGCCGCCACGGACCTAGTTGCACTGGACCGTCGTACGTTACAGTCTACTTTTAATTACATGCATCATACTGCCAGAGTGCAGTTTGAAAAGGGATTTCGAGGTTTGAGTTTTAAATGCGGTTTTTTTCTTTGTTTTGGTTTGGAATAAAAAATTGGTCGCAACAGCTTTCACGTCATTAATGATGGGTGCGATGATAATTAGTGATGAGTTCATTGGCACCTTATATTTAATTCAAAACATGTTTTTAACTTTTTAAAGACCGTAAAAGACAATCGCGGGAATAGGCTAAAATCATAGGAATCATGTTACCTATAGGCGATCCGGCTAGCAATCCAACACTATTTTGATTCCCCTTTTATACGCGGCCTTTAGGTCTTTTTACCTTAGGCTCTGTCTACCTCGTAGGGGATAAAGACGTGATTTGTGTATGTGTATGTGTATTCATACAATTAATGTGGATTACTTCAGCGGGTGGTTTAATTGATCACCCTAGATAATGTTTTTTAGTTTTTTTTATGAGTAACATTATTTTGAAACACCTATCCTATATATTGAGTGATTCGTTAGTTCTAAATGCTCAATGACCGTCAACTAATCAAAATGTACAGCATTTACATAATCATGTCGCTTTGCTGCTTGGAGTGTGCTTTCATTGTGGCAGATCAGAAGTGCAGAACCCACCACCATTAGTCAAAATCCACTCGCTCCGATATACATTGAGATGTAATTAGTTGGCGCGGCGTGTTTCTAGTCCGTTTTAGTGGAAATACAATAAGAAATTGGAAAATAAGAGTAGTAGTCAGATTCAGATTCATTTATTCGCAATAAGTCACATGATAAATAAGGTAAGAAAGCATCACCACCCACGGGAGAGTGACAAGCCAGAGAATTGAAATGCGTTGCCGCCTGCATAACTAAAGATAGATTACCTCGTTTCATCAATTATTAAAATTACTCCGAAATGCCTTTGCGCGCGTTAATATAATTAACTGCCAGACAAATAAACAACACTCCGCAAAACAATTATCGGAATACATTTCGCTAATCGAATGCAACGCAATTCAATCAACGGACCAGTCACAGGTTTGGAAATTCGTATCCAAATTAAAATATTTTCTTTTGTGGTAAATATTTATAGAAACATAATCACCAGGAGTCTTTGGTATCCGTTCCAGAGGTGACCTTAGGCTATCCTACTAATATTATAAAGGCGAAAGTTTGTGATGATGTGACGATGTGAGTGAGTGTGTATGTTTGTTTTTGGGGTAAGTAATACGAGATATAACAACTTATTATCTAATGTTCATAATATATACGCTCACTTTATATAAACTCGTTTAGTATAACGTTTACTGGATATAATGAAAGAAAATTATAATCTTAAAATATCTAATTTTGTAAGGTATAACGTTGTTTATATATAATATCAATTGAAATAACGATCAAAGCATATAATGTTCATAACAGCTAACATCAAAAAGCATAATGCACAGTTGTTTATTGAATTTGCTATGTGGTTAGGGGGTTTTCTAGGTGGTTATAAAAAAAATAACTAACACCAAAGGCTAATACGGGAGCTTCGCTGCGCTACGCTTCCGCTCCGTACCGTCTTGCTCGCTCGCTTCGCTCGCTCGCCGAAAATTAAACAATGTCTTGCAGCTGTTTCAGTTAGGTTAAATGTTTGTTATGTTAAAAGAAATTAGTCCATATAAATCTTATACAAATTGAAGTTATATAAAAATAACGTTATATAATTTAAGCCTTATACGTTAAAAAATTATACTTTTTGCTGTTATAGCTAACGTTCATTATATCTTGTGAACGTTATTATCATGAAATTAGATATTTTGTAGTTATATCTCGTGGGACGCACCCTTGTTTTTGTTCGTTGTTCACGCTAAAACGTCTAGACGGATTTGGATAAAATTTGGAACGAAGATAGCTGGTACCCTAGATTAAGATATGGCTACTTTTTATCCCGGAAAATTGCATTGTTCCCGGGGGATAGCCATACACAATGTCAATTTCTAATTCTACGATATTTGTGATTTCCTTACAATCTTACTTACGGGTATACCACAGTGACAACATTTGATGTAGATACAAAATTATTAGTTAAGTAAATAATTTATCCAGGTTGTTTCACGAAATAACAGATAATTATATGAGACGTCGCCCCAGAAGGCCCTTGTTAACATGAGGCTAGAGCCGCAACGTGCTGCCTCATATCGATATAATTATTATACCCTGTATGCTGGTAATATTGATTCAGTTCAATCCCAATTGGTACTTTGGTATCGTTACATTTATTCAGGGCTATCAGTTCCGGCGGGTGAATGAACCCGAATGAAATGTTAATTAAATTTAAATGCATTATTTAATTATTATTTATTTAATTATTGTGTAAAATAAATAAATATTCTATTCTATTATTTTAATGTAAATAACGTTTTTGGCCAACTTTAAAAAAGAGTTCCATTCTTCTTTATGATTTTTAATGTACGCGCAGGTGTTGTCAGGTGACCCACTTGCTCGTTTGTCGTCCTATTCACATAAAAAAAAAAATGCACTGAGAACATACTACAAGGATATTTTCTAGAGATGGTCTCACACAAATTTGCAATTACAATTTTATTTACGTCAAAAATCAATGATTCTGTGTATAACACTGGCAGAAAAAAAAAATTACATCTTTGACCTTCATAATGATGAAAGTTTTATTGAATCAGGCGTTACTTTGCGGAGGTCCATTTTAATGAACACGAAATATTTACCTTGCTAAATACTCCGCTACTTAAGTAACGGAACGGTTAAGTAGCGGAGTAGCAAGGTAAATTCGTCGCTTCGGAGGTAAAGATACTAAAGCGACATTTGACCAACTTTACAGGAGAGCGATTTAAAGTTTTTTTTTAACGAAAAAAATTCATAACTCGTTTCCTTGTGAACACATTCTAGAATTTCTAAGACTGTATGAAAGCTAATTTAGCATACTATGAACTGAAGTCTATAATTTTGACCTAAGTACAATAGTTCAGGAGATAGGTGGCGCTTTAGTCATTCGTCTTCAACTTTTTGAGACAACACAATAAGGTAAAAGGACTAAACGTAAGAAGTGGTTTAATATATCATAATTTCAGATGACTAACGGGATATTTATCTTAGTTTTTATATCTTCAATTTACTTAATGGCGCTAGTCAATTTCTTATCAAACTGTGTTTAATGCTTATTCATCAAAAATCAAACTATTTTACAATTGCATAATGCTTAAGCACTGATTAAATGATAATCATACAACATTACAAATACTTAGTAGACTTGCAAGTTGAATGTTTTGAAAGACAATATACTAATGCCAAATAACTAGTGCCAAATAGCCTTGGGGACAAGGCGATCCCAGTCAAAGGCTTGCCTTATCCTGGCATGCGGGGCTCTGCTAGGACAGACATCCATTCCCTGGCTGCTCGTGGGAACGAAATGGTTCAATTTATAAATAAAATTGATGTCCAGGATGGCGGCGACGAGGTTCGCAACCCGTCACGTCCCGTTCACTACGGGGGCTAGAAGTGGGCTAGGGAGAGCCGCTTCCCTACTTTGAATGTTAGAGGAGGAATGCAGGATAAAATAGACTAAGTGTGTCAGATGATGGATCATATTGATGTTCTGTGTGAATGAGACCAAGCGGAAAGGATGTGACACCATCGAACATGAACCCTACAGGCCATATTGGTCCGGTGCCAATCGAGGCTGTCAGGGAGTTGATGTCATACTTTCCGCAAAAGTGGCTGAGTAAGTGATTGAGTTTGAGTGTGTGAGTCCCAGGCTTGTCTGGGTGAGGCTGAAAGTTGGACTCACTCGTATCTTCATTCGCGGTGTATACATATGCACCGACGGATGTCGGAGCGAGTGGGTCTATAAAAGACAAAACTGAAAGAGACAAGTTTTAGGATGGTGTGAGAGAAATTTTGAGTACCTAAATGCAAGGAGAACGAGGGGATTATCATGCTACGTGATTTTAATGGATGGGTAGGTAAAAAGCGTGACGGGTATGAAAGAGTGCTTGGTGAGATTGGGGATGAACGAGTGAATGAAAACGGGAAAAGTATACTTGAAGTGTGTTTGGAGTGGAATCTTTGTGTGACAAACACAATGTTTGCTCATAAAAAGATCCATATGTACACAAGCGAAAATGGAAGTGCGAAGAGTATGATTGACTTCGTGATCGTGGATGAAAGATTGAGAATGAAAGTCAGGGACACTCGCGCATACCGCGGAGTCGGCATCCATACAGACCGCCACCTGGTGATATGCCGAATTAGTGGTCTGTTCAAACCCACTAAGTGTCCTAGAGCGAATAAAAGTAGAGAATCTGCAAGACGAGATTGTAAGAGAAAAGTAAAAGGATGAATTAAAGGATCGATTTCGGGATGTAGATGAGGTATGTGAGATAGAAAAGGTGTGGACGGCATTTAAGGAAGGAGTTGTGAATGTTGCTACTAAAGTGTGCGGGGTGTGCAAAAGGGGAAAAGGGAGAAAGAAGAGGAACGTATAGATGGATGCTGAAATACAACAGGTGATTTTAGAAAAGAAGAAGGCATGGTTGGATTGGTTAGCGAAAAAGGCTAATCGAAGAATGCAAAAGGTGACGGATGAAGAAGTATATAAAGCGAAAGATCAATACAAAAGAGTGAAAGGATTAGTAAAGACGACGAAGAAGAGGAAAGAACATAAAGATAGTTTTGATAGGAGGCTTGCTGATGACTTCCGGGCAAATATTAAGAAGTCTATAAAGACAGCCTGTGGCAAAAACACAGCCTCGAAGCTGAGTGAAATCAGAAGCCAGGGTGGGAGTGTTATAAAAGGAGAAGAGTGTGTGCTAAAAGGATGGAAATATTTTGAAAGTTTATTTGAAAGAGCAGAAGAATCAGTCCAAGTACCGGCTCATGCCGGAGAGATGGAAGAAAGAAGTCAGGAAAATGATATAGGTATGGAAAGAATGAAGTTAGGAAAGTCTGTGGGATATGATAGGGTGTCGGTCGAAATGCTGAGAGCCGGTGAAGGCGTGGTATTTACTAGTTAGTCAGTTGTGCCACCTTTTCAACTTGTGTTGGACGAACGATCGGGTACCGGAGGATTGGTGTAAGGCCGTGATTGTGCCGCTGTACAAGGGAAAAGGGGTCACAACTAGACTGCAAAAATTACCGCGGAATAAGCCTTCTCAGAGTCGTCGGCAAACTGTATGCGAAGATACTAATTGAAAGACTTATGAAAGAGACCGATAATAAAATATGGGATGTACAAGCGGGTTTTAGAAGGCGAATGGGATGCACGGATCAAGTCTTTTTCTTGCGGCGTATACTATTATTTATTCTGTGATATAACCGAAAAGTATATGGCTAAAGGCCACAAAATATACAGCTTATTCGTTGACTTGGAGAAAGCGTATGACAGGGTGATGAGGAATGAGTCAGCGTTATCCATGCATGGGGTGAATAGTAATCTGATACGAGCACTAAAATCTCTCTATGAGGATTCTAGTGCTTGTGTGAGGATAAACGGGCATACACTGAATGGTTTAGCATCGAAAAAGGTGTTAGACAAGGATGTGTTGCGTCATTGTGGCTGTTCAACCTATTCATGGATACGTGCCTGAATGATTTGAAAGAGAATGACTGTGGATCAAGAATGAGTGAATTAACCATCCAAGTGTTGTTGGCATCGTCGGAGGAGGAGTTGCAAACGATGGCTAACATTTTATGTGGGGCATTGGAAAGGAAAGCTATGAAAGTTAATGTAAGCAAGACGAAAATTATGGTGTTCGAAAAAGACGATGGTATGACAGAATGTGAGGTCATGATTGCGGGTGAGAAAGTAGAACAGATAAAAGAGTTTGTATATCTGGGCTCGGCGTTTACGAAAGATGGAAAGTGTGAAAGTGATATTGAAAGAAGAGTGAATGCAGGAAACATGGTCAAGGCGCGTCTGGCTGTTCACAGAGGGGTGGTCGTCCTAACACGGCAGCGATAGTTGGGTATGGCAAAAGAAGCATGAAAGGAAAAAGTGTCTTCTTTCTTTCTTTAAAGTAGAATAATGCAGCAGAAATGACAGCGTTAAGAAGTATATGGAAGGGGTGACACTGAAAGACAGAATAACGAATACTGTGATAAGGGAATGTGCTGGTGTGAAAGAAGATATAGTGACTAGGATAGAAAGAAGTATGCTGAGGTAGTTGGTTTAGTCACATAGAGAGAGGATGAAAGTAGACTAACTAAACAGATCTATGTGGGGACTGTGAATGGTTGCGTTGGGAGGGGAAGGGCTAGATGGACGTTGCTGGACCAAACAGGAGACGTTTTGAAAAAATGACAGGTCAAGAGTACTCGGAACCGACGAGCATATATGAAGAGATTGATGAATGTAGATGAAGCGAAAGAGAGTAATCTCTGCCTACCCCTATGGGAAAGAGACGTGACTGTATGTATGTTTGTATATCAGATCCTATTTCCGATCCATATAATTCTCACCATATAGTAATCACGATCACTTAGGTATTTCACGTTTTGTCGCCAACATGCTCTATTACTTTATTGATATTCAACACGTTCAGTGGCTGGAACGGACTGACAGTAAGCGAGCGCGAGCGCGCACCACTCACAACAATGTGAGGGGGAGGGGGACAGGAAAAGTGATAAAAAGCTCGCCGCAGCCGCGCATAGTATCCTTGGTAAAGTGATTGTAACTTAAATTCCTACGATTTAAGTCCAGATTGCTTTGGCATAATATCTACAATTTGTATGAAAATATCATTGTAATACGTTGAAAATACGTTGTAATAACGCTAATACACCACAAATTATGTTAACTGTTTTGTACTAAATACTCAAACGACTTAAATATATTCTTATCAGTTTAACCATAATACTAAAAGCATCCAAAACTTCAAAATATAACGGAACAATTAACTAAAGCGACGAAGAATCAAATTTCTTAATATGCACAGAGTACTAAAACGCCAAATGTATTTATCGGTGAAAAATTACAAATGACTTAACAATATACATGGTATAGAAACGAAAACAGGTAAAAGCACTAAAGAGAAAACACTCAATTTAAGCGTCGGATTAGTAATTAGTGTCCCAAATTTCACTGATTTTTCAGGGACTAAAGCGCCAAAAAAGTCCTCCGATCGTCCTGAAACCCAGATAGATCGACGCAGAAAAATTTGCTGATTCCGATGGTATATATAACTCAATTTGGCCCAAAGTGTCGCTTTAGTATCTTTACCTCCGAAGCGACGATATGTTGTGTTCATTATTATGAAGGTTGTAAACTGAGGATAAAAATATAATTGAATATACCTATATTGCTTTGCGTTTCTAACGACAATATTATATTGGATAAAAAAAGTAGTTATCGATACTGTCGATATTCAGATATATCGTTACGAACTTGCGCAAGTTGTGGAAGATTTTCGGAGCGAGCACTCCAACGCGAGTCCCGACCGCCAAGGGCTCGTCTTCAAGCACCACGTTTGATGTCACTGTGTAATTAATGACAGATATAATACAAAGAACGAATTAGTGGCATGCGATGTTTCTGTTTCTGCCGACATTTTGTTTGGTCGCTGTATTCGCCAGGTATGAACGGATACAATAATATCTAGATAATAAAACTAAACCTAAACTACTCGTGGTTCTATTCGGTGTTATTTCTACCCGATTGTGATGTTTGTATTTACGTTTTTTTTCATTGTAGCGCCGAAATTACTCGTCCGATTTTATGTAATGAGGTGTTTAATGTGGTTTGACATACGCTAAATGTTACACGAACCAAATTTTTTATGATTATGACTTGACATCCAAAGTACTAAAAACTAGCGGCACCTAGCGTTTTAGTGTGGGGTTGTATTTAAAATAATTAAAGAGGTGTTTTGAAATGATATTTTTGATTTCAGTTAATGATCTTTTTGATTTCAATTAAAGAGTGCCAGTCAAAATTGTGGCATCTTCGAAGATATCTGAGATTTCGGGTTTTAGTTTTGTCAACAAAGCAATAAGTGTCGACTTGAGACATGGATACTTAATTACAACAACCGGATAACTCACGTATAAAAAGCCGAAATAATGCTCCGACAAATGTTTCGGGCTATTCCGTACGTGAGTTGTGTACGTGAGTTATCCGGTTGTTGTAATTATGTTTGAGTCTCACGGTAGTTTCATGTTGAAAATGGATACTTATTTGATTTAGCTGAAGAAATGTCTCTAAAATCGCGCTTCTATGATGTGTGGGGCAAAGTTTTATACAAAAATAATTATGAAAGCATTACAATATAACAACGAATATCCACGTATTGTGTGGCGCGGGAAACCTTAACAAAGTTGTCAGTCGGTATACAATCGTGCGTAAATATTTGTGTATAATATCCGCTTCGTTACTCGCGAGAAGAAAAGTTCCTCGTATCAGTGTCCGACAAGCTTTGTTGAGGTCTTCTGCTCGACTTGCCCACTGCCCACTGCCCCCACCCCACGCCCACGCCCGCTTCGCACGTATTAAACGCTCCAGTTGACCCATCATGGCCGCCACACGTCCGGCAAATATTTGCGTGTTGGCCCAAACATGAGCCAACTAAATCTCCACCATATCGGTTACTGAATAGAGCGGTAGTTCCAAGCGTGTATAAGTTTAAGCTTTAATTAAAAGTTAGTTTATTACGAACCGATATCATTTGGCAACTATGTTTCAATTATTTCGGGGCCGAGCGTAAACAAAAACTGGACCGTATGATTTGTTTGTTTACTGCAAAGCAAAACATTTAGGATAGCATCTGCTCATAATTTACAGTTCCTCATATTTTTATGCTACAGCACTTATCGTATGTGTATAATTACTCAATAATACGTCATCTATCTCGGAAAAAATTAAAATGCGTCGTTTTTTGTCATATGCGTCTGTCGTTAACGAAATCGTAGCGCACGGCCGACGGCCAACTTCATTTCACGGTCGAAAAACGTCGCACATTGCTAGTTCACCTCATTCAAAAATGCGAAGTAGAACAGACATGTGGTGAAATATTGCTACAAATACGTGAATCAGGGCTATTTGTACCTCCCCCCTTTGCACTATAAAGTAGGGGGTTATTAGCTAGCTGATCCAAACGTATGTACGCGCGTTTTCAACTCTCATCAAATGCACGTGTTTTAATTATGAAATCGGCTCGGGTTTCAATCTGTGAGGTTTTGATAGAAATAAATTGGTTCCTACTTATAAGTTACTAGCTGTTGCCAGCGACTTCGTCTGTAAAGAATTCTGTGGGAACTACACAATTTTCCGGGATAAAAAGTAGCCTTTGTGCTATTCCAGACTTTTCTCTATCTATGTGCCAAATTTCATCCAGATCCGTTGAGCCGTTCTGGCGTGATTGAGTAAGAAACAAACATCCATCCATCCATATTTTCGTATTTATAATATTAGTTAGATTACTAGGCACGAAAAATGAGGTAATGCTTTTAGCTGGATCAATGGTCTCTGCGTCACTTAGTCTTAAGACAACATTTGATCTGTGAAAATCATCGAGTAGGAAGGTAGCAATACGTTAAGAGTTAATTCCCTAATGAAGGTTCCCGCACCGTTAAATAGTATAAGAAAAGAGATAATTTCTCGGTCAATATTTAAAATTCTTACATATACTCGGGAGCAAAGAAACCGGATTACTTTTCATACAACTTTCTACGGCAACTACAGTTTATTTAGCTTCCGATAGTTTGGCATAAGTAGTTGATTTTTAGCAGCGACCGCAATCAGTCACTATTACGTACTATCGGATGACCAGCTCATTTTCCTACCTTGATCTATTAAAAAATTAGGACCAGAATCACAAATAACGATTCCACAAACCGCGTAAGCCTAACCTGTAAACAGAACGCACTATCAATTACCTGCAAATCGTCTTCATTATCAATGAACGAGTGGATAAAGTTCAATCAGGCCGGCAAACATTAGCCGAGTGACCTGACGCACACATTCACCCGTCACTCACAGTCCACACTCACACGCAGCTGCAGCGATGAATCACCGCCGCGTGACACTGACGGGTTTGCCAGCCGGCTTATTGATCGAACGGCCGTTTATGCTCATAATGTTATTGGAGTTATAGAGGATTAATCTTCGATTAAAAGATAAACAGGAAGACACGCACGGTAGCTACTGTCCTAAATAAACACAACGTGAACGCGTGCAGTTGAAAAACTAAAATGACTTTCGTTGAAAAACTTGTTACTTATGTAGTGATAACGTTGTGCTTTAACTAGTTATAGCTCTTGCAATTAACGATGGCGAGTGAGCTTTATTTATGGTAAACACATACCTACATGTGTGTCAAAGTGTGTGTTTGAGCAAAAGCAGGTAACATAAAATATACACAGAAAAGACACGCACACTTCGATACGCGTATGCAGTAACATGTTTACCACATAATGCAGTTTACTCGCCATACTCCAAAAATTGCGGAGTTCCTATTTTAGTCCGTACTCGCATGTATTTTGATGAGTTTGGTACTCAAAATGGCAAATATTAGAAGATTACACATCGTCAATACTATCTCACAAGCAAAAGTGCAAAGCCAAAGATGGGACACACTGGTTCTTGTAGCCTACACAGCAAACACAGATGATGGAGCGAATACCACTCCTTAGTAGGTTTGCATTAGGAAGGATGAAGCGAAGCGAACCGATAGCGAGGGGAAAGCGATGATGAGGAAGGTAAAGGGCGACCGAGTTCTTATTCACCGATATCTTCGACAATTTATTGTGATCCGATTCGAGTTTGAATTTTATTTGAAAGGGTATGCATATTCTCGAGGTCCTGTATAAATTTTATAAAATTCAGTTGTAGTTATAATTTTTATCCACCTTTGACGTCAATGCATCATAAAATACCTACACTTTTGGAACTTTATTTCGTAGTCTTTATTTAATTGTTTTATGTAAAGTCTATTCATCCATAGTACCTGTCTCCAGCCAATACATATACGATCCACTGCTGGGCACAGGCCTTATTTCAAAATTAAACCTAGGAGTTAGGGCTTGCGCTATATATTTAGTGGGCCCAGTACACGTACAGCACACGGCAGCCACGACGTACAAAATCCGCGTTCTTGAATCAACACAGGCACAACTTTACTTCATCTGTACACGCGTCAATGTGTGCGTAAGATACACAGGGCTGAGTCTATCGCAAAAACCTATAAGAACTACCAATGGCATAAAATATAGGTACTTATTATGAAGATATGGCAAATAAAATATGTGTGCAAATAAATGTACTAAATCGTTATCTATTTATTTAAACTTACTTAAAATGTGTCTGTCTGTGTATTTATGCATTATTATTTTCAATTACAATAGATATACGACAACAAACTTAAGCGCATGATTCTGTAGTTATTTCAAGTATTAAACGCGATAATTTCAGAAAGCATTAATTTACTAATATTTTATAAAATGAAGTAGGTAGGCTAATTTCCCGAACTGAGTGCCGTGCGGCCGACATACATTGCGTTGCGCACCCTACTTGTTTCCAGCAGCTTTCCGGCAGCCTGCGCTTGAGGGGTGGGGTAACTCGAATCGGTGCGGGGCGGAGCGTGGCTATTCTCTACGTTAGTACTATTATATATGTCGGAGATTAATTGAAGCAGGGATAATTTTATTGCATGGACGTTACAATTAATACTATCTCTTCAATGAGTTGTAGCTTGTAGCTTAAATGCCATCTGTCGGACAAATTCTAAACTGTTGTTGAGTAAACGCGGGCGTTACGCCTGGGTAGAGTCGGTAAAGCAGACTGTCATGGCGGCGCTCGGTGGTTAAAGCAGTCTGAGTAAGAGACTGGGGGTCTGCCCGTAGAACTTGAGCGGGAAGGAGATTTTGTTTTGAGGTTAAGTGAGTTTTATTTTGTTGACTTGAAATGAAAAGCGCGAATGACGAGATTTGTGGACTGAACCTACCGGTTTGCTCAATTAACAGTATTGTTAAAGTCAAGCTTAGTGTTAGTGACAATTGTTGACAAAGTGTTGTGATTTAGTTATTTCAAATTGTAATATAGCGTTGGATGCAAACAGACTTTCATTTGTTTTTCGCTACCGCTACGGCTACCGAAGGATGGAAAATGTATCTGAAAATGCCCGCTCTGTGCCCCTGATTCGACATCAGAAGTTGGGTTTCTTACTGCACGTCCTACATGAAGAAAACGCAGAATAGTAACATGTTTTGGTGAAGTACCAAAATTTTTTTGTATGGAGAAAATAAAACTATTGAAAGTAAATGATGTGTGTGACCGAAGCAAACCGGGCGAGCCTGCTGCTATTATGGAATTGACTCTGCAAGTGAGCCATGCTGTACGTGGCTTCTTGTGTGGAAAGATAAGACATTGAAGTACCGACTACCGATCCCAGGATTCTAAAAGGTCATGTGCTTGTTCGATTTTCAAAGATCGTATTTTAAAACCATACAGCAATCAAACGCGATGAGTTTTGTATTTTTCAGGTCTTGGCTTAACTGTTGGGCCACTTCGCAAATGAATATCGGTCCGAACTAGTGCGTTGCTGGCGTCGTATGGATCCGTGCTGCATTGGACGAATGCATTTTGCCTGTGAGTCGTTTTCATTTTGTTTTAATTTGGGCGTGAAATAGTTTTCATTTAAATTGCGTCAGCAAGATTGCAAAATTTACTAAGAACGGCTACGTAAACATGCCGATATGATGGTTGTTATGATGGTGATCATTATGATGTCATGATTATGGTGATGGTGATGACGATCAGTGCTAAAAAAAAAAAAAAAAAAAAACTTTATCAAGTTCCCACAAAATTAGACAAAATTGAATCACTAAAGTAAAATTAATAAACAGACATTTTGATTCTAGCAATGATCGATAATAGGTGATAGAGTAGAGACCGACAAGAGCGTGCGCTCACTTTGAAGCTGATTCGGTGTAGGTATGTCGCGGTGCTCTGTAGAGTTGAGACGTGTTTACTGGAATAGGTTTTATCGTGGACGTGTTAAGTACGCGTTCACGTCCGGGCGTCTTTTAGCGTACGAGTATTTAGTGGTGCCTACGGCGCGATACAATACAAAACTCGCAAGACATTTAAGTACGGAATGTACGTATTTTACTCGTTGGGTTTGCGTACTTGTAAATACCTACTCGTGGACCAAGTCTTTGAATGTAGTCTTTTCGAGGGTGCATTTTGCCTTGTATGTCTAAGTTCTAGTGCTCTACTGCTAAATGAAACTGAGTCGGCACAAGGCGCGAGACAACACGACGCATTCGCGCAATCATGTGAATGAGTGAGTGTATGCGTCAAGGTGCGGTTAGAAGTTCAACCGTTTTTGGGCCCTGGCTACATAACAAACTCTGCCGCGGACAGCTGTAGAAGAAACTGCAAACGCTGCAGTTGTGGGCGATGTGTACCTAATCAGGGCTGGTCATCATGAAGTAAATCTGCTTAAAATAGTAACACTCGTCGCTCCTAATGACGAAAGCAAATTAATTTGATTAAGTTACAACAGTAGCCGCTCCTTATCCTGTGACATGTCGCGACGTGACGTTAATAATGTAACTTGTTCTTTGGTCTTCGATTCACTGTGCTAAACAGGTACTTAACTTATTTTGTCAATGTTAGTTGACCCTATGTAATAGTGTTAGGTATACATAAGAAAGAAAATAAAATAAAGAAGACAAATACAAGACCATATTTACACACAATTTTACAGAAATAAAACAAGTGCGAGTCGGACTCGCGCACCGAGGGTTCCGTGCAGGTTCGGTGAGTGAGTGTGGAATCCAATGTTAGGAGAGCCCTGCCTCCTTGGCAAGATGAAGGCGGCACAAAAAAAAAAAAAAAAAAAAAGAGAAAATAGAAAATAGAAGTGCAATAAGTTCGTTATTTCGCTAGGAAAACCGGTGTCGCCAAACTCTCACATTGACAGTTTAGTCAGTTTACTCCTACCTGAAATCTTGGCAATTATTGGTCGTAGCTTTCCCATTATAAAAATGTAATAAGTTCTGAATCAGTGTTATAATTTGAAAATGTAGTTGTCCAAATAAATGGTTTGCCATTGCACAACAGATGTCGTTAAATAACTGCGTTGGAAGAATGGACTCTGCTGAATGGGATTTAGGTTTACGTGATTGAAAATCTAACTGATGACGTTGACGAATTTTAGGGTACCACTCTGTTATAAGGTCGCAATATGACTGAGGCGCAACTGACGTTTGTACATGCGATTTGCGCATAAAGGTGGCACGCGTGTGTCGTTCACATGCCACTTCAACTATTCTCTGTCTACTATGGTAGGCGGTGTGAGTTCGTTTAATGTTAGTTGCTTACATAGACAGACAGACGTAAAAGTATTCGCATTTTAGAATTTTGTTGTTTTAGCGGCAACAGAAATACATCATCTGTAAAATTTCAATTGTCTAACTGTCACAGTTCATGAGAATACACACTGGTGACAGCAGACAGACGGAAAGTGGAGTCTTAGTAATAGGGCCCCGTTTTTACCCTTTGGGCACCAACCCTAAAACAAAACACAGACACGAAAATAGATCATTAATGTAATGAGTGTGTCTTCACGAAAGGTGGTAGTCGACCTGGTATCGCCTATCTTATAAATGCATGCGAATGCAATACCTCTGCTTAGTGATGGCGTCAGCAACCTATTTAAAGATTAACTGTACCTTTGCAATTTAACAAGCTGTGTAATGTGACCAGCTATGGGTGGCGTAGGGGTAAAAGCACGCATCACAGAATGATGAGGATCCGGGTTCGATTCCCGGCAGGTTTACTTTTCGGTTTTGTTTTCTATGTGATCTGGTTTTCAGTATCGTTCAGAAATACAAAGCTCTGTAATGTTTTAATAATGTTTTAGGCTTATTCTGTCCTGGTCTGAAGCGTACGGTAATGATGACTGTTTTTATTTTTGTTTTTATATGGTTAGAAGATGATTTTATGGCAAAAAGAAATTAATTGAATGAGAAAACACTTACGTTTACTGACACAACTGATAACTGAAATTATAAGTAGCGGAGTAGCAAGGTAAATATTTTGTGTTCATTAAACTGACAAAGGGCAAAAAAAAAATACCGAAGAGAGTAACATGTCTCTTACTAATTTGTTAGCACTCGTTAGTGCTGGTATTGCCGCACAGAAATCTGAGTATGTGTTTCAGGTGTCCACTTACGGTATTAGGCTCTGACATGATTTTTTTCTTACATGTGTTGGTGAACTATGCTCATGGTGGTGCTACTGGCTTCAAGTCTGCTGCAGTATCAGATAGCTCTACCCAGCTGCTACGGCTCGTGTTGGCGAGTGCAGAGCGGAACGAAAACTTGAACAAGATGCAGTCGAGGACGACGCATGGTCAGGAGAGGCCGTGTCGTGTGGGAAACAGACTTTCTTCAAGTTTAGATCTTCGTGGATGTCATAATGATTTGGCAGATTTTGTTGACATCTCTTACAAGCATACGTTGCTCTAGCTAATTTTGATGAATTATTGTTATCCAGTTCTATTACCTGCCTTGATATTGTAATATCTAGTACACGAAAGAGATATAATGTAGAGTTGATATTGTATTTCGTTTCAAAAACTAGGCTAGGTTATCGATATTGAGTTAGAATTTTGATAAGTAAGGAAAATGCCTAAATGTGATCCCGTAGCGTCGAATGACGATAATGATAGCGCTGGCGTGGGCCCTTTGATTGAACTGTAAATAAATGGACTGGTGTAGAGTCTTGATGCATCACATGAATCGGTTTTAGTCGTAACTGGCAACTTGGTGTGTTGTGCAGGGGGCGATGGAGGGCTGATTATGTGATGGCGATTAACCTGGTCACGTTTGGCAATCCACATGGAGTGGCTGGGTCAAAGTGGCAGGTTGATGAGGAATGGCTTGGTCACGTTTGGCAATCCACATGGAGTGGCTGGGTCAAAGTGGCAGGTCGATGAGTGATGGCTTGGTCACGTTTGGCAATCCACATGGAGTGGCTGGGTCAAAGTGACAGGTCGATGTGTAATAGCTTGGTCACGTTTGGCAATCCACATGGAGTGGCTGGGTCAAAGTGGCAAGCTGCAGAGACGTTCTGTGTTCAGTTTATTTGCTGTTGGTCAGGGCGCTGCGCTGTGTCGTTATTCATTTTCGTCTTAGACAACGGGAACGTCTCATAATATTAATACACTGGTTTAGTTTGATCGGTTTTTTTTGTGTAATGTCAGGTAGGCCGAGCTATAGGCAATTATGCCTCAGTATTTTTTTAATTTTGATTGTCTACAAGCATACACGAGGACGTGTAAGATGTCAGTTCTGGCCGTGTCGGAGATTAATTGAAGCAGGGATAATTTTATTGCATGGACGTTACAATTAATACTATCTCTTCAATGAGTTGTAGCTTGTAGCTTAAATGCCATCTGTCGGACAAATTCTAAACTGTTGTTGAGTAAACGCGGGCGTTACGCCTGGGTAGAGTCGGTAAAGCAGACTGTCATGGCGGCGCTCGGTGGTTAAAGCAGTCTGAGTAAGAGACTGGGGGTCTGCCCGTAGAACTTGAGCGGGAAGGAGATTTTGTTTTGAGGTTAAGTGAGTTTTATTTTGTTGACTTGAAATGAAAAGCGCGAATGACGAGATTTGTGGACTGAACCTACCGGTTTGCTCAATTAACAGTATTGTTAAAGTCAAGCTTAGTGTTAGTGACAATTGTTGACAAAGTGTTGTGATTTAGTTATTTCAAATTGTAATATAGCGTTGGATGCAAACAGACTTTCATTTGTTTTTCGCTACCGCTACGGCTACCGAAGGATGGAAAATGTATCTGAAAATGCCCGCTCTGTGCCCCTGATTCGACATATATATTCTGTGACGTACAGGGTTACACACACACACACACACACACACACACAGCTGAACTGCTACTCATAACGCATATTGTGTGCTGGCACTCTAATTAAGTTTAAATTAGTCAAGGTGAGATGAGAAGCAGATAGACGAGCAAGAACGCGGCAGCCTTGCAAGCCATTAAAAGTTTAATTCTAAAGGTTATCCAGCGGTGCGCCTTAATTGCATACGAGACTATTTACACATCGCCTACACGCTGCCTTTATTACAGAGTCAGTACAGAACAATGTGTAGTGAAGATGCTCCAATAGTTCTAGAGAAACTTGACGATAGGTACACTAGATACTAAACTTAACTGACGAGTGATTTAATCTGCCTGAAATTGATTTTAGAGCCATTTACGTAACAATACGTCTTATAGTATTTTGTAGCCAATATTTTGAGAAAATAAAGCTAGCCTAAACCAATCTGTAGATAACGATGCAAGTTTGTCTAGTCTAGCGATCTGCAACCTTTTGGCAAGAAAGGCCCACAAGGTGGCAAAATAAACTAAGGAGGGGGGGGGGGGTGTAACCCTAAAAGTCTAATATACCAATAAATTTATAACTTATTTAAAACTTATTCACAAAACATTCGCGGGCCGCGTGTTGCCGACTACTAAATAAACCAATAGTTTGATTCTTAATGCTTTTCAATTTCACGTATCAACACGCTCCTGTTTTCAGAATTTTTTATAAAAGTATACCACGGCAAACAAGCGTACGGCCCGTCCGAGTCCAGACGCTATAAAATAACCAATATTTCTGCAGCCATTAAAATTTATTGAGCATTATCGCTTTGAGCGCTCGTTACGTGCACACCATTGAGCAAGTAACCCCCGGGCCGCCATGTTGCAGCAATGTCTTAGAGCATCGTCGAGTAAGCAGTCAAGCTCATTTGGAGCCCACTGCAAGTCGACACGTGAAGCAAGCGGAAACAATGCACTTACATGCAAACACGGTGAAGGCATGACTTAAGTTGTTATGGAAATTGAGAAAGTTCTTGGGTAAATTTGGTGTATTCGGCAGACAAAGATTAATGCTGAATAGAGAATTCCTTTACAAGACGTAGCTACTATACTAAATATTATATAATATTATAACGAGGAAGGATTTGATTGTTTATTTGAATTAAATAGGCTCCGAAACTACTGGACCAATTTGAAAAATTCTTTCACCGCTAGAATCCTTTATTATCCCTGATGAACATTGGCTTTGTTTGATTCTGCGCGGATGAAGTCGCGAGCAACAGCTAGTAATAAATTGCATACGCTGGCCCTGATAAACGACGGACCTAAGTTAGCACACGCAAGCTCAGGCAGGATTTAAGGCTAGTTTAACAATAGTTTGTAATTCAATCACCGCTCCAAGTGAGGCTGAGGATTAATTATAAATCCCTCGCGCGGCGTGACGCGCCTGCTAATGCGGGGCTTTGTCGAGCTACTCATCGGCTTACACTCTCAGATAACAGCTCCAAGTTCTTAAAACCGGTAAGGCCTTCGGAGCATGCCGGTCCTCGTCGCTATGTGCTTTGATGGAAGTAGCTTTAGAAAGGGCGCAACGGAATAGCCCGGACAGTTAGTTTTGAAACTTGTGCTAACTTTTTTTTGCTGGTTCATTATCCACGAGTGCTTATGAAGAGAAGCAACTGGTACATTGTATGTTGCTTCTTTGCTCCCAAAGCAATAATAGTTACTTTTATAACCCACTCAAATCTACGCGAACATAGCCAATAATTAATGAACCCATATCTCTGTACCGGAACATATATAACACTTAATTCAGAAGCTACCTGACCCGAAACAAACTATTAATTACACCTAACAAACAAAACATCCATATGCATAAGCCCATTTTGAATTCTAATCAAACAGTAACCTTTGGGGGTAGCGAGGTCAACAGTCGGAATTATGGAGCGTAACGATGATGTGTCCCCGAAGAGCTATCCGAGAATAGAGTTGCGAGGAAGCCGTGTTACTGTAGGTACTGGACGGCCTTTAGCCTCGGAGCCTTTAGCACAATAGGTTATTGACTCGTGTTAAAGGGAAGATATAGCGCGTTGCGGTCAGTTTCAAGGGTTGCAAAGTCTCAAGAGTGTTCTTTTGGACGGTTGAGCAACGTTCGTCCGTTCAATTCAAACACTCAAATGAACATGGCTGAATTAAGCGTGGGTTGCACGCAGCAATAAACAAAACTGAGGATTTTGACGTAGGTACCTATATTCGACAGCTTTGGTTATTGCTATAGTAACAGTAACTGGGTGCACCTTCCATTCCACTAAGATACAAAAGTTTAAATTTGCTGATAAAACGTGAAATTTTGTCTGTCACCGCATTTCAACGCCTTGTTGTTGGTCCTTATTCTAGAGAAAATTAGAAAGAAAGAAATGCATTTTATTCACATCAATGCGACCCGCCATGCGGTGCAATACTAATCGTCAAGCAAACAATAAGAATTGCTGAACGACCCAATATTAATAAGATTAATAGCAAGAACAGCCAATGAATAGAATATGTGGTATGTCTCCAAGAAACCAAGGCGCCGATCCCGCTTCCGCCCGTCCCCCGCGGCGCATAGAAATTAGACTTGCAGCCCCCTTGGCCAGATTACCCGCGGTTCACACCCCTGTCTGTTGGGGGTTCGCGCCGAGTTCAACTAGTTGCTGATCGAGTTCACCGTTTGAGCTTTGCATTGTAGTTAGATTACTCGGAACGCGCTAGTTCTATTTTCAATCAGTAACAACTGTCATTGACGAACTCGAGTAAATTAAACAGTGTATCTACGGTAGATTCACAAGAGCTGGCACGAACGGATGTAATTAGTGAATGTAAGTAGGTACATAATTATGTGTGTGTGTGCATCACAAAATCGTACCAATATTACAAATACGAAAGTTTGTGAGAATGTATGTACAGTGACCCTAGCGCCACCTAGTTGTCCACTACATACCTACGACGCACGGGTAGTTAGCGCCAGTAGCCTCACTACTCTACATCACGCCAACGAAGTTTCTCAACGCAGACGCATAAATAAAACTTCCAACTCTCTTCTTTCGGACTTCGGTCCCCAGGCATAGCATCTGCCTCATGTATAACAGACCTCTCTATTGTGGCACTCCTGAGATATTTTTTTACGCCAGAACCACGGGATCAGGATGAAACTTGGCACAAAGATTATATTATCGCCTGGAATGACACACGGAAACTCGTGATTCATGCGGGATGAATGGAACAGCTAGTGATTAAATACAAATTGATTTGATAATCGTATTAATAGACTATCTCATCACAATTATAGCGAAGCAGCTCTGCTTTTCGAATGAAATTCGCTTCTTTTTGCCATGGTTTTGTAGATTTGCGTACTACTGCTTGACATAGGCCTATCCTTCTTCCCGCCAATCGTCTCTATCGAGAGCACACACCTGCCACTACGTGACAAGCGTCAAATTTTTCTCGTCACCTTCTCTCCCGGTCTGTATCTGCTATGATGACCGTTCCGTAAATCCCAACGAATTGAGAAACGTTTGTTTGTATTAAGAGTCAACAGCTGTTTCAATTAAACACATTAAGTATTTATGTAGATGAACTAGACAGATCTATATGGGGAGTGTGAATGTATGCGTTGGGAGGGAAAGGCCTAGACTCGATGGACGTTCCGGGACCAAATAGGAGACGATGTGAAAGAAGGTCAGGCCAGGAGTACCCCAAATCGACGAGCGTATATAAAGAGATTGATGAATGTGAATGAAGCGAAAGAGGTCTGGCAGCAAGTGGAAAAAAGTGGTTTCTGCCTACCTCTATGGGAAGGAAGCGTTATGGTATGTAGGTACCTATGTATTTTACAATTATTATCGGACTGAAAGACATGCATAATTCCACATTACACCACGGTATATTCCGCTCACAGCTCCCGAACATTTCCGTCCCCGCGAGGAACAATTGCCGCTCGCCAAATTGCGAGTCGGCGGAGGAACAACCCGCAGCGCCCGTAGCTCTGTGTTAGGAGCGTACGCGACATCAACCACTATTAAAGGCGCGTTTCCATAGCTACACGTGATACGTCACGAGGTTTAAAAGAGATACGTCACGAGGTTTAAAAGAGAGCGCCAGAAATAAACTTTACGCGTAACTGTGTTATGTATACTACCAGATTAAGTTTATCTACGATTTCAAAAAGGCATTGTGAGGAATCGTTAAAAAAATGTAAGTTGAGATATGCGTCGGACGGATTTGTTCAATACATGTCGGCCATCAACTACAAATAAGTAACTTATGTTTATGGTAAATATAAATTTAAACAAAAATACATGCTTGTATTCAACATTAGATTTACACTTATTTTGACAATAATTTTAGCATTTTCTTCAAACGATTAATTCATAAAATACTCGAACTAAACATTGTCTATTTTTTTTAAGCAAAGCTATTTGCCCACAATCACTCCTGATGGTTATCGAAAATGTACAAAATACTACCTAATAACGAAGAATATTTATGACCTAGGCTAAATACGATTAGTCGATTACAGATACAAAAGGACGTAGTATTAGTTCTTACAGCAGACGATACTGTCACTTTGTTTACTGAGAATATTGGCAATGACGTGGCATATTAAGGAGTGTAGCGGGCACACACTCCGGCGCATCGCAGTCCGTCCGAGCGCATTGTTCTATTCGGGCGACCAGGCCTCAGATACTAGCGATACCGATACAATTGAGTGACGATGTAAGCAATATATGTTTTTACATCATAAATCGGTACTATTTTTAAGCGTATATTGTATTTCTTTCTTTTATAGATTTTATAGGTTTCACGAATAGATGGAACGATTCACATTGAAGGTTTACGCTTATTATTTGTTAAGTTTTTTTTTAAATTGGTTGAAATATGACAATAAATTGTGGCAGCCGCCGTGGTACTATAGTACTACATACATTGCACCCGTTTGAAGCCGCGGTCGCTAGTAGAGGTAAAAGATGAAAACATTAAGTAAGTACTTTTAACATTTTTTCCCACGTTGATCTCGATGCCAATCCATTTCAAATTCGTTATTTCAACCCATGATACACTCTGCATTCGGCTAGCTCACGGTATACCCATTTGCGAAATAAAACTGACAACCATCGACCCCTGCGGTTCGGCCATCGGCCCGGTTCCGAACCGGAAGGGTTAAGCTCTTTGAGAGCTAGAATCGGACATCACATTGGCTCAGGCAGATGTGCGGATTGCACGGCTGTCGGATGGATTTTACGGCAGGTTTTCAAGTTAAGCTGCTCATCGAAATAGTTGTTATTGAGGCTACAGATTGGCCGTCAAGCGAGAACAATGCAATCTCCAGAGTTAATGTTTATTTTTACTTTTATCAGGGTTCCGTACTCAAACGGTAAAAACCGGACCCACTAAGACTACTACTAATAGGTACTGAGAGTCCACTGTCCGTCTGTCTGTCTCTCTGTCTGTCTATTTAAGCTGTCTTTCACGAGGCTGTATCTCATGAACGGTGATAGCTAGACAGTTGAAATTTTGACAGTTGATGTATTTCTATTGCTGCTATCAAATCAAAAATCAAATCAAATCAAATTATCTTTATCTCGCATAAATTGTGGTGTATTACAATGATCTCATGTATAACTTATACCGCCAAATACACAACACCATACTATAACAACAAATACTACTAAAAATCCAAGTTTTTTTGTCTGTCTGTCTATTTTTTTCAGAATTATTGTGGTCGAAAAATGCTTCCATACATTGATCGAAATAAAACCGTGATGAAAACCGCTGCAGAAATGTTGAACCGAAGCAATCTAACCATCTCCTGAAAAAATCCAGAATAATTTTAATATTATACATGTATAGTTAGAACTAGAAAGATGCCTCGCCACACGATGATTCCAGTTCTGTTGTGTTCCGCAGTGCCTTGGGAGCTATTACAATAATAATTGCTTACCTCTGGATCAGCATGATTTACTGTAGACTACAACATTTACAATATCACACAGGGAAACCGAGTTTAAAGGGGTTATAATTATTTAGGTCAAACCATCAGTATCCACAAAAGGCTTGATTCGGTCGAATAGTGAATAAATCAATTATTTCGGCTGCGCGTGCTTCGGCCCCGCCGCTCGATGCACACAGACGCTCTACAAAGGCTATCGTACCCTTAAATACAGCTTAATTTAGTTATAAAACCAACCGGCAACCATGTATGAAAATATTGACGAATGTGGATAAAGCGAAAGAGGTACCGTAAGACGGGGTAAGTAGGGACAAAATTGAAGTTCAAACCTAGATAGATAAAAAATATTTTCATATGTGGCAAGTTACTTTTGCAGATAAAAAATGTTCTGGCGGTATGAATTTTAGTTTAATAATGATAACCTGTTGTGTAGTTTCATAGTTTAAACAATAAACACTAAAATAAAATCCCAGCCCGGCTAGCACGACAGCGCACAAGAGTCGCGTCGCGCGCGAGATAGATTACCCATCTCTTTCTAGAACGAACAGTAAGAAAAAGACGGGCAATCTATCTCGCGCGCGACGCGACTCTTGTGCGCTGTCGTGCTAGACGTGCAGCTCAGAAAGGAAGGGAATAAATAAAAATAATGACGATAGTTAAATTAAGTACTACAAAGTAGGAGACAGGTGTAATAATGTCTAGATTATATAACTAAACTACCTAGAACAAGTTGAGCCAGAAATTTTAAGAAGCAAGTGAAAACACAAAATATTAGTTCTTTCCTTTTTCCCCGCAATCCCCTCTCACCCCGTTTTGCAAAATATACAGATCTCGTTATTTGTTTATTACTTTATACTAGCTATCTCCGTTCCAAATTTTATCCAAATCCGTTCAGTCGTTTTAGCGTGAAGATGGAACAAACATACACACTCACATCGTCACTCACAAACTTTCGCATTTATAATATTAGTAGGATTCTTTCACTAATCGACGATCCGTTTGTGAATCTGGTTTTGACGTGAAATAAATAATGTAAAATACAAAATAAAATGGAATATATCTATGACATTTCCGTTTTGCAATATCCTTCTTAATGGTGGTGTCGTCATTCCCATTCGTCGGGCACAGGCTGGCACTAGATCCGTGTCAGCGAGCACGTGCCCGAGGCTCCGTGTCGACGTGTCCGAGGGCACAAACCAGCCATAACCGAACGCATAATGCACTTTGTTTTTTCGCCCTCGTTACGGGCATATATGTCGGGCAATGGATTTTGTTCTTTGTTTTCAAATACTTTTTTGTTTCATAGCAGAGGATCGTTTCTCATCCGTATTATTTCAAAGCGAATTGCATTTAATTAGTATGCCAGTAAACGTAGCGCCATTTCACTGATTGCGCTCTTTGACAATGACTTTTAATTCAGAGTTCATGTTTTTTGCTGATCTACTTGTAGCTTTGAAAACCTTATATTTGACCTAATGTATAACACTTCCATGTTGGTCTGAGGGCAAAGAAAAAACACAAATTGTACCAGTTGTCTCTCTTCCCGTTTGGTAAAAGCCCATCGAGGGAATGGGCGAAACGTTAGGAATCATGCTTAGGCGACGCGGCCAGCAACTAATCACTATTTTGATCCCCTTACCACTTACGCCCATGCACAATCGTGCAAAACGTGGCTTTAGTTCTTGTTACCCCGTTAGGGAGATATCATTTGTGTCTGTGTAATAATTTTTTAATCTTCATTCCAATGCAAATTGTTGAGTTTGAGAAAAACAATTTTGTGCCGGCGATACTTCGGCGAACATTTCTCGCCGAATCATCATTCCCAATTCAAACGTTAACACTTTCTTATCATAAACTTAGTGTAGAGGCTCAGACTATTACACCGGTTCTAACGCGATGTGTCACGTAGCGATTCTACGGTCATATAAAGCTGGTCCCGCGCATTAACCGCGGTGTGAGCCGGAGATCCACAGATAGGACTCGGCAATAGCCCCCGCAGACCACTAAGATCGACTTCCATTCCAACTCTGAAAAAGGAACGTTCTATTTACATAAATTTACTTCTTATTACGTTTTGGAAAAAGGCCAGGTCAAGAGTACCCGAAACCGACGAGCATGTATGAAGAGATTGATGAATGTGGATGAAGCGAAAGAGGTATGTCAGGATCGTAGCAAGTGGAACAAAGTAGTCTCTGCCTACCCCTGTGGGAAAGAGGCGTGACGATATGTATGTAATATGTATATGTATGTACTTCTTATTCCCGTGTAATTCCCCTGTAATTTTCGTAAAGGCCAAATGTACAGTGCTTCTACTCGTAGTTTCTTAATGTATTTGGCAGTTGACATGTTTCGAAATTATAAACATGCACTATCTATATATCTATCAATCTATAGGATGGTTTATAGGCGATGCGGCTAGCAACCCATCACTATTTTGGTTCCTCTTTCCACTTATACGCTCACAATAAAATTATGCTAAGCTTGGCATGTTTAGGTCTTCCTTGGAAAAATTGACAGCGCCAATTGCAGATCAAAACAACAACAAACATTCTCATAGCGTTTGACTCAAGACGCAAACGTGTTCGATACATATTTTTGACCGACGCATACGGTCCATTCTTTTACATTATTCCTTTCGAACGTGGCCTGTCCTACCTATTATTTTATCGTAGCTCATCTTCACAAGTCCAGTTGTATAATGGTATCCAATGTGTCCTGAGCCGGCCTGCAACCTCACCGATTGTAGGAGTCAGATCCAGGGCGATAGGGCGTAATAATGGCCACAAATGTGCTCGTTTGTCGCGCGGTGTCGCACGCCGCCGTCCGCACATCTATTTTTAAATCCTTGTTCGTTCCAGTGAAATATAGAGGAGCTTCTGCAACCTCAGCACAGAATGACTTAAACGTATTTTTGAGCAAGTACGGGCGTGTTTCTAAGTATCGATTTTAGTCAAAGATGCCTTTAAAGTTGAGGACTACATGGAAAATTAATGTGTTTTATGTACAATAAAGAGTTATACATACATACATACATAAGTACTCGTAATGTTAAAGCCGAAGTAGCGAAGACGAAGCAGGGAATCTTCTGTACAAAAGAAATTAACACATTAACAGAATCTAAGATTGCAATTTAATATCTGCACCTACCTACCTTAAAATACCTGATTCGTTCAGATTGATGTATACATAATTGTAATACTTGGTATTTTGTAAGATTTTCTTAGAATAAAGATTGTGTTTTCAAGAGTTTGTAAAGCGTTTCGCTAACCATCAATGCATTAATTTACTGGCAGGATTTGGATAAAATTTATAACGAAGATAGCTGGGGACCCCAGATTAAAACATAGGCTACTTTTTATCCCGGGAAATCGCATAGTTCTCGTGGGATAGCGAAGCTAGTTGCCTATAGTCGCGACGTTAGTAATAATTATTGCAGAATAAGTACGATCAACATCAGTTTTTAAGTCTATGCGGACGAAGTCGCAGGCAGAAGCTATTTCCAGAATAATTTTAAGAGACGTTGCAAATTCTGCAGCTCCCTGTGACTCGGTAATGAGCTGCATGTTACCGGAGTGGTCATGCGATTCACCGACAGTGCACCACAGGTGGTGTTATGATAGGACTGTTATCGTTCCATCAGCCGCCGGCAGCTGAGCGCAAACATCCAAATAACACGCCTGCAGCATGCGTCCGACATGCAAGAATATTCTGGCCATTATTTTCAGCATATATTATATTCATCACACACATACCTTATAGGTTAACTAGGCGCATTTACGTATGCTGAATGTATACTCTGTTAAGTTGTGGTATGAACTATTTATTTTGTTCTTCTGAGATTCTAGGATAAGTTAAAGAAATTGGGTCTTGGCAAATAGAAAAGGTTAAAAAATACACATCCAAAATTTTGAATTACCTGGCAACTACTTTACATTACCTACCTAACTAACTAAACAACCCGCCCCGCATCATTCCGGGCGCAAACGTTTGCCGCGTTGAACGGCGATGGACAATCTGCACCAGGAATGATCTGGAACGGGAGTCCAGTCCATTAAATAATATTGCTATGTGGTTATGTACGATTTGGGTATGTTCGAAATACTTTTCTGTCTTCAATATTTAGTAGGTATTTTTTGGTAGGTATGTAATACTCGAGCTGCAGGACTCACCGTTTTAACTCCAATCGACCTCTTTATTCTTAGGTGAGCTAGTGAAAATTCCTAACGCCAAAACAGTTTTAGTTTTATTTGAACATTGAATGAATAGAATTAGAAACCTCGATGGATTTAAACTAGAACTATTCGTAGATTCGTGGGGACGGTCGGTAAATCCGCGCTTTTTACATCGATTCGCAACTGCGGGGATGTCGAAACCATTTTTCAATTTGGGTCATAAATCCGCGTTTCCTTGCTCCGGCGGGCTTGGTTGTCGCTTGATTAATGTGCAACTAGTGAAACGTGAGCCGTATATTTGCATGCGCGTGTTGCCGAGGCGAGCTTACCACCTGGAGCGATTTGCTGGATTAACAGAAGAGTTGCATCTTCTATGCTGGTCTGGAAAAAACTTACAGCCTTATTCATAAAAAATCCTTAATTGAGCTTTGATCGGTGTCCATTAGTTAATAGACTGATTAATCTTATTTGACGGTTGTTAAAAAGTATGATTCATAAACGCTTGCTAGCAGTCTGTTAGCTAATGAGCTGTTGATGGATGGATCAGACGCGTTATGTTGTCACCTTGATATATCATAGATCAAAAATGGGCTTTTAGTGAATAAAAAAAAAGAAATTGACAGCAGTGGCGGCGAAGTAGCGGGAAACCAGCGAATTAACACGACAGACTCGGCAG
The DNA here is from genome assembly GCA_963854515.1 of Pandemis heparana. Lineage (NCBI taxonomy): Eukaryota > Metazoa > Arthropoda > Insecta > Lepidoptera > Tortricidae > Pandemis > Pandemis heparana. Next base: position 18,949,569 of record OY978007.1, on the reverse strand, counting down.
TGTTAATCTAGTTTCCTTTACCTTTCCCGGAGGGGACAAAACTTAAAACAAAAAAAACTGTCTTGCGTAAATCAGCTGTTCACATTTGTGGCGGCCATTTTGTGTGTTAGCAGAGAGATAAAGTAGGGTCTACGGTCCGCTAACTTTCGGAAGACTTAACAGGCCCTTGATGGACTGATTAGCGCTAATTGACGTTTATGAATCATGTTTATTTGCATCGGTCCTATAGCGAGCTTATAGCGAGCCTCTAACTTTTTATGAATAAGGCTGTTAGAATGTACTAGATGCTTCTCTTCCCGCGCAGATAGGAAGAGCCCTTCAAGGGAACTAACTTTTTCTCAAGTGTTATAATTGTTCATTAAGTTGACATTAAAAATTACTATGGACGTATTGTTCGTAGATTTTGGACGAGCGACCCGGCATTTTTGTTCCTAATTTTTTTTCGGGTGTACGTACAAATACAAATTATAAGATACTTTTACCAACTTGTCTTTAATAATAATGATAAAGACGACGAGATAAATAAACAACCGTTTGGGCACATAAACCCGCGTTTGCGACTCATAAATTAAAATAATAAGACACAACATTGATCCTCAGTCGTCAAACGGCGACAGTCAGGCTTATCACTGAAGCTTCTGCAAAAGCTCAAAGCTGGATGTTGTTAAACGGAATGGCGCATCAAAGGGCCCGCATGGCATGGCGCTGGCTGCCTCGCGCATAAACCCCTCTTTGTTACGACGCACGGTTTTAATTTGTTCATGTGGTTTAAGTTGTTATGAAGTTTTGTACACAAGCATGATATTCCAGACGAGCGCTTAGTGAAATTGCATCTCGAACGTAAGAGAATTGGTTCATATAGGAACTTTTAGTTCATAATAATACTTAAGAGAGCCCGCCACAGAAATACAAGTAATTTAATGCGGTTTGGTTCAAAAGTTTTGTTTAAACATGTATTCTACGCGATTATCTTTGAAGAACTCCCAATATAATTATATTTAAGCACATCATGCAACACGCCTATTGTTTTGATATTTAACTTTGATTGACGTCTCTGAATGAGGCGTATATTTTTCATCGTTGAAAATCAGTCTTGAAAGTATAAAACAAACAGTTTTTATGATTCGTAAGTTTCCGTTTCGCCGGCACCCGTTCCGAACGTTATTAATTCAACAAATTTAATTAAAGCAATAAGAGCCGATTCGGCGCGGCGCCGGTGATAAATTCGGCCGTTATGTTTTGAAAAATACGAGCGCCTCCTAATGAGAACTAGCGCGTGCCCTCATCGGCATGCGGCGCGCGCGCCGATCCCACTTCCGAGAGAAATATTTTGTGCCAATTTATTGTGAATTTTATTTATTCAGTGCGTAATAGCCCAATCGGGAGAGATTCGCTCGCGTTCTCACCGACCAATGAGTTTTTCTGGAATTTATTATTCGGTGCAAATTTTCCCTGAAGCTTGATGGACGCAGGATACGTTTAAGAGCACTTCCCTTTTTTGAAGTGTTTGTTTCAGAACGACGGAGATTGAATCGTTTTACGTGACGTTCATAAAAACTCGTTGTTTAGCGTCTGTTGGACGAATTACATTATTCCATGCAAACGGATCCAAAGTTTGGGCGGCAATCAATTGCTACCTTCTTGAACAAACAACATTTATCTTGCTACTCCGCTACTACCTAGCCACTACTACTACAGTCATTGAAATGGGGACCTCCCCAAAATATATTCAATACGGTTACCTTCTTTAACCTCTGAAACAAACTTCTTACGCTTTCACAGGTAAAATATCACACACAAGACTTGTTCAGGTGTCTTGAACACATACGTAACTTAATAATAAGGTGTTATTTCAACATAATTCTTATTGCAATTATGAATGCTGTGCCAAAAGATTCAGTAGCAAAGCTGCAGTGACAATAATATGTGCCTTCAAATGACTGCTAACCAGCCGCACTAGATGAAAGTCATGCACAAAACTCATGCATTATTTATATCATACTCGCATGCGTTCTCCGTAGTGACTGCTTTAAACAAAATAAACAGACTACGCGGGCGCATTAACTTGAGAGAAAAGGAGCTTATGAAAGTTTTCAATTATGAAACGTATTTTATTGAATCAGACGTTAGTTTGCGAAGGTATATTTCAATGACCAAAACATTTACCTTGCTATTCCGTACTCAAGCAAAGAAGCTTAAGCAAATTAAATATAATTTCTTAAGATTAATCCAGTTATCATCTTACGTTTTTTTATATGACAAGGAAGCCAAACGAACAAGTGCGTCGCCTGATGGTAAGCGAACACTACCCTAGAGGATTGATAATGTGTTGCCAGTCTAGAGGGCTAGGATAGAATACCTCTTATGCCAGCAATTTCACCGACTGTCTTTACCCTCGACGCCGGAACACAGCAGTGAAAGCACACTACGGTGGTAGCGGTACGGGCCTTGCATGAGGTCTTACCTCCCGTAAAAATGTTTACGTAAATCAAAAACAGCGCTAGCATTAATGAAAACAAACAGTAAATATCCCCTACAATGGTCATTGAAATGCCCATGCGCGCGCGATATATTAATCTAAGTGTACTCAGGGCGTCACAGCACGCTATAAAAGCAATTAGTATCCCACTGTTAGTACCTAGGCTATCTAGGCCAATGGCCGATTTGGCGGCACTCCAAAACGGACAGGGACCCTAGTACTCGCTCTCCCTCACACGCGGGGTACATCCAAGCAATTACGAGAGATGCCTTTAGTTTAACTGCGCTGCATCTTTTCAGACACTTTCCCCGGGAGCGCGGTAAACACTTGACACAAGTCTACATAAATAAATAAATAAATAATAAATAAATATCATGGGACAAATTACACCAATTGACCCAGTCCCAAACTAAGCAAAGCTTGTACTATGGGTACCAGGCAACGGATAAACATACTTATATAACGTAGATAAATACATACAACATCCATGACTCGGGCACAAACATCCGTTTCATCATACAAATGTCCGCCCCTACCGGGATTCGAACCCGGGACCTCTAGCTTCATAGTCAGGGTCTACGTCATGTCACAATTTCGTTCTTACATTACCCAAGCATAACCATTGGTGGCGTGCAATCCTTTTTGGGTTCTAACATCTATAAGGCGAAGTCGGGATAGGTTGCCTAAACTCCGCTGTTTATCTGTCCGCTTATCAAGTAGGTACCTAACTGTAAGATGTAGGCAGAAACTTGAAATTTTCGTAAAGCGTTTGTTATTAAGGGTCAATTTATTGATCATCATCATCATCATTAGCCTGAAGACGTCCACTGTTGAACAAAGGCCTCCGCTTTACCACACCATAATGAACGACAACTGGACAACTGAATCCACCGGTTTCCTGCAACTTTCACGATGTCGTCGGTCCAGCTAGTGGGAGGCCTGCCAATACTGCGTCTTCCGGTTCGTGGTCACCACTCGAGAACTTAATAATCATCAGATATTTAGGTACTATTAGTTTAGTTATGTATTGTGGCTCTCAGTGTTTGCAATTTTAAACTCACTCGTCCATCCCTAATGTAATACTCCTTTCATCCACTCAAAGGTTGACTGGAAGAGATCCCTTAAAGGGATAAGTCCGCCTTTGTGCATGTATCTCATGGTTTGTCAATTGTATTTGTCTTGTTTATTTTGCACAATAAAGAGTTTACATACATACATACTATTCGACGAATAACTCTATGGATTATCTAACAGATAAGCTCATATCTGAGGAGGAAAAATCGACCGGCGTGAAGTTAGCAGCCTAAAGTTAGCAGCCTATGGTAACCCGACCAAATTAAAATGTCTGAGATTTTAAAAGATACTATTTTCAAAAACCAAGCACAATTTAGACTCCAATCAATGACAAATGAAGTTAAAATAAACACACCGACCTAATCAAAACACAAACTCAAATGAAATTTCCAAACAAAGCGTTTAAATATTTTTAGGCTCATAAATTAACACTATGGGTTAGAGATAGAAAAATGGCGGTTGGACGGCAGCCGAGATAATTCTGACAGATGTTTCTTTTAGATTAATATACAAGCTGCTTATGTACAAAGATTCAAAGTGATACACGATCGACATTAAGGTGAAATTACACGCAGAAAGAAAAACTATAATTTTTAGGCTGCTAACTTGATACCCCGACTCAAAGTAGTCAGACGGGGGCCGAGAACTTTCTAACGGATATTTCCCTTAGATCTATATACAAACTGCTTATGTACAAAGATTCAAAGTGATACGCCATCGATATAAGGGTAAAATTACACGCAGAAAGAAAAACTATAATTTTTAGGCTGCTAACTTGATACCTCGACTCAAAGTAGTCAGACGGGGGCCGAGAACTTTCTAACGGATGTTTCCTTTAGATCTATATACAACCAGCTTATGTACAAAGATTCAAAGTGATACGCGATCGACATAAGGGTGAAATTACACGCAGAAAGAAAAACCAATATTTTTAGGCTGCTAACTTGATACCCCGACTCAAAGTAATCAGACGGGGGCCGAGAACTTTCTAACAGATGTTTCCTTTAGATCTATATACAAACTGCTTATGTACAAAGATTCAAAGTGATACGCGATCGACATTAGGGTGAAATTACACGCAGAAAGAAAAACCAATATTTTTAGGCTGCTAACTTGATACCCCGACTCAAAGTAATCAGACGGGGGCCGAGAACTTTCTAACAGATGTTTCCTTTAGATCTATATACAAACTGCTTATGTACAAAGATTCAAAGTGATACGCGATCGACATAAGGGTGAAATTACACGCAGAAAGAAAAACCAATATTTTTAGGCTGCTAACTTGATACCCCGACTCAAAGTAATCAGACGGGGGCCGAGAACTTTCTAACAGATGTTTCCTTTAGATCTATATACAAACTGCTTATGTACAAAGATTCAAAGTGATACGCAATCGACATAAGGGTGAAATTACACGCAGAAAGAAAAACCAATATTTTTAGGCTGCTAACTTGATACCCCGACTCAAAGTAGTCAGACGGAGGCCGAGAACTTTCTAACAGATGTTTCCTTTAGATCTATATACAAACTGCTTATGTACAAAGATTCAAAGTGATACGCAATCGACATAAGGGTGAAATTACACGCAGAAAGAAAAACCAATATTTTTAGGCTGCTAACTTGATACCCCGACTCAAAGTAATCAGACGGGGGCCGAGAACTTTCTAACAGATGTTTCCTTTAGATCTATATACAAACTGCTTATGTACAAAGATTCAAAGTGATACGCGATCGACATTAGGGTGAAATTACACGCAGAAAGAAAAACCAATATTTTTAGGCTGCTAACTTGATACCCCGACTCAAAGTAATCAGACGGGGGCCGAGAACTTTCTAACAGATGTTTCCTTTAGATCTATATACAAACTGCTTATGTACAAAGATTCAAAGTGATACGCGATCGACATAAGGGTGAAATTACACGCAGAAAGAAAAACCAATATTTTTAGGCTGCTAACTTGATACCCCGACTCAAAGTAATCAGACGGGGGCCGAGAACTTTCTAACAGATGTTTCCTTTAGATCTATATACAAACTGCTTATGTACAAAGATTCAAAGTGATACGCGATCGACATAAGGGTGAAATTACACGCAGAAAGAAAAACCAATATTTTTAGGCTGCTAACTTGATACCCCGACTCAAAGTAATCAGACGGGGGCCGAGAACTTTCTAACAGATGTTTCCTTTAGATCTATATACAAACTGCTTATGTACAAAGATTCAAAGTGATACGCGATCGACATAAGGGTGAAATTACACGCAGAAAGAAAAACCAATATTTTTAGGCTGCTAACTTGATACCCCGACTCAAAGTAATCAGACGGGGGCCGAGAACTTTCTAATAGATGTTTCCTTTAGATCTATATACAAACTGCTTATGTACAAAGATTCAAAGTGATACGCGATCGACATAAGGGTGAAATTACACGCAGAAAGAAAAACCAATATTTTTAGGCTGCTAACTTGATACCCCGACTCAAAGTAGTCAGACGGGGGCCGAGAACTTTCTAACAGATGTTTCTTTTAGATCTATATACAAACTGCTTATGATTAAAGATTCAAAGTGGTACGCGATCGACATAAGGGTGAAATTACACGCAGAAAGAAAAACCAATATTTTTAGGCTGCTAACTTGATACCCCGACTCAAAGTAGTCAGACGGGGGCCGAGAACTTTCTAACGGATATTTCCCTTAGATCTATATACAAACTGCTTATGTACAAAGATTCAAAGTGATACGCCATCGATATAAGGGTAAAATTACACGCAGAAAGAAAAACTATAATTTTTAGGCTGCTAACTTGATACCCCGACTCAAAGTAGTTAGACGAGAGCCGAGAACTTTCTAACGGATGTTTCCTTTAGATCTATATACAACCAGCTTATGTACAAAGATTCAAAGTGATACGCGATCGACATAAGGGTGAAATTACACGCAGAAAGAAAAACCAATATTTTTAGGCTGCTAACTTGATACCCCGACTCAAAGTAATCAGACGGGGGCCGAGAACTTTCTAACAGATGTTTCCTTTAGATCTATATACAAACTGCTTATGTACAAAGATTCAAAGTGATACGCGATCGACATTAGGGTGAAATTACACGCAGAAAGAAAACCCAATATTTTTAGGCTGCTAACTTGATACCCCGACTCAAAGTAATCAGACGGGGGCCGAGAACTTTCTAACAGATGTTTCCTTTAGATCTATATACAAACTGCTTATGTACAAAGATTCAAAGTGATACGCGATCGACATAAGGGTGAAATTACACGCAGAAAGAAAAACCAATATTTTTAGGCTGCTAACTTGATACCCCGACTCAAAGTAATCAGACGGGGGCCGAGAACTTTCTAACAGATGTTTCCTTTAGATCAATATACAAACTGCTTATGATTAAAGATTCAAAGTGGTACGCGATCGACATAAGGGTGAAATTACACGCAGAAAGAAAAACCAATATTTTTAGGCTGCTAACTTGATACCCCGACTCAAAGTAGTCAGACGGGGGCCGAGAACTTTCTAACGGATATTTCCCTTAGATCTATATACAAACTGCTTATGTACAAAGATTCAAAGTGATACGCCATCGATATAAGGGTAAAATTACACGCAGAAAGAAAAACTATAATTTTTAGGCTGCTAACTTGATACCCCGACTCAAAGTAGTTAGACGAGAGCCGAGAACTTTCTAACGGATGTTTCCTTTAGATCTTTATACAACCAGCTTATGTACAAAGATTCAAAGTGATACGCAATCGACATAAGGGTGAAATTACACGCAGAAAGAAAAACCAATATTTTTAGGCTGCTAACTTGATACCCCGACTCAAAGTAATCAGACGGGGGCCGAGAACTTTCTAACAGATGTTTCCTTTAGATCTATATACAAACTGCTTATGTACAAAGATTCAAAGTGATACGCGATCGACATAAGGGTGAAATTACACGCAGAAAGAAAAACCAATATTTTTAGGCTGCTAACTTGATACCCCGACTCAAAGTAATCAGACGGGGGCCGAGAACTTTCTAACAGATGTTTCCTTTAGATCTATATACAAACTGCTTATGTACAAAGATTCAAAGTGATACGCGATCGACATAAGGGTGAAATTACACGCAGAAAGAAAAACCAATATTTTTAGGCTGCTAACTTGATACCCCGACTCAAAGTAATCAGACGGGGGCCGAGAACTTTCTAACAGAATTACACGCAGAAAGAAAAACCAATATTTTTAGGCTGCTAACTTGATACCCCGACTCAAAGTAGTCAGACGGGGGCCGAGAACTTTCTAACAGATGTTTCTTTTAGATCTATATACAAACTGCTTATGATTAAAGATTCAAAGTGGTACGCGATCGACATAAGGGTGAAATTACACGCAGAAAGAAAAACCAATATTTTTAGGCTGCTAACTTGATACCCCGACTCAAAGTAGTCAGACGGGGGCCGAGAACTTTCTAACGGATATTTCCCTTAGATCTATATACAAACTGCTTATGTACAAAGATTCAAAGTGATACGCCATCGATATAAGGGTAAAATTACACGCAGAAAGAAAAACTATAATTTTTAGGCTGCTAACTTGATACCCCGACTCAAAGTAGTTAGACGAGAGCCGAGAACTTTCTAACGGATGTTTCCTTTAGATCTATATACAACCAGCTTATGTACAAAGATTCAAAGTGATACGCGATCGACATAAGGGTGAAATTACACGCAGAAAGAAAAACCAATATTTTTAGGCTGCTAACTTGATACCCCGACTCAAAGTAATCAGACGGGGGCCGAGAACTTTCTAACAGATGTTTCCTTTAGATCTATATACAAACTGCTTATGTACAAAGATTCAAAGTGATACGCGATCGACATTAGGGTGAAATTACACGCAGAAAGAAAAACCAATATTTTTAGGCTGCTAACTTGATACCCCGACTCAAAGTAATCAGACGGGGGCCGAGAACTTTCTAACAGATGTTTCCTTTAGATCTATATACAAACTGCTTATGTACAAAGATTCAAAGTGATACGCGATCGACATAAGGGTGAAATTACACGCAGAAAGAAAAACCAATATTTTTAGGCTGCTAACTTGATACCCCGACTCAAAGTAATCAGACGGGGGCCGAGAACTTTCTAACAGATGTTTCCTTTAGATCTATATACAAACTGCTTATGATTAAAGATTCAAAGTGGTACGCGATCGACATAAGGGTGAAATTACACGCAGAAAGAAAAACCAATATTTTTAGGCTGCTAACTTGATACCCCGACTCAAAGTAGTCAGACGGGGGCCAAGAACTTTCTAACGGATATTTCCCTTAGATCTATATACAAACTGCTTATGTACAAAGATTCAAAGTGATACGCCATCGATATAAGGGTAAAATTACACGCAGAAAGAAAAACTATAATTTTTAGGCTGCTAACTTGATACCCCGACTCAAAGTAGTTAGACGAGAGCCGAGAACTTTCTAACGGATGTTTCCTTTAGATCTTTATACAACCAGCTTATGTACAAAGATTCAAAGTGATACGCAATCGACATAAGGGTGAAATTACACGCAGAAAGAAAAACCAATATTTTTAGGCTGCTAACTTGATACCCCGACTCAAAGTAATCAGACGGGGGCCGAGAACTTTCTAACAGATGTTTCCTTTAGATCTATATACAAACTGCTTATGTACAAAGATTCAAAGTGATACGCGATCGACATAAGGGTGAAATTACACGCAGAAAGAAAAACCAATATTTTTAGGCTGCTAACTTGATACCCCGACTCAAAGTAATCAGACGGGGGCCGAGAACTTTCTAACAGATGTTTCCTTTAGATCTATATACAAACTGCTTATGTACAAAGATTCAAAGTGATACGCAATCGACATAAGGGTGAAATTACACGCAGAAAGAAAAACCAATATTTTTAGGCTGCTAACTTGATACCCGGACTCAAAGTAGTCAGACGGAGGCCGAGAACTTTCTAACAGATGTTTCCTTTAGATCTATATACAAACTGCTTATGTACAAAGATTCAAAGTGATACGCAATCGACATAAGGGTGAAATTACACGCAGAAAGAAAAACCAATATTTTTAGGCTGCTAACTTGATACCCCGACTCAAAGTAATCAGACGGGGGCCGAGAACTTTCTAACAGATGTTTCCTTTAGATCTATATACAAACTGCTTATGTACAAAGATTCAAAGTGATACGCGATCGACATTAGGGTGAAATTACACGCAGAAAGAAAAACCAATATTTTTAGGCTGCTAACTTGATACCCCGACTCAAAGTAATCAGACGGGGGCCGAGAACTTTCTAACAGATGTTTCCTTTAGATCTATATACAAACTGCTTATGTACAAAGATTCAAAGTGATACGCGATCGACATTAGGGTGAAATTACACGCAGAAAGAAAAACCAATATTTTTAGGCTGCTAACTTGATACCCCGACTCAAAGTAGTCAGACGAGGGCCGAGAACTTTCTAACGGATATTTCCCTTAGATCTATATACAAACTGCTTATGTACAAAGATTCAAAGTGATACGCCATCGATATAAGGGTAAAATTACACGCAGAAAGAAAAACCAATATTTTTAGGCTGCTAACTTGATACCCCGACTCAAAGTAATCAGACGGGGGCCGAGAACTTTCTAACAGATGTTTCCTTTAGATCTATATACAAACTGCTTATGTACAAAGATTCAAAGTGATACGCGATCGACATTAGGGTGAAATTACACGCAGAAAGAAAAACCAATATTTTTAGGCTGCTAACTTGATACCCCGACTCAAAGTAGTCAGACGGGGGCCGAGAACTTTCTAACGGATATTTCCCTTAGATCTATATACAAACTGCTTATGTACAAAGATTCAAAGTGATACGCCATCGATATAAGGGTAAAATTACACGCAGAAAGAAAAACTATAATTTTTAGGCTGCTAACTTGATACCCCGACTCAAAGTAGTTAGACGAGAGCCGAGAACTTTCTAACGGATGTTTCCTTTAGATCTTTATACAACCAGCTTAGGGGCCATTCAAGTATTACGTAAGCACATTTTTTACAATTATTTACCCCCTCCTTCCCCTTGTCAGCAAAAGTAAGCAAACCTCTCCCCCCCCCCCATGCTTACGTAATCGTTGGTACCTATAGGCATTTTTCTTTTAATGTATTCGGTTTTTTATATATTTGTGGGTTGCCATTTGTGTAAAAAAGTAAATAATAACTGCTGACGTAATCACGATATCGACCCCCCCACCCACCATGTCATCAAAAATAAGCAAAGCAAAGACCCCCTCGCCCCCCTCAAGCGCTTACGTAATACTTGAACGCCCCCTTATGTACAAAGATTCAAAGTGATACGCGATCGACATAAGGGTGAAATTACACGCAGAAAGAAAAACCAATATTTTTAGGCTGCTAACTTGATACCCCGACTCAAAGTAATCAGACGGGGGCCGAGAACTTTCTAACAGATGTTTCCTTTAGATCTATATACAAACTGCTTATGTACAAAGATTCAAAGTGATACGCGATCGACATAAGGGTGAAATTACACGCAGAAAGAAAAACCAATATTTTTAGGCTGCTAACTTGATACCCCGACTCAAAGTAATCAGACGGGGGCCGAGAACTTTCTAACAGATGTTTCCTTTAGATCTATATACAAACTGCTTATGTACAAAGATTCAAAGTGATACGCAATCGACATAAGGGTGAAATTACACGCAGAAAGAAAAACTATAATTTTTAGGCTGCTAACTTGATACCCCGACTCAAAGTAGTTAGACGAGAGCCGAGAACTTTCTAACGGATGTTTCCTTTAGATCTATATACAGCCAGCTTATGTACAAAGATTCAAAGTGATACGCGATCGACATAAGGGTGAAATTACACGCAGAAAGAAAAACCAATATTTTTAGGCTGCTAACTTGATACCCCGACTCAAAGTAATCAGACGGGGGCCGAGAACTTTCTAACAGATGTTTCCTTTAGATCTATATACAAACTGCTTATGTACAAAGATTCAAAGTGATACGCAATCGACATAAGGGTGAAATTACACGCAGAAAGAAAAACCAATATTTTTAGGCTGCTAACTTGATACCCGGACTCAAAGTAGTCAGACGGAGGCCGAGAACTTTCTAACAGATGTTTCCTTTAGATCTATATACAAACTGCTTATGTACAAAGATTCAAAGTGATACGCAATCGACATAAGGGTGAAATTACACGCAGAAAGAAAAACCAATATTTTTAGGCTGCTAACTTGATACCCCGACTCAAAGTAATCAGACGGGGGCCGAGAACTTTCTAACAGATGTTTCCTTTAGATCTATATACAAACTGCTTATGTACAAAGATTCAAAGTGATACGCGATCGACATTAGGGTGAAATTACACGCAGAAAGAAAAACCAATATTTTTAGGCTGCTAACTTGATACCCCGACTCAAAGTAATCAGACGGGGGCCGAGAACTTTCTAACAGATGTTTCCTTTAGATCTATATACAAACTGCTTATGTACAAAGATTCAAAGTGATACGCGATCGACATAAGGGTGAAATTACACGCAGAAAGAAAAACCAATATTTTTAGGCTGCTAACTTGATACCCCGACTCAAAGTAATCAGACGGGGGCCGAGAACTTTCTAACAGATGTTTCCTTTAGATCTATATACAAACTGCTTATGTACAAAGATTCAAAGTGATACGCAATCGACATAAGGGTGAAATTACACGCAGAAAGAAAAACCAATATTTTTAGGCTGCTAACTTGATACCCCGACTCAAAGTAGTCAGACGGAGGCCGAGAACTTTCTAACAGATGTTTCCTTTAGATCTATATACAAACTGCTTATGTACAAAGATTCAAAGTGATACGCAATCGACATAAGGGTGAAATTACACGCAGAAAGAAAAACCAATATTTTTGGGCTGCTAACTTGATACCCAGACTCAAAGTAATCAGACGGGGGCCGAGAACTTTCTAACAGATGTTTCCTTTAGATCTATATACAAACTGCTTATGTACAAAGATTCAAAGTGATACGCGATCGACATAAAGGTAAAATTACACGCAGAAAGAAAAACCAATATTTTTAGGCTGCTAACTTGACACTCCGACTCAAAGTAGTTAGACGGCGGCCGAGAACTTTCTAACAGATGTTTCCTTTAGATTTATATACAAACTGCTTATGTACAAAGATTCAAAGTGATACGCGATCGACATTAGGGTGAAATTACACGCAGAAAGAAAAACCAATATTTTTAGGCTGCTAACTTGATACCCCGACTCAAAGTAGTCAGACGGGGGCCGAGAACTTTCTAACAGATATTTCCTTTAGATCTATATACAAACTACTTATGTACAAAGATTCAAAGTGATACGCGATCGACATAAGGATGAAATTACACGCAGAAAGAAAAACCAATATTTTTAGGCTGCTAACTTGATACCCCGACTCAAAGTAGTCAGACGGGGGCCGAGAACTTTCTAACAGATGTTTCCTTTAGATCTATATACAAACTGCTTATGTACAAAGATTCAAAGTGATACGCGATCGACATTAGGGTGAAATTACACGCAGAAAGAAAAACCAATATTTTTAGGCTGCTAACTTGATACTTACATCTTCCGGGCCCCAAGTCAACCTTACCTGCTCGTGGTGCACCCTGCCGAATAACAAACAAGGCTCTGGCGACTCACCCACCAACCCGCACTGGACCAGCGTGGTGGGCTTACGGTCCAACCCCCCTTATTTCTAATGAAATGAACAATTCCCCGTCTCGGCCCCCAGTGCCCGGCCGCTCCAGCGACCCTGGTTCTGACGGAGGCCAGTACAGTCCTGGAGCACGGGGTGCGAAGAATCCCCGGGCGAAATCGATCCACCGTCAAACGAACACAGCAAGGAAAATGGACACCGACACACTAAATATTTTAACTTATAACGTACGCACTCTAATGAAGGAGGAAAGGTTAATAGAATTGGAGCACGCTTTAACCAACGTAAAATGGGATATAGTGGGCCTCTCGGAGGTGCGCAGAGAGGGCGAGGAAACTGTAGACAGGGAATCCAATGTGTTCTACTATATGGGTACAGCTGGCGGTCTCAACGGGGTCGGCTTCCTCGTAGCAAAGAAGTGGAAAGGCCACATTGCTGAATTCAAGGGATATTCTGACAGAATAGCGGTTTTGAAGTTTCGTGTATCCGAAACTCGATTTTTGACCCTGGTCCAAACTTACGCGCCAACATCAACGCACAGTGACGACGAGGTAGAGGAGTTTTATGATCTCCTTAACACAGCATGCGAGGAAAACCGGGGAACGTGGAACATGATACTCGGAGATTTTAACGCTAAAATAGGGAGCAGGTGTGAACTGGATGGAAACGAAGTACTAGGTCCGTATGGGATGGGCAACAGGAACGAGCGAGGTACCAGACTAATGCAATTTGCTTTTGGACAACGTATGAGCATTGGTAACTCCTTCTACCTCAAAAAGCCTCAGCGTCGCTGGACCTGGGCTTCGCCAGATGGAAGGACAAAAAATGAAATTGACTATATCCTTTTATCTAACAGGGATATAGTTAAAGATATTTCGATTATCAACAAAATACTTTACAGTTCTGATCATAGACCAATTCGAGCTAGAATAAAATTAAATTTTAAAATCCACAGACAGAAAATATTTAGTAGAAAAATCAAAAATTTAAATAAAGACAGTCTGTTTAGCAACATAGAACAATTTAATTTAGAACTGAAGAACTCTTTCGCCCTTCTCGCCACTGATGGTGATTGCTTGCCAAATGCCAAAGATCAGTACGACAATATTGTCAAGAGTATTATGAATGCCAGCAGAAAAATAAAACAGAACAAATGTAAAACTAGAAAACTTTCAGAGGAATCGTTAAAATTAATAGAACTTAGAGAAACAGTCAAGAGGAACAACAGTTTGTATAGAGATATTGACAGAAAAGTAAAGCGTAGAATTACCGTGCTAGGGGAGGTGATGTGTCCTACGATTTATCGTGTACTCAGCACTCTATGTTAAGTCTCGAGGATCGGCGTTTGCTATTGGATGTTTCTGTGCTGCACGACATTTTGTCAGGGCGTATAGATAGTCCTACGCTGCTCTCCGAGGTAAAGTTCTTTACACCTACTTACCGAACCCGTCACACGAATCGTTTCCTGTTCAGCGTTCCCCTGGTTCGCACAAGGTACGCTCAAAATGCACCTCTTGTCCGTGTCCTTAGGGAGTACAACAAACGTTTCCATAGTATTGACCTCTTTGATTGTAGCAAAGCGACACTAAAAAATCGTATTCGAATATTCTTGACTAAAAATTGTTAGATTGTGGAGTTGTTGTATTATTGTTATTGGGAGGATCAGAGGTGGTTAAATAAATTAGCAAAATTATTTTAAAATAAATAGGTGAATCGACTTAGGAGTAAAACAAGTACACATACATACACACATACACACATACACACACACACACACACACACACACACACACACACACACACACACACACACACACACGCACACACACACACTACACGCGCACTCGTGCACAATGCTTCACTCTGTGGACTCACTCACTAGTAAGTTTGGTTTAGGCTTAGTTTTGGCTTGATTTCATGATAAATGAAATATGTTGTGTCTGTGTTAGTTTTAAGTATGCTTCGCTTAACTGTATTTCTGTGGTCATCTGTCATTGGCTTTTTGTTTAGTACCTAAGTCTCATTATAATTATACTGTATTGCTGTTGATGCCCCAAATAAAATAAAATAAAATAAAATAAAGTAGTATAAGGAGGGACATTCGAAATTTCAACACAAAATTGGTAGAGATAGCAATAAATAAACAGACGTCCCTAAGAGTGGCTAGACAGGGGATTACCAAGGAAAAACCTTGGATAGCCGCCTTAAGAGATGAGAACGGGGAAAAGCAATCCAGCAGAGTGAGAGTCACGCAGATTGCCTCAGACTTTTATAAATCTTTATATTGTGATCCATCCCGCGAAACGCAAAGCACCAACTATAATTGCTCTGAAAACATCACTCCAATAACGGCATACGAAATCAATGACGCCCTAAAAAGCATGCCCTACCAAAGAAGTCCTGGAGAAGACGGCATCACAACTGAGACATTGAGAGTAGGTAAAGATACCCTCCTACCTCATATATCAAACTTCTTTAATTATATGTTACACACTGGCTCTATTCCGCAACCACTATGTCATTCAAATATAATATTGCTACATAAAAAGGGTGATAAGACAGACATAAATAATCACAGACCGATTAGCTTGGTATCCCACTTGTATAAACTTTTCACAAAAACTCTGCAGAACCGGATCGCCCCACTACTAGATCAACACCAACCACCTGAACAACCTGGCTTCCGACCATCGTTTTCCACGACTGACCACCTACACTCTCTGAACCAAGTTATGGAAAAAGCCAACGAGTTCAACAAGCCTCTTTACTTGGCATTTGTTGACTATAGCAAAGCTTTTGACAGTGTCAAGCATTGTGCAATACTGTCGGCATTGCGCAGTCAACAAATAGATTCAACTTATGTTGAACTCATAGGCACTATCTATAACAAAAGCACAGCCAACATAAAACTCCATAATCCTGGTCCCCAGTTTGCTATAGAGAAAGGAGTGAAGCAGGGTGACCCGCTGTCTCCTAAATTGTTCACCAGTTGCCTCGAAGAAATTTTTAAAACACTGAAGGTCTCTTGGCAGAACAAGGGAATCGATGTTGGTGGCATGAGGCTGACTAATCTTCGTTTTGCTGACGACATCGTTCTCTTCTCTACTTCGGCAATAGAACTAGAAATAATGCTCCAAGAACTTAGCATGGCAAGTTTCGAGGTTGGACTTACAATGAACCGGTTGAAGACTCAGTTGATGACGAATAGCCTCAAACGTAGGGTAACGGTAGATGGGCAGTTAATGCAATATGTCGACGAGTATACTTACTTGGGCCAGATAGTCTCCTTCGAAAACAGACAAGGCAAGGAAATTAATAAACGCATTGAAAATGCCTGGAGGAGCTACTGGTCCATGAAAGTACTAATGAAGGGCAAACTTCCCTTAACTCTAAAGCGCAAGCTCGTCGACATGTGTATTCTGCCTATTCTAACCTACGGCGCCCAGACCTGGTCTTTGACTGAGGCCCAAAAGTCCAAACTCAAGGTTTGCCAACGAGCCATGGAACGCAGCATCCTAGGTGTTCGAATAACTGATAGAATCAGAAACACCGATCTGCGCTCCATGACTCGAATTGTCGATGTAGGGGTAAAAACCGCAAAACTCAAGTGGGACTGGGCAGGACATGTCTGCCGAATGCATCCGGATCGCTGGGCTAAAATTACCACCGACTGGGCTCCATGCGACGGGCACCGGACCAGAGGCAGACCAAAAAGGAGATGGCGGGACGATTTGGAGACTTTTGAGCCGGACTGGGAAAGCCATGCAACAGACAGAGATTGGTGGAAAGAGAAAGGGGAGGCCTTTGCCCAGCAGTGGGACACCAAATAGGCTAATAAAAAAAAAAAAAAAAAAAACTTGATACCCCGACTCAAAGTAGTTAGACGGGGGCCGAGAACTTTCTAACAGACGTTTCCCTTAGATCTTTATACAAACAGCTTATGTACAAAGATTCAAAGTGATACGCGATCGACATAAGGATGAAATTACACGCAGAAAGAAAAACCAATATTTTTAGGCTGCTAACTTGATACCCCGACTCAAAGTAGTCAGACGGGGGCCGAGAACTTTCTAACAGATGTTTCCTTTAGATCTATATACAAACTGCTTATGTACAAAGATTCAAAGTGATACGCGATCGACATATGGGTGAAATTATACGCAGAAAGAAAAACCAATATTTTTAGGCTGCTAACTTGATACCCCGACTCAAAGTAGTCAGACGGGGGCCGAGAACTTTCTAACAGATGTTTCCCTTAGATCTTTATACAAACAGCTTATGTACAAAGATTCAAAGTGAAACGCGATCGACATAAGGGTGAAATTACACGCAGAAAGAAAAACCAATATTTTTAGGCTGCTAACTTGATACCCCGACTCAAAGTAGTCAGACGGGGGCCGAGAACTTTCTAACAGATGTCTCCTTTAGATCTGTATACAAACTGCTTATGTGCAAAGATTCAAAGTGATACGCGATCGATATAAGGGTACAATTACACGCAGAAAGAAAAACTATAATTTTTAGGCTGCTAACTTGATACCCCGACTCAAAGTAGTCAGACGGGGGCCGAGAACTTTCTAACAGATGTTTCCTTTAGATCTATATACAAACTGCTTATGTACAAAGATTCAAAGTGATACGCGATCGACATAAGGGTGAAATTACACGCAGAAAGAAAAACTATAATTTTTAGGCTGCTAACTTGGTACCCCGACTCAAAGTAGGTACTTAGACGGGGGCCGAGAACTTTCTAACAAATGTTTCCTTTAGATTTATATACAAACTGCTTATGTACAAAGATTCAAAGTAATACGCGATCGACATTAGGGTGAAATTACACGCAGAAAGAAAAATTAATATTATTATTAGGCTGCTAACTTAATACCCCGCGTCAAAGGAGGCTGAGATATTTTTAACAAATCTGTCTACTCATTTGGTACATAGACTACCTCTATACAAAGATTCAGAGTGATACACCATCGCCATAGATGTGAAAATAACTTGAGAAAAAGATCTTAATCATTTTTGAGCTGACTCTGCGGACAAAGTGAGACAAATGAGGCATTTCGACGGCAGCCGAGAACTTTCTAACACATGTTTCCCTTAGATTTATACACAAACTGCTTATGTACAAAGAGTCAAAGTGATACGCTGTCGGCATTAAGGTAAAATTACACGCAGAATGAAAAACTAATATTTTTAGGCTTAGACGGGCGCCGAGATATTTTTTAAAACTCTTTTAATTTCGATTGGTAAATAAGCTACCTACGTCTTCGAACAAGCAGAACGAGCATCGTGAAATCCACAAGTATATTTTAATATGCAATGCACAAGTCACATTGCTGGTGATTTTTAATAAATTTTTGTCTTGGGTCGATCTTTTCCATCTTTTCTTCTTTTGACGCATAACAATCCACGTGTATTTTCCTTAAACACGTTTTACAATCAATGCTATCTTTTGGCTTAACTTTTCGCCCACAGAATACGCACCGAAGGTTCATTGCGTCACTGGATTCTATCAAAAGATATTTTAACTTGTCTCGATATTTGTCGAAATTTTTTCGTTTTGGCGACTTTTTGTTTTCTTCCACTATGTGGTGAAATATATCTAGCATTATAGGTCCGCAATTATACGTATCTTTTTGTTTATAATGCTCCCGGCTAATAAATGTCGTGAATTTGTATGGTATAGACTTCAGTTCTAATAAATTATTTATTTTACGAATATATAAGTCTTTGTATTTGTCTTCGTTACCCAAGGGATCTATTATTTCCAAAGTTTTATTTTTCAAAGAAACAATGACCATGGTGTAATGGCTTTCGCGGCAGATTGGGAATACGGTATCTTTATTAGAATCCATCTGAATCGAGTTGATAAAAGACGTGTTCAAAGTATGATCCCCAAATATATAAAGGGATTTCTCTACCATTACTAAATGAAATTTCCCCTTATTAATTACATGACACAAATGATCCACAACACCACATAGTAAATATGTTTTTCCGGATAATGAAACATAGTCTTCAATTAATAAGCTCTTAACATTCGTATGTTGTAGGCCATTCATGTAATTAACTATATAACCTCTTCCTATTTCTTTATAGTAATTGACATCGTTCACCAGTCCATTTTTTAAAAGTTGCAATTTATTTTGTGTCGGACACACGTCGGAATCATTTTTTAGGTTATCAGTCCTTAAATCTGCAGCAACAATATTTGTTTCATTGCAATGATTGCAATAATAATTTTTATCTAAGCTTGACGTGTCCCATTTATCAACCTCATTTGCGCATGATTGGTGCACCCACTGGTCGCACGCATCACACTGCACCCAGTTTGTGAAATCACTTGTGCTGCTGGTTCCCCGACCACAATACAAACAATTCAGTATTGTTTCGGCCTCGTCGGCTGCAACTTCTTCAACAGAACGCATTTTTTTCAAGTATCTTCCGTCAAAATGACTGAAAGGTGTTTTTCTCTTTTTGCTCCATGACTCTTCATCCTGTTTTTCACATTCTTGTATGTTTGTACACAGTGTGTTCTTTTTAAGTTTAAATAGGTGTTCTTTAGACAAAGCCAATCCTTCGGAACGTAAAATTCTCACAAACTGAGTGCATTTTAGCTTTTTTCGTCCGTCTAAAGTGTTTTTTTTGAGCTGACCAAAATAATTTTCCACTGGAGCATTACTGACTCTGTCTGCTTTCAGTGTATTGGTCCACATAGGCAAATATGGTAAATATTTCTTTAATAGTGTTATGGCAAATTTGCTATCGTAATAAGAATTTGCTTCATGATTACCGCTAGCGGTTTCGGTTTTAGTTTGGTCGCAAATTTCTTTGAAATGGTGATAAAACAGATTTTTTTTGTAGTTGCTGTCAGTATTGGACGTATGTTTTAATAGCTCAGTGGCGTTTTTTGTGGTTGTTTGAGAATGTTTAACTTTTTGTGCCAATTCTGATTTAGTTGGCATATCTAAAATATGACGATGCGCCTTCGCTACTGTCTCATTGATGTACTCTGTTTGCAATAAAATAAAAATATTTGTAACAAATGCTGTTATTTCATTGAAATCTGTTAGCAAATATATTTTCGCCAATAATTCCTTCAATTCAGATTTATTTTTCATGGTTGCCCGATCAACATCCGCACACATGCACTTCATTAAATGTGCCACACATAAATACATAGGTATGGGTTCAAAGTCTCCGTTGTTGTCATCAGTGAAGTATATATAGCAATAGTTTAAATATTCAACCAGCGT
Organism: Pandemis heparana; assembly: GCA_963854515.1. Classification (NCBI taxonomy): domain Eukaryota; kingdom Metazoa; phylum Arthropoda; class Insecta; order Lepidoptera; family Tortricidae; genus Pandemis; species Pandemis heparana. The sequence goes on along the minus strand of OY978007.1, from coordinate 18,929,020 downwards.
TCGTTGGTTAAATGCTGAAGCCGTAGCATTGATTAAGGCGAAACTAAAATCAGTCACCACACCTGTAAACGCTGGCCAACATTTTTTTAACATGCAAAAAACTTTGAAATCGTTGAGCATTTTGAAAATAGTGTTCGTATCGTGCGCCGCAGATATCATTGAAAATACGGGGAACAACCGCTGCGTGGATTTCAATTGAATTATACCCGAATACAATAATACTCTTTGTGAATTTTTATTTATCTGCATTAGATCTCTTACAACATTGCCTGTAGCATCTAAATATAGCAATGTCGGACCTTCGTTCTTGAGTGTTTCTATCTGCTCATTGCTGTATAATTTTATACTCAGCGGAAACGATACCTCTTTCACGAAGTCAGAGTGATCCTGCTGGTATAAAATCAAATCCAACGTATCTTTTTTGTCTCTGTCGTTGAGAGCGAGAGCTTCTGACCTTATTTTCCGTAGCGTGGTATCAGATTTTACTTTTTTCAGGTCGCGAGTTGCCGCTAAATTTCGTTCATCTAAAGTAAGTAGCTGTTTTTTTTTAAAGGAAAATGCTTTTTCCCGCAAAAGATTATTTTTAAAAAGTTTCCTTTCTAACCCCCTTACCTGCATGGTAATATTATCTGTGTGACAATAGTCTTTGTTTGTGCTGAATACAGTAACAATCCTTTCCGGTCTTAAATAGATTTTAAACTTTTTACAAGTCTTATGGATGCACACGCCTTTAATCATTATTACGTGGCTTTTTAAATACTTTACGTATTTAAATATTATGCCACAGGTATTGTTTATGTATTTTTTTAAAATTGATCTAAGTATATAGGGGTATACATTTTTCTTCAATGTGTTTTCTTCACACATCTCCCTCCATAAACTTTCAGTGATCGTTGTTGATCCTTCTTTTATGTCACATTGGACAGATGTCGATTCCAGAACTGCTAAATTTTGAGTCCCGATGGGCAAGAGTGTTTCCGAAGTATTATAGCTTGACAGGTTTAAAATTTCCTTTGAAATTTTTTCCATGTCAGGTGATACAATGTTCTTTATTGTATTAGGAGTAGTTTCAGACAATTTCTTCGGTGTGGGCGGTGTTTGGTCGGGCACAACGCACAAGGCATTTTCCGAATCTTTATGTATCGGACTAGTTCCTTCAAAGGAATCTATATAATTTAAATTGTTTACTGGATTTACTTGCTCATCACTACAATCATAAACTGGACTGATGGATTGCTTTTGACTAACCTCACTACAGCTATAAACTGGACTTATTGATCGCCTCTGATTACCCTCACACAGTAAAGTATCTGTACCTGACAAGCTCCCACATGCTGGACTTGCCAGTTTTGGACTAGGATCCCCGTAAAACGGGCTCACTTGTTCATCACTACTATCGTACACAGGACATTCTGATAAGTCCAATGACGCTGCGTGCAATGCAATAGGCTGAGGAGAACGAGGAGATTCACCCTCACACAGTAAAGTATCTGTACCTGACAAGTTCCCACATGCTGGACTTGCCGGTTTTGGACTAGGATCCCCGTAAAACGGGCTCACTTGTTCATCACTACTGTCGTACACAGGACATTCTGATAAGTCCAATGGCGCTGCGTGCAATGCAATAGGCTGAGGAGAACGAGGAGATTGACCCTCACACAGTAAAGTATCTGTACCTGACAAGTTCCCACATGCTGGACTTGCCGGTTTTGGACTAGGATCCCCGTAAAACGGGCTCACTTGTTCATCACTACCATCGTACACAGGACTTTCTGATAAGTCCAATGAGGCTGCGTGCAATGCAATAGGCTCAGGAGAACGAGGAGATTGAGTTAGAGAATACTCGCACAATGCTGCCCACTTTTTAAATATAATCAGGCGATTTTTCATGTTATCTTTTTTTTTTAACTCCGCACAAAGTGTTTTATAACATTTAGAATTTCTATACGATGGTGGTTGCTTCGGATACTTTAACTTTATTAAGAGATATTTTAGTTGGTTCAAGACATTTTCCGATTTCCGTTTCAAGTAGTAATCTGCAAAAGGTTTAGTTTTAATTATGTCAGTTACTCGACTTTTGTAGCCATATTTTGTACTTTTTAAAACATTAACTATTTTGTTAATTACTGTTTCATTTTGAATAGCATCTTCTAACGTAATGCCGTTTAAATTATTAGCAATAACACTATAAACTTTCTTTTTAGATATCATCTTTCACGTGACACTCAGTATCCCGCTCTGATTCAACGGACCGGCTTTCTTACAAAAAGGCCAATAATTCCTAACGTTAAGTTAAAAAATGACAATTCAAGTTAAATACTGTATTACTAATGAAAAGATAAAAGTAAGACGGTAATTCTTAACTTACTTGCGGAAAAATAAAAAAGATAATCAAATAGGTATTAATCAGCAAACCTACAACTAAACCTAATAACTATATCTATATCTACAAAAGGTAAAAGAAATCAATTTTAAACCTACGAAAAAAAAGATAATAATTGCAACCTAACCTAACCTCGCCTATAACTAAACCAAATAACACAAAAGACAAAAGAAAAACCATAAAACAAATGAAAGCTATATAGCTAAGAAACGTAACTACGAAAAGACCGCAACCCACAAACGAATTTGACTCTAACAACCAATCTGCAAACAATAGTTTTGACCAAACTAAACCAAATAACACAAAAGACAAAAGAAAACCCATAAAACAAATGAAAGCTATTTTTAACGTAACTACGAAAAGACCGCAACCCACAAACGAATTTGACTCTAACAACCAATCTGCAAACAATAGTTTTAAACGAAAAACTCTAAGAAACAGCGTAGAAACTTCAATTCGCATGTGACAATAGGGAATGTAAGCTTAAAATTTGCATCGCTAAGGTAAACTTTCGCCGACAAATTTAAAACCAAACGTTACCATGTAAATCGCATGTGACATCGCCATCTAGCGCGCCTACGTTCAACTTACATTTTGCTTTATCGATCATTAGATGGCGCCAGATGCACTCATTTTTTGGAGTAATAATTATTACTATCATGCCTACTTATTATTTCATTTTACTTAAAAATCAGCACGGCCGCACCTACCATCCTTTTCTCGAAACAGCTCAAGCCATTTTCGGCACCCATAAAAACCCATTTTAAAACTTCGTTGCGAGTAAAACTAGAAGCCTGAATTTTCAGTAATCAAACAGGCATTGTATAAAATCACAGTATATTTCAAATTTTACTCAACTTGAACTATTAACTACGAATTATAGTATAGTCAAAGTTGATTGACTGACTGATCGATCATCTTTCTCGACTTTCGACACTCATAAGACTTCGTTTTGCTTTGTCGATCATTAGATGGCGCCAGATGCACTCTTTTTTTAGAGTACACTAAACACTAATTTTATTGTATTCTAAATTTGAAGTTTCTATGTCTGCTAGATTTAAGTTATAATTCGTAAACTAATAGTTCAAGTTGAGTAAAATTTGAAATATACTGTGATTATACAATGCCTGTTTGGTTACTGAAAATTCAGGCTTCTAGTTTTACTCGCAACGAAGTTTTAAAATGGGTTTTTATGGGTGCCGAAAATGGCTTGAGCTGTTTCGAGAAAAGGATGGTAGGTACGGCCGTGCTGATTTTTAAGTAAAATGAAATAATAAGTAGGCATGATAGTAATAATTATTACTCCAAAAAATGAGTGCATCTGGCGCCATCTAATGATCGATAAAGCAAAATGTAAGTTGAACGTAGGCGCGCTAGATGGCGATGTCACATGCGATTTACATGGTAACGTTTGGTTTTAAATTTGTCGGCGAAAGTTTACCTTAGCGATGCAAATTTTAAGCTTACATTCCCTATTGTCACATGCGAATTGAAGTTTCTACGCTGTTTCTTAGAGTTTTTCGTTTAAAACTATTGTTTGCAGATTGGTTGTTAGAGTCAAATTCGTTTGTGGGTTGCGGTCTTTTCGTAGTTACGTTAAAAATAGCTTTCATTTGTTTTATGGGTTTTCTTTTGTCTTTTGTGTTATTTGGTTTAGTTTGGTCAAAACTATTGTTTGCAGATTGGTTGTTAGAGTCAAATTCGTTTGTGGGTTGCGGTCTTTTCGTAGTTACGTTTCTTAGCTATATAGCTTTCATTTGTTTTATGGTTTTTCTTTTGTCTTTTGTGTTATTTGGTTTAGTTATAGGCGAGGTTAGGTTAGGTTGCAATTATTATCTTTTTTTTCGTAGGTTTAAAATTGATTTCTTTTACCTTTTGTAGATATAGATATAGTTATTAGGTTTAGTTGTAGGTTTGCTGATTAATACCTATTTGATTATCTTTTTTATTTTTCCGCAAGTAAGTTAAGAATTACCGTCTTACTTTTATCTTTTCATTAGTAATACAGTATTTAACTTGAATTGTCATTTTTTAACTTAACGTTAGGAATTATTGGCCTTTTTGTAAGAAAGCCGGTCCGTTGAATCAGAGCGGGATACTGAGTGTCACGTGAAAGATGATATCTAAAAAGAAAGTTTATAGTGTTATTGCTAATAATTTAAACGGCATTACGTTAGAAGATGCTATTCAAAATGAAACAGTAATTAACAAAATAGTTAATGTTTTAAAAAGTACAAAATATGGCTACAAAAGTCGAGTAACTGACATAATTAAAACTAAACCTTTTGCAGATTACTACTTGAAACGGAAATCGGAAAATGTCTTGAACCAACTAAAATATCTCTTAATAAAGTTAAAGTATCCGAAGCAACCACCATCGTATAGAAATTCTAAATGTTATAAAACACTTTGTGCGGAGTTAAAAAAAAAAGATAACATGAAAAATCGCCTGATTATATTTAAAAAGTGGGCAGCATTGTGCGAGTATTCTCTAACTCAATCTCCTCGTTCTCCTGAGCCTATTGCATTGCACGCAGCCTCATTGGACTTATCAGAAAGTCCTGTGTACGATGGTAGTGATGAACAAGTGAGCCCGTTTTACGGGGATCCTAGTCCAAAACCGGCAAGTCCAGCATGTGGGAACTTGTCAGGTACAGATACTTTACTGTGTGAGGGTCAATCTCCTCGTTCTCCTCAGCCTATTGCATTGCACGCAGCGTCATTGGACTTATCAGAATGTCCTGTGTACGACAGTAGTGATGAACAAGTGAGCCCGTTTTACGGGGATCCTAGTCCAAAACCGGCAAGTCCAGCATGTGGGAACTTGTCAGGTACAGATACTTTACTGTGTGAGGGTGAATCTCCTCGTTCTCCTCAGCCTATTGCATTGCACGCAGCGTCATTGGACTTATCAGAATGTCCTGTGTACGATAGTAGTGATGAACAAGTGAGCCCGTTTTACGGGGATCCTAGTCCAAAACTGGCAAGTCCAGCATGTGGGAGCTTGTCAGGTACAGATACTTTACTGTGTGAGGGTAATCAGAGGCGATCAATAAGTCCAGTTTATAGCTGTAGTGAGGTTAGTCAAAAGCAATCCATCAGTCCAGTTTATGATTGTAGTGATGAGCAAGTAAATCCAGTAAACAATTTAAATTATATAGATTCCTTTGAAGGAACTAGTCCGATACATAAAGATTCGGAAAATGCCTTGTGCGTTGTGCCCGACCAAACACCGCCCACACCGAAGAAATTGTCTGAAACTACTCCTAATACAATAAAGAACATTGTATCACCTGACATGGAAAAAATTTCAAAGGAAATTTTAAACCTGTCAAGCTATAATACTTCGGAAACACTCTTGCCCATCGGGACTCAAAATTTAGCAGTTCTGGAATCGACATCTGTCCAATGTGACATAAAAGAAGGATCAACAACGATCACTGAAAGTTTATGGAGGGAGATGTGTGAAGAAAACACATTGAAGAAAAATGTATACCCCTATATACTTAGATCAATTTTAAAAAAATACATAAACAATACCTGTGGCATAATATTTAAATACGTAAAGTATTTAAAAAGCCACGTAATAATGATTAAAGGCGTGTGCATCCATAAGACTTGTAAAAAGTTTAAAATCTATTTAAGACCGGAAAGGATTGTTACTGTATTCAGCACAAACAAAGACTATTGTCACACAGATAATATTACCATGCAGGTAAGGGGGTTAGAAAGGAAACTTTTTAAAAATAATCTTTTGCGGGAAAAAGCATTTTCCTTTAAAAAAAAACAGCTACTTACTTTAGATGAACGAAATTTAGCGGCAACTCGCGACCTGAAAAAAGTAAAATCTGATACCACGCTACGGAAAATAAGGTCAGAAGCTCTCGCTCTCAACGACAGAGACAAAAAAGATACGTTGGATTTGATTTTATACCAGCAGGATCACTCTGACTTCGTGAAAGAGGTATCGTTTCCGCTGAGTATAAAATTATACAGCAATGAGCAGATAGAAACACTCAAGAACGAAGGTCCGACATTGCTATATTTAGATGCTACAGGCAATGTTGTAAGAGATCTAATGCAGATAAATAAAAATTCACAAAGAGTATTATTGTATTCGGGTATAATTCAATTGAAATCCACGCAGCGGTTGTTCCCCGTATTTTCAATGATATCTGCGGCGCACGATACGAACACTATTTTCAAAATGCTCAACGATTTCAAAGTTTTTTGCATGTTAAAAAAATGTTGGCCAGCGTTTACAGGTGTGGTGACTGATTTTAGTTTCGCCTTAATCAATGCTACGGCTTCAGCATTTAACCAACGAACGCTGGTTGAATATTTAAACTATTGCTATATATACTTCACTGATGACAACAACGGAGACTTTGAACCCATACCTATGTATTTATGTGTGGCACATTTAATGAAGTGCATGTGTGCGGATGTTGATCGGGCAACCATGAAAAATAAATCTGAATTGAAGGAATTATTGGCGAAAATATATTTGCTAACAGATTTCAATGAAATAACAGCATTTGTTACAAATATTTTTATTTTATTGCAAACAGAGTACATCAATGAGACAGTAGCGAAGGCGCATCGTCATATTTTAGATATGCCAACTAAATCAGAATTGGCACAAAAAGTTAAACATTCTCAAACAACCACAAAAAACGCCACTGAGCTATTAAAACATACGTCCAATACTGACAGCAACTACAAAAAAAATCTGTTTTATCACCATTTCAAAGAAATTTGCGACCAAACCCACTTGCCATGCACCAGCAGCACAAGTGATTTCACAAACTGGGTGCAGTGTGATGCGTGCGACCAGTGGGTGCACCAATCATGCGCAAATGAGGTTGATAAATGGGACACGTCAAGCTTAGATAAAAATTATTATTGCAATCATTGCAATGAAGCAAATATTGTTGCTGCAGATTTAAGGACTGATAACCTAAAAAATGATTCCGACGTGTGTCCGACACAAAATAAATTGCAACTTTTAAAAAATGGACTGGTGAACGATGTCAATTACTATAAAGAAATAGGAAGAGGTTATATAGTTAATTACATGAATGGCCTACAACATACGAATGTTAAGAGCTTATTAATTGAAGACTATGTTTCATTATCCGGAAAAACATATTTACTATGTGGTGTTGTGGATCATTTGTGTCATGTAATTAATAAGGGGAAATTTCATTTAGTAATGGTAGAGAAATCCCTTTATATATTTGGGGATCATACTTTGAACACGTCTTTTATCAACTCGATTCAGATGGATTCTAATAAAGATACCGTATTCCCAATCTGCCGCGAAAGCCATTACACCATGGTCATTGTTTCTTTGAAAAATAAAACTTTGGAAATAATAGATCCCTTGGGTAACGAAGACAAATACAAAGACTTATATATTCGTAAAATAAATAATTTATTAGAACTGAAGTCTATACCATACAAATTCACGACATTTATTAGCCGGGAGCATTATAAACAAAAAGATACGTATAATTGCGGACCTATAATGCTAGATATATTTCACCACATAGTGGAAGAAAACAAAAAGTCGCCAAAACGAAAAAAATTCGACAAATATCGAGACAAGTTAAAATATCTTTTGATAGAATCCAGTGACGCAATGAACCTTCGGTGCGTATTCTGTGGGCGAAAAGTTAAGCCAAAAGATAGCATTGATTGTAAAACGTGTTTAAGGAAAATACACGTGGATTGTTATGCGTCAAAAGAAGAAAAGATGGAAAAGATCGACCCAAGACAAAAATTTATTAAAAATCACCAGCAATGTGACTTGTGCATTGCATATTAAAATATACTTGTGGATTTCAAGATGCTCGTTCTGCTTGTTCGAAGACGTAGGTAGCTTATTTACCAATTGAAATTAAAAGAGTTTTAAAAAATATCTCGGCGCCCGTCTAAGCCTAAAAATATTAGTTTTTCATTCTGCGTGTAATTTTACCTTAATGCCGACAGCGTATCACTTTGACTCTTTGTACATAAGCAGTTTGTGTATAAATCTAAGGGAAACATCCGTTAGAAAGTTCGCGGCCCCCGTCTAACTACTTTGAGTCGGGGTATCAAGTTAGCAGTCTAAAAATTATAGTTTTTCTTTCTGCGTGTAATTTCACCCTAATGTCGATCGAGTATCACTTTAAATCTTTGTACAAAAGTGGGTTGTATATAAATCTAAGGGAAACGTCTGTTAGAAAGTTCTCGGCTGCCGTCAAAATGCCTCAGTTCTCTCTATGTACGTAGAGTCAAATCAAAAAACTTAATGGTTTTTTTTTTAAGTTACTTTCACCTCTATGGCGATGGTGTATCACTCTGAATCTTTGTATAGAGGTAGCCTATGTACCAAATGAGTAGACAGATTTGTTAAAAATATCTCAGCCCCTCGGGGCCCGCGGCCCCCACGCGAAATACTAGTCTATATATATAAAAGGCAAAGTCCTGACTCACTCATTAATTGATCATCGCCCAGCCCAAACTACTGGACGTAGAGACTTGAAATTTTTCACGCAGATACCTTATACAATGTAGGCATCCATTAAGAAAGGATTTTTTGAAATTCGACCGTTTTTGAACCGTGCAACCTTCTTTGTCAAAATTAATGGAATAATTCTTTTTGGTCAATTCGCTAACTGAGATTAAGTTCATAGATAAATCCGGAACATGTAAAATATTATATAAAGATAATTTCTGCTCCTCGCCGACTTGAGGCTCAGCGTTCCCTCGTTCTTGCACGCGTAGCTTTTCACCGTTCGCTATTGAAATTTTCATGTTGCCGTTCTCGGGATTGTAAGACAACAACCTGCTCTTATCATGAGTCATGTGATTTGAGCATCCACTGTCGAGATACCACTTGTCTTTGTTAATCGCCTCCTTTGCATTCAGGCAGACATTCGCGATTCTCTTCCGCTCTTCGCATTCGGACGCTTTGTGTCCTTGCTTATGGCACTTATAGCACTTGTAAACAAACTTCTGCTTACGATCATCGGGTTTAGTGCGAGATCTGGCATCGTTCTGTGCTCTTCTTGTAACTAGGGCTTGTTCGTGGTTTGTGTTCATTTTGCTCTGTCTATTTCCTTCTTGCAGCAATTTCGTTTTTATTTGCTCCAACGTGATCTCGGAACCGCTGTTGTCTACAGCCATGATGAGGGGGCCGTACTCAGGGGTCAATCCACCGAGCAAAATCGATATGATTCAGTCCTCTTGAATCGGTGAATCTATATCCGATAGTTGCTGTGCAAGAAACGTAACTCTTGAAATGTAGCTTTCAATACAGTCAAAATTTTCTAACCTGCTACTAAATAGCTCTGGTTGAATGGAGATTCGTCTTCCCCAACCTTTGTCTTCGTAAGCTCTCTGCAGATTACTCCAGACATCTTTGGCAGATTTGGCATTGTTGACGTGACTAAAGCACTCCGGTTCCAACAACAAAGAAATCGTTGTTCGTGCTTTCCTGTCCACAACTTCGTTTACCACATCTTTCGAAATTACTTCCCACCAGTTTTTGTTTTCTAAGTAATTAATTCCTCACCAAAAATTTCCAGTTCGGGTAATCAGACGAACCCTTCAATTTTCTTATTCCGCTTTTGCCAACCGAACAGCTGTTTTCATCTGACATTATGTCACGAAGAAAATTTTCACAAGCTTCAAACCACTTCTGTTTTTACTTCAATAACTTTTTACGTTATTCCTGGACTGCTGGTGTCCTGGGCCCATAATCAAATGCGATTATGTGGAAAAATGAGCAGCCAGAGTAACAGTAAAAAGTATATTAAGGTATAAATATTTAAAAAACACACACGACGTACACACGTCAACCTAGAGGCGTATTGTATCTAGCGATACAATTATAACAAGTTATGTCTAAACAAACATTCTATGTTGCTTAGACAACCGTTTGAACATGTATGGATTACATCAAGCCAGTACACTAGGCGCTATACAGCCTCTAATATTCTTTCTGCGCGTAATTTCACCCTTATGACGATCGCGTATCACTTTGAATCTTTGTACATAAGCAGTTTGTATATAGATCTAAAGGAAACATCTGTTAGAAAGTTCTCGGCCCCCGTCTGACTACTTTGAGTCGGGGTATCAAGTTAGCAGCCTAAAAATTATAGTTTTTCTTTCTGCGTGTAATTTCACCCTTATGTCGATCGCGTATCACTTTGAATCTTTGTACATAAGCTGTTTGTTTATAGATCTAAAGGAAACATCTGTTAGAAAGTTCTCGGCCCCCGTCTGACTACTTTGAGTCGGGGTATCAAGTTAGCAGCCTAAAAATATTGGTTTTTCTTTCTGCGTGTAATTTCACCCTTATGTCGATCGCGTATCACTTTGAATCTTTGTACATAAGCAGTTTGTATATAGATCTAAAGGAAACATCTGTTAGAAAGTTCTCGGCCCCCGTCTGACTACTTTGAGTCGGGGTATCAAGTTAGCAGCCTAAAAATATTGGTTTTTCTTTCTGCGTGTAATTTCACCCTTATGTCGATCGCGTATCACTTTGAATCTTTGTACATAAGCAGTTTGTATATAGATCTAAAGGAAACATCTGTTAGAAAGTTCTCGGCCCCCGCCTAACTACTTTGAGTCGGAGTTAGGGCTTGCAATCCGGATAACCGGATATCCATATTATCCGGATATCCGGACATTTTTCAAATCCGGATAGTAGGCACTTCATTATCCGGATAATTTGGATAATTCGAATATCACATATTAAGCACACGTGTGGTGTGGAGCAAACATTTATCTGTATAAGGTGGGTTTACATACAAAAATTGCTTTCATATTTCATACAATTAAAGTGAAAATAAATAGTTTTACGTTTGTTGTCAGAGAATTGAGATTTCAACAACGTCAAAAATCCACCCAGTTATGAGATTTTCCTTACATTTAATCATTGACTCGTCTAAATTTCACTCAAATCAAATATCAATTCTCTGACAACAAACGTAAAAATATTTATTTTCACTTTAATTGTATGAGATATGAAAGTAATTTTTAATACTTTAAAGTATGGCACACAAATTACAACGTCAAAAATCCACCCAACTGTGAAGAACAAGATTTATAATAGCTTTTAAGTACGACGGTCATACCAAAAGAAATTTGATACTCAAAAATTATAAACTGTATCTATTCTTTCTTATGACTATCCATTTTTCGAAGTATTCACCTTGAACATTTATACACCTCTCCATCCGCTTAAACCTTCGAAAATGATTAAACTCTTCTTTGGACACCATCGCAATTTCAATATGATAAGCAGCCAGGGCATCTTCTTTGCTTTCGAATCGCTATCCTTTTAATGTTTCTTTAATTTTCGGAAAGAGGTAAAAATCACAAGGTGCTAGGTCAGGGGAATACGGCGGGTGAGGCAGAATAGTGACGTTTTTTGAACCGAAAAAGTCAAGCGTTCTCGCAGACGTGTGCGGGGCGGCGTTGTCGTGATGCCAGAGCAGATGCTGTTCTGGACTTTGGCCGCTTGTCACACCAAGCTGACAATACTTTTGGGGCACAAACAGTAGTAGTAGTAACATACCATTCCGAATTAACTGTTTTTTGATCCTCCAGCAGAACAGTAACAACATGTCCCGTCTTGCAGAAAAATGACGCAGCCACTTGTTTCTGTGTGCTTCGTGTTCGGCGACATGTTGTTGGAGTCGGTTCGTCTTCAAAGCACCATACTCAGTCTGTCGCTTTGTTTCAGAATCATAGTTATACAACCATGTTTCGTCACCTGTCAGTATATCATAAATGTCTTTATCAGCGTCGAATTTATTTATCAAAAATTTGCTCCAATCCACGCGACGTTCTTTCTGCAAATCGTTGAGTTTGTGTGGCACCCATCTTGAACAACGCTTATGGAGGAACAGTTGTTCGTGAATTATAGTTTGCAATGCTGCTGATTCAATACCCAGTTCTCGCTCAAGCTCTACTAGATACAACAAGAAAAAAAATACGTAGGTTTACCGAGTCTTTCATTTTTAAATTTATAACTAAATAACCGGCGTTCATGATGGTGTAGGTACTCGTACACCTTGCCAGTATCAATCATATGAGCATGGAGTACCTAATTTCTTTTGGCATTCCCCTCGTACCTACTTAAGTATTTTTATTGTTTTTGATTCATACATTTATTGTTGTCGATTATTTGATTTGTATGTACACTAATGAGGATTTCATTCTGGTTAATATTTAAAACTGTAAACATACATAGGTACATATTTGTTTAATTACTCACTCATTAAAGTGACAAAATAATTATTTTTAAGTCCTTACCAAACAATTTTGGTCGAGTTGATTAAAAAGACTCATCATTATGTTGAGTAAATAATTTTTAAATTATAATTAGCGTTTTTTTTTAATATTTGGAAAATTATTCAAATTATCCGAAAAAACCGGATATCCGGATACTGAGATTTGATGTATCCGAAATATCCGGATAATAAAAAGATACCGGATAGTGCAAGCCCTAGTCGGAGTGTCAAGTTAGCAGCCTAAAAATATGGGTTTTTCTTTCTGCGTGTAATTTCACCCTTATGTCGATCGCGTATCACTTTGAATCTTTGTACATAAGCTGTTTGTATATAGATCTAAAGGAAACATCTGTTAGAAAGTTCTCGGCCCCCGTCTGACTACTTTGAGTCGGGGTATCAAGTTAGCAGCCTAAAAATATTGGTTTTTCTTTCTGCGTGTAATTTCACCCTTATGTCGATCGCGTATCACTTTGAATCTTTGTACATAAGCTGTTTGTATATAGATCTAAAGGAAACATCCGTTAGAAAGTTCTCGGCTCTCGTCTAACTACTTTGAGTCGGGGTATCAAGTTAGCAGCCTAAAAATTATAGTTTTTCTTTCTGCGTGTAATTTTACCCTTATATCGATGGCGTATCACTTTGAATCTTTGTACATAAGCAGTTTGTATATAGATCTAAGGGAAATATCCGTTAGAAAGTTCTCGGCCCCCGTCTGACTACTTTGAGTCGGGGTATCAAGTTAGCAGCCTAAAAATATTGGTTTTTCTTTCTGCGTGTAATTTCACCCTTATGTCGATCGCGTACCACTTTGAATCTTTAATCATAAGCAGTTTGTATATAGATCTAAAAGAAACATCTGTTAGAAAGTTCTCGGCCCCCGTCTGACTACTTTGAGTCGGGGTATCAAGTTAGCAGCCTAAAAATATTGGTTTTTCTTTCTGCGTGTAATTTCACCCTTATGTCGATTGCGTATCACTTTGAATCTTTGTACATAAGCAGTTTGTATATAGATCTAAAGGAAACATCTGTTAGAAAGTTCTCGGCCCCCGTCTGATTACTTTGAGTCGGGGTATCAAGTTAGCAGCCTAAAAATATTGGTTTTTCTTTCTGCGTGTAATTTCACCCTTATGTCGATCGCGTATCACTTTGAATCTTTGTACATAAGCTGTTTGTATATAGATCTAAAGGAAACATCTGTTAGAAAGTTCTCGGCCCCCGTCTGATTACTTTGAGTCGGGGTATCAAGTTAGCAGCCTAAAAATATTGGTTTTTCTTTCTGCGTGTAATTTCACCCTAATGTCGATCGCGTATCACTTTGAATCTTTGTACATAAGCAGTTTGTATATAGATCTAAAGGAAACATCTGTTAGAAAGTTCTCGGCCCCCGTCTGATTACTTTGAGTCGGGGTATCAAGTTAGCAGCCTAAAAATATTGGTTTTTCTTTCTGCGTGTAATTTCACCCTTATGTCGATTGCGTATCACTTTGAATCTTTGTACATAAGCAGTTTGTATATAGATCTAAAGGAAACATCTGTTAGAAAGTTCTCGGCCTCCGTCTGACTACTTTGAGTCGGGGTATCAAGTTAGCAGCCTAAAAATATTGGTTTTTCTTTCTGCGTGTAATTTCACCCTTATGTCGATTGCGTATCACTTTGAATCTTTGTACATAAGCAGTTTGTATATAGATCTAAAGGAAACATCTGTTAGAAAGTTCTCGGCCCCCGTCTGATTACTTTGAGTCGGGGTATCAAGTTAGCAGCCTAAAAATATTGGTTTTTCTTTCTGCGTGTAATTTCACCCTTATGTCGATCGCGTATCACTTTGAATCTTTGTACATAAGCAGTTTGTATATAGATCTAAAGGAAACATCTGTTAGAAAGTTCTCGGCCCCCGTCTGATTACTTTGAGTCGGGGTATCAAGTTAGCAGCCTAAAAATATTGGTTTTTCTTTCTGCGTGTAATTTCACCCTAATGTCGATCGCGTATCACTTTGAATCTTTGTACATAAGCAGTTTGTATATAGATCTAAAGGAAACATTTGTTAGAAAGTTCTCGGCCCCCGTCTGATTACTTTGAGTCGGGGTATCAAGTTAGCAGCCTAAAAATATTGGTTTTTCTTTCTGCGTGTAATTTCACCCTTATATCGATGGCGTATCACTTTGAATCTTTGTACATAAGCAGTTTGTATATAGATCTAAGGGAAATATCCGTTAGAAAGTTCTCGGCCCCCGTCTGACTACTTTGAGTCGGGGTATCAAGTTAGCAGCCTAAAAATATTGGTTTTTCTTTCTGCGTGTAATTTCACCCTTATGTCGATCGCGTACCACTTTGAATCTTTAATCATAAGCAGTTTGTATATAGATCTAAAAGAAACATCTGTTAGAAAGTTCTCGGCCCCCGTTTGACTACTTTGAGTCGGGGTATCAAGTTAGCAGCCTAAAAATATTGGTTTTTCTTTCTGCGTGTAATTTCACCCTTATGTCGATTGCGTATCACTTTGAATCTTTGTACATAAGCAGTTTGTATATAGATCTAAAGGAAACATCTGTTAGAAAGTTCTCGGCCCCCGTCTGATTACTTTGAGTCGGGGTATCAAGTTAGCAGCCTAAAAATATTGGTTTTTCTTTCTGCGTGTAATTTCACCCTAATGTCGATCGCGTATCACTTTGAATCTTTGTACATAAGCAGTTTGTATATAGATCTAAAGGAAACATCTGTTAGAAAGTTCTCGGCCCCCGTCTGATTACTTTGAGTCGGGGTATCAAGTTAGCAGCCTAAAAATATTGGTTTTTCTTTCTGCGTGTAATTTCACCCTAATGTCGATCGCGTATCACTTTGAATCTTTGTACATAAGCAGTTTGTATATAGATCTAAAGGAAACATCTGTTAGAAAGTTCTCGGCCCCCGTCTGATTACTTTGAGTCGGGGTATCAAGTTAGCAGCCTAAAAATATTGGTTTTTCTTTCTGCGTGTAATTTCACCCTTATGTCGATTGCGTATCACTTTGAATCTTTGTACATAAGCAGTTTGTATATAGATCTAAAGGAAACATCTGTTAGAAAGTTCTCGGCCTCCGTCTGACTACTTTGAGTCGGGGTATCAAGTTAGCAGCCTAAAAATATTGGTTTTTCTTTCTGCGTGTAATTTCACCCTTATGTCGATTGCGTATCACTTTGAATCTTTGTACATAAGCAGTTTGTATATAGATCTAAAGGAAACATCTGTTAGAAAGTTCTCGGCCCCCGTCTGATTACTTTGAGTCGGGGTATCAAGTTAGCAGCCTAAAAATATTGGTTTTTCTTTCTGCGTGTAATTTCACCCTTATGTCGATCGCGTATCACTTTGAATCTTTGTACATAAGCTGGTTGTATATAGATCTAAAGGAAACATCCGTTAGAAAGTTCTCGGCTCTCGTCTAACTACTTTGAGTCGGGGTATCAAGTTAGCAGCCTAAAAATATTGGTTTTTCTTTCTGCGTGTAATTTCACCCTAATGTCGATCGCGTATCACTTTGAATCTTTGTACATAAGCAGTTTGTATATAGATCTAAAGGAAACATCTGTTAGAAAGTTCTCGGCCCCCGTCTGATTACTTTGAGTCGGGGTATCAAGTTAGCAGCCTAAAAATATTGGTTTTTCTTTCTGCGTGTAATTTCACCCTTATGTCGATCGCGTATCACTTTGAATCTTTGTACATAAGCAGTTTGTATATAGATCTAAAGGAAACATCTGTTAGAAAGTTCTCGGCCCCCGTCTGATTACTTTGAGTCGGGGTATCAAGTTAGCAGCCTAAAAATATTGGTTTTTCTTTCTGCGTGTAATTTCACCCTAATGTCGATCGCGTATCACTTTGAATCTTTGTACATAAGCAGTTTGTATATAGATCTAAAGGAAACATCTGTTAGAAAGTTCTCGGCCCCCGTCTGATTACTTTGAGTCGGGGTATCAAGTTAGCAGCCTAAAAATATTGGTTTTTCTTTCTGCGTGTAATTTCACCCTTATGTCGATTGCGTATCACTTTGAATCTTTGTACATAAGCAGTTTGTATATAGATCTAAAGGAAACATCTGTTAGAAAGTTCTCGGCCTCCGTCTGACTACTTTGAGTCGGGGTATCAAGTTAGCAGCCTAAAAATATTGGTTTTTCTTTCTGCGTGTAATTTCACCCTTATGTCGATTGCGTATCACTTTGAATCTTTGTACATAAGCAGTTTGTATATAGATCTAAAGGAAACATCTGTTAGAAAGTTCTCGGCCCCCGTCTGATTACTTTGAGTCGGGGTATCAAGTTAGCAGCCTAAAAATATTGGTTTTTCTTTCTGCGTGTAATTTCACCCTTATGTCGATCGCGTATCACTTTGAATCTTTGTACATAAGCAGTTTGTATATAGATCTAAAGGAAACATCTGTTAGAAAGTTCTCGGCCCCCGTCTGATTACTTTGAGTCGGGGTATCAAGTTAGCAGCCTAAAAATATTGGTTTTTCTTTCTGCGTGTAATTTCACCCTAATGTCGATCGCGTATCACTTTGAATCTTTGTACATAAGCAGTTTGTATATAGATCTAAAGGAAACATCTGTTAGAAAGTTCTCGGCCCCCGTCTGATTACTTTGAGTCGGGGTATCAAGTTAGCAGCCTAAAAATATTGGTTTTTCTTTCTGCGTGTAATTTCACCCTTATGTCGATCGCGTATCACTTTGAATCTTTGTACATAAGCTGGTTGTATATAGATCTAAAGGAAACATCCGTTAGAAAGTTCTCGGCTCTCGTCTAACTACTTTGAGTCGGGGTATCAAGTTAGCAGCCTAAAAATTATAGTTTTTCTTTCTGCGTGTAATTTTACCCTTATATCGATGGCGTATCACTTTGAATCTTTGTACACAAGCAGTTTGTATATAGATCTAAGGGAAATATCCGTTAGAAAGTTCTCGGCCCCCGTCTGACTACTTTGAGTCGGAGTATCAAGTTAGCAGCCTAAAAATATTGGTTTTTCTTTCTGCGTGTAATTTCACCCTTATGTCGATTGCGTATCACTTTGAATCTTTGTACATAAGCAGTTTGTATATAGATCTAAAGGAAACATCTGTTAGAAAGTTCTCGGCCCCCGTCTGATTACTTTGAGTCGGGGTATCAAGTTAGCAGCCTAAAAATATTGGTTTTTCTTTCTGCGTGTAATTTCACCCTTATGTCGATTGCGTATCACTTTGAATCTTTGTACATAAGCAGTTTGTATATAGATCTAAAGGAAACATCTGTTAGAAAGTTCTCGGCCTCCGTCTGACTACTTTGAGTCGGGGTATCAAGTTAGCAGCCTAAAAATATTGGTTTTTCTTTCTGCGTGTAATTTCACCCTTATGTCGATTGCGTATCACTTTGAATCTTTGTACATAAGCAGTTTGTATATAGATCTAAAGGAAACATCTGTTAGAAAGTTCTCGGCCCCCGTCTGATTACTTTGAGTCGGGGTATCAAGTTAGCAGCCTAAAAATATTGGTTTTTCTTTCTGCGTGTAATTTCACCCTTATGTCGATCGCGTATCACTTTGAATCTTTGTACATAAGCAGTTTGTATATAGATCTAAAGGAAACATCTGTTAGAAAGTTCTCGGCCCCCGTCTGATTACTTTGAGTCGGGGTATCAAGTTAGCAGCCTAAAAATATTGGTTTTTCTTTCTGCGTGTAATTTCACCCTAATGTCGATCGCGTATCACTTTGAATCTTTGTACATAAGCAGTTTGTATATAGATCTAAAGGAAACATCTGTTAGAAAGTTCTCGGCCCCCGTCTGATTACTTTGAGTCGGGGTATCAAGTTAGCAGCCTAAAAATATTGGTTTTTCTTTCTGCGTGTAATTTCACCCTTATGTCGATCGCGTATCACTTTGAATCTTTGTACATAAGCTGGTTGTATATAGATCTAAAGGAAACATCCGTTAGAAAGTTCTCGGCCCCCGTCTGACTACTTTGAGTCGAGGTATCAAGTTAGCAGCCTAAAAATTATAGTTTTTCTTTCTGCGTGTAATTTTACCCTTATATCGATGGCGTATCACTTTGAATCTTTGTACATAAGCAGTTTGTATATAGATCTAAGGGAAATATCCGTTAGAAAGTTCTCGGCCCCCGTCTGACTACTTTGAGTCGGGGTATCAAGTTAGCAGCCTAAAAATTATAGTTTTTCTTTCTGCGTGTAATTTCACCTTAATGTCGATCGCGTATCACTTTGAATCTTTGTACATAAGCAGCTTGTATATTAATCTAAAATAAACATCTGTCAGAATTATCTCGGCTGCCGTCCAACCGCCATTTTTCTATCTCTAACCCATAGTGTTAATTTATGAGCCTAAAAATATTTAAACGCTTTGTTTGGAAATTTCATTTGAGTTTGTGTTTTGATTAGGTCGGTGTGTTTATTTTAACTTCATTTGTCATTGATTGGAGTCTAAATTGTGCTTGGTTTTTGAAAATAGTATCTTTTAAAATCTCAGACATTTTAATTTGGTCGGGTTACCATAGGCTGCTAACTTTAGGCTGCTAACTTCACGCCGGTGAAAAATCGGCCCTAAGCTGGCATTACAAAAAATAATGAAAATGAAATAAAGTTGAGCCTCCATTAAAAAAACGCTTTATAATTCAGCGTTATTTGATCAATCTTAATAAGACGACTACCTAAGTAGTTTTGCTGAATACAGAATATTCTTCGTGTGCAATCCATCTCAAACTAAACTACTTTTGGTGAAAAGGGAATTACCTTCTCCTGTCATAAATGCTGTGAGCGTGCGTCACAAGAATCTCTCATTTTGTTTCACATTTCGGGCGTCACATTTTTGTATTTTAATATCGAATGTCACGTGTATTGCATGCATGAGCGAAGCGTTCCGATTGCAACGGAATATGATTCGTGTTTAACACGGAATGAAATACTAGAGATAAAGTTCTGAGAAAGTTTCTACGGCGTCTTTTGTTTATGTTTGGAAGTTTAACCCTGTGTGTAAAGTATGTGCAGTCTGATAGTTGGTGATATTGTTTGATAGCGATGCACGAAGATTTCCCATTATTTTGTCATAATTTACTCATACTCATTTAGGGTGCGACCACACCGCCGCTTAAAAAATGGTGACGTTACGGAATCGCAACAAAATGTATGAAGTAACGGTGAGAAAACGTGACGCATACGACACGTCAGTGCGTATATGCGGCTGTTTGGTCACACCCTTATTCATAATAATTATAGTTATTACATGTTATTTCATATTCTATGAATATAATAATTTGACATAATCCTTTTTTATCTTAAACTAGCTGTTGCCCGCAGCTTCGCCTCGTCCCCCGACCGTTTTTTTTAAATGTGTTCTCACCGTTTAAACATTCCCTGGACATGCACAAATGTTTCAAAACCAAAATTATTCAAATAGGTACAGCCGTTCTCGAGTTTTAGCGAGACGAACGAACAGTAATTCATTTTTATATAATAGATATCGATTGTTCAGAATAGTTATAAGTATAAGTACCTAACCAAAACTAACCGGTAGAGTTCTTCAGGATGGCTATTTCAAAGATCCTAAAAAAAATTGTTTCAGAGAAAAAAATAGTCATGACAAATGATCGAAGGAAAAACATTACATTATGTCACTATGCCATTCAGGCAAATCGACGGATTCGATGCACAATGTGGCACAAACAATAAAAATATTTTTTTTCTTTCAATATGACGTTACGAAGAAAAAAATTCACTCGCTGCCCGAGCCAGCGAGTTTTAGCAGCTTTATTTGCACAGACTTTTTAGATGCAGTCAGTTTATTTTAACCGCTTTCGAGTGACATATATTTTACAAATATGGGCTCAAAAATTGCCCAACTGGGTGTGTTTTAAAACTGCATTTTTTAAATAATGTGGCTAACGAGGAAGTGTGTCAACTGATAGCTAGGGAACACCACCACTCATAAACACCCGCAACATAGATTGCAGATGCATTAGGTACTATTCTAGAGGAGCTAAGATGAACTCAAATGCCAGTAATTTTACAGGCACTGCTATTTGGCAGCAGGTTTGCATGAACTTAAGATGTTGTTAGCAATCTGGACGGACCATGTAACAAGACCAAAAGCCACGTTTAGCACGTAGGTGGCCATATAAGTGAAAAAGGGGAATCCAAATAATGATGGGTTGCTAGCAGCATCGCCTTAACATGATTCCTAAGATTTTTGCCTGCTCACTCGATGGGCTTCTACCATCTGCGCGGGAAGAGAAGCAACCTGGTACATTCTGTTTTTTTTTCTTTGCTTCCAGACCAGAATGGCAAGTTAAATTAAAAGTATAGAGGTTATAACATTTGTAAGAAGCAACGATGCTTTTAACAAATAGTTGCGCTGTCACACAGTCATCCACTTAGACCTCCAGCGCCTCTAGAAGCGTCGTTAGCTGCCCGCGCCAGTTTCATTTTAGATGTTTGAGGAACCTCGCAAACAGATTTTTTAGGGGTCCTCACGAAAGGGGTGCAAGTGAGGCCCTCTTACCTCTGGGTACGCTATATACTCGTTTCTTTATCGCAGGGCTGTATCTCCTGAACCATAATTGGTTGACATTTGAAATAAATACCTAATTGAATCATGCGTTACTTAGCGGAGGTCTGTATTAATGAACATTAAATCCATGTTGTACCTTGTTACACTGCTACTACTTCCGCTAGATTAGGAAGGTAAATGTTTTTAAATTCATTGGTTTTTTTTTCACAGAATCTGTAGCTACAGTCTTTCACATCCCATTTACTATGGCCGTTAGTGTCAGACTCAGACGTTTTTGATTACATTATACTATCCGACCATATAGGCATACCTATAGCTTCCTATGAATACTTAGACGCGTGGCCCGATTCGCACTTGGCCAGTTTTCAAAATGATATTTGTCACGCAAATAAATCCGACGTGCGCGACGTAGAGAAATGAACGTTGCTATTCGGAAGTGCAATTCAGTTTGAAAAATATTCCTTGAATTTATACATAGGTATCGTCCATTCTTAGCCGTTTAAAGAAGTTTAGTTTACTTTGCTTATTAACCTCTGCTGAGGTATGTATGTATTACCGTAATATTCATGTTTTGTTCTATTTAAAGTATTCAGCATTTTTAACATTTCGGGTGTTTCCGTAGTGTTCCGTAGCAGTATTTTTCTTGATGTTTATGACGTTTGTACTCCTTTTGGCTAACCATGGACTCACCAGTTTCTATGATTTCATTAAATACTTTATTGTATTAATTATCTAAAACTAGTTAAAAAAAACAAATGCGAAACTTTATTTTGCCACTTAAAATTATTGATCTAGGGCCTTACTATGACGTCCTAATTCCGACTCAGTTCAAGTTTTAGCTGTCACTTTTAGTACATAATGAATTTGACAGCGAGCGAACCTGCACTGAATCGCATTAAGACGTCATGGTAACTCTAGTGCCAATCTTGGGCCAGCCAATGAGAGCGCAGCAATTGCTGAGGCGTTTTTTTCAATGAAATTAAACGACTTCGCCTCTCTAGAGAAATAGACGAGTAACCGGCAAATTTTCCCGACTGGACCAAGCAATATGCTTCTTTAATTCAGGTCCGAGTCCGGCAGGATCCGTAGACACCTTTCGCTCTTGGAAAGATTCAAGATGAATAATGTAAGTACGAGCACCAGACGCAGGAATAGACATTAGCGCAGTACACAGTTGTAAAACGTTATTCCGACTGTAATATCGATACCTCCGGCGCAAAACTATTTACCCCCTTATTCATAAACGCTCTATAGGCCTCTGCTAACTTAGTAATCGTTTTTCCTTATCTGTCACTTTGACATTTACCTTTCACAGACAAGGACAAACGATTAGGGTTTCCTGAAAAGTTGGTCTAAACGCATAGCGACTTTTGCATGCACATCGACGATATTCCACCTGGCAAAGAACACGAATGTATCTTGTACGAATGTGCCCTGTGATACTGAGCGGGGATTTGTGCGAAGGCGCTTGCGATGCCTTGTTGGTTGACTATATTGTTAAACATGAACTAACAAGTCTTGTGCGCAGCAGTAGGCACAAAATGTGACTAATTAAAATTTACTACAATCTGCAATACCTAATGTCTTTAAGAATAATTTATTTAACGCATTTGTCTACTGCAATACATTACTACAGATGTAATGAGTGAGATGCCCTTTAGAAATCGCTTTCCGCTACCGCTAATCATACTAACAAGTTATCATCATACTTATCACTACAATATTACACCCCTTGCAAAAAAAGGGCACCCATGCTTTTGTATTTTATGTGCATAAAAGCTTACTTTCTAAGCTTTAATTAATGAAAAAAAATATGAAAAACAATAGGTGCCCGATTTTTTTGCAAGAGGGTGTATAAAACAGTCTCTGCGGCATCTGCGGAAGCTAACTGTTCGCGATAAACTCGAAAACTATTGATCGGATTTCCATACGGTTTTCACCAGTAGATCCAGTGATTTACGAGGACGGTTTAAATACACTCCTTAGCTGTCCGCACAATGAAAGAGGAGGCAAACCGCTTTTTGCTTGGAGTATTCTGTCGGGAAAAGACAAGCTGCTTGGGATATAAATTCGTGGGCAAAAACTAGTATAATAAAACCTTCCTTACTGGTCTCCCGCTGTGTACTGCGTGCGGCGGCGAGCACGTAGCTTCCAATAATTGTCTCTGCGCAGGAAATAATAAGAATTTAGAAGCCTCCCGAATGGCTCCAATTGGTTCCGGGAATTTGTTCACTCTCTTAATGGGGTCTTAGTCTGAAGTCGTGAAATAATTATGAGCTCCCTATGGGGTAGAGGAATAAATGAATGAATTCTAATAATAACAGGTGCACGAGATTATGTCGACGGTGGCGGATGTCGCCGAATTTATTTATTAATGGCAAAAAATTACGGTAAATGTTCGATGAGGAGTTTTGGTTAAGTTTTAGGTCGGTAGTCATCAACTTGCAAAACCAACACAGTTGCTATAGTTTTCATTTTGTTACATTATACGTACTACTACCGTGATTTTTGTTACGTATCCCAAAGCAAACATTTAACATGGACAGTATCGCTTAATTATTACGAAGTAATTTCATCACGGCCGTATCATTTCATCTCCTTCCATATTTTTCATAATTAGTGTCTCCTTCCGACATTTTCCTCGTCCCCTCTTGCGCCACATGTCAAAGGCTTCCAAATTATCTTCATTACGGGATATTTCTTGATAAACTTCCCGGACGACATGCCCGGGTTGCGCCGCCGCTCACACCGTCGCGTCGCTTTACCAAGCCTTATACTCCTAAGTTCGTATCTTACTGCTCTTCTCACACTCATAGTTGTTAATTAGAGAGTGAGAAGTTCGTGTCTTGCTGCGCTTCTCACACTCATAGTTATTAATTAGAGAGTGAAAGGGACGGTTTGACTTCGATTTTATAATTTCGGAGCAGCTCCGTAGACCGCCAGGTTAGTCTACAGCCATGTAGACTACAGGTGATGAAAAAAAGGAAGAGTGTAAGAGAGTGGCATTTGCCAAAGCTCGTAGTAATAGTAGCAACGACTGCTGCGTCACGGCCTTTGCATCTGAGGCAATCTAATTTATCCCTCTGTTAAGAATATCAACCCTGGTTCATAGCAACCCATTAAAAAAATACAAATGCAACGACGTAATTACGTGTCTACATCAACCAGTACTTTGCATAAAAAGAGTCACGTATCACCTATAACATGATTCCTAAGATTTTCGCCCATTCTCTCGATGGGCTTTTTACCATCAGCGCGGGAAGAGAAGCAAACTGGTACATTTTTTTTTTTTTTCTTTGCTGCCAGACCAGCTTGGAAGGAAAGATAGAGCTCGGAGAGATTTTCTAATACGTTGTAGCCTTTGCGTTTCCAAGCTTTGGGCTTCCGAAATTCGAAGTTCATTTCAACCAGTCCCTTTGACCCTCATGTTACTGACAGTAAGTGTGAAAGGGAACAACACAATACGAACTTTGAATTTAGAATTTCAGTGTGCCAGTGAATTCGCAGGCATGCCGCAGCCGCGCATGTTCTCGGCTGCCGTAATCTCCTTACTCCTGTTCCGACGACGGTACCTAATGGCGGTCGGCTCTCATTCGATTTACGGCCGAGGCGTTGTCACAAATTCAGTCGAGCGCCTCACGGTGTAAGCCTTCTAAGAATCGTGTATTTATTGGTCGAGTGATAATTGTAAGATTGCAAAACTTGATTTTGACTGATAAATTTTAGTATTTTATCTGACCTTTTTCCGTCACTTTTCCGTCATTATTATGTTATTCGATTATTTTAGATTCAGATTCAGATAAATTCTTATGATTTATTTACCATATTAATAAAACTCCTAAAATACAACTTAAATATAAATAACAAGATAAACTAATTTAACTAAAACTAAAATAAATCTAAAAACGTACTCCCCCGCGGCATTGAGCCAAAGATGCTGGCAGCATTTCCCCGCTGTATTGCAATACTAATACGCTGAGCGAGGAAGCTGCCAGCTCTTTGGTCTCCGTTGCAGTCGATCAGCCTCTTAGTCAATTCTTTCATGAATATATGCGCGCTGGGACCCCACGGACCTAAGGTCTCAACCCCGAATGGCAGGAAGTAGTATTCGGGGCCGAGACCTTTATATTTGTTAGTTTTTAATTTTTCGGCCGCCTCTGCTGCCGCACCTGCTCTAATAGCTGTTCCGTGGACGTGGGAAGGGGCCAGTGTGTCTACACAGGTAGCGTCCCATACCAGCACCCGACCCAGCTTCCACGGAATCAGTGACATGCCGTCTGGTCTCTTGCCATCGTCTCTGGCGATACCGGGTGGCTCAAGTAGCGCCGGCACGTTGACGGTGGCAAGAGAGCGACGGATTATGTCGTTAAGTGCGGCGTGCCTAGAGAAGCGGCCTGCACTTTTTTGGCATGAAAGGCCGTGGTGTCCCAGCGCGTCGACCGCAGTACCGCAGGGGCATTCGTGTGGAGCGCAGATTGGTACCCCCAGACGTAGGCAGACGGATATTCTGAGGGTATCGGGCTCTAGGAACGATTAAGATTAAGTATTTATTGGCCAAGTAATCAACAATACATTTTAGCAGGTCATTATAACTAAGTACCTACATTATTGCGTCTTAATATCAGGACTACGAAATAATTATAATTACAAAATAGCAATAGTAACCTAAATAGCAATCTATTCCAAAATAATATCACATTAAAGAATTTTTATAAGCGGGAAGTTTAACGCAAGAATGCTTTAATTTTTCTTTGAAAGTCTATTAATAGCAATCGTGTTAGGGCCAGTGGCAGCATATTGTACATAATTATCCTAATGGGTATGCCTTGTTTGTAGTATCTTGCCAATCTGACTTTTGGGACGCACAATTTGTTCTCTTTTTCTCTTTTTCATATTCTCCTTGTCCTTGTGAATTACTAACAGACTGTTATATATGAATAGTGAGACAACAGTCATTATTCTATCTTCCTGGAAGTAAGGTCTAGCAGATTCATAGTTGCGTAAGTTATTCATAATTCTGATTGCTCTCTTTAATCAGTGTATAAGCTGCTTGGCACCTACCTACTAGTAAGGTACCTATTTGTTTTCTTACAGTCGTTTCTTTTAGCGGATTGCGGTTTCTAAAACTACAAAATGCGAGATCAAATACGTGTCTGAGTCGGCACTACGCTTACCCCGTATTTCAATCTCTCACAGCTCCGCTTTGCGTGCTCCATTCACTGCTGTTCTGCATTCCATTTGTAAACAAAGAAATGTAATTCCGCACTCACAATCGCTTAAAACCCACGCAAATAAAAAACCGCAACAATGTCTGCATTTTTGATAAACCCCGCATCTTTTACGCTACAAGTATGTGCACGCAGCTCGTTTGGTTACAAGACGCAGTAGAAATGCCTCGGTGCGGTGTGAGTGACAGCTTGCAGGCGGAAAATAATATGTTTTCTGATTAAGAAAAATGTAAGGGGTTTCATTTCATTGTGAAAGCATTGTCTCTTATTATTTAATTATTATGGCTGAAATTATGTACGATTTTGTTGAAGAATACCTGATGCAAGTTTGATTTGATTTATTTATCTGCCTCAATGATACGGTTGAAGTAAGTACAATAAAATTTCATTCACCCTTTTTTGGAGATTGAGGAACCTTTTAGTCACAAATTACGTGTATATCCCTTACGGGGTAAACAGTGCTAAGGTGACAAGACCTACAGGCCACCTTTAGCAAGATTGTGGGAGCATATAGATGGAAAATGCAATCAAAATAGTGATGGGTTGCTAGCCGCATCGCCTATAACATGATTCCTATGATTTTCGCCCATTCCCTCGATGAGCTTTTACCTGCGCGAGAAGAGAAGCAACTGGTACATTCTATGTTTTTTCTTTGCTACCAGACCAGCATGGAAGCAAAATAATTTTACATTTTAGTAGTTAGTTAGTAGTAACGTTATATATAGGGGAGGCCTTCATCCAACAGTAGACGTCCGATAATGATGAAGCCCTCTAGGCCTGACACTATTTATGTAGCAGTACCTATAGATACTATTACATATACAATGTAACACAAGAGATCATTTATTATTTCGTCCGCTGTCACCGCCGCCGCGCCCATTTGGAATATTTGCTCCAACTTTTAAATAGTTCGGCTCAGGCCGGGTGGTATGCGGGCGGGTTGGGCGCGGGGCGGGTGCGGTATGCGGACGGCTGGACGCGTGTTCGGCGCGGGAGCACGCGGGGATCTAGGATCATACGGGATGGGATGGGCCAATGGTATCATGTTAAGTAAATGTACGAGTACAGTCGTAAATATTGATACAAACAACGTCAAATAATATTATGTGTCACCGACATTATTGTCAGTGACATAAAGGTGAATATAGATAATTTTGACGTCTTATCATAAATAAATCTCGAGGTAGACAGTGCTAGGGTAACAAGACCTAAAGATTGCAAAGCCCATGCTTAGCGTGATTGTGGGCGTGTAGGTGGGAAAGGGAATCATAATGGTGATAGGTTGCTAACCGCATCGCCTATCACATGATTAATAAATTTTCCTTCATCACCATGTTCTCTTTTTAGGGTTCCGTAAGTCTGTGAGTAAAGGGTAAAAACGGGACCCTGTTACTAAGACTTCGCTGTCCTGTCCGTCTGTCACCAGCCTGTATCTCATGAACCGTGATAGCTAGACAGTTGAAATTTGCACAGGTGATGTATATCTGTTGCCGCTATAACAACAAATACTAAAACAATATTTTTTATGTCTGTCTATCTGCATACATTCTGCTTAAAATTTGCAGGGCTCTGCTAGCACTGGATTAAATAATAATTTGCCAAATTTGTACGGAACCCTCGATCCGACTCGCACATGCCTGGTTTTTATAGTAGCACAGCTTAGTATTTATTTATTTATAAGCCTTTTTTATTCCGAATTCGGTACAATTTCAGCTACCACCATCTTACTCGCTAATCCTGCCGCTAAGCAGCAGTGCTTGCACTGCTGTGTTCCGGTGTGGAGAGTAAGACAGCCGGGGAAATTACGGGCACAAGAGGCATTTCATCTAAGTCCTCTAGGTTGGCAACGCATCTGCAATCCCTCCGGGGTTGTGGGTGTCTATGGGCAGCGGTGATCGCTTACCATCAGGTGACCCACTTGCTCGTTTGCCTTCCTATGACTACAATTACTAGAACAAAATTTAAACGTCAAGCAGCAAACACTATCAACTTTCCATTAACTACCAAATATGTAATCAAATATGAACTCATAGGAATTGGCAATGGGTCTATTATCAATTGAGCATCCCGGGTGCCACATTAAGCCAAGTCCGAGCAGCCAACTGACGAAGGTCAAGTAATTGGAATTCCTTCTGAATACGGAATAACCGTTATTTACGTAAATTTACGTCATAGTTGGGCAACTTGACAAGTTTACGCTTCGCTTCGCAACTAGTAACAAAGCAAGTTTCGTCCGAGAACTGTTGAAGGAATGGACAGCTTTTTCATAATCATGCAAATTTAATACTGCTATGGGTCTGAAGAAAATGAAAGACAAGAGGTATTCTAAATGTTTTAAAAATATGACTTGTTGTGAAGGTGAGGAAAATCACTATCGAAGTTAACCTTTAAAAGTCCAATATCCAGAAAAAAAGGTGGAAAAGAAAACGAAAAATTCTATGTTCATATTGATTTATATTTAAGCATACACCGTTGCAACTGAACAAATTCGTCGGAAATTAGAATTCCATCGTCACCACCTCAGTACATTTCCTGCGGGAATTCCTGCCTCGTACAGTAAAGTTGTGAAATCGGCTGCGGTGTTTCCTCCTGATGCACATCAAGGCCTTCAAGAAGATGAGTATAACTGTTCCTTTACACTAGCGATTTTATCGGTAATTTCTTAGTGATTAGCTCACCTGTTAGCTCGCCGCGTGCCGCCGCGATCTCGCGGCTAGCAAATCGCTGGACAAATACCTAGCCAGTGTTAAGGATCTTAAACTTAAATGCCGGCAACGGACCGGCAACTCTCGTGGGGTTGCTGCGTCTCATGGGTGGCGGTGATCGCTTACAGTCAGATGGCCCCGTTTGCTTGTTTTCCTCCCTCTTTCTATAAAAAAGAACAGATCTTTTAAAAATATTTTGAAGTGAAAACTACTTAAGCGGCGTTAAACACTTTTTGGGATGGGTAAAAAATGTAAAATTCGCGCCAGGCGTAAGACGGAGGGGGAGTTTAAGTACCAGGATATCATATCCTCTAAGTGCTTATTTTGAAATACCTTCGAATAAAGCTCTCTAGAGTTGCGTTCGATTTTTGAAGTGTCCTAAGTACGTTGATTTCATTCGAAATATTATAAACGGGATGTGAACCGCGATTACCTTTATTTTTTCAGTCTACCCGTGATCATGATGCATGCGACTGTATCGAAATATCGGGTGCTCAATAAAGGTAATCGCGGTTCACATCCCGTTTATAATATTTCGAATGAACTTAACCGTGAATCATTAAAAACTCTTACGTTGATTTCGTCGCTTTAACTTATGTGCATTTGGCCTAGTGATATAAGATGTGGAATAACAGTGCGTTCTCTCCGGTGACCGCAGTTCAAATCTCGTGTAGAAAAAGTTTTTTCTTTCTTTTTTTCTTTTTGCGTGTGTGTGCGTGTGTGTAGTTTTCACTTCTGCCGGCACTCCCGGAGTGCTACCCGGTGTTTTTTTTAAGCGTCCATAGGCTAGGGTACCCGCTGAACATCAGGCCGTACGCTTTGCCACCACGTGTTGTAAAAAAACTGTTAGGCATGTTGGTATAACCGGGTGACACCGCGTTTTTATATCCGTTTTAAGCCGTGTCCCGTTTCATCCGGCGCATGCAAATCCGGAGATTCTATCAGAGATTGGCGAAACGAGTTTGTACAACGTGACGATGCTTATTGAAACACTCCCAAATCAACTAAATCTACATGATTGGAATTCACACTGAATCATGAAACGATTGAATTGATCAGCAAAACAACCTGTGGACTTAAAAAGCGGCAGAAGTTTAGAAGTTTAACGCGAAATAGAAACATTAAGTTAAAAAAAACTCACACATTAATCGAATAAGCATAAGAGGGTGCATCCGTGCTGAGCTCGCAACGTCGCATTTTTGGTGATTTTTTGCGATTATTTCACAGAAATTGAATGAAAGTATCAAATATCCGTCTGTAGTGCACTTCGTTTTTAGTGTATTAATGTGTCTAATGCAATAATTCATCGTGATGTACTTTTATTTTCTTATTAAACGAGATATAGTATTTTATCCCTTTAATACGAAAATAAAAGTCCATCACGATTAATCAATGCATTGGACACATGAATACACTA
Source organism: Pandemis heparana (assembly GCA_963854515.1). NCBI lineage: Eukaryota > Metazoa > Arthropoda > Insecta > Lepidoptera > Tortricidae > Pandemis > Pandemis heparana. Next base: position 18,898,477 of record OY978007.1, on the reverse strand, counting down.
AAAACGAAGTGCACTACAGACGGATATTTGATACTTTCATTCAATTTCTGTGAAATAATCGCAAAAAATCACCAAAAATGCGACGTTGCGAGCTGAGCACGGATGCACCCTCATAAGTACCTAATTTAAAACATAATTCAATTTTATATCAAAAATGCCTTACATCATTTTGGAATAGAGCTGATACTCTTCAAATTAATGGCCCGATTTAGTCTACCAAGATTATATTAAAAACTACCGCCGGCTTTCGTATGAAAAATACCGCATTGAAATTAGGACGAGTGTACCTAAGGACACTAGCAGTAACAAAAAAACTACAAACCATAGACTGTTATCTTGAACACACCCGAATAGCATTTTTCTCGTATGGCAACATTAACTATCTGTCATTTTCGTATTTGTCAGTTAGTAGTGTTTTTAAGGCTGCGGAAAGTTTTCGTCGCCAAAAGTAATTTTTTATTCGTATTTTGAGTGTGTTTTCTAAAGTTTTAGGCATAATGCTTCGAGTATATTCGTAGTTAATGAGTGATTTCATGATTTGTTTGTTATTTTATGTAGTTATTGCTGTTCTCGGGCGACCTCTAACGGACTGACATCAGTTTAAATTGTAAAGTGTCGAATTTGTACCTGTGGACAAGTATTTTTTTGTACCTGTGGACAGTCAAAAGATACAACATCAAAGGCTTGTACCTGTGGACAGTTAAATTTGAATTTATTTTTCTCTTTAATTTCGGTGCCTTGTAGTAAAACTGGCCAAACGCAAAAAAAATATGTCCTGAAAGTCTAAAAGGCCGTTAAAGAAGTAAAAAAAATGGATGTTCTCTAAGAAAAGCTGCTGAAAAATTCAATGTGCCTAAGTCGACTTACAAATTTATTTACATGCAGCATTTGTACTGTAAGATATCATTAGACATGTGTTTTAAAAGCTCACAAGGTTACTGTTGAATCTGACGATGAATCTAGCTTTATATGTCAAAAATGTTATGTGTTAAATGATGACTCAGATGATTCTATTAAAGACTATTGTAACTCCGACGATTCTGCTGAAGAGTTATATCGAGAATACTGTAATTCTAAAAAATAATAATATTATTTAGGAGATGCTGAATGTGTTGCCAAAATACTTTGCTATTTGTTTTGTTTTATTTTATTAAGATTTTGATGTTTAAGTATTTCTTGTTATTTTTTTGTCCATAGGTACGGTGCCGTCCACAGGTACAATTATGTCGTCCATAGGTACAAACTGTAATTGTACCTATGGACAAAATGAGCATTTTTTTTAATATGCTTAGATCTCTGTAGTTTTAGTAGATAATTAAAAACAAAGCGGTGATTATGAAAGGCTATTTAATTAAGATACTAATATAATAAATAGTTTTACAGATTTATTGACAGTTTTATTTTAAATATTCAAAATAGTCTAAAAACTGGAAAGTGTCCACAGGTTGTGCACTTGCCCCTAGTCCATGGATCCGTCTGAAAGCTACGATGCCATAGACAGACACACACAGACATCGGCGTCAAACTTACCCCTCTTTTTGCGTCGGGAGTTAAAAGCAGATGACAATGGCATGTCAACGAGACACGTTCCTCTTTCTGTATTTAGGTAAAATTTGACTTACGAGTATACGTCGCTCACGTGAGCTTTAACAACTTCCCCCGTCAATTTCGTGCAAGATAATCTACGTCTTTTTGCCACCGCAGTATATATATACTTTTTTTATGTGAATAGGAAGGCAAACGAGCAAGTGGGTCACCTGATGGTAAGCGATCACCACTGCCCATAGACACCCACAACCCCGGAGGGATTGCAGATGCGTTGCCAACCTAGAGGACTTAGATGAAATGCCTCTTGTGCCCGTTATTTCCCCGGCTGTCTTACTCTCCACACCGGAACACAGCAGTGCAAGCACTGCTGCTTAGCGGCAGGATTAGCGGGTAAGATGGTGGTAAGATGGTAATTATTTAGAAAACAATCTACTGTTACTATTTCTAACCCGAGAATATTTTTTATTTAGTATAAGTTTTGTAAATAGTATAGTACCTAGTAGGTATTTTTCTTTCTTTCTTTTAGATAAAGGTATTTTTATGTTATATTATAATTGTTGTTTGTTTATTCTAGTGAAAAGTTTTCCTAAACGAATCATACTATTGTTTCACAAAACGACCGGCAACGTTTTCAATTCCCGAATACCTATCTATCCTACCGCCGGCTCCGAATATCTACGTGCTGGCATCTAATCCCAATTCCAAATTTGAATCGCGGCTATATTCATAACGGTAACCCGGCGATGGCGATCCTCCCTTTGTGCGATAAGAGCCATTGTTACATTTTTAATCGCGCCAGATTAAACCGGCCCAGTCTATCTGCACACATCGGGCTCGGCTTCGATTCGTATAACGGCGCTGCTGAGTTGTGACATTTTGCGTAACCAAGATCAAGTTATTAGTTTCAAAGATGGCGGATAAATTGTGATCAGTATGCTTAGTGTAAGTTTTCGGTCACAGAACACGTCTCGAACGTGTTTGCGTTAAAATGTCAAATACTATGAGCACAGTTTGTTGCCGTTTCGATCCGCAAGTGGCGCTGCCAATTTTTTCATAGTAATTGAGACGTTTACGTGAACGCGTTCGAGACGTTTGTTCGCGTGAAAACTTACACTAGAGGCTCGGGGGCCTTACCATGACGTCTTAATGCGTTTCAGTTTAGGTTCGCTCGCTGTCAGATTCATACTAAAAGTGACAGCTAAAACTTAAACTGAGTCGGAATTAGGACGTCATGGTACGGTTCCAGGATTTGTGCGGTGACGCTCTGTTCATCGAGTTTCTGTTAGTAATTTAAGCATTATAAAGCAATGCTTATTTTAGTCGATGCTGACTATTCATTAAAGGGGATACGGGGTAGACAGAGCCTAAGATAACAAGAGCTAAAGACCACGATTAGCATGGTTGTGGTGTTGATAGGTGGAAAGGGGAATCGAAATAGTGATGGGTTGCTAGCCGCATCGCTTATAATCATGATTCCTATGATTTTCGCCCATTTAAGTATTAATTTTCCGAAAGTGAAACGACCAGGGCCCTATTTCATAAAGCTACGAGTTACAATTTACAAGCGGAAGTCTCTTTTTGACCCTATGTGTTAGATAGAGACTTCCGCTTGTAAATTGTAAGTATGTAGTAGCTTTATGAAATAGGGTCCAGCTTGGTGCGTCGTTTCAACAAACATAAAAACATCTCACTTTTTAGATGCAACAATATTTCCGCTATCTATTCATTTTTTAAGGCTTCTTAATACAAATACATCTGATAAAGCTTTACGAAATGCAGCGTAATTTGATACGGAGTTTTCAACATTCACTCAAATTCGACTTGCGCCACGCGGAAGCTTTAAGACTACCCCGGTGGCTGTTTAAGATAGTACGCAGGTTGAGAGCAAAACGATCAATCTTGCTGTTTAATTTTCCAATTAAAACTGTAGCGAACAATGCGCAGACGTCATATTGTATTCCTCGCTCCAAATCGGATTAGAGCCCGCAGCGGCCGCGAGGAGACGGCGCAGACGCTCCATTGTACTGCCCACCCGAACAATGCCGCACAGCATTACGATACGATAAATAATGGATGTTGATTGGTTGTTCAATTGACCAATTAAGTGGCGGGTGCTTATTGTGCTGGCGTTTCCGGATTGTGGCGATCGATTTTGCGAAATGATCTCTTTTGTACGCAGAAGTATTTAATTTATTTTTACCTTTCATTTTGTAATGGCGGCCATGTAAAACAGGTCCTTTATCTCCGTTGACATTATTACGTACCTATAGCGTTCTTTTACACGTTTGGCATGAAGTATAGATGAATTTACAGCGGCCACTCTTATTATTGCCACAGAATAAGTAATAGTCGTCATTGCTATGAAACGGCAACACTGATTCGACAATGCTGATAGGTAAGAGTAGGTAACACGCCACGAAAGTCTTTAAAAAAACTGACCAGCGATTGAGTGCTATCTCACCTGGTGATGGTAAGTGCAGATGAGGTTCAGTAGCAGCCTATTTACTCTGGATTTGAAAAGTCCTAAGTTACACATCATCATCATCATGTCAGCCGAAAGACGATCGTCTAAGATCCCTAAGCCATGCCGGTCCGGGAATATTAGTCAAACTATTTAGTGAACTGTCGGCTCTGTGTAGTTAGGTATTCTCTGACCTCCGTCAGATTTGACATAATCAAATAACTGGCGTCAAGATTAGTCAGTGTTTATAATTTTAATTAGTTCCGGGCGGCGTTGTTTGACTCGAAGTTTGGAGCGTTCCGTTGCTCCGGAAAAACGTGAGCGTGCTCGTTCAGTTGAATTATTTAAGATTACCCGCATTAATTGTGCCGCTTAAGTGGGTTTTGGTTAATTACTTGTAAAGTTTCTGAAGTAGGAGATGTAAAAGCGTTTATGAATGGTTTTTGATGGCTTTCTGTAAAGGTTTGACGGGACTGAACCACGATTGAATGTTAGGCAAATAATCGCTGCATGCAATGTAATAAAGTAGATTATGATGATTCGTCAATTTTTCAGGATCAACTGATCCTTTGTTAAGAACTATCTTTATCATAGTTACACAAACGGATGACTCACGTATAAAAGTCTAGTAATGCTCGATAATTTTTCGGACTAATTCGTAGTCTTTCCTCCTGAAGCGCTCGCCCCGGCCGCACGAAACGAACACTCAAGGACGGACTAAGAATTAGTCCGAAACAAGTCGAGCATTACGCGAATTTTATACACGATAGTTTCATGTTGAAATTATCTTTATGTTTATGATGAAGACGGGTCTTTGTCAATGAGTTATAATTTAATTACAACACAACGGATAACTCACGTATAAAAGCCGAAGGATTGCTCCGACAATTGTTTCGGACTATTTCGAAGCCCCTCATCAGGGAGCGCTCGCCCCGGCGGCAGCGAAACGAACACTGCGCGCCAACGCTCTGCTCGCGCGGCTACTCGGCGCAGCTGACATCGGCGCACAACTACCCTCATTGTTATCGTCATTTTTATTATAGTCTTAAGTAGGGCAGCACACAACACTGATCGCGTCACTTTGTAAAGGTTCGCTCACACTCACCGTTTGGTCAATATTTAAAATAATTTTCCAACTGGGGGGCACCGACCATCCGCTGTCACGATTAAAATTGGGATATCGACTTATTTCAATGGCTTCACGTACTTTCCGCGGAATGAAAAACTTTTCTCTCGCCAGTACGGACACCTTATCAAAACGGATGTAATGCGTCGAATCAGATTCCATCGAATCAGATTCCATCGCATGTTCCATGTCCTTTCACTGGGACTGAAATTATCTACGTAGCGAATTCCAACTAAATCAGAGGTTCAACCGCGAATAGGTAACAGACAAACAAACAGAGCGTACTATAGTCGATATCGTGGTCGAAAGCGAATGCAGTTTCATTTAAAATGGAAATGTTTTAATTAAAACACTGTCAAATGAACTTAAACTTAAACATGATTATTTGGGCAAGCTATTGTTATGCAGATGTTGTGGCGCGTGGTAATTGCCGGCGGGTGGTCAGAGCAGACGATTAGGGCTCTTACGACGGGCGGTTAGTTTCTATCACCGGATCGCCGGGAGCCAGCACCGTTATTGTCTAACAGCCTTATTCATAAAAAATCCTTAATTGAGGTTTGATCAGTTCATTAGTTATCAGACTGATTAAGCTTATTTGACAGTTGTTAAAAAGTATGATTCATAAACGCTTGCAAGCAGTCTGTTAACTAATGAGCTGTTGATGAATGGATTAGACGCGTTATGTTGTCACCTTGACAAATCATGGACCATAAATGGCTTTTTAGTGAATTAAAAAAAAAAAATTGACAGCAGTGGCAGCGAATTAACACGACAGACGAGGCAGTGTGGATCTAGTTTCCTTTACCTTTCTCGAAGGGGATACAAACTTAAAACAAAAAAAACTGCCTTGCGTATGGTTTTGCTCTTGCCAAAATCAGCTGTTCATAATTGTGGTGGCCATTTAGTGAGTTAGCAGAGAGATAAAGGAGGATCTACGGTCCACTAACTTTCGGAAGACTTAACAGACCCTCGAAGGACTGATTAGCGCTAATTGACGTTTATGAATCATGTTTTTTTGCATCGGTCCTATAGCGAGCTTATAGCGAGCCTCTAACTTTTTATGAATAAGGCTGTAACTCGCTCGCAATCGGCATCGTGTCCATTTTGACAGTTCATGTATGGGCTGACAGTTGGCAACGGAATCAGCTAGCTGTCACATTCATACAAGAACTGTCAAAATGAACACGATGGCGACCGCGAGCGAGTTAGACAATAAGCCTACAGCGCGCCCGAGGAACAAGAGAAGAGGGCATGGCCCATACCAAAAGTAATAGACTATAATCATACATAAAATGTATAAGCTGTCTCAGAATTGTTACAGAATATTTTAGCATGTGGTTGCGACTCAATTTTGAAACAGATGTCTTCAACCGATTGAGCTGAAACGCATAGTTGTGTAAGTCGGATGACAATACAATAATCTGGTAGCTGAATTCTGGTAGCCTATTCAGGACCGTTTTCGCAGGGATCTCTTTAACGGTCCGGAAATTTGGTACACAAATGTAGGACGGATCGATGACAATGCAAGTAGAGTCATCAAAAAAACTTGTATTAAAAATGTTTTTTTTTAAGAAAGACTTTACACGATTTAACTGTTTTCAGCGTCGCTTATTACTTGGCCAGCCCTCAGCGGTTATAAGCAATTTCATCAGACGATTATTGTACCTAGTAATAGTGGTATTAAAGCAACGCGTGGCTGCCAGAGAGAAGCACTAACTGCATATTACGAGCGTCTCTACGATATTCCGCTGTAATATTATTATAACAATCATCTAGACGACGCAGTACCTTTAGTTACTGCTCAGACAACTTTTTGTTTGTTTTGGAAATTAATCACCATCACAGATGACAAAAGCTCCGGGATCGATCACTCCACTATTAAATTAAATAAATAAATATTTTTTTGGACAATTGACAACAATTGACCTAGTCCCAAACTAAGCAAAGCTTGTGATATGGGCACTAGACAACGGATAAACATACTTATATAGGTAAATACATACTTAAATACATATTAAACATCCAAGACTCGAGAACAAACATTCGTACTTTTCATACAAATATCTGCCCCGACCGGGGATCGAACCCGGGACCTCAAGCTTCACAGTCAGGTTCTCTAACCACTAGGCCATCTGGTCGTCAATTTTGATTCCCCTTTCCACTTTACGCCCGAAATCTTGCTAAACGTGGCCTGGAGGTCTTGTTACCTTAGGCTCAGTCTACCCCGTAAGAGATAGAGATGTGTTTTATGCAAGTATGTTCCCTATGCTCTCTGTGAAACTTGACCCTCTTCCTCTTCGCAGAGACGTAAGTTCTCTTTGCGTGTTCTACAGGATCTATAATGGGGAGTGCTCCGAAGAACTTTTTAACCTTGTTACAGCTGCCAAGTTCCATCACCGTACTACCTACTCGATTCAAAAGTAGTTTCCATCGACATCACCTCGATGGATGGTGCTCCAACACCGTACGATTTAAACGGTCTTTCTTGCCCCGTACGTGTAAAATTTGGAATGGGCTGGCGGCTGGGGTTTTTCCAACTGGCTACGACATGGGTACCTTTAAGAGGCGAGTGTACCACTTCTTGCATGGCTGGCAACGCGCTAGCAGTCCCAATGGTGCTGTGGTTGTCCATGGGCGGCGGTGATCACTTACCATCAGGTGCACCTCATGCCCGTTTGTCGGTTTTAATATTAAAAAAAAAAAATGTATGTATGAAGACTAATCAAGTAATCGCAGTAATTAGTTATTAAATGAGATACACGAATCACCCACGTATTTGTAGTTGAACATGCCAGACAGGTTTCGGACGAACCGTGGTCCTTTTTCAAGGTTAGCTCGGACAGTCTGTAACTCGTACGTCAGACACACTTCGACTACAAACGCGTGAGTGATCCACTTATTTTGTTTATGGCTATCTCAAGTTATATTTCAAAGAGCGCTTGGAAGCCAAGTTAACTTGCACGTGTCGGAAATAAATAAATAATAGCAACACTGAGCTAACTCTGAATTAAGTTAGTTTCAAGATGAAAATGTGTTTTAGATGCTGATGAGAACTTTCAGAACTTTGTTGGCTTCACGAACAGATAATAGCTATTTTAATGCTGACAGCCATAGTTCATTATAAACTTCCATTTTCATTATTCTACGTAACTAACAACTAAAAGTACTAAACCACGTCTTTATCCCTTACGGGGTGGACAGGGCCTGAGGTAACAAGACCACGTTTAGCATGATTGTGGGCGTATAGATGGAAAGGGGAATGAAAATAGTGATGGGATGCTAGCCGTAATCATATATAGGATCATAATTAAATGTGGTTTATAACTTATAAAATGTTCTTTTGTTACAGGTAAGTTTCACACCGTGGTCCCAAACTTATTTATAATTCTATTGCCAAGAAGGTCAGTATCGTCACTTTACAATGTAATCTAACTAATATTATAAATGCGAAAGTATGGATGGATGGATAGATGGATGGATGGATGGATGGATGGATGTTTGTTTGTTACTCAATCACGCCAAAACGGCCCAACGGATCTGGATGAAATTCGGCACATAGATAGAGAAAAGCATGGAATAGCACATAGGCTATTTTTTATCCCGGAAAATTGCGTAGTTTCCGGGGGATAGCGATAAACGAATTCTTTGCAGACGAAGTCGCTGGCAACAGCTAGTAAAACCTAAAATAGAAACATAATTATTTAATAATTAAAACAGTTTCCAAGCTGCTTTTGGTGCAATTAAAAACATTATCTACCCCCAAAACTCATTTAGTGGAAAATTGCCAGCTTTCCACATTTAAAAAAGCTTCCGAAGGCAAATTAGAAAGAGACGGCTTTAACGCCGCAGACGATCCACCGGAAATTGTGCAACCACCGACCACTAACTTTTAACCGCTATCATTTTTATCATTTGAAAGTAAACTAAGTTTCCGCAACTTCGCTCTCAGCAAACTTCAGTGTTGGAGCCGGACTAGCGCAGCCGACGACGTTATGCAGATTAGCGGGGACTTTCATTATAAATCACTTTGAACGTCTCCACTTGAAATAATTATGGTTGCTCTTAATCAAAAGGGCCGGCTGGGACCGTTTTTTTTTAATAACACAACTTTTAAAATTATGCAGCGGGAGAATTTAGAATGCGGGGTCTTGTTTCGCTGGGTAGGTTTTTTTCAGTGTTGTCCGATGTGGAATAAGTTGTCTTTTAAATGAAATTCGTTGAAATTGTTAACTTGCAGTAGGTAACTGTTTTTATACAACAAGGAAGAAACAAGCAAGTTGGCTACCTGACGGTAAGCCACCACTGCCCGTACCACACCACACCACACACCACATCACACACCATACACCACATCACACACCATACACCACATCACACATCACACACCACATCACTCACCACACACCACAACACACACCACAGCACCGGATCATTGTGAAAGAGTTGCCGACCAAGGTCTAAGATAAGATATCTTATATGCCAGTAATCTCATCAGCTCTCCAGAATGTTTGGCGGCAGTACGGACCTGCATAAGGCCCTACCCAACCGAACTTTGTTATTTTATTTACCATGAACGGGAACAGGCAAAAATCTAAGGAATCTTGTTGTAGGCGATGCAGATTGCAACCCATCACTATTTTGATTTCCTTTCCATCTTGTTTTGATTTTGCGGGTGGTAGGGCCTTGTGCAAGTTCCGTCCGGATCGCAACCATCATCTTACTCGCTAATCCTGCCGCTAAGCAGCAGTGCTTGCACTGTTGTGTTCCGGTGTGGAGAGTAAGACAGCCGGAGAAATTACGGGCACAAGAAGCATTTCATTTAAGTCCTCTAGGTTGGCAACGCATCTGCAAACCCTCCGGGGTTGCGGGTGTCTATGGGCAGTGGTGATCGCTTACAATCAGGTGACCCACTTGCTCGTTTACCTTCCTATTCACATAAAAAAAAATCTATACGCCTACAATCATACTAAATGTGGCCTTTAGTTCTTGCTACCTTTGCTATGTCTACCCCGTATAGGGATATTGACGCGATAAGAGTATCTGTATTGTTACAACAAGACTAGCTCCACAAACGTTGCTAGGTTACCATTATTTACCAATTCCATGAAACACTAGTGAACTCTGTTCTCCACACCCTGTGTCCCCCTGCCCCCTCAGACCCCGTATGTCCTGTAAGATAAACAAAGCCTGTGCTCGATAATGCAGTTTCGCAGCAATATCGTTTCCCGCCGTAAAACGGTTATTGCCAAGTATACGCCGCCGCATGGACTCTAGTAACTTGTTTATTAGATAAAGTTTTCTTTAAAGTATGTAAATATTATACAGTTGGGAATGGGCGAAACTCTTAGGATGATTCCTAAGATTTTCGCCCGTTATAGGCGGGTGTTCTGCCTTTTCGCCGAATTTTTTTTGATCGAATTTCGTATGCCAACCTCTCATTTGGCCGAATTTTCATAAAGACGAATATCATTTTGATTTTAAACTTTTGGAATATATTTCACATGGCAAATGTTACACTAGGCCAAAAAAGTCTTATGATTAATTTGGATTAATTTAGGTTTAGCCGGGAACATTTTTGTTTAATTTATAAACAGTCTTTTTTACCTTAGAATGTCTTATTTTTTACTAATGGTTATGTAGTACCATTTGGCTATATAAAAAAATGTCCATGTAAAAAAAAAACAAACGTTGAGTTGGCAATCGTGAGGTTGGGAAATGAAACTAATCATTTTAACAAGTTGCCATATGATGATTCGGTAAAATGAAATTCGGCCAAACGTTGGTTGGGAAGTGAAATTCGGCAATAAAATTTTCGGCAAATCAATAGAGAACCGTTATAGGCGATACAGAAAAATATCAGTTTTTACGACAAAATAAGCCCAGAAAACGTCTTGCTCTCAGTATGCCGATGTGTTAAACACGTGCTATTTCACACCTGAGTGCATTTAATTTGCTTTTGTCACGGACCTTTTAATACGAGTACGTTTATACTTATAAATATGAAAAGAAAATCCCTACTTTCCGTTCACAATAACTCTGGAAAGCCATCTCTTGCCAGCATCGTGTGCCGATGTGGACAGGCGCGTACTATTACACGTCTGAGTGCCTCTAATTGCTCGCCGCGGCCATATTGTGTTTATGGACTTACTCTTATTGCAACGGGAAAATGAAGGGTTGCAGCGGTTACTGCCGCCGTCTTCATACCACCACCTAATTGAAGTTTCACAAAAGTGCAACACACTATGGTTTCATACATACATAATATACATAAATCACAGCTTTATCCCTTACGGGGCAGATAGAGCTTAAGGTAACAAGACCTAAAGGCCACGTTTAGCACAAAACTGTGGGCGTATATATATTATATGTAGATGGGAAGGGATGGTTTCATGTTTTCAAGATTTTTATACAGTGGGACACTTTGTCTTACTTAAACAAGCTCTAAAATACTTAGTTTCATTCCAATCCTACTGTCGATTGCTGGCACAAGTTAATTCTCTGTTTATTATAGCCTATATTATGTATGGAACTGACAAGCTTTAAAACCACACATGTAGTTACTGAATCGAGTTTTTTTTGCAAGACGATCTAAATAAGCGTCCTGATACTGTTAAACTTTTAATCTTAAAGTAAACAAATTAAGAATCTCTTCTCGCTTTGACAAGCAAGCAACTTTACTGTTGTGCATGCATCTTATGAACACAAGTAAGGGAAGTGCTTTTAACATACATCAAACGCTTATCTACGTAGACACAAGGACGTTACATAAAAATGTACACAACGCCTCCAAAACTAATCAAGCTTGTATCTTGTATGACCAATTAATTAAAACCAGCAGCGATGAACACTGTTGACGTCATAACAGCGATCCACGACACCCCATGCAGCACAGCGGGTTCAATTGAAAAAGTTGTAAACCTCAGCCTTTGAGCGTTGCACACGATTGCTTCCAAGCGGTTTTCGAGCACATAAACAGGGTAATTTTCCCAGAGAAAGGGGAAGAGAAGAGCGGTACCGGCGTCACTCATTACACGTCCCGCTGCCTAATTGCTTGCCGCTCGTGCTGCTGCCCGCCCTATATTACCGTGTTATATTTCACTTCTGCCATAATGGCGAGACTGTCTAAATAATGAGTGTGGTCGTAGGTCGTTGGAGTTCCGCGTGACGTTACAGTAGCGGTGCGATGACAAAGCCGAAGGTTAATAATGTGCTCTGGAAGATAAAGCGTTCTTTTGGCGCTCCTTATTATGACAATGCTATGTTTAAGATGGTTATTACTCCATGTAATTAACAAACATGTGTAAACTTGCCTTATAAAAGGAATCACGGACACAATTAATTAATCTAATTCTTAAATTATGTTTAAAGGTGCATTTTGAGAGTTTGTCAAAATAAGATTAAGTGAAAACAAATTGTGTTTTATTTGGGCTATTATAAGTGATATTGACGCTTTGGTGTAAATATTAGGATTGTCTCCTGTTTCCTCTATGTTAATGTTTTTATTGAAAACGTGTAGGTACAGTTTTGGCCTAGTTTGAGATTCACTGTATAGTGAAATTTATAATCTCTTGATGTTAAAATAGACTTTAATTTTAATTTTCACATAATATAGGTAGGTATCAAAATGTTTTTCTTTTTCAAATCTTTCACCAGTGTTTTTTAACTTGCAATCTTTCGTATTTATAATCCAGTTCAGAAAAAATTTGGTACATTACGTTGGAAGCTATTTTATAATGTAATTGTTTTTATAGCCGTAGATTTAAATTAGGTAAAGGGAACTTGCGCTAGATGTTTATTGCCCTCAAAAGCCAATTAAAGCTTCGAGGGTAAAATATTCAGGTGTAATGAAAATTGTTGAAAATCTTCAACAGTTTAATGATCTGCCTGAACATTTCGCCGCTCACATACCTAAGCAATTAACTCAGCTGATTTATGACTATGGATAACGACCAGGGATCGTAAAATGCGAGCAAAATCCATTGAAATGACGTATGACAACCAGTTAGGGTCGGCGATGGTTATAAATAATAATCAAAATAAATATCATTTTACTGATGACTTCTTACTATTATTAGGTACCTAGTACTTCAGTTAATTTTATATTATCGAGGGTTAAAAGCCAAATTGGTTTAAGTAAACAACATTTAATTTTTTTGAACTTTACAGGAGAGCTGTTTAAAAGATTTATTTTTCGAAAAAAAAACATTATTAAATTACTGTTTAATTTAGAGTCTTCAAAGTTCTCTACAGCAATTTGTATTAATTAATATAAGGTATAATTTTATATATTTTTTCCTATTACCAGGAAAAAGCAAAATGCTTTTCATCTCTCATACTCTGAAAGTAGGTCATTGATTATCTGGATATAGGGTTGAAAGTGACTCATCGCGACCCTTGGGTTGAAAGTAATTTTTTTTTCTAACTAATCCAAATGAGGTACATAGCAATGGAAATACGTATACAGCCATGTAATCTATGTTTAAAATAATAATCTATACTAATAGTTCCTTTTTAATTGTAAAAGGCAAAATAATCTTAAAATAACATTCCCGCTATATATAAGCTTATGCAAGCGTATACAACAAGAATTAGTACAAATTATTACGTTCGGTAATTTTTTTAGCTTGAAATATTTAAGTCGACAATTAATTGATAGCGACCTCCGTGTCTGCAAGTTTAAAAAAAAACTAGCCGGCCGCCATTGGTGCGCAGAAAGAATGCGCAATGCGCGCAAATCGCGCAATAGAAAAAAGAGCGGGAAGAGAATGACAAACGTAACAAATATTAAATGCGACCATGCGACGTTAGTCAAATTTTAATTTCCTCATATTCGAAATGAAAAGTAGAGTGTTCAACTCGGATGAAATTACCCATTTCACCCTCGAACCATTAATGTCAAATATCTCAGGTGAAATGGGTATATTTCAACCCTTGTTTATCAATCTACTATTAAGTAACTATTTGATCATAAAGACATATAAAGCAATAATAATTGGCATGAACCAACTTAACCCGATATGTATTTTTATTTAAGTTGGAACATTTTCCATCCACCTCATATTATGAACACCCTACAGGGCCTTACCATGACTGCAATTAAATTCCGATTCAGTTAAGGTCTACAGACTCTTAAACTAATACAAAAAACGTACTGATGCCGAAAAGGAATTCGACTCAGCATTGCTGCAGTAGCTGCCTGCATAAATGCTTTACTATAATAAAGCTTCAAAGGATATTGCGTATTTATGAACATTCTCCACTGCACAGAAGCTGTTATGTCATTGCAAGGGCATTAAACAGTCGTAAACTAACGTACTGGATCATGGTTTAACTACTTACTCGTACATTTTGATGTCGGGTAAAGTTACGTACCTATTTCATTACGATTTAAATAATAAAGCTGCTGTTAATTACACCAGGATTGCATGATTCCGATTGAAATAGAGGTTTTAGCGTTTAAGCCTTCAGTATATTCGATTTTGATGCGATTAGTAATCAAATATTAATGAGTATTTAACAGATTATCTGCGGGTTCGATTGTGTTTATGCTAATTTAAATTCATTCCAACGTTTACGACAGAGCGTAAAATAATTTAAGAATAAAACTAACATTGCCGAAATCATTGCGGGCTTCGTATGCTTATGACTTACGAGCTTATTTGTCCGCGACTTGTGCTTTTTTCTTCTCTCTCATCAAAGAATGTGAAAAGCCGACCAAAAACTTCAGGTCTTCAGCTGGACTCTTTTAGGCTGAGGTTGTCTGCTAATCATTCATTATCATTAGTAATAGAACCCTTCCGGGTCATAGAACGATTGTTTGAATCATCTAAAGAAAGGAAGAAAAAAGACATTTATTCCTTTTTGCGAGACACACAAATAAAATTAAGAGCATACACACAATTTAATGAAATAAATCAAAAACAAAAAAACACAGACATGAGTCATGAGTCAGAGTGTGTCTTCCCTGTCTCAGCATTACTCTGAGGTGTTAGACATGTCGTCGTTTTATACTTACTAATATAACTTAATGTTCATTGTAAATATCAATCATTGAGACTCGTCGCGCCAAAATTGAAAGTCCTAATACATTTATTAATGAGCTTGTTGTAAAGCGTAGCTGAGAGAGCGTCGTCCACCATCAATGATGCAGGGGTCGCGGAGGCAGGTTCATCAAAGTTGCAGGGGCAGCTGCCGCAATTCCCCGGCCACGTTGGCGACCCCTGGCCTAGTTGAAACAATGGGATTGTGGCGGGTACACTGAACGTGTTGTTTGCTTGTCTTGGGATGCTGGCAAATAAACATTAAAACATTGTGGCAGTCTGAGAAAAAGCAGCGTAGGCTATGTCATCTACAAGTACTTTAATAAATATTATAAGGCCCACTTGCACAGTCCAGAGTTAAAAAACGAAATCGCTAACTCTCGGTTAGGTTTGACAGTTCCATACATTTTAACACTACTTAGCCCCGGGTTAGCATCTAACACGGGGTTAAGTCGTTAACCCCGGTCCGTGCAAGTGGCCCTAAAGAGATAACATTATTATTTTAGTTCGTAACGAATAAACTAAGCCCCTTATTCATAAACGCACTATAGGCCTCTGCTAACTTAGTAATCGTTTGTCCTTATCTGTGAAAGGTAAATGTCAAAGTGACAGATAAGGACAAACGATTACTAAGTTAGCAGAGGCCTATAGTGCGTTTATGAATAAGGGGGTAAAAAATTACTGGCATCCCAGTGGAACAGAAAAGCGCGGGCACTATTGTTTGGTGGTAGGATTAATAAGTACGATGGTGGTAGCGATACACCACACACACACTGCCTAACAAAAATAACGGGTTACTTTCCATACCTACTAATTTTTTTGGTCGTTATTTTGGAAAAATATTGTTTAGAGATACTTTATTTATCTCGAAAAATATAATAAGAAACTTTTACAAGATCATTTTGCTGTCCATCTGTAAAGGTTTATAAATACGATTTTTAAATAAATAAATAAATAAAAACCTTTTGTTGCCAACATACGTGAGTATAGGTAAATACAATTAAAAGAAAACTTAACTTAAAACTTTTTTCTGAGGAACGCGTAGAGCTATCAATGCGAAGCTGAAATTAATATGAAAAACTTATAAGGCTGTGATCTCTTGACAACCGTGAAAAAGACGCTGAGTCTATATGATCAAAAGATCCAATCATAAGAATTATATGATAGTACTACAGAAAACATAAAAGGCATTCGTAAGTTTCTCGCTGAGATAGAATTATGACAATAGTAGCGGTCGCCCGCGATTTTGTCTACGAAGAGTATGTTTGTCACTATCCCGCGGGAACTACGCAATTTTCCGCGACAAAAAATTACCTAGTTCTATTTCAGACTAGTCTTTCTCTGTGCCAAATGTCATTCAACTGTTTTCAGCCGTTCTGGCGTGAAAAAGCAACAAACATACCTCCTCAACAAACTTTCACACGTTAGAATTTTATAACTTTAAAACAACAAATGTTTGACAATCATTAACAGTTAATTGCAGCAGCGTACTCCATAACATAGTATTTAATACAGGAGTTGGAGCCGGATACCGGTTCCTAAGCTTGGTACCTTCAAATACCGGTACCTGGTTCAAGGCTACGATACCGGTTCCGGAAAATACCGGTATTTCAAGCTCTGTTTATTCGCAGCGCATTGTTAGCAAGCTGTTTGACCACAGCGAGAGCACAGCGGCTGGAGCGAGTGCACTGAGCTCGTTAGCTGCCGTCATTTGAAATATGACGCCGTATAAAACAGTATAAAAGATGCATACCCTATTTGACACAGCCTCATAACTCATGTAGCTACACTATTATTTTATGTTACGGTTTCTTTGTTGGAAACCCGGCCAATTGCGAGTCAGTTCCCTGTGAAATTTTGCAAGTTCAAAATTCAAAACTCTATTTTGCAAATAGGCCACCAAGGGCTTTTTTGAAACCAGCGCATTGGCAAAGACCATGATTGCCAAGAA
Source organism: Pandemis heparana (assembly GCA_963854515.1). Lineage (NCBI taxonomy): Eukaryota > Metazoa > Arthropoda > Insecta > Lepidoptera > Tortricidae > Pandemis > Pandemis heparana. The sequence goes on along the minus strand of OY978007.1, from coordinate 18,881,351 downwards.
GAATGCGCCGCAAAAAACATTGCAGGAAGTCATTTTGTATGCCTAGCGGCAAAACATGGAGGATCCTTAATGTCATAAGATCTTGTAATCTAACTAAGTATGTTTAACAAATAAAAAATATTCTATTATAATTCTATTCAAACTTCTTTCCTTGTGAATTTGCGCGACACAAACACATTTACAGTAATTAAATTCTACTTAACTATTAATAATACATTTGTAAAAGGAATTTGAAACAACTATTTGGCATGTATAAGGTCTCCAAAGTTGCTATAATAATTTCGTGATGAACCAACTACCACCTACAAGCAACTCGGAGGAATAAGACAGAAGCAATTATCAACTTGCATTCTAAAGCAAAGGACACTTCGTTTTAATTGGCGTAGTGCGCTCAAGCCAACCAATCAGAGAGTCTCATTACATGTGTAACGTGATAATTTTAATTCAAACTTCAACATTTAAGCATACTTCTCGTTGCGATAATAAAAGCACATATTAATAATTGTATTGTATTAGTCTTATAGTATGAATGTGACAGCTAGCTGATTCCGATGCCAATTGACAGCCCATACATGAACTGTCAAAATGAAGACGATGGCGGTTGCGACCGAGTTAGACAGTCGCAGGTTCACGGTGGAAGCAAGCCGCTTCCAACCGAGGAAACTGGAAGTCTATGGAGGAGATATCAAATTAATCAAGAAATTTACTTCTTGATTTTTTATGTTTACTTTGTTTGTTTGTTTTTTTTTATGTTTGTTTGTTTAATTTCTAACGGTAAAACGTAAAAAGTAAACATTAAAAATCAAGAAGTAAATTTCTTGATTAATTTGATTTTTCCTATCATTTGAAAAACAGCGCCTTCTCGTCCCTGGTGAGCAGTACATGTTCCACGGGAGTTTGTAATTGTGTCGTAAAGACACATGATTCAAACAAATGACGCTTAGCGACAAATATTCGCATAGTAATAAGGTCACATGACAGTCGGTAACAGATAGAAAAATTCGGAGGCCTACTCACCTGCTATGTGTGGTGTAGGGGTATAGCACGCGTCATGGAATGACGAGGACCCGGGTTCGATTCCCGGCCATAGCTTTACTTTTCGGATTTTTCTATGTGTTCTAATTTTCAGTGTCGTTTAGAAATTCTATGGAGGAGGGCTATGTCCAACAGTGGACGTTCCATGGCTGATATGATGATGATGATCTATATAATGACAATTATAGGTATCTTCTTAACTCTACAAACTTCAGTTGTAATATCCGGTTTTCGATACGTGCTTACAAGCTTCCCTTGTATTCATTTACGCCCCGTGGCTTTGTGCTCGCAATGCAAATGGCGGCCGATGCATTACGCATGCAGCTCGTTTACATCCCACTCGGCTATTGTTTGTATCGATACCTTGCGCTAGCGGCGAACTATAACAATAATAAACTATTTTATTGAATCAGGTGTTACTTTGCGGCGGTCCATTTCGATGAACAGACATATATATAACCTTGCTACTTCGCTATACTTCATTTAATTTAGAATGTGAAACCACAATAATATTATATTGCGTGTGGTCAACTATTTCTTACCTAGCAAATAGTACAGGGCAATAGTTTGTCAGCCGCAAAATAAAATTGTTTTAATGTCACTTTATTTGCGTGTCGTCAATTGTTGCTCTAGTACAAATTGTAAAGAGATTACAGTTCACGAGCCGCAATATAATGTTGTTGTGGTTTCTCATTCTAAATTAAATGAAGTGTACTTACGTGCAAGGTAACCAAGCCTGTGCAAAATATACAATAACATGTTTTTCATGGCATCCCTCCCTCTACTTCTCATAAACACATCTAAATCCCACAAACTTAAATTATCGCCCACACCACACAAATACTGACGCGTTTCCATCCCTCTACGGGATCATTCTCAAAGTGAGGACTACAAAGTAAAGGGTAATAACTCAACAATGATAGATTCTTTAATTTACGCGGTGACCAAACCGCTACTCCTGAGCCTGTCGTAAAACTTTAATAACTTTGAAATTCTTTTAACACTTTCAATGGAACATTTTGACTGTATCGTCGTATCGCCGTACGGTAAGTATCTGTCTGAGGTCTGAGACGGCTCTCGACGCGCCGCACATTGGAATTGCTAATGCACTCTTTGTTTGTCTGTCACCTCCACTGCCATGTTTTGATGCTTCTACTCGCTTATAAGTAGAAGCAGGAACAATATTCGGAGCTAACTTCTGTGAATGTGCTAACTGTTTTGGAATGTTTCCATTATTTCTGATTTATGAACGTGAAATAACTTAAACAGTAAAAGCAAAGAACTTCTAGTTTTCTGGAAACCTAATTGATTCACAAAGTTGAAGAAGTCTTTTAAAAAGTTTTTAAATAACGTAGAAGTTCAATATAACATGTTTTATTCATTTAAAAATTTTGATACCCCAGAAATTTGGAGTATTCACTCGTAATGAAATTTTATAGTTGAATCGCAAATTGTTGGTACTTTTTATTCTAACCTAGATATTCCTAGAGGTCATGTTTAGCATGATTGTGGGCTTAAAGGTGGAAAGGGGAATCAAAATACCGATGGGTTGCTGTTGCTAGCCGCATCGCCTGTAACATGATTCCTAAGTTTTTCGCCCATTCCCTCGATGGGCTTTTACCATCCGCGCGGGATGAGAAGCTACTGGTAACATTCTATGTTTTTTCTTTGCTTCCAGAACAGCTTGGCTTCCATTCTCCACTCAGTCCAATATACCATTTGGCACATCATAAAACGTTTTAATACCAATTTTACTTACAAGTTAGTGCTACAAAATTCGTTCAAAACTAAAATAATTGACATTACAGTTGTAACAGCTCTAACGTACAATTTTCAGCTCTCACTCTATAGCGAGTAAGCCTGTCTGAAGATTCGAGATATAAACAGTTGCGCATCAGAATTGCAAATGGAATGCACAACGTTAATAGAATTCCCGCGTTAATCTGTTGGCGGCTACTTACCTTCATGCTTCTATGTACCTAATTTGCAATTTTCTTTATGCAGTTTCCGGGAAGTTTTATATAATTTTGATTGTTTTTGTTGCCGTCACCAGATTATTTAAATCTGACTGCAATTTATGCTTCTGTTTTTTTTATTTTTAACCTTCACCGACGCAAAAAGAAGAGTCTTAGTTTGAAGTCGAAGTGAGTGTGTGTGTATCCTGTCTGTGGCATCGTAGCGCTCAAACGGGTGTACTGATTTCAATGCTGTTTTTTTATTCGAAAGCCAGTTTTCTTGCGGTGATTCTTGCCATGTTTGGTAAAAATCAGTACAGTACTTTGAAGAACATCAGCCCTTTTCCAAAATGATGTAAGGCATTTTTGGCATAAACTATATGGACTATATGCATTTGAATACAAGTTTTTTTGCCGACTGCACTTGCATTGTCATCCATCCTACATAATTAACGAACAAAATTTCAAGTCAATCGGATCAACCGTTGAAAAGTTCCCTCTTGCTTAGACGATCCTGGCTGGGTCACCAACTCTACTGCCAGTTTTTTTTTTCTTAATGCGAATAGGAAGGCAAACGAGCAAGTGGGTCACCTGATGGTAAGCGATCACCACTGCCCATAGACACCCGCAACCCCGGATTATTGTATTGTCATCCGACTTACTCAACTATGCAGAATTTCAGCTCAATGCCTGAATTATCTGCTTCAAAATTGAGTCGCAAGATTCCGCCCGGACAAACATATTTACACACATACAGACATTATAAGTTAAATAAAAGCTTGTAAAAAAAACTAAAAACATTTACCCTCCCACCACCTGCTAAAGAATCTTTTTTTTTATGTGAATCGGAATCCTACTCCGCATTGGACCCATTGGTTTTTTTTTTGGTACGTTTTCTGAAAATTAAACCTATAAATCGATTTATCGCCCCCGAACCCCCTGCATAGTAAATTTATATTAGTCAGCCTGTATACATAATACAAGAATTGCTCTTTTAGATTTGTAGATAGATAGATTTCGCAACTCCTTCAATATCATAATTAAAGCACATGTTAATTACCGAATAATAAGCTTAATATAATTACGCGCACAGAATATGAATGGGCGCGTGGAACGCTGACGCTTGGTCGTAATTACTATCCGACAGACTAGCAACTAATACATGCGTAATGGAGTTGATTGGCGATGAACAGCCGAGCGATGTGTCATTATGTTTGAAGGAATATGGAACTGATTTACTGGCGCCTATTTCATCAACACGACAATTATTTTACTGTCGAACAAGTCACCATTTGTTACACGTACGGTCGCCCAAATAAGCGGTCTACCACTTTTCATCCAACTTCCTATCAAATGAAAATGTCGCTAAAGTCGAACTTTCAAGTTGACAGCCTGTCTTATCGACGTTATATTATATTGTGACGTGCAAAGGAATTTTAACCTAAGGGGGGTTGACCACATATTTGGCTGGTGGTACAGCGCGTTTTTAAATTTAGGACCCATTTCGCAAAATAATCCTTTGAATTGTCATACAAAGTGTCAGTTATTTAACCTTAAGTGGATCCTAAATTAAAAAAACCGGCCAAGTGTGAGTCGGACTCTATTGTATGGGAGCCCCCCTTAATTATTATTTTTATTATGATTTTAGTATTTGTTGTTGTAGCCACATTAAAAATACATAATCTGTGCAAATTTCAACTGTCTAGTTATTACGGTTCTTGAGATCTAGCTCGGCGTGTGGTAGCCACGAAAAAGGGCTAAAATAACACGTTTTTTGTATGGGAGCCCCACTTCATTATTATTATTATATTGTTTTTAGTATTTTTTGTTATAGCGGCAACAGAAATACACAATCTGTGAAAATTTCAACTGTCTAGCTATTACGGTTCTTGACATACAGCCTGGTGACAGACTGACGGACAGCGAAGTCTTAGTAATAGGGTCCCGTTTTTACCCTTTGGGTACGGAACCCTAAAAACGTGACCGTACACCGGGGCCATACCATGACGTCTTAATACAATTCAATTCTATTGTCATTTTTGACACTTCTAAAGTAGGTATTGGATCTGACAGCGAGCGACTCAACTTTGGTTTGAAATTGAATCGCATTAAGACTTCATGGTATTGCCCCTGATAGCACTACGATCAGAATTGGTAGATTAATAAGCGGATGGGTCGCAGATCAAGCTTAATTATGTATGCATCCAATCGGACCCGTTTCAGGCCGGGCCCGACGTGTCGTCAATATTTGAGCCAATGCGCATTATTCATTACGCCAGTCTCATCCAATAAAAGCGGTATCAACTGTAAATTTGTGTAACTTTTTGTTAAAATGACAAATGGAGATGAATAAAATTAAAAGTTATTTGCAATTGAGCATGAAAATACGAAGCTTCATTTCGTTCGAAATAATATAAAAATGTTTCGATAAAGTTATCAGGAGTCACATTATAATGTATTCATTTATTTCGTGTTTAAATAAAGCTCGACGTTTCTAATGTAATGTCAAAAATGTGCGGCAAAGATTATTTGTAGCAGTGTCATTTTTCGACTATAGATCGTTTCGTCCGCACGTCTAGCACGACAGCGCACAAGAGTCGCGTCGCGCGCGAGATAGATTGCCCGTCTTTTTCTTACTGTTTGTTAAAGAAAGAGACGGGTAGTCTATCTCTATCGCGACGCGACTCTTGCGCGCCTTCGTGTTAGCCGGGCTGATTGAAAATGATTTTAACCTTCATGACTTTTCAGGACAGTAGTGAAATACTAACTTAACCCTATTCTTTGAGATTTCTGAAACTGCAAGTGTCAGCTCAACAAAAATTATATAAAACGATTACCTGCTATGGTTGGTGTAGCTAACACGCATCACGGAACCCACCCATCCGGGTTCAATTTCAGGCCATAACAGAACTTTACTTTTAGGATAAAAATCCTAAAAGTAAATTTCTAAACGACACTGTAAATTAGAACATAATAAAAATATATCTGTACAGTGTCGTTTAGAAATTTAACTATTAAAGCCCGACTACACCGCCGCGTATAAGCAGTGACGTGTCGTAAGCGTCACGTTTTGTCACCGTTTCTTCATACATTCTTTTGTTGCAATTCCATAACGTTACCGTGATTTAAGCGGCGGTGTGGTCGCACCCTTACTTGACCAAAATTAGATGACTACATAAAGTATCCGAGGACACATCTGAAATAAAGCATAATCACAGATAATTTTACCTATTGAGTATTATGTAAAGGCTACAGTAAATATTCAACTATGTATTAAATAAACATAGCGATAGCGAATATCGGCCGTCCGATAGTTGTTACTGATACTGTGCCGATAACGTCGGATCGTCTGTCGGTGACTGCGGCATACTAACAAGATAACAATATGAACATTTTAGTCCCATATGCGCATGATATAAACATTATATCCATTTTGAATACTAGGATAGGACTGGTAGGAAGTAGAATAATAGGAAGGACAGAATGTGGGATACGAGTTTTCTTAACATACATACATACCGCCACGCCTCTTTCCCACAGGGGTAGGCAGAGACTACTTTGTTCCATTTGCTACGATCCTGACATACCTCTTTCGCTTCATCCACATTCATCAATCTCTTCATATATGCTCGTCGGTTTCGGGTACTCTTGACCTGACCTTTTTCCAAAACGTCCCCAATTTGATCACGGAACATAAGCGTCCGTCTAGGCCTTCCCCTCCCAACACACCCATTCACACTCAAAGCAGCGGTTTTTGCAGTTTTCTTAAGCTATAAAAAATCATATCTATTGAAATTCGAATCTATTATTTACCTTGCCAGTAGGTATTGCAATCTTCAACATTTCACCTTGGGCTAAAGTATTGTGAAGTACAGTCGACTCCGTCGCATTGTGCGCGGACGATCAGCGGCCGCAAGTGATTGTATCAAAGACGCAACTTGAGCTGTGAAGCGATTTGTGGGGCCTCCAAGCCATGGGGGGTAGCGGAAGAAAAGGGTCATTTTATTTATCGTGTGGAATTGTGATTATTTTTAATACAGTAGTTAAGTTACAGTGATTTAACTCCTGAACCTGGTAGAAATTTAGGCTTAGTAATAGCCTATTCGTTCTCTCATATAAAAGGTATTCGTTTTAAAAAATAAAAATGCAAGCATAATACATTATAATAATATGATTAATAAATGTATCCAAAAATTTAAATAATATTACTTAATTAAAAAATGAAAACTTACAAAATGTAAGTCTCAATAGAATTCTTTGAGTGATATTTTCCTTTAAATAGATTTATACTAAACGCAAAGTACAATAATTAATAATTGGCTTATAATAAGGTTAAAATATAAAATGTACTTAACTAATAAATCTAGTTACAGGTTTAAGTACAGCTAAGAGATATTTTCATTAAATACAAAAACAATAATCAGCCGCTACATCTGCTAACTTGGACCCAAACGCAAGACTTCCGCCGTCACTTTATACTGAAATTGATAGCACGACGACGCTACCTTTGATGCTTGATATTGCATTGCTCGCTTACATGTTGTTCGCGGCTCGCCCGCCATATTGTGTTCCCGCTGCTACTTGTAACTTGCGTCGTTATTGTGGTAGATATCTCCTGTCGAGGTTTCCGGTGTAAGTAATATACAACAATATTGATATTGACTAGTCGGCGATTGTATGTGGTAACTAACACTAGTTTAAATAATTTGACCAAAAATTTAATTATGTTTGAATGAATTTGCTCAAAACCTTTGTTATTGATGCCGGCTCAAGTAAATAACGAAGAATAGACGATTTTCTAACTCAAACTGAAATTCTTTATTGCGATATAAATGTTGGAGCAAAATAATAATATGTTACAAAATATTTGTACAGTTTCAACGTACAAATATTTTGTAACAATATAACAGCACAACAATTTATTCAAGTTAACTTAATTTAGGCAAGAGAATTTTCCAGAACGTCATGTCGAATCAAGTATAATTGAGAGCAAAAGGCACTCGGGAGTATTCAAATAATCTTGAGTTTAAAAAACGCGTAAAGTAGTAAAAATCATTGTGTCAACGTCGGTAATTTAATTTGAGCGTCTATTTTGTGTCGAAAAGGGTGGCAGGAGCATGCATTTGACAGGGACGAGTGGCAGAAAGAAGGGGAGGCCTTTGCCGAGCAGTGAGACACTATACTAAATAGGCTTTAAAAAAAATTGTAATTACACAGATATGATTTCAAAAATCAGCTCCTAACCCGCCCCGCTTCCTCCCCTGCCTTACACCACCCGAGTGTCGCCGGTATCCGGCGCGGGCGCTTCGTGCCTCGTTACCGCCATCTTGCCGGCGTCAGACCGCATAGTTCTTAGATACAAAGAAACTTATGAGATAGTGCAAATGCTGGAGTTGTCGATCTTAGCAATCGCAATCGGAAAACAAGAGCCGTCTGATTTGTGGGAGCTTAAGATAGATGATTTCTAGATGTCTTTGAACAGCTTCCTAGCTGTTCAAAAATATCTAGAAATAAATCATCATCGTCATCGTGGTCATCAGCCTGAAGACGTCCACTGTTGACAAAGACCTCCTCCTTAGCACACTATAATACCTGCATCCACCGATAAATTTTAAAACGTAGCGTATGAGAAAAGAGATTTTCTAAAAAATTGCAATTTTCTTTTCATTCCATAACAATTTTATGTTGTTTCCATTCAAAATAACGAGCTCTTTCAATTTTAATGGGACGAAAAATACTCCCTATTTTTCCTATTGGGTTAAACATTTTCCATGCACTTTATGGCGTAACGGAAAAGAAGAACATAAAAACGTATGAATATTTCGAGACGTTTTTAGGGTTCCGTAGCCAAATGGCAAAAAACGGAACCCTTATAGATTCGTCATGTCTGTCTGTCTGTCTGTCCGTATGTCACAGCCACTTTTCTCCAAAACTATAAGAGCTATACTGTTGAAATTTGGTAAGTAGATGTATTCTGTGAACCGCATTAAGATTTTTACACAAAAATAAAAAAAAAAACAATTAATTTTGGAGGTTCCTCATACTTAGAACTGATACTGAAAAAAATTTTTTCATCGAACTCATACGTGTGTTTCTATTGATAGGTCTTCAGAATGATTATTGAGGTTCCTAATATCATTTTTTTTCTAAACTGAATAGTTTGCGTGACAGACACTTCCAAAGTGATAAAATGTGTGTCCCCCCCCCCTGTAACTTCTAAAATAAGAGAATGATTTAACTAAACAAAATATATGATGTACATTACCATACAAACTTCCACCCAAAATTGGTTTGAACGAGATCTAGTAAGTAGTTTTTTTTATTTCATATTTGTCTGTCTATATAAATAACCAATATAAAGTGACCTCACACTGCCTACATTTTGAGAGAGAGAGAGAGAAAGAGAGAAACATTTATTTTCACTTATTCGATACACGTAGATTTAAAAATATAAGAAATACATTTTTTTTTATTATTATTATTATTATTATTATTATTTTTGCTTAAAAGCAGGGCTCTGCTAACACTAGATTTTATAATAACTTAGCAATTTTGTACGGAACCCTCAGTGCGCGAGCCCGACTCGCACTTGGCCGGTTTTTTTCTCCTATAGCGACGGAAAGAGCTCGTAATTTTGATCGGAAACAGCATGCAATTCATAGATTAAGGGGATGTTACATTTAGTCAGTCTACTCCCTGAAGGGCACACAATTTGTAACTAAATTCGGAAATAGTACGTTAAGCACGTACGCTAGTCAGACAATATTCTCGCAGCAATCTCGCTAGCGTCTCGCTACAACTCTGTTTATCCCACGCCGTGAAAAACAACGTCTTTGTAAACGGTACTATTTTTCTCGCAGGAAGATGAACGCGCGGAATTGGCAACGATATCGCGCTTAATGGGTTTAATTTGTCACCCTTTCGCTCGCAAACATTCTGACAGCTGCTATGTTTTTTATTAATACTTTACACGCCTTTTAAACCCTTGACAAAGAAAGAGAGAGAGAGAACCTGTAATACACAACACATCAAATTTTAATTCTGTTTTGTATGTGCAATTGCATGTAAAAGAGACGCCATATTCAAATGCTTTTGGCTGTCTTGCTGAAAATTAATTTAGTAGTATTGTATGAACTCAAATTTACTTTTCCAACAACAAGTGGCCATTTTACCCCAGTTATATTTCGATTCAGTCGCTTCACCTGGTTTAAAGCCGTTCCATACATTTGCCAATACTAAAATTGAGTTTAACCTTAAATCGAGGTTTAGCGTTTTTCAGCAAAACCATTAAGAGTGGCTAAGGTACACTAAAAGTCTGCTGTGTGTACTTGTCTTGTCTCTCTGCGCTGCTGGTCTTGGCTCTCTCTCTTTGTCCATTTCTTTCCTCGATTTCTTGTCTGACTGGCTTCAAAATTTACCTTTTATTTCGTGAAATTAGTCTACCACGACCACTTTTACCACCCTTTCCCGATACCCGGATGGCAATTACCCGGTTCTTAATAAAGTTTATTACATTTTTTACACGTAGTCCTTTGCACCTTATTAACCGGCGAGTCCCGTAAAGCCTCCGTTAGTAAAGGTGGACTTATTAAGGTTTTTTACGAGCGCTCCAAACGCGCCATGTACAAATTACAGTATAAGCCTGATTTGCAAATCTGCTGGGCCAGGCTGAGTAAACTCTGACCATCTCCACTGGTACTTTATAAAATTATAATTTGTAATGAAGACGGTTTTTTCAAGCTATTATTTAACTTGCAATTTATACCTAACATGTTTGTCTGGGTGAAATCGAGTGCGACCACACCGCCGCTTAAAAAACGGTGACGTTACGGAATCGCAACAAAATGTATGAAGAAACGGTGAGAAAACGTGGCGCATACGACACGTCACTGCGTATACGCGGCGGTTTGGTCGCACCCTAAGTCGGATGACGATTCACTCTGGTAGTAGAGTTCTAGTGACCCAACCAGGGTCGTGTCCGCGGGAGGGAACTCTTCAACCGTTAGTGGGATTGACTTGAAATTTGGTGCACATGTGTAGGACGGATAACAATGCACAGACAGCAAAAAGTCCTATCAGCGAAAAGCTTTTACTAACTTATTTGACGGTGGAGGCGTTTTACACCTCCACTGTACTTAAATTATTTTTATTCACTTTTTTCTTTCTCTTTCTTATCATTATCGCATATTTTGTTTCGCTTTGACCAGTAGAGACTTTATACATCTCTATTATAGACCAATGTAATTTAAGGTACGGACTTAACTTAGGGACCTTTTACATCCCTTTTATAAAATGTATTAATTGTATTATAGGTACCTAAGTTATGTAGAATTTAAGTACTATTGTAAATCTATTTTATTTTGAAAAAATTACTTTCTGCCAAGTTTCTTGCGGCGCATTCTTCTTGGCAATGATGGTCTTTCCGAATGCGCTGGTAGATTCAAAAAAAGACATGTAAAAGAGCCCTCGGCGGCCTATTTGCAAAATAAACTTTTGACTTTTGACTTTGATTAAAAGTCACAATTACGCTTTGGGGTCAAAGAAAACAGTTTAAAATAATCGCATTCAGTATAGAAATGTCAAAAATCGCGAGTATCAATATTATAACAATGAAATTGCGAATATTTATTTGTCAATCTTGGTTATATCGATAAATTTAATGCGAATGCTTCATCATCGTTCACTGAACCGTAGGTAACTACGTAAATTAATAATGTGAATTTTTAATCGAAAATACAAATTGCTACCAAATTAACGGTCACTCGTCCGAAATATTCAAATAGGTATAATGTTCTTAATATATTTTGTAAGATATATTAATGAAAATAGGTTTCCTTTGAACATACATAGGTATACAAATCATGTCTGTCTTAAGGGGTAGACAGAGCTTAGGGTAACAAGACCTAAAGGCTACGCTTAGCATGATTAATGATTTTATTTATTTATTTTTAAGGGCGTATAGGTGGAAAGGAGAATCAAAAATTATGGGTTGCTAGCCACATCGCCCTTGGAATTTCACCCATTTACTCGAAGGGCTCCTTTGTACCTTTGTGCAATAAACGTAAACCACAATATCCTCACCAATATTGCTGGTGAGAGTTAAAAAGTAGTAAGGGCCTAATCGAGAAACGCAAAAACCGACCATAAAACCTTGTAGTCAGAGAACAATTTGAGTTGCCGTTTCACGACTTACAACGCATGAGAATTATAACCGCATGCATTTCAACCATGTTTCAACGGCACTGTCCACGCACGCGTCCATTTCAAATTCGGAACGTGGGCATTGATGGGTTGAAACAAAAGAAGTGCAACTATTGGCTGTCACTCAAGGTTCACCGTCGATCCCATCCGATGCTTCCCGAATTACTCTCTGGAAACGAACCCATTCGAAAGATTATACTGTGTGTGATGATGTAATGTAAAAAGTAGACGTCTCTTGAACTATACAACAGTCGCCCCATGAAAATATTGAGCGTAGGTACTTAGAACTTTTTGAGATTAAAAAATCATCATTTGTCATGAAAGTGTATTATGGTAAAGCACTAAGGTGATAACTTTTTCGTAGGGTGACTGTAGCTATAAAGTGCTACGGGATTACAACCTAAAAGTAATATAATACCTATGACAGTTCTGTTGAAATACCTAATTTATCGAAGCTTTAATATTTCAAGCGTTAATAAAGTTATCACAACGAACTTAACTCCTAATAAGATGGTCGTTGTTCCTGTTAGAGGGGATTCTGTCCAAAATAAATGTTTTTTTTTTATATCCGTAAAAACCCTTATTATTAAAATGAATTAAGACCTGTCTCTAAGGGCCTGATTCACCACTCTCTGTTAAGTTCTAGTTATCTAAAAAGTCAGTTATCTATGACGTTTTTGTCTATTTCTTAGTAATAAATAAGTATAGTGTGTATAGTGATTTTCTCAAGCAATGCGAGGAAATATTTAAATTAAAATAACTACCAGGTAATCAAGTAAAAGTTGTTTAATTTGTCGCTTTTTTATATTTTAAACATGCCATTTGAACAAATTATTCGAGCACCATGTTAACTATAGGTACATACACCACCGCACCAGCGGGGTGGGGGCACCACACCAGCACCAGCACCGCATTACTTCTTGGCCACATTAACGCATACATTTCCGAGCATGTTTGAGAAAATAATATTTGTATTGTTGTATTGTATCACATTCTGTAACGCTTTAACCATTCGTAAAAACTCGGTAGCTTCCTTGTAATAAAACGGGATACCTTGAAGCTGCCCTCACACTCGAGCAATTAACACTCGCACTGTTTGTAACAGTAGTAGCAGCTAGCCAATAACGCGCCGACAATGCGCCATTGTGCCGAGAGTAATCCCGCGTAGTGCCGCTCCGCGCCGGCAGAGCGCGCCCTTCCGCGCCATTTCGTGCGCGCTTACAAAATGGCTGCGGTTACTTTTATGGCGCGAACATGTAAAGAGGTCTTAATTTATAGGTGTTTTTGGATATGCTAGAGTTATTAAGCCTCAACGGAAAAAGAGGGGAGTAATAAGTTTTGACGTTAATGTCCGTGTGTGTTTACCTGTGTCATCGTAGCTCTCAAGCGGATGGACGGATTTGGATGCGGTTTTTTTTTATTGGAAAGCCTTGCGGTGGTTGTGTGTTTGGTAAAAATCTGTCTAGTAGTTTGAAAGCTCTTTATGATGGAAAGTATTTTTGGCGTAAAATTGAATTATTTTTTTATTTACGTATTCATACTGCGTGGGTTTTTTTTCTATTACGAGTAAATAACGAAAAATTGCCGCTTCCAAAACACTATAAGGATATAGTATCACTATAAGGATAAAATATCATCAAGCTAGATTAAAAGTCTAGTCTCAGGCGGGAACATTTTAAAAATACATATATATACTCATAATATTTGGTTGGTCAAACCAGTATATTTTGGCTTGAAGTAAGAAGAAACAAATAACCATTAATAAGTCTCGGTTGTATTATGAGAGGATAAAACACAATTAATTCTGAAATGAGGTATCCATAGGAGCGACGCGTTTAGCTATTCATGAGATATTTGAAATTGCTCTAACTTTCCATTGTTTTCTCTTACTCCCTGTATACATATTTACTTCTAGTTAGGAAAATACGAGTTGTTTGTTTCAGTTATAAGCTTTTACTGCTTTAATTACGCTTTTGAAATCTGCCTTCCAGAGATAATCCAATAACATCACTTTCATCCAACATTATTATTAAGCACGCAACACAGACTGTCAATTTTTTATAATCTAGACATAGAATATTTTTCAACAATTATCGTGCGCGAGATAGACCACCTTTCTCTTCCTTACAGACGTTACAGTTCGTTAGAAAGCGATAAATAGTCTATCTCACGGGTAATACAGCACTTTGCGCGCTCTTATGTTAACCTGTGCAGCTGAGTATTTCAATTTCAACAAAAAAGAAACAGATAAAAACGTTTTTCTCCCAGCACTTTTATGTTTCTGTGAAGTAATGCAGTAGTGTCATAAAGGTAGATTAACAATAAAGGTATAAGCAGGAATGGTGCGCTTTTCCCGGCTTTAGCGCGGCAACAATAGGCCCTTGGGCCAGCGACGTAATCACCCGGAGGACTTAAGTATCTTGCACAATACTTGGTATGCATTTACTTATTTTTCACAGAGCCAAGATTAGTGAAAATACAAGTTCTCCTAGAATTATTCCGGAATTTTTCTAATCTTGCTGAACACTCCTGTAACATGAAAAACTTTTACATGAATGTTCGATGAAACACAACCACGTGCTGAAATGTTCGGGAATATTTTGGAAAGATTTTGTACTTATACCAAAAAGCGTGAGCTGAATAAAAGGAAAGATTATGTTGATAAATTTTAGAGAAAAAAAAATGTTCTCATTAATATCGTTAACATTTAGCTTTCTTCGGAGATCCTCATTAATTATTGGCATGAATGTTTGATAACTTTGAGTGCGTTGTAAAAGTAAGTAAAAGCCCATCGAGGGAACGGGCGAAAATCTTAGGAATCATGTTATAGGCGATGCGGCTAGCAACCCATCACTATTTTGATTCTCCTTTCCACCTACACGCCCACAATCATGCACAACTTGGCCTTTAGGTCATGTTACTATAGGCTCTGTCTACTCCGTATTATTTATTTATTTATTTATTGACAAAAAAATTACATGGCATTACAGGCTTACAACTAATGCACCATGAAAAATGATATAACCAACTACAAGACTATACATTAAATTAAACAATGAACAATAACAATTTACAATAAATTAAATAATAACATTTCCAATAAAATTACACAATAACATTTTCAATAAAAAACAGTAAGACTTTCAGATTGGAACAGTTGATATCCTGGCATCCATCGACTCACAAAACCGCAAGCATATTTCACTGAAAACGTTACAGCTTTTCGTCGTTGTTGCAGTTTTAATTAGGAATGTCTTAAAAGAGCGTGTGCCTAATTAAATGAAGCCAAATTTGAAAAACGCGAGGTCGAGTAACCTGAATACACTGTAGGCCGTAGCACAGTAAGTAGCGACAGCAGGCCTTATGAGGGTGCGTTAGGGTTGATGGCGCACTGGAGTGTGTACTGTGTACATCATACAAGCGCATCCTCTAATGAGAGTGTCGTGGCGGTCTCCTAATGAACTCGATGTGTGGAAGCCCCGGGTTCGTTACCCTGGTTCTATATGCCGGCTAAATTAATTCAGACTGGCAATTGTGAGGGATTAATTATTTTTCTCACCCCGGAAATGTGCTGAGCGATCGTCCGCTGACGTGGATAGATGACACCTTAATTATTATAACAGCAATAACGTGTTTCTGGAGATGGATCGTCTAGTTTGGCGCTTTCTGTTATTGTTGGAGCGGAGGTCGAGTCACCAAATTGCGGACTCTGACTTATATTGTGGGAGAATTAGTTTCGTTGTTGATCACTAACAACAAAACACAGACTAAGGGCCACTTCCACGGACCAGGGTTAACGACTTAACCCCGTGTTAGATGCTAACCCGGGGCTAAGTAGTGTCAAAACGTATGGAACTGTCAAACCTAACCCCGAGTTAGCGATTTATTTTTTTAACTCTGGACTGTGCAAGTGGGTCTTATAGGATTATAAGTATTTGAATATAATTTTGTAAAACTATTGGAATCCATTATTCTCTCTGACATTTTCAAAATGGCTCTCAAGTCAACATTGTTAATGACCGGATCCAAATTGTCTGTTAGTACGTACTCGTGCACTAACTGCAGACGAGTAGACATAAAACAAACTTAACAGGTTAATTCCACGTTTACGACCGTCGCGGCAAAGTGAATGTTGACTTTGTTGCGGGGGAACACGAGCTTGGATAATGGAGCCACGCGCAGCTAAAACAATACGGTCCAGTATAAAGGAGAGTAAAGTGGTTTTATTAACTATACATACATACCGTCACGCCTCTTTCCCACAGGGGTAGGCAGAGACTACTTTGTTCCACTTGCTACGATCCTGATATACCTCTTTCGCTTCATCCACTTTCATCAATCTTTTCATACAAGCTCGTCGGTTTCGGGTACTCTTGACCTGGCCTTTTTCCAAAACGTCCACAATTTGATCACGGAACGTCCGTCTAGGCCTAATTAGTATACTAATTTACTAATTACTATTGACTAATTAACTATGGGGGTTGAAAAAAATGTTTTTAGGGCTGCTTACCTTAATCGGTGGAAACGGAAACCTAATAGGACCTGTTTGTTGTCCGTTCGTCCATCTGTCAGGATGGGTGACCAAATTAATCAAACTTGTAAGTTTGTCAATGGAATCAAATGTTATAAGCCATTACTAGTAAGTATTTCGAATTTTACTACCATGCTGGTCTGGGAGTAAAGAAAAAACATAGAATGTACGCCATTCCAGTTGCTTCACTTCCGCGCAAATGGTAAAAGCCACACAGGTTAATTTAATGAAAAAAACATAGAATGTACGCCATTCCAGTTGCTTCACTGCCCGCGCAAATGGTAAAAGCCACACAGGTTAATTTAATGAAAAAAACATAGAATGTACGCCAGTCCAGTTGCTTCACTTCCCGCGCAAATGGTAAAAGCCACACAGGTTAATTTAATGAAAAAAACATAGAATGTACGCCATTCCAGTTGCTTCACTTCCCGCGCAAATGGTAAAAGCCACACAGGTTAATTTAATGAAAAAAACATAGAATGTACGCCATTCCAGTTGCTTCACTTCCCGCGCAAATGGTAAAAGCCACACAGGTTAATTTAATGAAAAAAACATAGAATGTACGCCAGTCCAGTTGCTTCACTTCCCGCGCAAATGGTAAAAGCCACACAGGTTAATTTAATGAAAAAAACATAGAATGTACGCCATTCCAGTTGCTTCACTTCCCGCGCAAATGGTAAAAGCCACACAGGTTAATTTAATGAAAAAAACATAGAATGTACGCCAGTCCAGTTGCTTCACTTGCTGCGCAAATGGTAAAAGCCACACAGGTTAATTTAATGAAAAAAACATAGAATGTACGCCAGTCTAGTTGCTTCACTTCCCGCGCAAATGGTAAAAGCCACACAGGTTAATTTAATGAAAAAAACATAGAATGTACGCCAGTCCAGTTGCTTCTCTTCCCGCACAAATGGTAAAAGCCACACAGTTTATTTAAATGAAAAAAACATAGAATGTACGCCATTCCAGTTGCTTCACTTCCCGCGCAAATGGTAAAAGCCACACAGGTTAATTTAATGTAAAAAACATAGAATGTACGCCAGTCCAGTTGCTTCACTTCCCGCGCAAATGGTAAAAGCCACACAGGTTAATTTAATGTAAAAAACATAGAATGTACGCCAGTCCAGTTGCTTCTCTTCCCGCACAAATGGTAAAAGCCACACAGTTTATTTAAATGAAAAAAACATAAAATGTACGCCATTCCAGTTGCTTCACTTCCCGCGCAAATGGTAAAAGCCACACAGGTTAATTTAATGTAAAAAACATAGAATGTACACCAGTCCAGTTGCTTCACTTCCCGCGTAAATGGTAAAAGCCACACAGGTTAATTTAATGTAAAAAACATAGAATGTACGCCAGTCCAGTTGCTTCACTTCCCGCGCAAATGGTAAAAGCCACACAGGTTATTTTAATGAAATCACAAACTCTGTTATTTACCTTGCAATGAAATTAGCCGTGGGTACACGTCTACTCCCGCTTTGTGACAGTGCGCAACAACCTCGCCTTAACTTTCAATTTCATAGATTTTACTTTATTTTGATTATTAATTTTCATATACCACAGTTTATAGGACCTTTATCGGAAATACCGTCAATCTTGACGTTTTGTAGCGAGCTTGGCTTCATTTTCAAATGAACGTTTTTTCAGTGTTTATTACTTGCACGAAAAGGTAGTACCTATATCTATGAGCCTGTAGAAAAAAATATAATATTAATACTGTAGATATAGCTTCGGTTAATGATAATTAAGCCGTCTAGTGCCCGGGGCTTATCCCTTAATATCGCCAATTTTTTGGGTAAATGAGTAGCGCGCATGAGCGGGCGCCGATCGCACGTCACGTCAAATGGTTGTTATTTTCGATTTTACGCTTGTTACTTTCTATTTCATATTTTACTAGCTTTTACACTTACGCCGAGCGGCCTAGTTGGCCGTGGACGAAAATAACTTCAAAACAAAGTAACAATTTTCATTACTGTAAAACGGGGTGTTTAGGGACCAAATTGAAGTTAAAACCTCGATAAATAAATCTATTCTACTCTATTCCTAAAAATATTTCCATTTATTTCGAGGTAACTGGAGGTCTATGTCCAACAGTGGACGTCCTACGGCTGATATAAAGATGATGATGATGATACATTATGTACATAATTCAAGTGTTTATCCCTTACAGGATAGACACAGCCTAAAGTAACAAGACCTAAAGCTCACGTTTTAGAATTATTGCATACATTGTGAGGGCCGATACACAAAAGATCCATGCGGGTCGAACGAAGTGTATCCTTAAGGACCTCTAGCTTTAAGATATGAGAGCCACATTTTTTGCCGCTGAGTATTTTTCCATCATCATCATCACCAGCTTTAACACGTCCACTGTTGAACAAAGGCCTCGCCCTTAGCGTACCATAATGAACGACAACTCGCCACCTGCATCCTCCGGTTTCTCGCAACTTTCACGATGTCGTCGGTCCACCTAGTGGGAGGCCTGCCAACACTGCGTGCGTGCCACTCGAGAACTTCTCTCTCTCAACGGTTGTCTATTCCACGAGTGATGTGGCCCGCCCATTGCCACTTCAACGTACATACTCATCGAGCTATGTCGGTGACTCTAGTTCTTCGGCGAATCTCCATATTCCGGATTCTGTCGCGCAAAGAAACTCCGAGCATAGCTCCATAGCTAGGGTATTTGTTATTACTTTTTAACTATTATAAGACACGTAGATAGCTAATGTGGTGCTCTGAAATGTCTCCAAGTTTCAACAGTCGGAGCTCTAACAATCTCGCGACTGAAGTTCCTACAATTCCACTTAGTGTTAGTCCAAAACCTATCTCAGATCTGAATACTTGAGACGAACTATGGGATCAGAAATCAGAACTTAAGCTCCCGCCGAGAATAATGTGTGCTCACCAATTTCAACTATTAGGTACTTTGATTGCTAGTTAGATAAGAAGTATTTGAAAGTCAATCTACTTGTCGGAGATAACTCAAATAACATAATAATGTTTGATTGAGAAGATGGATTAAATTGAAGTGTCTTTCCAAAAAAAAGAATCAACTATTTTGTCGGCGAAGTCAATATCAATAACAATGAATATTTTTAATATTGAATTTGGCTATCATTTCACATTTATTATGTTTTGGATGGGATTTATATACTTTCACGATTCGGACTTCTGTATGTCCGTCTGTCTGTCTATATGTCTGTCCGTTTGTCACCAGCCTGTATTTCATGAACCGTGATAGCTAGACAGTTGAAATTTTCACACATGATGTATTTCTGTTGAAGCTATATCAAAAACTAAAATCAGAATACCTATTTTTTTTGTCTGTCTATGTAAGTAACCAATATAAAATAACCTCACACAGCATACATATTGCTTAAGAGCAGAGCTCTGCTAACACTGAATATTATAATAACTTGCTAAATTAGTACGGAACGCTAGAAGCGCGAATCGGCCAACATTTATTTGAAATTCTGTTGCAAAAGAAAATCAACTCCATCCATTGAGCAAGATTACACTTTTAATTCGAAAGATTAGCTGTCTTCAAGTGGTCTACTACAAAGTTCGCAATTCGAACTTCATGTAATAACATCCTTTTCGCTCTCCTAATTAAATACTACTAGAGCGAGTGAGAGCGCGCGATGCGAAATTCGGATTTCTTAAGTCGAAGTTTACGGGGCAAGTTGTAATTCTCTTTGGAGCGGCGGCGCGTGGCTCCATCAAACTCGAGTTAGCGCTGTTTCATAACTCCGATCGGCGCCGGAGTCGGATTAAGTGGACTTATCAGTTCGTGGATGGCTAAATTATTTGGATAGTTGCGAGCTCGCCTTCAATGCGTATTCACTCCAGGCTTTGAATGTGAATTTGTATTCGCAAGTTTCGTGGAACAGCATCGAAATGTTCGAGGTTCAAGTACTTTGATGAGTATTGGTTTCGGGTTGCCGATGTTTTATTTATTATTTCAGAAACAATATACACTGTGTTTGAAAAAACAGGATGGGAATTAAATTAAATATTTACATAGATAATGATTATACATTTACACATGTCAGTTAAATAAGTTCTATTAAATTTATTATAATTCAGCCGGCAGTCTCGTTTTAAAGTAAGTATAATTAACATAATTAAACTAAGGTTACCCTACACATTCCTAAGTGTCACAAATTCCTCCACAGAGTAGAAACACTCCCCCAGCAAAAAAGCTTTTAATTTCCTATTAAAGGTGTTGCTATTTGAGAGTGACTTCAATTCAATGGGCAACCTGTTGAAAAGAGAAATTGCCTGATACCCTGCATAATGTTTGACCACTTCCAGCTTGGGCACAATCAACTGAGGCAAGTCCTTTCTTCTTGTTGACAAGCGCTTCATTCTGTCTGCTTGGGTTTCTATTTTACTGATTTGCTTCATTAAATCAGTAAGGACTACGAGGATATATAGACTGGGAACGGTGAGGATCTCATACTTCTTAAAGTAATCTCTACAAGAGATCCACTGAGGCACCCTTGCCATAATTCTGATCGCCCTTTTCTGGGCAACAAAAGCAGCCTGACTATTGTAGTTGTAGCTATTTCCCCAAAACTTAATGCTATAACGTATTTTAGACTCAACTAGTGCATGATACACCATTTTAAGCTGGGAAAAATTGGCCTCTTCACGAAGACTTCTGAGTGCATAGCAAGCCGAACTAATGGAGCCCACAACCGCAGACAACTCTGGCTTCCAGTTGAGATTCGAGTCTAAGTAAACTCCCAGAAATTTAACAGATTCCACTTGTTGTATTGTGTCACCATTCAACTTTATCTGCAGTAAATCTTTGTTTCTAGAGGTTGTTTTAAATAGCAACGCATTTGTTTTGCTATTATTCAGCTTCAGGTCATTCATTTTAAACCAAGTGTAAAAAGAATCTAAAGTAGCATTAACTCTTTCATTTAGCTCTATCAGATTAGCTCCAGAAATGATGGCGTTAGTGTCATCCGCAAAAACCACAAGACTAGTGTTCGCAACCGTGTCACGTATGAAATTTATTAGGTCATTAGTAAAAATGATGAAAAAAATCGGTCCCAATATTGAATATTGATGTCTTTGTTACCATGTTAATTCAAAGTAATATTGATGAGTAAGTAAACGTTAGAGAAGGCAGAGTATTAATCTAACTAATCTAACTAATATTATAAATGCGAAAGTATGGATGGATGGATGGATGGATGGATGGATGGATGGATGAATGGATGGATGTTTGTTTGTTACTCAATCACGCCAGAACGGCCCAACGGATCTGGATGAAATTCGGCTCATAGGTAGAGAAAAGTCTGGAATAGCACATAGGCTACTTTTTATTATCATTCCTATCACCAAGGATCAAGGTGATAGGATTAATTAAGTTTGTGGGATTTGTGTGCGTTTTGTGTGGCAGTAGTGGTGGGAGGGCTTGCATGCAAAACGTATATATTTCGCACAGGCTTGGTTATCTTGCACGTAAGTAGCAGAGTAGCAAGGTAAATATTTTGTTTTCATTGCTAAGAACCACCTCAAGGGAACTGGCATTCGAATGGGAAAACCATCACAGATACCGATGTCAAACATAAAGCACTCTCTTTTTGCGTTGTGGTTTAAAAAAGACAGGCAAGACACTAAAATCACACGGTTTTAAGTCGGGTTGTTCTTTTTATTTGCTGACGAAAGGTAAAATTCGTCATTCACTTTCACGATACCTATTAACATAAAATAGATTTGGGAGAATTCAATCATTCAAATTGATAGACCTGGCAAGGTAGCCTACAGCCACCGCGTTATTTCCACGTAGTTTCTCGCTAAACTGCCTTTGTTCGGGTCGCGGTGTCTGCGGTTGACATGACAAATTCGACCGAGACGAAGGAAGGGTGGACCCAATACAAGCTTTGCATTAGTACTAGGAAATAGAGCTTCTTATGTTTTAAAAAAATATATTATTTTGCTCTATTTTATTAGGTAGTTTCCCCTGCAATATTCAGACAAATCGCACCAGCGTTTTGTACTTTTTGAAAGTGTTATACATCCTTGGGTTACATCTCAACATTCTATTACCTGCTGCCCTTTTTTTATGTGAATAGGAAGGCAAACGAGCAAGTGGGTCACCTGATGGTAAACGATCACCACTGCCCATAGACACCCCCAACCCCGGAAGGATTGCAGATGCGTTGCCAACCTAGAGGACTTAGATGAAATGCCTCTTGTGCCCGTAATTTCCCCGGCTGTCTTACTCTCCACACCGGAACACAGCAGCGCAAGCACTGCTGCTTAACGGCAGGGTTAGCGAGTAAGATGGTGGTAGCTATCCGGACGGACCTTGCACTAGGCCCTACTACCCGCAACCCTCATATTATAATGGTTATTTTCTGTTATCTGAATCGCGATAAATGTTGATGTTGACGCTAGAATACCAGGTTTCTGATATACCTACAATTAATATTATTGGTAAACAAGGACACGCGCGTTATATGAGAACCGACGCGGAATAATGATCAAAGTTGGTTATTGAAATTCGCGATGGAGAATTCTTAAAATGTGTTTATTAACGCAGTTTTTCGCGTTCGCCGCGGGGGCTTTAAACGCAGTTTTACGCGTTCGTCCCCGCGGAACTCCGCGCGAGACGCGACGCTGGTGACATATTAATTACAGACTTCCGCTCGCCGTTATTCACCGCTACGCTTCCGCCCGTGTGTGAGTACGCAATGTGTGCTTATATAGGTATTTATTGTGGGGGATATTTTACATTAAGGTTCGTTTAATTACGCGTTTCCTCAGGACAAGTCTTATTTTTTTTTTTGCCTAAAAATATTACCTACCCAATTTTTATGTGGACAGTGAACTGCCCTGCATTTTATCGAATTTTACAATTATTGCAAATACGCTTGTATTTAAATACAAAAAATACGTTACTCTGAAACTCGATAAGTTTACTACTTATTTAATTCTTTTCTTTTATTTCTGGCGTTACAAGTCGTTATAGCGACGACAACTTCGCCAATGTCATGGTTAAAAATTTTAACTACCTATAAAATCTTGTGACAAAATGTCGGCAACGTTGTACGGTAATATGGTCAAAGACCCCCCTTCCCCCCTGTCGGGCTCTTAGCCAACGGTCAATGATATCCCTCAGATACTGCCAGGAAATCATTAGCCGTTGCCCAGGGTGCACCGGACCAAGCACTGCTCTTTACTTATTTAACGGAGTCGCAATGTTTCCGCTCGCTTTTCTTCCTTTTATTTTTCGTAATAATTCTCACGGCGATATTAATTACGCAACCTGCCACAGTGACCTGCGAGCTTC
The DNA here is from genome assembly GCA_963854515.1 of Pandemis heparana. NCBI lineage: Eukaryota > Metazoa > Arthropoda > Insecta > Lepidoptera > Tortricidae > Pandemis > Pandemis heparana. Next base: position 18,857,320 of record OY978007.1, on the reverse strand, counting down.
CGGAGCCGGCACACAAACATTACATAATGTATGGTGATATATGCACACAGTTATTTACCGTTAGCGATAACTTATTCGTATCCTCTATCGGATGACAATATGTATTTATAGTTAGGGTGTTTTCGTAGGTTGTTCGTAGGGTGTATCCGTAGATACTTTTAGAGCAAACGCTGCCAATGCGCTAAAGAGCGCTATTTGCGTTGCGTTCACATTTTGCCAGCAGCATTTTATCATAAATTATTTTAAGTGGCCATTTGGCACAAGATTTCAACCATAATCCATACTAATTTTGATATCGATGCTAACATTAATGAAGAGGTATACCCGCCTGTGTATTATGTGCAGAAGGTAAGTCTCTAAAACTCCTGAACTGATTCCAAAATATTTAGTTAACACACTTATTCTGTTTAAATTAAGGCTGCTTTTTATTTCGAAATGTAAACAAAGTTACAGAAACCAGGTAGTTTAAGGGTGAGACCAGACGAGTGTAACTTTTTGAAGTGAGAGTCGCGTAATTTCGGCCGCGTTTTTGTGCATACAAAAGCACAACTCATTTTGCGTTACCGTGTGAACGAAACAGGAGTTTTGTATAAAACCGAATGTAGCAGAAATTACGCGACGCGAACTCAAAAAAACTTCACTTCAAAATTCGCGCGCCAACTATCCTCATTTTGTAGGTAAAAATATTTATCTACTTTAATCTCTAATGCTACGGCCACATTAGCGGGATTCGGCGAAGGTTCGCCCTATAGCTGCATGTGTGGACAGACAGTTCGCTTTATCACGAATCATTCGGGCGAACTCGAACTGTGTTCGGGCTCCTGTCGGTATCTAGCGCAGATCAAAGGATTTTATTGCGACAGATTCTACACTTCGTACTTTGAAATTTCTGAAGTGGACGTCAATTTTGACAAGTGACATTTCAAAAATTATTTACAGACATACGCTCTTGGTTCATTTTCCCGCCGAATTCAGAGTTGCGCGACATAGTTCGCCCGAAGTTTTTATCGCGATAATTTGGTCTAGTGTAGCCGCGTATTTCGTGGTTCCTTACAAGAACTCGAACTTTCTATCGCGAAATCGCGACACGAACCTTCGCCCGCTAATGTGGCCCGGGGGTAACAGTAACTTATGGTAGTGTGCGTGCATCCGGCGGGCGGCGGAAGCGCCCTCTGGCGGCCGGCGCAGTAATTAAACACAATTCCAGTGCCTGCCTCACGCACGGACATGGGTGATTTCAGCCGGGTGGTTGCGCCACTTTGGAACTTTGTGCTATTAACTTTACTGAAGCGTAATTGCTGTGTTAACGTTTAAATAAGATCCAGGCGCCATTTAGTGTAGGTCATTAAAATAGTGTAGTGTCTCATTCATTAAGTTAAGACAAGCCAAGGAAAATTTTGCTGACTGTCACCGTTTGCGAGATGAAACTTACCTAACTGAGTGGTACAGCAATTTATTGGTTGACGTCCCTTAAACAAGATCGAATGCATTATGTAATTTACTTAATCTTTTAATTGAAAGGAATAATAAATTGTTTCAGATTTTAGCAGGTGGTTGAATTTAAACGCGGCCTTTACGTCTTGTTACCTTAGGCTCTGCCTACCCCGTAAGGGATAAAGTATAACTGTAGGTATGTATGATTTATGTACCTTTACACAAAAGATCCACAAATGGGTCTAAGATGATTTATGTAAGTGGCTGGGTTTTACTTAAACACTCCGTTACAGAGTCTTCTTAGTAATTTTTAATTCAAAATAAAATCACCCCTTGGACGCCGTAGGTATATTTTAAACATTTATCAATATACGGAAACGTTAAATTCAGAACCACCATTAAAAATCCTTAAAAACCTACCAGGTTGAAATAACTCATTCACCTGCTGAATATTCTGGATTGTTTTTGCGAACATGCATTTCAATTCACCCGACCCATGATGTAAAGTACATACATAATACATAAATCACGTCTCTATCCCTTAGGAGTAGACGGAGCCTAAGGTAACAATACCTAAAGGCCACGTTTAACATGATTATGGGCCTATAGGTGGAAATACATACATACATACATATCGTCACGCCTTTTTCCCACAGGCAGAGACTACTTTGTTCCACTTGCTACGATCCTGACATACTTCTTTCGCTTCATCCACATTCATCAATCTCTTCATACATGCTCGTCGGTTTCGGGTACTCTTGACCTGGCCTTTTTCCAAAACGTCCCCAATTTGATCACGGAACGTCCGCCTAGGCCTTCCCCTCCCAACGCACCCATTCACACTCCCCATATAAATCTGTCTAGTTAATCTTCTTTCATCCATCCTCTCTACGTGACCAAACTAACTAAGCATACTTTTTTCTATCCTAGTCACTATATCTTCTTTCACACCAGCACGTTCCCTTATCACACTATTCCTTATTCTATCTTTCAGTGATACACCTTCCATACTTCTTAACGCTCTCATTTCCACTGCATTTATTCTTCTTTCATGCTTCTTTTGCCATACCCAACTTTCGCTAATGTAAAGGGGATTCTTAAATAACTATACCGAGGACAACAGCTCTACTTAGCCTCTCGACTTTGTTGCGTCAAACATTAGGACCCAATTAAGGGTTCTCGCGGGCTCCTATTATTCTTAATGACTTCGACACCTATAAACGCTGTTTAAAGAGGTTGTTGTAACATTAATCCTTAGCAAGAAGAGAAGTTGAAGTAGCTTCCCCACTTGTCTGTGTAGCAGTAACTTGAAAAAACGAACCGAGACGGTAACGGTTGCTGATAATTGAAACTTATAAAAAGTTAAACCGAATTGAAGTTAACAAAAACCCGGCCAAGTGTGAGTCGGACTCGCGCACCGAGGGTTCCGTACAAATTAGCCAAGTTTAGTGAAATCCGATGTTAGCAGAGCTCTGCTCTTAAGCAAAATGTAGGCAGTGTGAGTTCATCTTATATTGGTTACTTATATATAGACAGACAGATATTAAATAAAAAAAGACTACTTACTAGATCTTTTATTTTTCTTTTTTTGTGTGAAAATCTTAATGCGGTTCATATAATACATCTACTTACCAAGTTTCAACAGTATAGTTCTTATAGTTTCGTAAAAAAGTGGCTGTGACATACGGATGGACAGACAGACATGACGAACCCTAAAAGTCCTGATTCGCTTAGACAAGTTCATAATTCAATATAGCGTAATGCTGAGCCAGCGAACGTTTCACTTTTGCGAAGACACACAACGTTGATGATCTAATTTTCATATCAGGTTTTTTTTGTTGTTTCTTTTCTATAAAATTGTGTGTACAAGCTCTTATATTTGTGTGTCTTGCAAAATGAATAAATGTCTTCTTTCTTTCTTTCTTCAATATCAGAAAAACATTAGCGCACCTTTAAATCAGTTTCTGTAAAAATCATGGGCAAAAATGTTGCCAATTTTTTTGGCGACCGTCATTAAGGGCGAAGCTCTCAGCTGCCGTCACTTAAGGTGACGCGCGAGCTGTTATAATAAACTGTTTATGTCGGATTGGAGAGTGCCTTAAAATGTCTATTAATTTATGTTTACTCGAAGTGAATTTTCATAAAGGAGGCTGTCTGCCAGGACTCTTAGCGGTTAACAAGTTTATGTTGAAGGTGACGGGATAAAATCTTTGCAAAAAATGCATAATTGTGTGCAGAGTATACTTTAAATTGTGCAATAAATTTTTCAATCGTCAGATAGGACCTTTTCGACGAACAACTCTACGGGTATCTGTCAGTTAAATGCTTTTTTGAGGACTGAAAAATTGGCCCTTATTGTTATTTTTTTTACTTAACACTTAACTAGCTTTTAAAATACATAAATGAAAATATTTCTAATTTCAGTACAAACTGTCAACCATCGAGCCATGTTAGCATGTATGCAAAAAAAGTCAAGAGTCGCTCATTATATAATAAGTATAGGTATAGGATTATTTAAAAAATAATCATTAAAATTAAGTAAATAGATCCTGAACACAGCTCTGTGTGTTCCCAAAGCAATAAATGGGTCGGGAAGCGGTTTTAGCCGGTAAAAGTCGGGCACTACTGGGCCCTCCATTCTCATTTTCCCAATGTCGTATGACAATTTTTCAGCTTCACGCCCTAATTATTAAGCAAAAAAGAGCACGGACCTCGCGTCTGTAGCCCCTGTAAGGTGGGACGCTTCATCGGGGATAAAAGGACGCAATGGTCCAACCCTGACAAGTGTCAGTCTCCCATTATCTCTAAAAAAAAAACGATGGGTAGCACTCCGGGAGTGCCGGCAGAAGTGAAAACAGCCGCTTAGATTAGATTTAAATGTTGTAACCTCCAATGACGCTCAAGACGCGTACCGTACTGGCCGCTTACAAAAAAAAATGTACCTAAGTATTATCTATATTGACAGACCTCTAACTAGTATAGGTACTCTTGATCCACGACTCAACAAAAAACACTTCAAAAATCGAACGCGATTCATTCGTATTTCAAAATAAGCTCATAGAGGATCTGATATCCTGGTGATAAACTCACCCTCCGTCTTACGCCTGACGCGAGTTTAACATTTTTTACCCATCCCAAAAAGTGTTCAACATCCCTAAAGAAGTTTTCACTTCAAAAAGAATACACCTCTTGAATACACGCTTTTTCTGGGTAGGTAGTCGTTAAAATAATTATTTGCTTACTTTAAACTCAAACTCTGCAAATGTGTTCCTATTTCCGACTTCATTTTCATATTCTGGTATAGAGGTACCAAACAAGAAATCACCAATTTATTAGACTACATTTTATAGTATTGTTTTCAAATTCATTCAAATGTATTCATTAGAGTGGAAAGCAGTTGATATGGAACCTTCCCGGGATACTGTAAGGCCCGTAATTAGATCACCGAAGGGACAAAGGGACATTCAATTCTGTTCGTTCGTTAGGGCCAACTGATTTTTGTGCCGTCGGTTAAATTTACGGTATTTAATGAAATCAGATTAAATGGACCTGCCACCTACGGCGATTGAAACATCAGGCGATAATTTTATCCGGTTGGTTAAACATCGTACTAATTTAATTATACTGTAATTATTTTTAATCGTTGTAATGTGTAGGTATATATTATGATTTGTACGCCGAAAGGCAAAACATGACGGACTCTTTTATGACGAGAACAATTTTGTAAGGTAATATTAACTAATGTTTATGCAAATTGTCGTAAACACAAGCGACCTTTTTTATTATAATTTTTAAATTTAGATTTTTAATTTTTTTTTAATAATTTGTTATAATATTTTGACTTTGAGATTAAAAAACTGATTCAAACAAAAAAAAAACTAAATATAAAAATTATAATAAAAAAGGTCGCTTGTGTTTGCGACACAAATAAATTATCTCTATCTCTCTATCTCTACCTATCTCTAAACTTGTAAATGAGGCTGCAATAGCCTATTACAATCTCCAACCTGTTTTTAGTTTTACTTCTTTAGATCAAAGCCATATTGATCGTCTCGTTCGATCCTTTACAACTATACATAGATACATACATAATACACTAATCACGTCTTTATCCCTTATGGGGTAGACAGAGCCTAAAGTGACAAGACTTATAGGCCACGTTTTCCATCTAAGTATACACCCATAATCTTATAACGTTACAATTATGACATTGCCAAACGAGATCATTAATAAGTAGCTACTTACATACAGTCATCCAGGTACTGTATATTTATACAAACACACTCCCGAAGATTCCTCGACCAAAAGAATTATAACATTTTACAAATACATAAGCGATAAGACCGCCTATTGTATAATTTGTTCTTTGTTTCTTTATTGTTTTGTACTGATTTGTATAAAGAGTATTTGTATTGTACTGTATAATCAAAAAAGCAGTCTAAAATTCTCGTGAAAACGAAACTACACGCAATTCCAAACAACGAACGCTACTAAACATTCTCCCAGCGCTTTGAATGTTAATATAGCCGTTGTATAAGCCATAACAATTTCCAATAAATCCTTTTACCCTAACGCCCCTGATACTATTATAATCCGAACCACAGATCCATTACCACGCCGACACCGGCTCAAAGAAACCGCGACCCTTGTTAGGCAGTAGTGTGTGTGACCCAATCGGGAAGGCCGCGGGCGATGACCGGGGTAAGGTGAACCTTGCTAAATTTCAATTTACGTCTCTTACGAGCATGTCGCGCATACATATTGGCACATCAAAGGCATTATTTGGGTCGGGCTAAGTTAAAGGAGTTGAATATTAATCGTACCTGCATACGTAATGCTGTGATTGTAATTCGCGGGGCGGTCGATGGTATTTGCCAGGATATTTCACCTGTGAAATTCATATCCTCAGTTCGGGGCGCGGGTGCCGGGAAATAGAGTGGAAAATAGACGGCTTTGTGTGATCAGCGTATATTATCTTTCGTTGATTTGTTTAGTTGGCACCATAAGAAGTAGGAATACTATTTTGTTACATATCTTAGCCACAATAGTTGTCTATAAGCGCAATTGCTGCAAAGTTAAATTGTCCGCGTTGTAGGTCAAATACTAAAATAACAATTTGCGGCCGATACGCGCCGCTAGGGGCTACGAATGTATCTACATAAAGCAATTGGGACCTTAACGAAACATGTTAAGACGTTGTTGTGTACAAAATACATACACATAGTTACACACACACACAAATCATGACAATAAATGACACAAAATGACACAGTACAGTAAATGGTACAGTTTTTGTCAATAAATGGTATCTATTTATCTATCATGTATTTATCCCTTACGGGGTAGACAGAGCCTAAGGTGACAAGACCAACTGAAGAAAGCAACTGTTACATTCCATGTTTTTTCTTTGCTTTTTTGCGTGGAAGAATTTTACAATCATATATTCAACGCAATTATAATGAAAAGTAGTACAGTAGTGAAGTACGAAATACACTACCTATAGATATAATAATTCGATTGAATCAGGCGTTACTCTATGGATGTCCGAATAAAGAACAAAAAATTGTGTCCATTAATGACAGTGACTAAACTTTGATTAAAAAATTACGACGATTTTTTTAGATTTACAGGGAATATTTTATTAAAAGTATTGAAATATTTCAGAACAGTTTTGATGCATGTATTTTTAGTCTGTGGCTCTGTACCCGCTCCGCTTATTATTTTGCGTTCGAGTCAAAAAGGTTTCCGTAACGCGCGCGTTTACGGGCGAAGGGTTAGCGGGATAGTGTTTGAAGTTACGGCCGGCCGCCGGTGCCGCGCTATTCGGGAACTTAACGTTTACGCGCAAGTTATGCCGGCTTAGTTTGATAGTTTTAGTTGAGCAAAATACTTGTATGTGTTGCTAAGTTTTAGTCGAGTACTTGATCCCTGCACTCGGAGCCTGGGGATTAATTATGAGTTCTCACTTCACTACTAAGTGCTCGTGATGAAGAATTTGTCAGCACTTTTTAAGTCTGCATAAGTATTTGAGCGAGTTGTTCATAACAATTAAGACTTTGTCTTGAGAGATTATTATTTTAGGAGAAGCGTGTATTTTTAATTTATATACCTTTTGGGTTTAAAGCCTTTTAGTTATTTCATTTGTATGTTAGTGCACAGGTGTGGCCGTACAAGGATGCGACCAAACCGCCGCGTATACGCAGTGACGTGTCGTATCCGTCACGTTTTCTCACCGTTTCTTCATACATTTTATTGCGATTCCGTAACGTCACCGTTTTTAAAGCGGCGGTATGGTCGCACCCTAAAAGTTTTTACGTCACCGTGATGACAACATGCAACTGATGTTGTTAAAATATTTCTCTGTTATTGCGTCTAATCAATGAAATGTTCGAAGCAAAGTTCGTTAATCGCAAAATTATGGCAAAATTAGGACAGCTAATTAAATCAAAGCATAATTATTTACTATGTCGTCGGTCATCGGCGTCATGGCGTCTTCGTACCTGATTTTGTAGACTACACTTCTGCCCTTATTTTTTTTTAACAACCGTCAATACGCTCCGATTCTACAATCAGTGCGAAGATAAGACAATGTCTTAAGAAAACGTGACGAGTCTCAAGTAATCTAAGACAATAAACTTTAATAAACGCTAATAACGTTTCATGTCCCTTCAAAACAACAGCATTTGGCTGTCGAGCTCTGAATACCTTTATTAATGTCGAAGTATATACAGCAGGTAAGATAGCAATGAAACGTTTATCTGTAAAGCATCAGGATGAAGAAGTAAAGGAGTCGTAACGCTATCGAGCACCTGCGAGATTACGACTCGAGGCGTATGTACACTCGTATGTGCTATCTTCTGGTATATTAAAACAGTTAGTGTAAAGGCCCAGTTAGTGTCCTTACACTAACTGGGCCTTTACACTAACTGTTTAACTCCTTTTTTTTTTGTGAATAGGAAGGCAAACAAGCAAGACACCTGATGGTAAGCGATCACCACTGCCCATAGACACCCGCAACCTCGGAGAGATTGCAGATGCGTTGCCAACCTAGAGGACTTTGATGAAATGCCTCTAGTGCCCGTAATTTACCCGGCTGTCTTACTCTCCACACCGGAACACAGCAGTGCAAGCACTGCTGCTTAGCGGCAGGATTAGCGAGTAAGATGGTGGTAGCGATCCGGACGGACCTTGCACAAGGCCCTACCACCCGCAAATCCTTAACTGAATCCTTTACTTCTTCATCCTGATGCTTTGTCTGCTTGCCTGTTTCACCACTACTTAACTGGCAGTTATCTATGATGGCGTCTCTGTCTGTTTCGTAGTAATAAGTAGAGACGAATTCATAGATAACTGATAGTTAAGGAGCGGTGAAACAGGCCTTAAGAATCCGAAATACGGAGATTCACCGAAGAAATAGAGTCACCGACATAGCTCGAAGAGTATGTACGTTGAAGTGGCAATGGGCAGGCCACATCTCTCGTAGAACAGACAACGGTTGGGGGAAATCTCGAGTGGCGACCACGAACCGGAAGACGCGGTGTTGGCAGGCCTCCCACTAGGTGGACCGACGACATCGTGAAAGTTGCGGGAAACCGGCGGATGCATGTGGCGAGTTGTCGTTCATTGTGGTGTGCTAGGGGGAGGCCTTTTTTCAACAGTGGACGTCTTCGGGCTGATGATGATGACTGTATTTATCAGTATCGGCAGCAGTGTGCGTGTAGTCCGAGCGCCATATTCGCAGTTTTACGCGCGCCTAACGCAGCAGAATGCTCTTTTATAGTCCAGAAGACGGCGCCCAAATTTAAGTGCCCATCGCGCCGCGGGCCGCGTGTAATTCCGTTTCATTAAGTTAACGTCACATGAGCAGCTTTACGTATACGCCATTTGGTTAAGGAGGATGAATAAAGTTTTGTTACGTCTGATATCTGACACGCGCTTTATGGCTTTTTTTAATTAGACGCGGGATGTAGAATGGAAAAAATGCTTGTACTTTTTATGCAAACACACAAACAAATAAATCACGTCTTTATCACACGTATTTATGTAGGCCACGTTTAGCATAATTGTAGGCGTATAGGTGGAAAGGGGAATCAAAATAGTGATGGGTTACTAGCCGCATCGCCTATAGCATGATTCCTACGTTTTACCGTCTGCGCGGAAAGAGAAGCAACTGGTACATTCTATGTTTTTTCTTTGCTCTCAGACTAGCATGGAAGTTTTATAGGTTATTTTTTTTATTTGTAAAAGAAAATAGGCACAGGATGCACTATAATTTGATGTATCTAACTATCTAACTAATAATTATAAATGCGAAAGTATGGATGGATGGATGGATGGATGGATGTTTGTTTCTTACTCAATCACGCCAGAACGGCATAACGGATCTGGATGAAATTTGGCACATAGATAGAGAAAAGTCTGGAATAGCACATAGGCTACTTTTTATCCCGGAAAGTTGCGTAGTTCCCGCGGGATAGCGATAGATGAATTCTTTGCAGACGAAGTCGCTGGCAACATCTAGTATCTAGTCTAGTCTAACTAATATTATAAATGCGAAAGTATGGATGGATGGATGGATGGACGGATGTTTGTTTGTTACTCAATCACGCCAGAACGGCCCAACGGATCTGGATGAAATTTGGCACATAGATAGAGAAAAGTCTGGAATAGCACATAGGCTACATTTTATCCCGGAAAATTGCGTAGTTCCCGCGGGATAGCTGGCAACAGCTAGTGATTTAATATTCCCGAAACCGACGAGCATGTATGAAGAGATTGATGAATGTGGATGAAGCGAAAGAGGTGTGTCAGGATCGTAGCAAGTAGAACAAAGTAGTCTCTGCCTACCCCTGTGGGAAAGAGGCGTGACGATATGTATGTATGTGATTTAATATTGTTATTAACGTTTTAACGGTAGGTACTGAACGCCTTCTTCCCGCCGCAAAACTCCCTATTCCAAAGGATTTCGCAGAGTTCGTCCTAAGGTACTTCTATTAATTGTCTAAGTCGCAAAGAACAATTTTGCTAAATTTCCATTCTCTGGGTCAACCAGTCATGTCAATTTTCGTAACGTAAAGTAACTAAGTAAATGCTTTATTGTACAAATATATAGAGATAGACACAATTCGAACGATAAGCAAAAGACGGGCAGTCTATCTCGCTTGCTAGCTGCCGATTTAAGGTATTTTCCCGGTACATTTTAATATTGAATTGACAATCCCAAACTCAGGCTGGAAAGTAGTGTCTTCATTTTACCTTAATTCCCTATTGAGGTTCTCCTAAGCTGTAGCTTCACTTGAAGTTGAATAATGCCTCTAATATTAGCGTTACGACTTATTTATTCAACTCCGACGCAAGGCCTGCGTCCCGCAGCTATTTATTTTTGTCATTACCCGCAAAGTGTATTTGCCGAGGCAACGAAACAGAACAATTCGACTTCACGGAGTCAATTAGAACACCTTTCATTATGCAAAACAAATTACACACGTTCGTCGACGACTTTGTGAGCTGGGGTAGCAGCCCGCTCACTCGATAAAGTAACGCGTGGTTATTGAGTCATTGTGAATGACGAGCATTATATCTAACCATTATATATACATACCTACTTACATGTTAAAATAATGCTTAAATATTACCTTAAATATTAAAGCTATCAATAAAATCGTAAATAACTTTGAATTTAGGTACTCTTACATGCGTCACAATACTTTGTCAATTTCCGAATTATATTTTTATAGGAATGATTTCCAATTCAGGCCTTACATAACTGCCTAGTGTTAGACTGATTCGCAGAAGCGATTAACAAATTTCTTTCTTATTATGCATTATTACACAATAAACACTACTACTTTGTACACACTCACGGTGTCTAGAGCTAATAAGTATACGACCGTAATCACAACGTCATTAACCATTACTGTCTGTCAATTGACATAATATGAGGTTAGAAAGAGACAGTGAGAGCGTTCACGGGCTCCCGCGCGTTTGCCTACAAGGCCTCGGGTCTGTGCCCGCTGGCGGCGCGCGCGCCGTCGTCGTAATTAGCCGACTGCCGGCTTTATTGAAATTCCGACGATCCGACGGTTTGTCGTCATGTCCTCGGCCAGACCGGGAGCTGAATGCAATTTAAGATATGTTATTAGAAACTGGGCTAAGACTGTCCACGAGTCACGCCTTATTATGTAACTAAAATTATAATTTATAAGTAAATTAAAAGTCATTAAACTTAGATTAATCAATAGTAATACGTGAATTTGAATGATTATGCAAGTTATGAGGTAACGCACTATCGGTGGTACGTAGCTTTAGCAATAAAAATCCCTCAAATCGATCTAATGCACTTTTTTATTTTAATATCTGAACAACAATTGTTTTAGCTTTGTGTTGGCTAATCGGGCGTAGGATTTTTGTCAAAACGGTTCCAGCCGCAAGACCAAAGTTAAGTACCTACTTAAGTCACTTTAGTCAATTCGAATTCCGGTAAGATCTGAAAATATGAATCGATTTTTCGCAGTGACTCCCGGCCCACCACTACGTAGCGGTGAGCGCACCGCACTCGTCTAAAGCAGAATCCCGCGCGGAATCCGCTTTGAACCGCTTTGAACCGCTTTTGAACTTGTCTGCCGTCACATACGTCAAACGATATACGAGACGGGATACGCGATACGCCGCGTATTAGATCATCCAGTAGTTTGATGTGCTCTGGGACAAGGTATTTTATTTCAACGCTCTTTGAACAAAAGGCTGATAAAAGTTGGTTTCTTACAGTAAGTTTGAGGCCGTTCTGAACTTGTTTATAATAGGATTTAGTTTAAGAACCCGTTCTTTTACTAACTGGATTTATGGTCAGTAAGTCCTTGGAGAGACCTAATACTTTGGAAATGTGTTACTCAAGTAAAATAACATTTTAAAGCAGCTTCTTTGCAACTAAATATTTTTGACACGACCGAAAACTAGCCTGCCCGGATATTTCATTTCAAACTAACTCATGTGTTCTCCGGCTATATTCATTTTATTGATGACCTATCTAAAGAATATCATATTATCAGACTGCTGGACATAGACCTTAGTAAAAGATATCCCCAATTATTTATACCAGATCGTTCGTTCCTTGTGGGAAACCTGCCCAACACTTCGCCTTTCCGTGCACGTCTTACCAACACATACATACACATACATAACGTCTTCCGGGGTAGAGAGAGCCCAGAAAAAGGCGAAACCTCTTTCAACCTATACGCCCACAATCGTGCTAAACGTGGCTTTTAGGCTTTGTTACCTTCAGCTCTGTCCCGTAGGGATATGACGTGATTTGTGTATGTATGGTAGTTATAGCTCTTTAGTAGTCAATAGCTTCGAATCCATTCGATCAGCCTCAGGCCGAACAGCCTCGACTTGAGGCAAAAGCAACACGCCCGTCTCCATTAAACGCACGCCTCAGACTGAGGTGCCTTTGAGCACGCCAAAAAGACCGACAAAATATTACACAGCTTGATGCGCCGAATTTGCCTCGGGTTGCGGCAGCGTCTCCACTTGCGCAGCCTCGGAGCGAGGCGGACGCTCAGCCCAAGGCTTCCTCAAGTAGATACGCGGCTTATGACCACGTAGTCTGACTGTTTGCTGTTGTCGGCAGGTCCTGCGTGGTGCCAGCTGATGTTCCTGATGGAGCCGCCGGCGCGGCTGGCGTTCTCCAACAGCAGCGGCGCGCGCGTTGCCTGCGCCGCGCACGGCTCGCCCGCGCCGCTCATGTCCTGGCTCAGTGAGGACGGCGCGCCGCTCACAGACGTACCCGGCCTCAGGTCAGTGCACTCATGACTTGTTTGTTCATTTTTAGTAGTACATTGGGTCATCACCAATGGCATAGCATTCAAAAGATCCCTGTAGGTTGAAGTGTATCCGTAAGGACCGCTAGATTCAAGACAAGGGCATTGCCAGATAGTGATCAAGAAGGGGTGATAGAGGATGGGAATAGGAAAAGACATGGACAGTCACGAGTTAAGAAGCAGGTGAAATGCATATCTGTAGGGGGGCAGAAACCCTCCCTTGCCCCCCTAGGCAACGCTTTTGGTCATCCTTAAAAGTATTTTGACAACTTTGATGCACTGAATTATCACGGTATTAGGTATGTATTACAAATACAAAAATTGTGCGTTTTCTGGCACGGTTTAAAGTAGGTAATAAGTAATTACCATCGTCGAAAATTGGAACTCTTAGAACTTAGATACTTTGTGTAGGTGTCTGTCCAAATACGCCATCTTAATGATAGCATTGTCGACTGGATCACAGCTCTGTGCCTTCCAAATTCACCGCATACGTAATTCTGACTATCTATTATTGATAATAAATCAGCTATTAACGATTTACTCAGCCCCTTGTTGCCTTTTATTCTAACCACACAGTTGTAACTCCGTTTACTATGGGAGTTAGTCCAAGCGGCGCGCTGCGTCGGCTGAGTGTCTGCGTCCCCGCAGCAAGGATTTATCCTGCAACTTGCACTGCACCGATATCTTTCGCAGTTTTGTTTGCGCCAACACGATCGCTTGCGATAGTTACGATGCCCTCGGCGAATGGGGACATGCCCGTTGTTATTTTAAGACAGCATGCTTACTTGTTAAGCTTCAAAGACTATTCATTCATTTAAGTGGAATTAGTGAGGTCAAGTAGGTAATGCGAAATAGAGACGCTTATTTATGGCCAATTTAGAACGAGCTCTACCAGGCAAGGAATAGCAAGTGATGAAGCAATATTAATCATCATCATCACTAATTTAAAAAAAGTACAACTTCATCAGCAAGTCTACACAATGAGTATTTTAATCCAAATTACCTCAGCTTATTTTATGGAGCTAGCTGGGTAGTGTAGCGCACTGGCTACTTAGAAGCAGGTGCGATGCATTTCAAATTTGAGTTATTCAAAGAGTTTTTCGAATAATTGGCATACGGTAGGCAGTTGGTGTGTAGGTAAGTGATGAAGTAAATGCTTATGAATACTCAAGCAAGATTTTGATTTTTCCAAGTTATTATAGCAGTATGATGAAATAGGCTTGTCTATGGGTGGCGGTATTTAATTCGTCGGTCGCTGTATGTCATCATTATTGGGGCTTTCGTTGGCGCGCGTGTTTTTCCCAACTCCCCCCGTAATCTGGCCGCGGAGCGGAGAGATTAACCGACCCGCCTTCCACTTTACGCCTTCGCACAGATTTCCGCGGCTTCACTATTTGCTTGGAACAAACTTAAAACCAAACGGCACATAATAACTGAAAAAAAATCATTTTATCGGTCTCTACTTCAAAGTTATAGTGCATAATAATATTTTCATTAAATTGATTGAATTGATTTTAATTTCATTCATTATGATAGCTGCGGAAGTCTTTGAACCAAGACTGTTTATAGCCACATTTTTTATCATTAGCTTCGTCAAACTGCAGCAATTTTCTGCACAAATTTCTTGAAAATTCGATAACTGGAACATAATGAATAGGTGAAATTTACATGAAAATTAGAAAAATTAAGCTGCTGCTGCTGAATTGCAAAATAGTTTTAGATCAAATTTTGATCATAACTGTTTTGCAATTTAGCAGCAGCAGCTTAATTTTTCTAATTTTCATGTAAATTTCACCTATTCATTATGTTCCAGTTATCGAATTTTCAAGAAATTTTACGACATATAACAATGCAAGTATGGCCAACAAATTCACTTGTAAGTAGTCAAAAATATTTCCTTAACAAAAACATAAAGTACTTTACTTGTCATTCTACTTAACTCTTCATTATGTGACACTGATGATTAAGCAAGATTATGCTTAACAAACTAGGTAAGGTGTCAGTTAAGTTAGTTAGCTGTCTGCCTATCTGTTGCTGAATGAGTGATCTGCTCTTACCGCTAGAGTGGACAACAGGACGCTATTAATTTATGTCGAGCCGGAGTGAGCTCACGAAAGACGATCGCAAGAGATAAATCATGCTAGGAGCGACAGTATGGAACGACAAAGACTCAGTCAAAAGATATAAGTTGGTGAATTTGGGTAATTTGGTAGCGTATGGTTTGACCTATGGGTTCTAACATGAAACTACCGTGAGATTGAATCATAGTAACACAAACGGATAACTCACGTATAAAGTCGAGTGATGCTCGACATGGTGTTCGTTTCGTTGCCGCCGGGGCAAGCGCTCCAAAATCTTAAAAATCGAATGTGTAACCTGGAAAGTGTCAGTTTTCGAAGAGACTATAATATTATGGTTTTACGAATACTATCAACATGAAACTACTGTGAGACTCAAACATAATTACAACAAACCGGATAACTCACGTATAATACGTACGTACGTAGTAGGTGTTCGTTTAGCTGCCGCGAGAGCGAGCACTCTCTGATGAAGGACTACGGAAAGTCCGAAACAATTGTCGGAGCATTCTTTCGGCTTATTATACGTGAGTTATCCGGTTTGTTGTAATTACGACGACTTTATATGATTCTAGATCATTCTATGTGTTCCGAATAAACTATTATAGAAGTTTCCGCCAGAACCTTACTATAATTGATAGCACAACACGCGAACCGAAATGGACTCGGCGACCGGCGCACAAACACGGCAATTAGTCGACCCTCGCTAATCCGGCACCATAACGAGGGCAAGATTAATGGCCTCCACGGAAACTTGTCGACGTGTGAACGCTGAACTTAAAGTTATAACTTATTTAAGAAAATGGACGAGGCCTGATTGAATTATAGTACGTACCTTACATGGGTACGTGACGGCAACCCCTGCTCCGCGTTAGTTGAATATGACTTGCTAAATGGAACCCTGACTTAATTAACAATGTTCATACATACACACACATACACAAACCACAGATCACGTCTGGGCTAAACAGAGCCTAAGGTAACAAGACATAAAGGCCACGTTTAGCGTGATTGTCGGCGTATAATCAATGTTAATACTTCCATTAATTTACGTGGCAGTAACTACAAATGTTACAAATTAAATGTATTCAAGTAGATAATTAACCAGGGGGCACAGTAGTGCCCCCGCCAAGACGAAAAAAAAGAAGGCGGAGCACTACCTAACTTTTCTCGAACAGTTTCGTTGCATTTTCAAACCCTCATAACATCGTCTCAGTTATTAACACTAGAGTTCCCAAATTCACAGCATACAATGTGATTATAAAACTTACTAAATATACAAAGTTTCGTAGATATAGCTTTTATACTTTAGATTTTATTACATACATACATACCGTCACGCCTCTTTCCCAGAGACTACTTTGTTCCACCTGCTACGATCCTGACGTACCTCTTTCGCTTCATCCACATTCATCAATCTCTTCATACATGCTCGTTGGTTTCGGGTACTCTTGACCTGACCTTGTTCCAAAACGTCCCCAATTTGATCACGGGAACCTAAAATATGTCAATTTAGTCACTTATACACTTACCTACATACTTATCAATAATCTGTAATGTCTTAGCTAGCTGAAATTTGATTTGAGGTTAAATGTTTAAGATAAAAAGGAAAATAATCTAATCTAACTAATATTATAAATGCGAAAGTATGGATGGATGGATAGATGAATAGATGGATGGATGTTTGTTTGTTACTCAATCACGCCAGAACGGCCCAACGGATCTGGATGAAATTCGGTACATAGATAGAGAAAAGTCTGGAATAGCACATAGGCTACTTTTTATCCCGGAAAATTGCGTAGTTCCCGCGGGATAGCGATAAACGAATTCTTTGCAGACGAAGTCGCAGGCAACAGCTAGTACCTATCTAATAATTATTAATCTTAATTTCGTACATCGTATTAGTATTCGCATCGTATTTGCTAATCCTAATCCTAAGCTATTCCAAACCTAGATAATGAAACCGAATTCGTTACGCACATCAACATTTACTTTCCGAATAAGCAATCCTTTAACACCGCTTGTTATTTATTCATTGTTAGATAATCTCAACATTGTTAGCAGAGTAAATCGCAAATCTGTTTTCGACGGTTAACTCCATTGTTTCCAAAAATATCTTCATTTGTAGTTGTTTAATCTTATAGCAGCGCTAAGTCTGGTAACCGCAACACTCTCTTATCGTCTTACAAGCCGCGCTCCTCAACCATTACCACATAACCCAAAACCTAGCTAGATATAAAACAGTCTATCTACATTAGGACCCCGACCACACTTAGGCCTTTTTAGAGTGCTACCGGCCTGTAATGGAATAATGCTCATTCAATTAGGACAGGTAACGAAATGTACGTTTATTTTACTTTCTTAGGGCGAAATTGCGTACCGTTTGGGACAGAGAATATTAATATTATCAGAGTCCCAGCTGTGTTCTTGAATGTCCGTCCTTATATCTAATTATGAGACTAACTTTTATTTTGTTTTGATATTCATTAATTATTGTTACACGTCAATCAATTATCAAGTAGCAAGTGGAACAAAGTAGTCTCTGGCTACCCCTGTGGGAAAGAGGCGTGACGGTATGTGTATGTCAATCAATGTACCAAAAAGCCTTGTGTCTATCACCGAGACACTTTTGATATCGCCCTGGTAACGGGTAGGTATATTGAGTAAAAGTATGTAGTAATTAGTAAAATTTAGCGGGTGGTAGGGCCTTGTGCAAGGTCCGTCCGGATCGCTACCACCATCTTACTCGCTAATCCTGCCGCTAAGCAGCAGTGCTTGCACTGCTGTGTTCCGGTGTGGAGAGTAAGACAGCCGGGGAAATTACGGGCACAAGAGGCATTTCATCTAAGTCCTCTAGGTTGGCAACGCATCTGCAATCCCTCCGGGGTTGCGGGTGTCTATGGGCAGTGGTGATCGCTTACCATCAGGTGACCCACTTGCTCGTTTTCCTTCCTATTCACATAAAAAAAAAAAAACTGCCTCTCTTTGCTGGTTTACGTTATTAAGGCTGTATTATAAGTTTCTAGGTTTTCATTTTATAAATACTGTAACAAAGATGTGAAACAGAGAGAGGCAGATTTTTGACCAACTTTTCGCCAATCTCTAGTATCTATCACCTTTCTGTTTGCTAAGGTTGACTTACTTTTATTAACATGAAATATCACAACTATGCGTAAATGGAAGTTACCAAAAATAGTTTCTGAGGTGCCGTTGTTTCAGAATAATCCCAGGCTACATAAAGACTATCCAACTTCTTATTACCAAAAACACCACCTAATGTTCGGAACTTAGGCCCGACACAGTCAAGTTTAAACCGACCGATCATTAATTTCGGCCCCTTCGCGTCATTGGCCATGAATTGCCCACACCTACGCCCAGCGCTGGCTAACCGACCGGCAATAGCCTGATACCGCACTTAACCGCGCGCCTAATGTGTTATATGAAACTATATGAAAGGTTTATAATAATTAACGAACTTTGTGCGAAAGATAGATAATTTGCTAGTTCAAAGGATTCGATTTGAAGTATTTTCAAGTATCAGTTATTTATAATGGTTTATATTTGAAGTGTTTCAAGAAATTTGTCTGGTAGGAGGCTTATTATTAAAGTAGATAAGTATATAATAATATTTTAATGATACTAGGTACGTATTACAAAACTCCAAAAATAGTAGCAACTCTAGCAGTCATTCAGTTAACTTCAACTTACAGAAGGGTACCTACCTAGTATTTTATTGTTACTTTTCTTGTCTTTAAATTTTTGTGCCTCCAGTGAATACTAATACAACTTCAGTTGAAGCGATACTGCGTTTCTTACACCATTCGATTCAGAAAAAGAAACTAATTTTTTGGTCTATCCGACATGTACTAGCTCTTAAAACAACGGAGAAAAATAAAGTGAATCTGTCGAAAACTGTGTTTTTTAATAAATAAAGAATTTATTAAATTATTATTCCTCTGTTAAAATGAACACAAAATATTTACCTTGCTACTCCGCTACTTACCCGTTAATTAAGTTTGTGGGATTTGTGTGTGTTTTGTGTGGCAGTAGTGGAGGGAGGGATTGCATGCAAAACGTATACATTTCGCACAGGCTTGGTTATCTTGCACGTAAGTAGCGGAGTAGCAAGGTAAATATTTTGTGTTCATTGAAATGGACCTCCGCAAAGTAACGCCTGATTCAATAAAATATTCCTCTGTTCTCCGTGCTATAATTATGGCCTGCCCATTGCCACTTCAACGCGCTTCGCTTGGCTGTCGGTGACTCTTATTCTTCTAAACCCTGTTTAGTAAAGGTAATTGTAATTTATTTTGACAGAAACGCTTTGTAAACCTCAACCTTTCGCGTCGTCACATGGTTCAGAATGAAGTCGTCAATTCTTACCCCTTGAATTTCATTTGTGAGACAATTCCGGGCGGCGCTATCCGCGTGATAAATGATTGATAAATTATGTATATGAAAGCGCCGGGAGCCGCTGGGCTTGGGGGACAGGTGACAGCGGAATTGAAAATTTGAGTGGCTTGGCGAGCATGTATGAAGAGATTGATGAATGTGGATGAAGCGAAAGAGGTATGTCAAAATCATAGCAAGTGGGACAAAGTAGTCTCTGCCTACCCCTATGGGAAAGAGGCGTGGCTGTATGTATGTGTATGTTGGCTTACAAAATTGGACGACCTAAAGAGTTGGAGTGAAACAAAAATTTGCTACTTAACAGATGTTTTTTTTTTTTTCAATTTAGGGTTAAGTTTTTTCCGAATCCCGTGAACTGTAAATTTTTTATGTCGAACCTTTCTCTTAGATTTCATACAACTTGTCATAGACTTTCAAATTAACTATCGGCCGCGGGAGAAGTCCCTTTGTGCATGTATCTCAGTGTTTATTTTGTGCAATAAAGAGTTTACATACATATATAATTTATCAGAGTCGCAAATACAATGAAAAATACAAGAATAAATACTCAAGTTTGCTCGGAACCACGGCTAATTTTAAATATTATACTTATTACAATGTCTCCTCAGTACCTTTTAGTTTAGGCTCATGTCTTATTTTACTTTTTATTAGGCCTATTGACACAATATTTACACTGTATATTTGTAATTACGTAATCTGTCCGCTCCCGCTCCCGCTACCGCCGCCGCCCGGGGCCCTCTCACCTTGCGGTTCATATTCGCGTGCCGTCCGCAGTTTGTCTTCGTTAACGTAATAACCTCCTCGCGGCATCCTCTATGCTCTGTCAAAGTCGGGGCAAATGCAGCTCGTTACTCCGTCGAGGCCGTTGACTGGCATCTAATGTGGCTAATTAGGAAACTGTGTTTAGCAAGCAGTTCCAAACGGGAGGTAACTAATGAGAGATAGGTGTTCCGCTTTCTTTCGAAACGCTGAAGCAGTCTTTGCTCGTATGTATTTGTGATACGCTCCGCATTGAAATAGGCCTTTTCAAGTGCGGCTTCATACTTAGCTTCTTTCTTAGATTTGGTTATAATTAGTAGGTACGTTAGATAATCACACTAATATTATTAAGGCGAAAGCTTTTGTGAGTGTGTATATGAGTATTTTGTTACTTCTTCACGCGCAAACGGCTGGACAGATTTAGATATTGGTATGGAGATAGCTGGTACCTACCCTAGATTAACACATAACTAACGTACTAACTTGGCTCAGGGACCCAAATAGGGTCTTGGCTTCCGAAACGAGAGCACGCCATCTGTCCCGATCGTGCGCAGCCTCTTGCCAGTCGTCGACCCAAAGACGTCGCAAATTCGCCTGGACACTGTCCCCCCAGCGATACCTGGGACGCCCAACCGGGCGGCGACCAGTTCTTACGTAAGATCCTGGGATTAACACATAGGCTACTTTTTTTCCTGGAAAATTTCATAGTTCCCGAGGGATAGTGATAGACATGTCAAAGACCAATATCAGTTCTTAAATCTTATTCTACGCGGACGAAGTCGCGGGCAGAAGCTAGTTAGTTTGTATTTTTTTGCTGTTCCTCGCGATTTCATCTGCGCAGATTTCGACTTAACTCTTTCCCTTTAAGAGTTGTATTTTTAAAAAATCCTTCTTAATGATTGGTTATTTTTACGTGCTAAAACAGCCTATTGGCCTACTAAATATTGTATTTACTTCGATGATGAACGTATCTATGAACTGTGAAAAATTAAGCTTTCTAGGTCAAACGGCTTGAGCTAGGCGTTGATTTAATTTAGTCAGTCAACAATCAGGATTTTTACGTTAGTATTATTTAGATTCTTATGATTAGCCTGTACGATTAAGGATATACCTATCTATACCTGAAAATAAGCACGAAATGGAAACTATTTTAAATAGATTAATTTTCCCCTGCCCCAATACGGTCCTCAGCTAATATTTCCCCAGCAATAACCACCCACGTGACCCTTGCCCAGCCCCCACTTTATTCAGGAGCCGTCTGTCTTTATTACCCCTACGAACAACACTTTATCATGAATTCCCGTCAAACTCCGAGAAGGTCACTTAGTTGTTTCGCGCCAAGTTACGCCACCAGTCAATATTAACTTGGTTAAATAAGGTTTTTTGTTCGTAATTTTGTTTCGAGAGCATCAGATATTTATGTTTGATATTGACAACGTAAGTAACTAAATACGTTGTTTTGACAGCTGTCAGCAATGTTTATAAGAAGCCGCTTTGTTTTATAAGTTTGATGTCGATGTGTGTGTGTCTGTCTGTGGCATCGTAGCTCTCAGACGGATGGGCCAATTTCGATGCGGTTTTTTTCATTCGAAAGCCAGTTTCTTTGCGGTAGTTCTTAGTATGTTTAGTAAGAATCAGCTTAGTAGCTTCAAAAATATCGGCACTTTTCCAAAATGATGTGAGGCATTTTTGGCACAAAATTGAATCATTTTTTATTTATGTAATGATTACTCGATTAATGCGTTGGGGGTAGAATAAGCAATTGACATGTTTATCGCTATGCAATTTTCCGGGATAAAAGTGTTCTTATCAAAGGTACCGCTATCTCTGTTCCAAATTTTAGCCAAATCCGTCGAGCCGTTTCAGCGTGAAGAAGGAACAAACATGCACACTCGCACACACACACACACACACACACACACACACATTCATCCAACCTCACAAACTTTCGCATTTATAATACCTACTAGCTGTTGCCAGCGACTTCGTCTGCAAAGAATTCGTTTATCGCTATCCCGCGGGAACTACGCAATTTTCCGGGATAAAAAGTAGCCTATGTAATATTCCAGACTTTTCTCTATCTATGTGCCAAATTTCATCCAGATCCGTTGGGTCGTTCTCGCGTGATTGAGTAACAATCAAACATCCATCCATCCATCCATACTTTCGCATTAATACACTTCCATCTATAGAAAGAACTGTTACAATATGTGCATAGTCCTCTATAATAACTTGCCTGAAGAGATTAAACAACAGAAGCTGCAAAGTTTCAGGTCCAAATTGATCGATTGGCTGCAAGGTAAATGTTTTTATAGTGTCAAGGAATACTTGACAAGTCATGATTGATATTTATTATTACATTGGACATATTAATAGTTGTATTTGATATTGTATTATACCTACGTAATGTATATATGAAAATTTAATGATGATATTAGTAGTTATTATTGTGATTTTATGACATTTTATTTCAACTGAACTTGCACTTAATATATGGGACATCAAATCAGTAATAAATTAATAATAATGATAATAATATTTTATAATAATGTAATAGTAATCTCAAAATAATGTTATATTTAGTATAAATAATATGTAAATAATTTGCACGCCTGCATGCAGGCTAGATACAAGGGACAAGAAGATTGTAACACGTTATTGATACTGTATTCTAGCAAATAAATGATTCTTATTCTTATTCTTATTCTTATTCTTATAATATTAGTTAGATTAAATTAGTAGGATACAATTTAGTTGTCACGATGACACCTCGCCTGCTGCCACACCCTGCCGATGCAAGTTCGTCATTTCTGTAGCCCAGTAGCTAAGGAAACGCACCTCAAACGTTAGTTTCTCCTAATTGGTGTACAGTTTTGGAGCGAAATATAACTACCCTGGGTGTACTCTCTGCCGAAATAGGTCACAGGCTGGCACTAATTCCGCTAACATCACTCCTACAACCTGCAGGCTTATTACGTAACTCGCTCGCAATCACCATCGTGTTCATTTTGATAGTTCTTGTATGAATGTGACAGCTAGCTGATTCCGATGCCAATTGTCAGCCCATACACGAACTGTCAAAATGAAGTCGATGGTGATCGCGAGCGAGTTACGTAATAAGCTTGCTGGTCTCAATAAATTGCGATCATTGCGGTATCCTGCATGCCAGACCAGGGGTGACGAACCTTCTTTGGACACGCTATTTTTTTTAGCGTGGCATGATGCGTGAAGTGATTTTGACTTAGTTATGACGCGAACGAAGATAAAATTTTGAATACCTACTTTTTTTTTTTTTTTAATACCTAGGCTTGCGTTTGAGCATAATTCCTCAAGAAGGCAAGCGAAGATGAGGTATTCAGCATCTCAGCAGTATGCTTGACTAACAAATTTCCACTCACCCCATATTTGTAGACAGCCAGATTGTAATGTCATATAGGGAATAGGATTATAAATGCAGATAGGGAATAATTTTAGCTGTCTGAATAATGAAAAATGAACAAAAACGCTTTGCATGATTTTAGGGATGCTGACCGTATAAATGTGAAGACCTCACTTGCTTCTGAGTCACATAGATTCACTACATAGCTTCGTTAATCTAACTAATATTATAAATGCGAAAGTATGGATGGATGAATGAATGGATGGATGGATGTTTGTTTGTTACTCAATCACGCCAGAACGGCCCAACGGATCTGGATGAAATTCAGCACATAGATAGAGAAAAGTCTGGAATAGCACATAGGCTACATTTTATCCCGAAAAATTGCGTAGTTCCCGCGGGATAGCGATAAACGAATTCTTTGCAAATGAAGTCGCTGGCAACAGCTAGTTTAGAATAAGTTGAAGTAGAACAGATAGCAGTAGCAAGAGAAAGGTTCTCGAGTGGCGATCACGAACTGGAAGACGCGTTAGCACTGCAGGCCCACTAGTCGGACCGAGGTCGCTTGTCGTTTATTGTGGTGTTGTAAAATCTCCCCCTTGTTCAACAGTCCAGTTGCTGATGTTGAAAATATGTATTTTAGGTGTGCCCAAACAATTTTTCCGCGTGCTATTGGCACGCATGCCAACGGTTCGCCATCCCTGCCATAGACAAATTTAATATCGTTACGAATGTGGCAGCGCGCGCGGCGGCCGGCCAGGCGGCCGCGTCCCGCGCTCGTTTGTCTTCGTTACTGCTCGGCTTGCTCCGCCGATAATTTTGGATGATGTATCTTCGTCTCACACCTTGTAACCTCTCCGCAACTCGACCGTACTCCCCCACGCTTAGGTCCAATGTTGGACCGACCCCGCGCGATATATCAGGCCGCATATTATGCTAAATCAAGGGTGGCGCTAGATAAATTCATTTTTTGGCAAATTGTGGACATAATGGGATATTTTAGTGGCCGTAGTATTATGGTTTATTGCCTGTCTGATTAAATTAGAATGTCATTGGCAACGTGTGTTAGAAAATTATCGTTCCTAGTCATCATGTCAAATACATGTGTCACCCACATTATCGTTTTTGACATCTTGGTACATACCGTACACATTTATGCCCTTGACTGTACCTACTTTTTCTTGATTAAAATCATTATCTATTCAAGACTTTCTATGTCTGCCTATACCTGATGTTGAATTACGCTTTCAATACCAGAAAATAAATTACCTTTAACATTCTTTGAATATTAGCGTAGTATTCACGGTTCGAGACTTTCTTTGTACCTACTTAAATCTACTTTTCAATAAGCTAACGTGAAATCATATTTCATTAAATATTCAGTATATTCCTTTACACTACAATGGCTGTCGTAACAAGTCTTTCGAAATTGAATCAGCCTAAACGAATCAACGTTTAGTCGTGTATAACTAAATAAGCCCGTTAGTTATTATTGTATCTTAATTTTGTATTTAATCTTGGAGTGCGACTGTTGCAGCAAACATAAAATGTCTGAGTCTCCCAAAATTGCTGTTTGTTCAATTGGACCGCAAAATTATATCCTAAAACTACCAATGGTCAAGCTGTTATCAGGGGTATTACTTTCGAGCGTCCATCCAATTCGCTACATCCAACGCTGTACCTTGTCAAATTACGTTCAGTGACAGGCATGTTACGACTCATATTTTACGGAATTCAGCAGCCCGTGAACCGAGATAGCGAAGGTTTCCTATTGGCCGCTGCCAGCGACTCCACATTTTTACCGTATAAATTCAATATGAATTGCTTTCTACACTATTTCAATGTTATTAGACATCGTCTGATGTTTAAACATTGGAAAAATTGCTAATGTAACGATAGATAGAAAAAAATAAGCTTAGTTAGTTTGATCATGTGTCAAATAATGGATGAAAGTGTAGACTAACTAAACAGATCTATATGGGGAGTGTGAATGGTTGCGTTGGGAGGGCACGGCTTACACGGACGTTTCGGGACCAAATAGGAGACGTTTTGAAAAAGGGCAGGCCAGGAAAGGACTGCTGGTGCGTAGCCGGCTTTGCAAATAGTGGTACACTTGCTTTTTAAAAGGCCCCATGTTATAACAAGTTGGGAAAAAGCCATAGAGTCGTTTCCAAATCTCACGTACGCGGTAAGAAACAAGTTTGTATTTCATAATTTGCTGACTGTGCGCCCAATACAATCCAGTGTATTTACAGATAAAAAATAGTAATAAAAATAAATAAATGAATGGAACTATTCGACCGCCGCGCCATCCATTCGTTCCGTAACTCAAAAATCCTGCGGCAATCGAGCAGAAATTTGAAATAGCTCTATCGTGAATTATACTTTGACCAAATGGTTACTTACAATCTTAAAATTGCACCAAGGTACCTATACTGACTTGAAATCGCGGTAGTTTCGTTATTCGAAGGGCTAATATTGAATGAGAACTAAATTAACGAGTTAGAAGTTAGCAAATTGAACAAACTAATAATAAGTTTGATTGTCTGTGAAACTCTTTTCACTACTTTAATGCTGTCTAGAAAAATAGTGACTAATAGTTCTGTATTATTTGTCTTGTCATGACTTAAGGATAATTATTATTATTAACTACCAAACTACTGAAACTTTAGTCACAATTATATGTTTAAGTTTAAATCATTTTGATGTTTGGGCAACATTGATTGTAAGTCTTGGCCACGTGTAGATTGAAGTTGGGTGTTTCGTCTTCAAAATTTGATGGATGGTTACGACTTTATGCGTGAAATGTCACGAAAGTTAAAATCGTTAAAATCGTGACTCTGGTTTTTGTATTTTTTTGTCGCGTGACCAAAAATATCTCTAGTTTATATCCAGTACGAAAGTGCCGACTTCGAGGAGGTGGTAAAGGAATAGTATGTTTATGCTAGTTAACCCAACAAGTTATTTGTAAAGCGACGTAAAAATATCAATATATTAGATTTAATAAAATATTTTAAAGTCATAAGGCCTCCTGTAAAATTGCGGTTTGTTTAAGGTTTCTCTGACGTCACATTGACATCGCAAAGACAATATTATGAGCTTTCAAGTCTCTTTGATTCCTATCACAGTAGACACCACACCTTGCGGGTGGTAGGGCCTTGTGCAAGGTCCGTTCCGGATCGCTACCACCATCTTACTCGCTAATCCTGCCGCTAAGCAGCAGTGCTTGCACTGCTGTGTTCCGGTGTGGAGAGTAAGACAGCCGGGGAAATTACGAGCACAAGAGGCATTTCATCTTAGCCCTCTAGGTTGGCAACGTATCTGCGATCCCTCCGGGGTTGCGGGTGTGATCACTTACCATCAGGTGACCCACTTGCACGTTTGCTTTCCTATTCACATAAAAAAACCTTCCAAAAAAATATCCAGAATAAAATCCCCGTTTGTTCAGAAAAGCACAAACGTACCAATATAATTTCCATTGCGCACTCATCAGCCTTATGTTAATAGAGTAAGACTTGCCACCGTCGCACATTCGGACGTCTCCGGGCATAATTATGGACATCATTACCATGGCCGGATATTTTATTTATACGATTCCATACAAAGCACAGCACAATACGCCTGTGTTATTACCATAAGCCGTAAATCGAAATGTGGAAAATAGTCCTAATCGGGACGAGATTAGAATGTGCGTAGTCGAGATATGGTTGCTTTTGCGATGCCAGATTTTGGATAGGTATGTGGCTGTGCTAATATCTAGTGATAGCAGACTATCGATGGTTATGTTATCGATACTTGAAGATCGGTGAGGATTGCTTAGTAGCGTACTATGTAATTATGTCGTGTAACGATTAAGTACTCTATTGCAGCTCAAGATGGAAATTATGTATGTTTATATGATAACTATTCCGTCCTGTGAGTACTACCGTGTAATACTTATTTTAACTTATACACGTTTGCCAAGTAGTGAAAACAATATTTTTATCCTTATTGATAAACCATCACACGATCCCGCTTATTATAATATTCATCAGAACATCACAAGTATTAAAAATGGAAAGCCATTAATTTGGTGTTCGTGTTGATTGTGATATTGCTCGTGCATGAGGTGACTATTCTATTTTAGCCCTCTAGGCTAACAAAACTTTTGCGATCCTCTGGCATCCTCTGGTGTTCAGTTTACTTACCTACTAATAAGTGACAACTTGATCGTTAACTACCTTGTTTCGTATGAAAAATGTCTAATACAACAGACAGTCATTCATAATTTTCAGTGGTCATATTTTTACATTGTCGAATAATATTTTTTATCGATGGTCTATCGATATTCTATCGTTAGCCTGTTGTGTAACAACACTGTCGATATCTCTGTGCCACCATTCATAATCGGGTAGATATCGTTTCGTTTTGCGGAACCGGAAAGGCGTAATGGGGTTCAGGGCCCCTCGTAATAACAAATTATTTAAACAAATTTGTTTGGCTTCAAAGAAAGGTTTCTTTGATATTTTCGGAATTAGCAATAACTTATTTTTATGCTTCTGATTAGATTACGTCCTTGGTGATATTATTTTACGAAAGAAATACAATTTTGCTTAAAGAGATCTTACCTAAATCATTTTCAAACCAATACGTTTTAACTTGAGTTTACGTCTTATATTTAGTGTTTTCACTTGCTACTCAAAATTTTTGGCTCAGCTTGTTTTAAAAATAGTCACCTAAGTTATGTTTTTAGACATAGTTATTTTGTCTTCTTTTTTCTGGTAATTTGTTATTTTTTTTTATTGTTTCTATTCCTTCTGACCCCATTACGGGGTGAGCTGGGATTTTTGCCTTCATTTCAGTGTTTAGCATTTAAACTATGAAACTAAACGACAGATAATTATTAAACTAAAATTCCTATCACCGGAACATTTTTTATCTATAAAAATCAACTAAGGCAACTTATATGAAAACATTTTTTGACGAGGATTACTTTAGCTAACTTCCATTTTTTCCCTACTCACCCCGTTTTACGGTAACTCAGAAACCTTGTTTCTTTTCAAACAAACGTATAGATACAACGGTCGTAGTCCTCGCAAAACAAGTCATCGTAGAACAGAACTATCGGCCGCGCGCCAAGAAAACACGCCTGAGAAATGTAACAACGGAAAATGACTCGAGTAAATGCTGAATGAAACGTCGCCACAAACCTATCGCCCGGTGGCAGGCGCGCGCAGCTCGCTGAGGACAGCTGCTGCAATATATTCGGTATTATACCTACTAATAATTATTTTTGTGTTATTGTACAGTCCGTGATTCTATGCCATTCGGACTTGTATTGCTGTCTCACATAGTTTATTGATTTATTTGTTGTTCAACCAGTGTAAATGGAGGCACAGATCTGAATGAAATTTTGTTTATACGTGGACAAATTGACTGAAACGGTACTTTTTTGCCAGAACGAGGCACACTGCGCACACTGCGCGCAGGCCGCTAAATATTTTTAAGGACGTGGTTCCACAACTGGCAACGGTTGTTTACTTTCAACATAAAACTAACGTGAGACTCATACATAATTACAACACACCGGATAACTCACGTCACAGACCGTGACTCACGTACAAAGGCCGAAGAATTACTCCGACAATTGTTTCGGACTATTTCGTAGCGTATTTCGTAGTGTTCGTTTCGCTGCCGCCGGGGCGAGCGCTTCCTGATGAAGGGCTACGAAATAGGCCGAAACAATTGTCGGAGCAATCCTTCGGCTTTTATACGTGAGTTATCCGGTGTGTTGTAATAACGGTTGTTTAGTAAAAACTTAGTAACAGTAAAGTATATCAATGGTAATTTTTAAGTGCGGATTACCTCCAGTAAAATTGAGACAAATAATAACTGTAACTGATAAAGCTTATCGTATTTAAACTGTGCTGTATCTGGGTTCGTTCTAGTAGAAAACTGTCAAGTCGATGCTATCCGCGTCAGCCTTCATCACGGTTTCGTATACTGACGAATTATTAGTTTTACTGTTTGAATTAGGCAAGCAATTTAAAGTGTACTATTTTGTATTGTAAATTATTTACTTCCTGACGTTTTGAGCCTCTACAAATCCATTGAAAAAATTACGATTAAGTGTGACTCTATTCGCGAATCAAGTTCAAACAATTTTGGGTGGAATAGTCCGAAACAATTGTCGGAGCATTCCTTCGGCTTTTATACATGAGTTATCCGGTTTATTGTAATTATAATTTTGGATTGTCATTTATTATTATCCGATGAAGCAAAAAACGGTTCAATGGATGCTAACTTGTGACAAGCGGACGGACAGAAAAAGCATTATTACCAATATAGTCCCGTTGCACTCTTGAGCGTAGAATCCTAATGTAATTATGCTGTTTTTGTAGCTTGAAAGAGTTTCAGTGGGTGAAGACAAGAAGTCTCATATCGACTTGACTCACGCCGAGTACAGCGGAACTATAACTCAGAAACACCGAAATGATATAATCAGAGTTTATTCACAAAATGATAAGTGTTCACAAAGGAGGGCGCAGGGCGGCTGAGCTTCTCGGCCCTACGTGTGCCGACTGCCGTTTGGCTGTGTCAGCTCATATCCTAGTGCGAGTGCACTGCGATATGAGCTGACACGGCACACTTACAATGTGTCCCCACATCGACCAATCAATCCTCGGCGTCGTCACATCAAATGCGAATCTTAGGGTGATATCAGACTCGTAAAAATCCTATAATAACCACCACAGTGCCACAGAGTACATTGAGGTATCTGCCCGTTCCATCTGTGATCCGACATCAGCAGTGCACTCTTGCGGAAAAATGTCAAACCAATGGCACCCTCCCCGTCTCTGATTGATGTGGGGAACGTAATGTGTTGACAGACGGACAGTATCGACATGATATGATTTGTGGCAAATCTATTGGTTATCTATCTAGTATTTTATTCAATTTGATCGCGCGTCTTCGATATGATACTTTAAGTCATTATCAACCTACACTACAAATAATTAAGTAGTTCACTGTTGGACATAGGCCTCTCCAACTACACGTCACTAAAGTAAAGTGCTCAATTTTGGCACTGGGTACATAGTGTTTGCATCCGTCAGGAATTGTTTTCATGAACATGTTCCTAGATTTTCGATATTTCAAAAAATAATGCCATAATGCTGAGCCAGCGACCGTTTCACTTTTGCGAAGACACACTTAACACTGATGACTTATTATATGTCTTTTTTTTTGTTTTTGTATTATTTCTATAAAATTGTGTGTATGATCTGATATTTGTGAGTCTTGCAAAAAGGAATAAACGTCTTCTTTTTTTCCATAATTGTTAAGTAATTATATTTTATGGTTATTGGAAAATATTGGCTTTGTTCACCAAAAATCTCCAAAGTTTAAAAGTGGTAAGTTTTAGGTGTTATTGTGTATGGGTTTGAGAATTACCACTAGAGTTTCATTTATACTTTTTCCTCCTTTTTTCCTCTTAGCTTATACCAATTACCATCAGCTGTTAGTTGCGACGGCAGCGTATTTCTGTGCTGTCACTGGCATAGTATTCCATTCTGAAATTCCCACGAGACTCAATTCTTCCCGACCTTCTTGTCACTCACCACCACCGCAATGTTTTCCCCGCGTGATGACCCCACGACGAACGTGCGAATTCTCCGTTCACTGAGCAGCCGATATGGCCATCTCACAGCAATCAATTGACTAGACACGCAATGTATTAGAAAAATTTCACGCCGAGCTGATAGTCGCCAATGATAGTGCCGGGCTATGAGGCTTTGTCCTGTTAATGTGTGTCCACACCTTCGCTAATGGCTACGTATTGATACCCGGTATTAAGTATCAGAGTTATTGGAAGTCGTCGTTGGGCTTTTTGTTCCCCGGGGGCCTAGCGGAGCTTACAGATGGTAATTATTTTGTGTCATGGAGACATTTCGAGTTATTCGCTGTGACGGTACCGCAAAATATTGTAAGAATGATTTTGACGAAAATTTTGAGAGGGTTTCTCGAGGGTCGGATGTAATTAAATACCGGGAAAGCTTGACCTTTTCGAAACGAATAATAGGATAGAAAACCCTAGGCAATAAAAATAGATGTTATAACAAACAACCAATTTTCACCAACTCTGGACGACAAAAACAACAATTGAATCTAACTAATAATTATAAATGCGAAAGTATGGATGGATGGATAGATGGATGGATGGATGGATGGATGTTTGTTTGTTACTCAATCACGCCAGAACGGCCCAACGGATCTGGATGAAATTCGGCACATAGATAGAGAAAAGTCTGGAATAGCACATAGGCTACTTTTTATCCCGGAAAATTGCGTAGCTCCCGCGGGATATCGATAAACGAATTATTTGCAGACGAAGTCGCTGGCAACAGCTAGTGTTTTAATAAGCTTGACATTTAAATTGTAAAGCAAATCGTGGTCCAAATATCTTAAAAAGTGTCATTGTCCGGCGTTGTGATAAAATAAAATCCTATTCTACGAATAAGTGGAGTGTAATCAAATGAAACGTACTGACGCACGGATGGATTTATTAACACCCAGCCCATAAACTGTTGAACTAACAAAGTTAAATACTTAGACTTAGAGGCTTTATGATGTAGACAAGGAAAAAGGGCTACTTTTCCAAAATTTCCACGGAGTAAAAAGTGGTGTCACGGCGGCAAATCCGTGAGCGCAAGCTTGTTATAATTAAAATGGAATCCGCTTAAATTACATTGAAGGGAGTGGCAAATACTTTAATCTTTGAAAATTAAAAAAAAAAACTTATTCTATCTTATCATTATAATTATTTTACCTGACAAACAGAAGATTGAGAATGTTTTGAACCATCACTGAATTAATCGTGTTCATCTTAATCCACCCCTAGTTTAAAAATTTTTTAGAAAACTTCGCATGTCCGAACCAAATTCAAGAAGAGATTGATTTTTCATTTTATTTTTATTTAGTATGGTAGCAGATATATCACCCGGTTGTCGACAGCGGATTGACTATTTTCAGTAACATATCACAAACAAAAACCTTTAAGGGTATTGGAAAAAATACGTCTTAATGGGATTCAATTCCGATTCAGTTAAGGTTCACTCGCTTTCAAATCCATACAAAAAATTACAGCTAAAAACTTGGGGCCTTACCATGACGTCCTAATTCCAATTTAGTTCAAGTTTCAGCTGTCACTTTTAGTATGAATCTCATAGGGAGCGAAACTAAACTGAATCGTATTACGACGTCAAAGTCAGGCCCCTGAACTGAGAATTGAATTGCATGAAGACGTCATGGTAAGGCGCCTGTAATAGTACATTACTGCGAAGGCCGGGTTCCGGCCGAGGCTTGTATAGTGCTTTTCTCAAACATGCAATGAAATAAATAAAAAAACTCAAAAAAAAACCCTTAGAATGTTGCCGCTAGCGCGTGCATTAGGTAGCGGCCGAGCAGCAGCAGCTGCATATCATCCACGTGCATGTCCTCCAGCAGCGCGCCCCGCGCCCGCGCCGCGCACGACGACGACCACCACAAAACAAAACACGATCGCTTTGCAGGCCAAGGCCTGCCATTTTGTATAAAAATCCATTACATACCACTTGTCCAACCGCGCCCGCAACGTGGTACGTCCCGGCCTATTATTTGGAACGTAAGGATAACATTTCATTGCATCTTTGAGAAATAGTTATTTGTGATACAAGGTTGGTAATTGTAAGGTTTTACAAATGAGTTGACGAGTTGATAGGCAATGACACAACATTGAAGAATAAATTAAATACCTTTCCCGAGATTTTGATGGCAAAAGACTATTTTGCGCGATTTGCGCCTTACTTAAAATATCGGGTGGAATTAATTCCATGTTATTGTCGACTTCATCACATGAAGAACTCATTTTGTTTGGTTTTTGTACACTATAATCAACAACACAAAACAACGCAAAGTTTTACAAAAATGGCGCGTCTGTGTACCGTAATGCGCATGCGTAAGTTTTGTTTTTAATTGGGTTAACTAAAATATTATCAGGCAAAGGTTCAACGCGTTCAGCCACTGTGATTTGTTCGAATAAATAAAAGGTGGAAATCATTAAAATCTGAGGTAATTAAATTACAGTTTATACTTATTACAATAAATTTTGCAAATTCATTACATTACTTCGTTTTGTATATTTTATGCGTATTTATAAGTCCATATTTTTTATTTTTGTCATTTAATACTCTTTGCTTGTAAACTTTTAAAATGGAAAATTAAAAAAAAAACCGTAAAAAAATCGCATTAGTGCGGTAAAATTAACTTACGAGCCATGTATACATCCTTTGAAATTGATTATTTCGAGCAAATGTATTGAACACGTTTTTTTACAAGCCGTCATTGTGACTTAGTAATTTACATTGAATAGGAATCTTACTGAAACAATACACAGAAACTTTACAAACGCAAAAAAAATGCGTTTATTTTAACGCGGCAATCACTCACTTTAACTTTTTATTATTCCGATAGGACATTGCACTACACTCCGCAGCCTGAGGAGTTAGCAATCAGTTGACAAAAGCGATTGGCGAGAGTCCGTCCGTCCGTCTGTTCCGCTCGTTAGTGCCGCGTTATCGAGTTGGAGCGCCGCCGTCCCGGGAGAA
The DNA here is from genome assembly GCA_963854515.1 of Pandemis heparana. Taxonomy (NCBI): domain Eukaryota; kingdom Metazoa; phylum Arthropoda; class Insecta; order Lepidoptera; family Tortricidae; genus Pandemis; species Pandemis heparana. The sequence continues at coordinate 18,822,819 of OY978007.1, read as the reverse complement.
CCCTGGCCCGATTTATCTGATTTGCTTAGATGATAAGGACTTGTCATATTACTGGCTGAGTCTTTGGCAGTTCATGTATCTTTAGTGATTCATTGCTCAATATTTTAAGCGTTAGGTTTCTTATCCAGTACTTATTTTCCAGTACAATATTAAATCGTGTCTGATTAATCTTACTTTATTTGCCAGAATCTTTAGCTTTCGTCTTCGTCAGAAGTTGACAAATAAAATGTTGAAGACTTGTTTCGTTAACTATAATCGACTTATTTACCTTATTTTATTTGTGAAAGTCACCTTCCTTTGCTCTTTCAAGTCTGTCTAATACTTCAAAGCTCTTAACTGTGATAGTTTTTACCCGATTTAAAATTTAACTTTACTTTAGTTTACATTTTTTCAGTAAACATGGTTCACAATTTTATTATAACCTTCTAGCGCCCAAATCCAATCTCACTTCCGAAGTCACACTTCCAAAAAGCATTATTATTCCAATATTTCAGAGGCGGCCCGACACGCAAAAGAAACACCTCTGAATTCTGTATTTTTCACCACGGCTCGTTTGCGTCCGTCAAAAGGGCCATAATTTACAAAAAAAGCCTATTCGGGCGAGTTTCCAATTTAAACGTCATCCAGTTTCAGTTGGTTTCCATCAATTATCGCGGGCATTACAATAATATATACCGTTGTGACGCGCCATGCGTCTCTGTCCGCGTGCCCCTGCCTTGTTTATGGCCGGCGTGCTAATAAATGGGGCTTTATCTGACGTCTGCATCAATGTACGGACGCGGCCTCCTTAATAATCTTTGTTGTACACAACGTTCTTAATAGACACTGTTGCTACGTTCTTAATTGACATGATTGGGTATCCCAGTGGTTAGAAATTACGAACCTTGTCTGGGTATCTTGGGAGTCTTGGTTGTTTAATATTTTTGCATGTATTTATTCTTTTTATACAGCATCGAGTTAAAATTTGATGGCGAGATGCTAACAAGAATTTTATCCTTTGTTTTTTTAAATTTGATTAATATTTTTTTTTATGTGAATAGGAAGGCAAACGAGCAAGTGGGTCACCTGATGGTAAGCGATCACCACTGCCCATAGACACCCGCAACCCCGGAGGGATTGCAGATGCGTTGCCAACCTGGAGGACTTAGATGAAATGCCTCTTGTGCCCGTGATTTCCCCGGCTGTCTTACTCTCCACACCGGAACACAGCAGTGCAAGCACTGCTGCTTTGCGGCAGGATTAGCGAGTAAGATGGTGGTAGCGATCCGGACGGACCTTGCACAAGGCCCTACCACCCGCGAATATGCAACTAGGTCTATAAAATTGTCTCATAGAAGTTGACCTATACCTGTCGACAGACAGTAGACACCAACTGCTTTGGCTGTGGTTCCCAAAAACTTAGAAATCCGAGTCCTGGAACAAACTCAAAATTATCAGTTGGCAAGGCAAGTACCTGTAACTGTAAGACGGCTGCATGAGGCATGATTTCGTGATTTCTGGCAGGGTCGCTATGTGAGGATAGGCGTTGGGAGGCAACTAATAAAGCCGAGTTCCGAGTAAATACTGTCCTTTAATATAATATGACGTACATTTATATAGGCTAAATAGTGGGAGAGTGTGTGTGTAGCACAGCTCACACTACAGCTCGCTCAGTGAGACAGAACCTCTCGGTTCGGTCACCTATGGACCACAAGGCCATAACGGTTTTTTATTGTATTAAAATTAAATGAATTGCTGTTAAAATATGAATCGATTTAATCGTCCCGCCGACTGCTTTCCGTGGTCATTTGTCCCCGCTATTCCAGTCCATCAATGGCCTGGCGGCAGCAAAGCCTGCTATATTAATGGCCGTCTAGTGCTCGCTCTGGCTCTGGCACAGCCGTGGGGTAGCCCAGCTATTACCACCGTCTGGGCCAAATGGCTACTATTTTTATACTTCGTAGCCTCAAATATATTGTTACCTTCGAAGTAATAATTTTTAAGCCGCCTTGCTGGATAAATAAAATATTAATGTTCATTGAATCGCTCAGGTAAATAATAAAGCTTGACTTTACTTATTCACATCTATTTACTGAATCCACACTGAAAAAAAAATTAACCAAACCAAATACTTCGGCAATTCATCAATAACCATAATTTAGTAAGGCGTTAATTTGATTTAACAAACAGGTTAACCTATAAAGAACAAAACAATAACCAAAAATGTTGGTAAGATATAGCCATTTTTTTTAAGTTCCAGGCTGACGAACGTTCGGTTTCATTTAGCAATTTTTTTTTTCAGTGCAGTTGATTGACAGGAGATTTACTTTTTCCAGCAAGACGTTCATAATTGGCGTGTATACACAACATACACGGCAGCATGTAAATCAAACGATAACAAAAAGCGATTGCAAGGGAGCGCCCTGTGATAGATTAAAAAATGCTGGTCGGCGACGGATCAGGAATGTGTTGGCATACTGCCGGATCGATGCAATACCAGTGCATTATCTGGCTCAGCCGGAAAACGAACGGCGGCGGAAGGGTCGAGAGCCGAGCGGGCTGAGTCATATCATAATTATACCATTATACACCGTAAGAAACAAAAATTGTCTCTCCTGTGGGCATAAAATTAGCAATGGGCCGAAAGTTGGCCAGGCATCCCACACGCCGATGTAGACTTGACTTAAAAATATTGACTTTTTGCCATGTCCACAGGAGAGACGCGAACAAAAAAATTTGTATGACCCGGCTATGGTTACAATTGCGTATACCACAGAAGTTGGTAACGCGGGTCGAGAGCCGCATGCGGATATTTTATTTTGAAAAGAGAGTTGCGGCACTTCAGGTTCCTCTTACAAAAAGGTTTTTGGCGCAAAGAAGATCATAGTAATATCTTGTAAATAGCGTATTCAATCTGGACTGCGGCTCTTTGAGCTTTTTTTGCATCTGCCTGTTTATTTAAAAAGTATTAACAGTATTAAATTTGTTACTGGCTGGTTGATTTTTAGGAAAGATAAGGTGGGATTAAGTACCTGGGCTGCTGCTCTGAGAAACTTGAAGGCACTGGTTCTTCGACGATGAGTTTTCTTCCACTGGCACTAATTGACACCACTTTTATCGATACCACAGCACTAACACTTGGAGTTTAAGAGGCTTTATACGGGAATTTATTCAGCTTTCTTCAGAGCTGCGCGCGCGATCGTCCATATTTTTTCGAACTCCGGGGGAGGGCGGTGGTGCGGGTGTTTAAGCAGTATTGCCAGCATTGTACGGTACGTTCGGAAATAAGGGTCAAAGGAAAAGAAATTGAAGGTGTTTATGAATGTGTGTATAATGTGCGTCTGACTTTATTCGGCCAAACCACTGGCGATTTAAGTTACTAATGTCAAAACGCCATACTATTTTGACATTAGTATCCGAGAATAAGTGTTATTCCTGGGATAAAAACTTTGGTCGAATCCAGCCTTAAAGTTAACAATATAACGAATCAAGACATTGTAGAAATACTGCACTTAATGACTCTTTATCGAGATTTTACTGTTGCCTTAAGATCGTAAATACAATGAGCGTATTTGGAATCGCTATGAGCTCTTGACTTGTCGTTTTTAATTTTATAATAATATTTCAGGTCTTAGCTAGCAGAGTGCCGTTTTTTAGCTCTGAAAGTGTAATTAATTTGAGCTTAACATTTCCTGCCGCCGCGAGAAATGATAAAATTATTACAAATTAGAAATTCTTTATCAATTCTACAAGACATTATAATAAGTACATACTTGGTGAATGATATTTACGACGATTTTTATTTAAGTAAAACCAGGTATATTTTTAAAGATTTAAATGTTAAGTGCTTTCGTAATTTGGATAAAACTTTTAGACCCTGGCTAAGTTAAATAATGACATTGCCTTAACTCAAATAATCGTCGTTAGATCTTATTTCAAGGTTCCATCTTTCCGAGCTGAAGTCGGCATTTCAATTTGTACAGTAAATATCTGATTCGGTATTTCACAGTAATTAAATTTAACTCAAACAGAACTAGGTCCCAATTTTATTACTTTGAACTGGTTTTCACTTTGAATCTAGAGTTAGATTGATTCTTTGATATTTTCAAGACAATAGATATTGAAAAGATTTTCAAGATATAAATTTTATCACAAAAAAAACGGGTTTTTTATAAATGGTGGATTTCTGAAATAAGGTCAATGTGGTGAAGACCGGCATACTTCATTTTTTTTTCACTTCGGAGTGATCTAGCTGCGTTAATTATTCACCTACGTTACCGCTTGTAATCGCATACGATGAAGAATTTCATAAATAATGTTTGAGCTATAGTGACAGATCATTTTAATCACAAATTAAGCAGAAACAATGGTATTTTTAAAAATTCGGCGAGTAGACGGACTTCCCGTGTAGTTTAAGGTAAGTCCGTCTAGTAATGATATCAGCCAAACTATGGGTGCTTATATGTTAGTATTCGAATCCTTAAAAAAATGAAACAAGACGATTGAAAGTGTACTTTCAACTTATTAAAATAAGGTTTAGATTCGAAATAAACACAATTTTTCGAATTCAAAGGCAAGACCGGCATATATTACGTAAATGGGGTGGTAAACCTTTTTTGGCAAATAATTATATTATACGTACTTACTTATTTTTAGGTTTCCCAAATAAAATATATTAGTAATTTTGTATAATATGTATAATGTCGTCACCTAGCACTGATAGCAGAAGCTTTGCTTAGTTTGTGCAATGTTGAAAGGATTTATCTATGAAATTTTACCTTATGAAATCTTAATAATAATTGAAGTCGTAAAAATAGTTGGTAACCTCTGATTCCAGGGAAGTCCGGCATATGATGGACTTGCCTTGTAACATAGTAGACGGACTTTCCAACTTAACGAAATTTTAATGTGATAAATGATGGAACGTATAATTACAAAACTAAGCCAATTTCTGATAATTTAAACACAGAAGAAAGATAGCCGGTTCTTGTATTACATATGTAGTTACTTTCTGGCGCAAAATCTTGTCACCAACTATTTAAAAAAAATATATTAGCAGAGACCGTCGTACTATGACTTCGAGTTCCATACACGTGATGACTTGTTTAGGCGGATTTCTCTGAAGTTTATTGTCACAGCGTCATCTAAATTAAAGTGAGGAAACTAGCGCGACAAACTGCTTTATCTACTGGACGCTAAAGCGGGAAACGCTTTCAAATTCAAAAGTTATAACGTGTTGACGGACTTGCCTTGTAGACGGTCTTACCCACATTGACCTTACCTAAGTCTATATTTTAAAGACGTTAATATTTATGCAGTAAGAAGGGCAATGACCAACGCGAGTTATTAAAGATTATCATGTTTTGAAATCCGATTTAGATAGGTAATTTTACAAAGTTCATCGGCAAAAAGTGTTTGTCCAATTTATTTTTTAATTGTTGATGTCGCCTCGGTTTGTCATGTAGACATAACATTATTCAGGTTTATTTTTTCTCTTTTTAAACCCTGACGCAAAAATTGGGGTGTTACAAGTTTGTTTCACTCGTCGTACAGAAACCTTGCTATTCCGCTAAATAAATAAATGTTTTTTGTTCTTTGAAATGTACCTCCGTAAAGTAACACCTGATTCAATAAAATATAGAAACTAAGTACGTAATGCATTTACTGACGCGAATTTGCCACAAGCCCACATAACTCACATGGACTTTACTTTTACAAAAACAACTTATACACCAACAAAATAGGTGCAGAATACAACAAAAAGGACCAAAGGCATTGTTCCCTCTATGTTACTTCAACAAATGTTGTTGCAACGTTCTAAATTGTCCGCCAGAGTATCCCCATGAAGGAGAACATGGGGGTACACTGGCGGACAATTCAATTTCCCTTGTAAACAACGCACGGCCCACCAAGGCACGAATGAACCTAATTAATTGAAAGGATGATTGCTCGCCATTGTCGTGTGGAGCACAAAGAGCGTTTCTGCCGCTACTTTGACAGCAGTTGACAGACTCTGTGTACTGTTTTGGAGAGGAATTGTAGAGTAGATCGAATGTGGCTACGGAATAGATGAACACGAGTCAGAACCTAGGTGACCTATATCAGGCTACGTAAGTAGTTTACTTCAAATAGTTTAAAACCCAGTTTCGTAATTATCCCCATAAGCGCTTATGTCTTTGACGATTCTGAAAGTGGATACAGTACACATCTCGACTCGAGTAGCATAAGGTCTGATGTGTCATTTCTTAACTTTTCAGGAGAGCATAAATAGAATTGTTAAATGATTCTGATTACAATTATTGAATTATTATAGTTAGGATCACGAATCATCACGCCATAAGCGCTTATGTCTTTGACGATTCTGAAAGTTAGGTAAAGTACACATCTCGACTCGAGTAGCATAAGGTCTGATGTGTCATTTCTTAACATTTCAGGAGAGCAGAAATAGAATTGTTAAATGATTCTGATTACAATTATTGAATTATTATAGTTAGGATCACGAATCTTTTTGCATCTTTGGTTGGAAGATTACTTGTACCTATATTTTCATATAATTAATTTTCTTTTTGCGATTAATCGATAAAACATTTATTTCAATGAAAACAGCGACTTCCGACTTTATGCTTCATTACGTGAAGCTATTGAACTGGTTGAAGGCATAAAGTTCTATTTAATTTTGTACTTAACTACTCATATTATTCTCAAAAGTTAACGTTACTACAGGCATAAGGTCTCAAACTAATATACGAAGTACTGTATAAAATTAAACAGCTAAAAATATTTGAAACATTACGTCGTATCTGTGATATGTTATGCTGTATCAACATTTGCAAGGGAGAAAGGTTTTAGTGACTGTTGACGATGTGCTCATATGGGTCTACCCTTTTTCTTTTTAGTTTTAATAAGTATATGTTCTGTTTTGAGGGTAAATTTCCCTCAGTTTGCGTCAGAGGCCGTTGGCTGTGCCCCGGGAGTCTGCACGCATCTCGCGACAAGGACACACGTCTTTTGCTTTACTATTAAAAGGTTCTATGTAATAGCCCGTAAATTAATCTGGCAATTAAACTGTGTACGTGTTACAAAAGGTGTGTTTTACTGGAGAACGAACCCCAGCAGCCTACAGTGACATAACGCCAGTCACGAAGTCGCGGGTTCATGTGCGACGATAAAAAGAATAAATTAAATAAGGTCACCGTTGCCTCTGTAACTGTTGCATTTTGTCATAAAGCGCTTGAATATGACAACAATATTCTGCACGAAAAATTGATTTGCTCTGTTATCCGATTTACGATTTTTATGGTCGCGCCCTGGAATCCCCAACCGAGTTGAAAATCAAAGCTTCAATTATTTTTGGAAGATACGATAATCTGTGAAGACTTAGCTAGACGGTAGCGGTATTTTTTTACTTTTCCGGGTAGCATTAAAAAAATAAAATAAAAAACATAGTCTAAATTTAATAATGCTTTAAACGTTATAAAAGTAAAAATTAATCAGTCACATCGATTGTCTTTAACTTAGCACTTCATATATCTCATAATCAAATTGCATTAATTTAAAACAGACGACTTACGTCAGCCGAAATCCGGAGGCCGGCCGCCGCTAACTTTACTCGTTTAATATGAAATTGTAATGTTATGTATAAGTTACGTCGCTTTAAGTAAATCTATTATTATACTGAACCGGGTTCGCGCCGCGGTATTGAAATTTCAGCTCCATGTTTGTTGTTTATTAGCAAAGTTGGACGGATACGTTCCATTCGCACGAATATAACGGGCACGTGTATATTACAACTATTTACATTTAATTTTCAGTTATGAACATGTTTATGAAAGTTGTGAACAAACGTTATGTTGCGCCGCGTGTTTGAGTTTTTAATTAGGTGACAAATTATTGTTACCATTATATATGTTAACTTTAGCTTTGCGTGTACAAACAATACTATTATACAGATTTTTATGAGGTTAATTTAAACTGACGTACGTGTGTTTGTAAATTCGGAACACTAAGGGCCTGTCTCAGCACGCTCTGTAAAGTTCCGGATATCTCAAGAGTGTCAGTTATCTATAACTCCCTCTCTATTTCTTACTATGAAACAGACAGAGACGACATCTTAGCTGACACTTAAAATAATCAGGATCAGGGTTAGGTTAGTTGACTAAATACCTAGCCCTGTAAATGATATTCAGATTTTTTTAATCATAACAAAATTTAATGTTTCCATGCATTTGATCGTTTTTTTTTTTCATTTGATGAAGGGCTACGAAATAGTCCGAAACAATTGTCGGAGCAATCCTCCGGTGTGTTGTAATTACATTTGATCGATGTGCGAAGTGAACCGCGTCGTGCGCGGGACTAAATAAATCATACATTTAAATGAGAAATCTTCGTAAGGGTGTTAAGTTATGCTTACCTAACCAATCTGCTGAAATATTCCGGAAAAATTATGTCATAAAAAAGCGACGGGTAGCACCCCGGGAGTGTCGGCAGAAGTGAAAACAGCAGCTGAGATTAGATTTTAATGTTGTAACCTCCATGCTGCGTGCTGGTGTGAAAGAAGATATAGTGACTAGGATAGAACAAGTATGCTTAGTTGGTTTGGTCACGTAGAAAGGATGAATGAAAGAAGATTAACTAAACAGATTTATATGGGAAGTGTGAATAGGTGCGATGGGAGGAGAAGGCCTAGACGGACGTTCCGTGATCAAATTGAGGACATTTTGGAAAAAGGCCAGGTTAAGAGTACGCGAAGCCGACGAGCAAGTGTGAAGAGATTGATGAATGTGGATAAAGCGAAAGAGGTATGTCAGGATCGTAGCAAGTGGAACAAAGTAGTCTCTGCCTACCCCTGTGGGATGTGGCGTGACGGTATGTATGTAACCTCCACCGTACTGGCCGCTTACAAAAAAAACATACGTATTATCTATTGTAATGTGCTGATGTGCCCTAGTACTTTTGCTCCACGACTCAACAAAAAAACACTTCAAAAATCGAATGCAAATCATTCGTATTTCAAAATAAGCTCTTAGAGGGTGTGATATCCTGGTACTTAAACTCTCCGTCTTACGCCTGACGCGTGTTTAACATATTTTACCCATCCCAAAGCGCTCAGCGCCGCTAAAGAAGGCTTCACTTCAAAAAATATTGCCTAGTTAACACTGAAAAATGCTCCAAGAACGCCATAGTGTTCCAAATCAATTACCCTCTCCTATTCCACTCGTTGCCATGGCCGCACAAAACGGCCTCCGCTTAAGGCTTTTTACCGCTTTTCTTGATTACACGAGTGCCTCCGTAATGCGCCGTCTTTGTCCCGCACGAGCCTCTCACGGACCTTTTGCAGTCCTTAAAAATTTCAATGGAACATGAAACAGCCCACCTGCCATTGTGTTGTGGCGACGCGGCCCGGGATCTGCCATTATGTAAGGGATAACGGTCGTGATTATTTTAAATGTGTTTTAAGGCGGCTATAAGGGTTCGGAGGGAAATTTTTGATGTAGTAAAAGTGAGTTAATATTTATCTGGAGCGAGATGAGTTTTTGTAATTTTTCTGGGGTTTTGTGGACGAGCTGTTTTGTTTGCCGAGATAAGTTTTGGGGCGGGTTATCAACAATGTATTCCCTGAGTCTAATCTAATTCTGCTGTCGGCGAGGTCGTGTAATACGCGTGAACATGAAGATTTTTTATTTCTAGTTTTAATCGTATGTTGCGATGTTTCTTCATTTAGTATGAGAATAATGAGATTTAGGTAACTAACTGTATTTCTATTGATCGTGTTTGTAATTCCTAATTTATTGGCTTTTAGACGAAAAAATTCTATTAATTAAAACGAACAATTTATTAAAAAAAAACACTACCCGCCCGCACCGCCAATTTGCACACATTCGATACACGTAGCGTAGACACGTTACCGTAGCCAGCAGCTACAAGGTCATTAAATAACAACATAGAAGGTTAATAAGTGAAGGTAAACACACACAATTTGTCAGCAAAACAAATAAGAACAATAGTCAAAAAAGCTTCCACAAACACAATTTTACATTAAACGAGTTTGTTCTAAACGAGAGTTAATTACGGAATTCATCTGCCTCCAAAACATAAACAGGCGCGGCCCACTCCAATCCGGACCTCGGTGCGGTGTAATACGGTTCATTTTGGAGTTTACTCAAGGCTGACAAATATTTGTTATAGAAATAAGTTTTGGAGGGACCCTGTCCGTTCAAGTTCGGGTGTTCTGAAATGAATAACAGGTAAATAAACGTTTCATTCCAATTTCACTCTAATTAAAATGTAGTTTTATGTTATGCTCTTTGGAAATGTGAGCCCATTTGCTAATGAACTGCCGTTTTTTGGACAAAAAACTCGGAGAACGACGGAATCTTATACTTACATACTTTCATCCAGGCCACCTGTCTTTGTCTGTGGCATTCTACTCGGAAACTAAAATGGCTTTAAGAATTGTTTCACAGGTATAATATCTTTTGTAAACTGCTACATAATAAGTAAATATTACAATAATTAAAATACACGTCACGAAGTAATGGACATTATATATGTCGTTGGCGTTGAACCTACGGTGCTGATATTATGTGCTTGGCGACGAAAAGGTTAAATAAGGCACAAGTAAAACTTATTTTTTTTGTCACCTCTACAATTTAAAGCCATTTTTTTTACCCTGTTAAACATGTCAACTAACTGTTAAAGAGTTGACGACACGTGACACTTGTCTGCAGTCAGTATACGGCCTTATGCGCCCTTAATGTGTAAGTCATGTTAACGCCAAAGGTATACAGTATCAAGATTGATGTCGGAAGTTCAATATTGTGACGCTCACTATAAATTATGTATAAGTATGTCCATTAACAAATTGTACTCGTCAATACAAACAGTGTTGATTGTTAGGTATCACAAGTCAATGATAATAAAACAGGGTACAATAAAACGCGAAGTAGAACGTTTTTTGCGCAATTCGGCACGTTGTCAGAGCTGGTAAATAACAGGCCCGCAGCTATTTCACGGGCCAACAACTCGCGCAACTGAAATTAGGGGCCTGAGGATCGGAACTTAAATTAAAGGTCTGCAGTGCTAACCATTTTACATCGGGGACTTTTTGCGACAGCGGAGAGGTGGGAAAAAAAGTGCAGCAAGCATATTCGGTAAAAATTTTTGCAAATATGTTTGAAATTAATCAGCGTAATGCTGAGACAGCAACCGTTTCACTTTTGCGAAGACACACAACGCTGATGATCTATTTTTCATGCGTGTATTTTTTTTTCTATAAAATTTTGTATTATGATCTTATAATTGTGTGTCATGCAAAAAGGAATAAAATGACTTCTTTCTTTCTTTCTTTAAATTGTACATACATACAGTCATATATCACGTCTTTATCCCTTACGGTGTAGACCAAGTCTAGGGTAACAAGACCCTTGCCGGGGGACGTCGTCGGCTGGAATCTCTGGGATCCCACGCCGCCTTCCTAAATCCGGCAAGCGGGCTTCGCCGTAGTGTTTCTAGTGGGTATGCTTCCCCGTCCTTTAACTTGCGGAAAGAGTCCCACAATAACCATCCGGGCCTCCGCGGGCCTGGTGGTAGGTACCTACTCGTAAGAAAGAAAGAAAGAAAGAAAGAAAGAAAGAAGACATTTATTCATTTTGCAAGACACACAAATATAAGAGCATGTATACACAATTTTATAAAAAAACAACAATAAAAAACCAGACATGAAAATTTGATCATCAGCGTTGTGTGTGTCTTCGCAAAAGTGAAACTCGTAGAGTTTTTTCTCCGAAAAAATCTGGGAGTGCCGGCAGAAGTGAAAACAGCAGTTTAGCTTAGATTTTAATATTGACCTTCATGACTCTCAAGACGCGTACCGTACTGGCCACTTACAAAAAAAAAACGTATGTATTATCTATATTGACAGACCTCTAACTATGTGCTGTTGCCCTAGTACTTTTGCTCCACGACTCAACAAAAAAACACTTCAAAAATCGAAACGCGATTCATTCGTATTTCAAAATATGTTCTTAGAGGATCTGATATCTTGGTACTTAAACGCTCCCTCCGTCTTACGCCTGACGTTAAACATTTTTTACCCATCCCAAAAAGTGCCCAACATCGCTGAAGAAGTTTTCACTTCAAAAATAGTTTAAATTGTAAGGTGCGTAATTATGATTAACGAAACATTGATTCTGCCCATCTCTACTCCGCTCCGCCTCTTTGGAAGCAGAGCCTTAATCGTGTCCAGACTGCCCTGCTTGAATAATTGCGAACTGCTTTTGTCAGCGTTCGAAATACTTATTCCGAAGTGCAAAGATGATTGTAGTTCATCAATTTGAGAATTTGAAAGTTTTTTTACAGTTCCATGTCACGATGGAACTCTGGAACCCTTTTAAGATCACTTTGATGTCTGTCTACCAAAACTTTTTTTCTAAAACTCTTTTATTCTCGGTAACCCGGGCATCAAGAAAAAAATAATAAACCTGTGGCCTTTAAGAAATTTAAAAAATATTTTTGCAAGTTTATGCGATCAAAATAGAAGTACACTACCTCTTGGGAAATGTGGTACTTCTTGTTGACACAATAATTATGGAATTCGGGAAGAAGTTAAGGCCACACGAAGAATTCAAAAATCACAGATTTTTGTAATGATTCATAGTAAAAAAATCATGTAACTTTCATAAAATCCCTGAAACTAAAATATTATCAATGTCGTTGGTACGTCGCCTATAGACTATGGAATAAGACTCCAAGTCAATGCGCTTCCAGATGAATGGACTTGAAAGAAATCGTAATCATTGACGTGATTACTGCTTTATGGAGGGAGGACAATGCAGCTGCGCTCTGCAAAGAACCCTTTTAAAACACTGTGAAATGTGTTTTAGTAAATATAATGTATACCTACATTTGTGGGTAAGTATAAAGTACAATAGACACAGCTTGTTATGTCTTTCTGTAGCTTTATTAGGTTACGTCGCGCCCAGCACCCCGTTTCAATTATGAAATATTATAGTCATGAAGTTACTAAATATTTATTCCCTTATTTTATGGAAGGTACCTACATGTACCATGTATGTATGATATCTTTAAAAAACGAGCCTTCCTGTATGTAGCTGTTGATGTTTTGGTTGCAATTGGTATACTTACAAAACAAACCTAAACATAAAAATAGAATATTATAGGGGTCGAATGTTAGCAAATAAATACGTTCTTATCAAAAGAACTCTACTTGCATGTCGACGCGTATTTGTATTTTAATGGCAAGACAAACAAATAAAGAAAATCTGTGGATTTAGAATACAATACAAATACTCTTTATTGAACACCACAAATCAGTACAAAACAATACAGAAACAAAAAACAAAGTATACAATAGGCGGTCTTATCTTACTTAAACTACAATTAATTACAACCTAACTTAGGGCACTATATTGTGAGTTATGTAAAAATCCTTAGGATTACGGTGTCTTCGATATATTTGTCTATTCTAGTGGCAATTAGCTAAGTAAGGCAAGGTGCTAAGCAATTCAATTTGGTGGCGGCCCGGCCATTGCGGCGGACAATGCCCGCCCTTTGCCAGTAAAGGCTGTCTGCAGTTATAGGCCCAGAGGTGCAGGGGACAGGCGGACGGTTGGTACGTAAGCAGTGAAAAATCATAAATATGTTTTACTAGCTGTTGCCTGCGACTTCATCTGCAAAGAATTCGTTTATCGCTATCCCGCGGGAATTTTCCGGGATAAAAAGTAGCCTATGTGCTTTTCCAGACTTTCCGCTGTCTATGTGCCGAATTCCATCCAGATTATAGTTGGGCCGTTCTGGTGTGATTGAGTAACAAACAAACATCCATCCATCCATCCATACTTTCGCATTTATAATATTAGTTAGATAAAGCTTGGACTGTCATAGTGAGATTGTAAAGTTAGTAAGCAATGACAGATGCAGGCGAAAAAAGCCGTGGCAGCCTAGTGGTTTGCAGTATATTCCATTTTGTGCCACTGGACTCTGCCGCCAATCATAATCTCAGGAAAAATAGAGTCTATTTACGGACAGAGTTTTACGTGATAAAGATAAATGGTCGCTTTTGGGGGTAGGCTAAATCACGCCATCTATCGGCAAAAAAAAAGTCAAAAGTCAAAAGTTTATTTTGCAAATAGGCCGCCGAGGGCTCTTTTACATGTCTTTTTTTGAATCTACCAACGCATTCGGAAAGACCATCATTGCCAAGAAGAATGCGCCGCAAGAAACTTGGCAGAAAGTCATTTTTTCAAAATAAAATAGATTTACAATAGTACTTAAATTCTACTTAACTTACCTAATACAATTAATACATTTTATAAAAGGGATGTAAAAGGTCCCTAAGTTAAGTCCGTACCTTAAATTACATTGGTCTATAGTAGAGATGTATAAAGTCTCTACTGGTCAAAGCGAAACAAAATATGCGATAATGATAAGAAAGAGAAAGCAAAAGCAAAAAGTGAATAAAAATAATCTAAGTTCAGTGGAGGTGTAAAACGCCTCCACCGTCAAATAAGTTAATTGGAGATATCTCCAATGTCGATGAGAAAAAGAGCAAAAAAAATATATATTATATATAATAAAAAATATGAAATATGCATTTCATGTCAAGTAAGTAACTGATAAGCTTTTGGATTCCGAAGGCAAGCTTACGTCTGCCGCCCCCAATGTTGGCTCACACGCGCTCATGTCATGCTCTGAAAGCAGAGCGGTACCGAGGGCATGTATCACTTCCGTCCCCACAGGCTCGCTATGGGCAGGGCCGTCTTTAAACTATTTGGGGCCCTGGGCACATTAGGATCATGGGGCCCCTATGACTTAAATATCGGTTATCATTTGGTAATCTGGCAGGAACTAGGGGGCCCTATTCGATCGCGGGGCCCTGGGCACGTGCCCATAGTGCCCAGTGGAGAAGAGGGGCCTGGCTATGGGGACGTTTTAGGAACTTCGACGCTGCTAGCCTGTAACTAGACAGTAAATGAAAAAATAAAACAACAAAAGAAAACGGAAATCCATAAGCTTAACAATATACCTACCTAATACCTAACTTAGCACACATACACATACGACATAGCAATATTTATGTAGTATTTTAAAATGAAACCCCAGATTAGTCTCTGACTGCTTTTAATTATTTTAAAATGCACGCGCAAAATTACATTACAAATTTGTATTTAAGCTATCCGCCATCATTCCGCGAATCCCCTCTCCCCGCTACTCCCATAGACTAAGCAGTCCCAAAAACATTTTTTTATTATAATCCTACAACTCGGCCGTCCTGCTGTTGTATGGCCTCAGACAACTTATATACATAACTAAACAAATGCACTTTATCTTACTGCATACTAACAAAAATAAACATGTTTACATCTTACGCTTAATAAAACATGGGATATAGAAACTTCTCAATATTTAGAACCACGGCATTATAAATCAAAATAACTTTGTTCAAATTAACTCAAAACGTTTTCACCTAGGGTAAACCAAATAAATCTTTAGGTAAACATACACCTACCTACCTACCAGAAACACCTTGCATGTAACACCTTATAAAACCGTTGAGTCAACAGATTAAAACAAATCATTTGAAATTACTCACTCATAACAATAATCGTCGATTTGCAACACTGTACTTATAACATTTTCCAATAGCAAAAACCTTCACTAAACCGAATCCTGTTATCATAGTCTCGTCTTTGACATAAGTCGTAATATTTAACTAAGAAAGTAAGTTAACAGACAGTAAATTTAGCTCACTACCAGAATCAATCAAACAATTCATTGTTACACCGTCAACTTTTAACGTCTTTACTGAAAAATCCGCCTTTATTCGACATTCGACTTCGACTTGGTTATGTTTTGGTTTTGGCGTCAACATTGCCGGTTATTTCGACTTTGACAACAACATTGATGACAGACGGAGCGTTTGCCATTTTGCTCTTCAACGGCGCCCTCTGCGCGCGCATCACAATTTTGTTCGGCGTTTTGTTCAGAGTTCACGTAACATTGCGCGCGACTGTTGCCAACTTGACGTTCGTGCTCCGCTGCTCTCACCTGTTCCGCGACCGTTGCCATTCCATGTTCCGTCTCGTTCTTCGCGTTCTTCCCCGCGACGCGCCATATTTGTATTTGCCGTCTCCACCGTTACTGTCAAACTATCTTTCTCCGCCATGTTTCTTCCTTTTATTTCACCTTCAACACCTTTTATAATCACCTTTGAAAACTTCTTTTAACACCTTTAACACCTTTAACACCTTTAAACACCTTTAACACCTTTAAACACCTTTAACACCTTTCAGCTTTTATTTCATCTTTCTTTTACATCGCCATCTTTTCTTAAAGTTTTCTTCATAGAACGTCTTCTTAGATTTTCGCAACATCATTTCTTCTCAACAGTTAAAATTCATCCCGGACGAGCCCCCAAAATGTAGTATTTTAAAATGAAACCCCAGATTAGTCTCTGACTGCTTTTAATTATTTTAAAATGCACGCGCAAAATTACATTACAAATTTGTATTTAAGCTATCCGCCATCATTCCGCGAATCCACTCTCCCCGCTACTCCCATAGACTAAGCAGTCCCAAAAACATTTTTTTATTATAATCCTACATTTATGTCCTTGTAAATAATTAATAATAATAAAAATAAAAATATAACTAAAGTAAAAAGAAAATAATAATACAAACTAATTAAAACAGGTAGGCACAATATTTAAATTGATAAGATGCTAATATTGATAATGACTATATAATCTTTAATCTTAATAAAAATTTTAGTAAGGTAACCGAGATCAGCAAGTCTAAACAGCAGACGGTAGCAACAGGGCCAGAGACCGTATATAGATACTACACACACGCACACACACGCACACACACACACACAGACAC
Organism: Pandemis heparana; assembly: GCA_963854515.1. Classification (NCBI taxonomy): domain Eukaryota; kingdom Metazoa; phylum Arthropoda; class Insecta; order Lepidoptera; family Tortricidae; genus Pandemis; species Pandemis heparana. Next base: position 18,805,942 of record OY978007.1, on the reverse strand, counting down.
ATACTACAGGATCACTCACAAAGCACTGGATTCGGCACTTGGTTAAATAGCTTAGTATTTATCAAATCAATCTATCGACCCTCAAAGTGAGGTACGCAGAGTGGTTGCGACGACAAGCAACAGATGTCGCTATTTACGAGACACACTGACGTCATGTAACGTTACGCAATGAGTCATGCTTTTTCGTGAGTGCGGCCGGCGTTCATCGATTTATTAGAGAGAAAGAAGACATTTATTCTCTTTTGAATGACACAGAAATAGAGCATACACACAATAAAATTGTACAAAAATGAAACATAAAACACAGACATGAATATAGATCAGCAATGTATTAATGTGTGTGTGTCTTCGCAAAAGTGAAACGGTCGCTGGCTCAGCATTACGCTGAGGTGTTAGACACCTGCAGCACTGATTTTCAGCCAGAACCGTCTGTGACTCACGGAACGATAGACAGATTATATATACATAATCTAATATTATAGTTCTTACACTAATAACCTATAATATACTAAATTAATAAATATAATAAATGGAACTGACGTTTAGACAAATGAATGACGATTGAATGATTAGACGTTGTCGCGTCAAAATTTATGAAACCTTCGCACTTGACTGATGTTATTGTGTACATTCAACATCGTGTGTTAACCCTCTCCGCCTTCCTCCAGCCCATACCGCTACCTCCTGCACTTTGCTGCAGCCGCTCTCGGACCTCGTCGGCCGCCATTGCCCGCACGTAGTTACCCGGACAAGGGCTACGGGCGCACCGGGACCATACGGTTTAATCGGACAACGTTGTACAAACCTTCTAAGGCCAGCCACATACATACGGAATTTTCATACGGTTTCCGTACGGAATGACGTCAGCGAACGGGACATCGCTATGTAACGGAATGAGACAAAGCTACGAATTGACGTTATTCTGTACGGAAACCGTGTGAAAGTTCCGTATGTACCTATGTGGCCGGCCTAATATTCTACTGTAGTTAATATAGTGAAGTTTCAAATACATTAAGGTTACTTCTAATAGTTGAAGTTGAAACTGGCTAAGAACAACTCATTTTATTTATTACAATAAATCACGTTTTCATCCCTTACGGGGTAGACAGGGCCAAAGGTAACAAAACCTAAAGGCCACGTTTAGCATGATTGTGGGTGTGTAGGTGGAAAGGGGAATCAAAATAGTCATGAGCATCGCCTATAATTATGATTCCTAAGATTTTCGCCTTTTCTCTCGATGAGCTTTTACCATCTGCGGGGGAAGAGAAGCAACTGGTACATTTTATGTCTCAATGAACGACAATTCATCTCATCTTATTTTTTTCGGCATTTCATCTTAGCCCTCTAGGTTGGCAATGCATCTGCAATCCCTCCGGGGTTGCGGGTGTCTATGGGCAGTGGTGGTCGCTTACCATCAGGTGACCCACTTGCTCGTTTGCCTTCTTATTCGTATAAAAAAAAAAATACCGGGAAAAAGTTTATTTTTCTTGGCTCAAAGTTTCGTAACACACTGGCTGGTTGTTATCTGACACTCCAGGCATTAGAAGAGAGCTAGGTTAAACAGCCCCTAAATCAATTGTTTTAATAAAATAATATTAAATTTTAATATCCGCAGGATAATTACAGAATGACATCATTTTACGAGATATAGTTACCAATTGTCTTTCATGGCATGTTTTGATTTTTATTCATAAACGCTCTATAATAGGCTTCTGCTAACTTAGCAATCGTTTGTCCTTATCTGTGACACGTAAATGTCAAAGTGACAGATAAGGACAAACGATTACTAAGTTAGCAGAAGCCTAAAGAGCGTTTATGGGGTGCGAGTCGGGTTACCTCCACGTGTGAACAAGAGCTGCGGTTCGTTTCTGGATCCGTCCGGGGGGAAGAGCAGTGCTTGGTCCGGTGCACCCTGGGCAACGGCTAATGATTTCCTGGCAGTATCTGAGGGATATCATTGACCGTTGGCCTAGAGCCCGACAGGGGGGGAGGGTGGTCTTTGACCGTGTTACCGTACAACGTTGCCGACATTTTGTCACAAGATTTTATTTTATGAAAATTTTACCCTGACATTGGCGAAGTTGTCGTCGCTATAACGACTTGTGACGCCACAAAGAAAGAAGAAGAAGAAGAAGAAGAGCGTTTATAAATATGGGGGATAATATTTAAATTTTTATTAGCAAAATTTAATACACTGTCTTTAGGAGTAGGACACATGGCTACAGGCTGTTCCATTATTACTAAGTAAACCAAACCTAAACGAAACCTTCATAACTCCCTTGTAACGTAATTGAGCAAGTTCATAAGCTTCCTTGAGCTATATAATCATGAATACAATGCTGCCCGGCCAGCAGACCACTAACCGGATTAACCTATTCGCTCTGCCTGTTTACCTTTATGAATATTAACTAATTTCAGAGAGAAATGGACGTTTATGTTATTAGCTTTGTTTAATTTCATGCTGCGTTTCGTTACGCGCCGCAAAATGTCACGCATAAGGACAAAAAAAAACCAAGCAAGTGCGAGCTGAATTCTTGTACTGACGGTTCCGTGCATTTGCAAAAATGCACCAGCAAAAAAAGTTTAAACCTGCTGGGCGTTCAGTTTAAAGTGAGACAGTTAAATTCCGCATTGTGAAGTAAATCTTTCGCGAGGCGCTTGGAACGGTGATAATAGAAAGCAAACGTTAAAGTCAAAGGAATTTCTGGAATACTTCGATGCTGTTACACAACTTCGTTTAGTAGCTTTTTGCAAATAGGTACTATGCATTTTCATCGGTGTAGAGATGCAGACTAATAACACTCACAGCTCACATACCCCTTCATACTCTGTACGAAATAAGGTATCAAATTTATATATACATGTCTACTATAGACCAATGTAATTTAAGGTACGGACTTAACTTAGGGACCTTTTACATCCCTTTTATAAAATGTATTAATTGTATTAGGTAAGTTAAGTAGAATTTAATTACTATTCTAAATCTATTTTATTTTGAAAAAATGACTTTCTGCCAAGTTTCTTGCGGCGCATTCTTCTTGGCAATGATGGTCTTTCCGAATGCGCTGGTAGATTCAAAAAAAGACATGTAAAAGAGCCCTTGGCGGCCTATTTGCAAAATAAACTTTTGACTTTTGACTTTTGACTATTGATATTAGATAAGCTAAGGCACTTAAAAATATTGTATGTAACGTTACTTTGCTTTGCAATTTAAATCAAGTCATGAGGTAGGAATTTAATTCCTTGCAACTGAAGCCTTTCAACAATTGAAATTCTCCAAACGTCAACGCTAAATTGAACAAATCCCCTCTGCAAATGTCTTTGCGAAAGACAAATTGGATCGATGACATTACAATGCGGATCAAATCGCTGACGAGGACCGACGGGGGGGGGGGGGGCGGGGATCTTCGGAATAAAATTATTGAAATTCTTCAATCACCTTAACAATTCCGAACCGTCACTTTCCGGTAGCTGAGGTAATTAATCAGAGCCTGTTTCAATTACGGGATGGTTTTTGTGGGGTTCCTTTTAAATTGACTGTTTATCTGTTCATAAAAAATAAGAAAAAATAAACGCAACACTTTTTTGTCGTAGTAGGTCATCACAAAAGTAATCGAAACCCTGAAATCGCTCTCAAAAGCAAATATTTTTGCGCGGTTACCCATTTTTTTTTTCAAATAAGTAAATAACTTTAAGCTGCGTAGCATTTTATTTTTGAAATAGAAAATATCCTACGCATAGCTACGGTAATTTAGAATCAATAGATGTAGCACCTGCACAGCATATAACGCTAAAAGATTATAAAAGAAACGAATAAGTCAAGTCATTTAATAACCGCGGAACCCTTCGGGCGTCGGCGTCCAGTTTCAGAATACCAAATCGTTTTAATACAATCGCAAGAAAGATTAATGGTTGATTTTCGGTTTAGGGAACGGTTGTGAGAATAAGCGGCTTTTGAGCGGGGCGGGGGGTCGCGCGGGGCGGGGAGGGGGTCGACCCACGGCCATTAATACGACTCAGCTCAACTTCAAGATTTGATTTCTTGCTTTTTTACAGAAAGGGCTAAAAATATACATGAGTTATTAGAACGCTTATCGTTGAAAGGAATGAAAGGCCCGCCGTCTAATGTATCATTTCGGTTGTTTTTCACTTAGCTGGATTAATATTGCTCGTGCTTAGGTCTCACATAAAAGGTTCGCAGCGTGACGAGGGTTGTTTTGATTTTAATTTGGATTTTTGTTTCAGCTTTTTTCCGTCGTGACCGTTTGTGACTCGTTAGGTAGTAAATTTGAGAAGGCTCGCTCAGTGAATATTGTAGGTCTGGTATGCGGGGAATGTTGTTATGGAAATTTTATTTTTATTAATTTAATCAAATTCTTTTTGGAAATTATTATAAAGACTACAAAGTAAACGGTTTGAATCACAATTACAAATACGGGACGATCTGAAACTGAATAGTTTTGATCGTATCGGAAATAAGTAGGCTTATTGTCTAACTCGCTCGCAATCGCCATCGTGTTCATTTTGACAGTTCTTTGATTGATGTGACAGCTAGCTGATTCCGATGCCAATTGTCAGCCCATACATGAACTGTCAAAATGAACACGGTGGCGATTGCGAGCGAGTTAGACAATAACCCCCAAGGTATGTTTTTCAGGGGTTAATATGTTCACGTTGGACGCTTCCCGCATTAATGTTCTTAGAGACGTCCGTTGCGGTGGCGCAGACGCATTTATCATTGAAAAAGATATCTCGATAAGATTAACACAATCGGATCTTTCAGTATTCATTTGGCCAAGTTAGAGCTGACTACTAGAATTTGGTAGAGGCACGAAAAGTAAAATTAGTTACCGAAATAACATCAAAACTGCGACACATCATAATAAATATTCAAACGTATAAAATAGTTTACCCTTCTGACACGAGTTACAAGCTGATTCTACGACCATTCGCGCCTTTGTTTTGCTACAGCGCTAATAAATTCGCTGAACTTTAGTCGAACAATCATGCGAGTCTGAATAATGCATGAACGTGGTATGATGACGGCAACTTCGAGCGATGCCGGGAGATCATGGCTCAATTCAATATAAAACAAAACGAACGACTCTTTGTGTGTAACAACGAGAAATGTTCGTCACTCAACGATCATTTTACAGTCCGGAATAATACGGTTTTGTCTGGTAATTATTTTGAAATTGTAATTTGTTTATGGCAAATAACTCTAGTCATCGTATTTATGTACAAGTTTGTAATTTGTTACGCTTTGTGTCAATCAATGAGTGAAAAATTGAAACATAACATTTTACTGTAACAATGGAAGCCTTACTAGCCCTTACTTTGGGACTAGGTCAATTTCTTTTTTTTTTTATGTCAATAGGAAGGCAAACGAGCAAGTGGGTCACCTGATGGTAAGCGATCACCACTGCCCATAGACACCCGGAACCCCGGAGGGATTGCAGATGCGTGCCAACCTAGAGGTCTTAGATGAAATGCCTCTTGTGCCCGTAATTTCCCCGGATGTCTTACTCTCCACACCGGAACACAGCAGTGCGAGCACTGCTGCTTAGCGGCAGCATTAGCGAGTAAGATGGTGGTAGTGATCCGGACGGACCTTGCACAAGGCCCTACCACCCACAAAACGTTGTGTGAGCGGTTCCCTTATATTTATTTATTTATTTATTTAATGGACTTGAATTATTAAAATCTAATCTAACTAATATTATAAATGCGAAAGTATGGATGGATGGATGGATGGATGTTTGGTTGTTACTCAGTCATGCCAGAACGGCACAACGAATCTGGATGAAATTCGGCACATAGATAGAGAAAAGTTTGGAATAGCACATAGGCTACTTTTTACTACGGAACATTCCCGCGGGATAGCGATAAGCGAATTCTTTGCAGACGAAGTTGCAGGCAACAGCTAGTACATACACAAAACACGTCTTTATCCCTTACGGGGTAGACAGAGCGTAGGCACTAAGGTAACGACCTAAAAGCCACGTCTAGCATGATTGTGTCTGTAGGTTCTTAAGACATTTTATCTGATAAAAACATTGAGATAAATATTAAAAACCGGCCAAGTGCGAGTCGGACTCGCGCACCGAGGGTTCCGTATCATTATCTATAAATATCTATAAACCAGTGTAAACAGAGCCCTGCTCCAAAGCAAAATGTACGCAGTGTGGGGTCACTTTATATTCGTCACTGATATATACAGACATACATACATATTTACGGTTTTCGCAATTATTCCTTAATCTGTGCTATAAGACCTACCTTCATACCAAATTTCAAGATTCTGCGTCCACGGGAAGTACCCTGTAGGTTTTGATTCCCTTGAGAGTTGCGGAAATTTGCAGCATAAACGGCTGTATCTTTTGATTGCGTTGGCTTAGAAGTTTGATTTTTTCACAGCTCCAAGGGGCAGTGAACCTGAGTATTTGATATAAATTTCAGCTTGATATCTCCACGCGTTCTTGAGAAAAAGGGTCTTGACAGACGGACGGACGGACGGACCGACAACAAAGTGATCCCTAAAATGAAGCTGAAATGAAGCTAGGTATGATAATACAGTAGTGGCGGTGTATGATGCAGCGAGATGAGCGGGAGTTGCGAAGTTGGCGGCCGAGTGCCCGCGCGGGGAAACTTTAATTGCGCGCCAGATTATCTTTTCTGCAGCTTAAGCTGTACAATTTAAAACTTTCAGCAAACAGTACAGTACAATTTATCAGTTCACAGACACTGTCAACTTGATAAGTAATAACGGTACTAGTACTGCAATTATAATTACTGTCGCCAAGAACGTTGAAATTGTATGTGTTTTGTGTTGTAAAGTTACTGTATTTTAAAGTCCAAAAGCAATTAAACAAGAACAGTATTTTTAGAGTTCTGTACACAAAGCGTAAATACCGAACCCTATTATTAAGACTTCGCTGTTCGTCTGTCTGTCTGTCTGTCGGTCTGACTATCTGTTACCAGGCTGTTTTTCATGAACCGTGATAGCAAGACAGCGAAATTTCCACGTTACAGTAGCTAAAAACCCTAGTTTGGACTTAGCTTAGTGAATGTCCTTAAATGTTTTATAATCAGGCGTTCCTTTACGGAGGTCCATTTCAATGAAGAAATAACACTAAATAAAAACCGTAAACACCCCACGCATTAATCGTTTAGTTTATTATTCATTCAATACAAAAAAATCGTAAATAAATTAAAAAATACCTCACAACATTTTGGAAAACTAAACCGATTTTGACCAAGCATGACTAAGAACCACTGCAAGAAAACTGGCTTTTGATTGAAAAACACCGCATTGAAATTGGTCTAACCGCTTGAGACCTGCGATGCTACCAGTACACACACATACATCGACCACCCATCTTTTTGCGTGTTGGGTTAAGGACTCCTTGCCTTTACACTCGCTTTGGTTTATTTAATGAATACATAACATACACACAGTTACGCCTCTTTCCTATAGGGGTAGGCAGAGGCTACTTTGTTCCACTTGCTACGATTTTGACATAGGTACCTCTTTCGCTTCATCCGCATTTATCAATCTCTTCATACGTGTTCGTCGGTTCCGGGTACTCCTGACCTGCCATTTTTTCAAAACTTCTTTATTATTATTATTATTATTATTGTTATTATTCATCATCATCATCTCCAGCCTATATACGTCCCACTGCTGGGCACAGGCCTCCATTCAGAACGAAAGGGCTTGGGCTATAGTTCCCACGCGGGCCCAGTGCGGATTGGGAACTTCACACACACCATTGAATTGCTTCGCAGATGTATGCAGGTTTCCTCACGATGTTTTCCTTCACTGAAAAGCTCATGGTAAATTTCAAATGTAATTATTATTATTTATTATTATTATTAAACCGCTTATTTAAATAAACTATTTGTATTTGTTACTATTATTTATTATTATTAAAACCGCTTATTTAAATAAACTGTTCGTATTTGTATTTGGTCCAGGAACGTCCGTCTAGGCCTAGGTTTATTGTTTATACAAAAGTGATGGTGTTCTGGTTGTCTGCAGGGGGGCCCTCCCGAACGGCACGCTGTGGCTGGGGGCCTTCGGCGCGGCGCAGTACCGGAGCGACGTGCACGCCGCCACGTACCGCTGCCGCGCCGCCAGCAGCGTCGGCGCAATCCTGTCGCGCGACATGCGCGTTGAGGCCGGTGAGAGAATAGATTAGCTCTTGCAATTAACAATGGCGAGGGAGATTAATCTGTGGTAAACATGTTCGTGTCCAAAGTGTGCGCCTTATGGATCGATATCCGATTCATCATCTTCCTAGCGTTTTTCCCGGCATTTGCCACGGCTCAGTGAGCCTGGGGTCCACTTTGACAACCTAATCCCAAGATTTGGCGTTGGCACTAGTTTTTACAGAAGCGACTGCCATCTGACCTTCCAACCTAGAAGGTTAACTAAGCTTTATTGGGATTGGTCCGGTTTCCTCACGATGTTTTCCTTCACCGAAAAGCTCATGGTAGATTTCAAATGTAATTTCGCACATAAATTCTGAAAAAGTCAGAGGTGCGAGCCCGGAATTTGAACCCGCGACCCTCTGCTTGAGAGGCCACAGGGTCAAACCACTAGGCTATTACGGCTTTGGAGCAATATCCGATTATTCCTCTTTATATAAATACACACATTATACATAAATCGCGTCTTTATCCCTTACGGGGTAGACAGAGCCTAAAGTGACAAGACTAAAGGCCACGTTTAGCAAGATTGTGGGTGTATAGATGGAAAATGGAATCAAAATAGTGATGGGTTGCTAGCCGCATCGCCTATAACATGATTCTTATATTTGCTTACCATATCCGCTTTCCCTCTCACGCTTATGTAGACACGTATGCAGGGACGTGTAAACAGTAAAATTTAATAGAAAAAAAAAAAACAGTTAATTTAATAGCGAAACTTTACCGTGGATAGTTTATTTGTGTTACATACACACACATCAATCGCGTCTTTATCCTTTACAGGGTAGATAGAGCCTAAGATAACAAGACCCAAAGGCCACGATTAGTTGACTGTGGGTATATTGGAAAGAAGAATCAAAGTAGTGATGGGTTGCTAGCCGCATGATTGCTATGATTGTCGCCCATTCCCTCGATGGGCTTTTATCATTTGCGCAGGAAGAGAAGCAACTGGTACATTCTAAAAAAAAAAATACATATAGTTTATTCAAAAGAAGAAAATCAACGGTCCCCAAGAACAAAGTCTTATATGCAAAATTATAGTTTCGAGTAATTGCCGTTCAAAGTTGGGCTCAAGTTCAAATATCAATATTATCTTTATATATCTTTAGTCTAAAGGTTGGCAACGCATCTGCAATCCCTTCGGGGTTGCGGGTGTCTATGGGCAGTGGTGATCGCTTACCATCAAGTGACCCACTTGTCTCGTTTGCCTTCCTATTATTCATATAAAAAAAAAAGATTGTTTGTTTTATTTTCTTACATTTGTAGATAAATTGCGTTTTTTATTACTTTAAGACTTTGTTCTGTGGATAAAGTGGCGTTACATATTCATAAACGACTTTGTTTAAGGAAGTACCGAAATTACTGATGGTTCCACACTAGGCTAGGCCTGTTCTTTGTTTTTTCTTGTTGTTTATTTTTGCTAGGCGTCGTTTTTCATGTTTTTTTTTTGTTTGTTAGGACGATGTCACAAAGGTTCCTCAGCAAATTAAACAGCGACCTGTACACAATTTCAATTTAAGCGTATTGCTTTAGACAGGTGAAAACCCTGATTCAATATACGAAAACGATTTCGGTCCAGCGATCTCACAAAGCATAGCTCAGGTTCATTGCAAAACCCGTCCTGTTGTGTCGCGGGTAAGGTCCAGAACGCTTTGGTGCGGCTAACCCTTGACCCAGCATATTGACATTTGGAAAGGCAAGTCTGGATCAATCTCGAGGCGAGAATGCAAATACGATTCTTTATTCTGGAAGGTCGGAGGGCCCGAGATTGAGGTCCGGGTCTTTGTGGGGGCCCCGTTAATGGAATAAACGCTTCGAGGAATTTACACGGAGAGGGACGCGGGATGCGGCGGCGTCCGCATGCGGATGTTTATTTTATGCTTTTTTTTGGTGTTGCGATGTGTTGGGTTATTTTGCTGTGAATGTAGGTTTTTGTTGGTCGTGTATAAGGAAATTATAGATATTAGTATTGCAGACTCCTTGCGCTATCCTCCTTCTACATTTGCTTTACCTAAATGTATATTCAATGTTGACTTTTGACATGCCTCGTGTCAAAATTAAACGAATGAGCTTTTGCCAAAGAAATTTGCTATTTCAACGGAAATAAAATCCCGTGTCAGTTTTTTACCACACTGTAAGATTTTTTCCTTTATCGAATTTATGCAGGTGAGTATTTTTTTCTAATGAAAAGTTCAACTGCTTTTCAATATGGAACGCGTCACCTTAATATTTACTATTGATCGATCATAAAATATGACATGTGCTCTCTCTTTCTTTCTTTCTCTCTCTCTCTCTCTCTCTCTCTCTCTCTAGTGTCCTGCTTGACCTTGGGCTGGCCAATCAGTGTGCACCATTCGCTATGTAATGAGATTTTGGGTCTCATCACAAATAAAAACAACTCCAACTTATTTGAGCAGTTTATTTCACAAAAATATCAAAAACGTCACATACAGCGCATGCAACTAACTTAAACTAAACCAGGGTCGCAGTCGCGTTTGGTCAGACAACTTAAAGCTTATTATCCTACCAGTCTACAGGACCTGCTCCACGGCCAGGTGACCGGTGGGCATCCCCGAGGATGCTGTCTCGTGCCCAGCACCCTCGCGGCTGCCAGCACAGTCGATCTGCCCACAGAGAGGCCTGTAGGACTCGATGGGAATATCCTCAACTAACAAACTAAACTATCAGGTATAATGTATATAATGTATACCGTGCCTACGGTACCTACACCACGGCCAGGAAACTGGTGACCCAAGATTGAACTGTTAATAATGAAATATCTAGAGTACCTCCGCTGCCGACCCTTATATGGGAAACGGATACCCGGGACGCCTCCGAAGAATGCCGTCTCGTGCCCAGCACTCTTGGAAGGGATCCGCAAGGCTCTCCGAGTCCTCCAAGAGGGTGAAGCAGGAAGCACACGGCTGCTACCACGCAGCCACAGGATTACTCTTTCCCTTGCTGGGAACTGATTGGAAGGATACTTGTATCCACCATAAAACACCTCCTACGACAAAAGATCACTACATTAAAAGGACATTCAAAGGCATCTTACGGAGTCCTGGTAATCCAGCGTGACTCAGGTGTCCGACGAGGACAGAAGTAAGACGAACCTCGGAGGAAGGTGAGTCCTGCAGTGTTCTGGTGACCCGCTGTCGACTCCGAAGAGGTGTTCTGCTACCACAGGCTTCAATAAAGGCTCATATGAGGTGCCGCCACACCGCGAGCACGCTACGCTTCACACAACAACAGATCTGGGAAAGAGGAAACCGACATATAGCATCAATCTCGGACGCTGGATCACGTCAAAATGATAGCTTAAGCCTTCGAAATTGGCTACAGCCTGAAACTTACCGATTTCCACCACAATACAGCATTAACCCTCGCACCTCAAACGTGTCACAATAAAAATGGCTGTCGCGAAATCGACACCGACACAGAACCACGGAATTCGAATTTCGAATCCTACCGTCCCTCTCACACACGTCAATATGTCAATAGGTACGAGCGGAGCGGCGCAAAAACGAACTGCAAATCTTTTATGCCGAAATAGACGGTCACGGGGCTATCATAACTCGAGACCAGCAGTCTGCACCCTTCCTTCTCCGTCACTCTAATCATACACCCTACAAGTGCGAGCGGGACAGCACCACTCGAGGCTCGAATACGTAACCACAGAGTATATGGTCTGCCTCCCTTGAAAGCTATTCAAGGTAAGTTAAAAAGCGTTGACACCGCGTGTTAGAAAGAAAAATAATTAAAAAACGACCAAACGAGCCTGTCAAAATACGGGCATTACAACACCCCCCTTCCCAGATGAATTTTCCCATAAAAGGAAAATTCCAGCTGGCCCCCAGCTGCCTACCACTTCCAGCGACCAGGAGAAAGCACTCGACCCCGGAGTCCCATCGCTTCAGCCGAAGCAAAGACCCAACCAGTTGAAAGAAAAAACAAAAGAAACTATCCACCACCGAGGATACAAAAAGGAGTGAACTCCGGCGGCACGGCGAGCGTAAACGAATACCACGGGCCGTGCGTCCGAAGTTCACTGGAGCGCACAACACCGCTCCAACATTACACTAAACCTATGGAACAAAGCTAGGGTCCACCTTTATTGACTCGTGCTCAAGATTGTTGAGCATCGGCGGCACGGCGAGTGCGTACAGGCATCACGGGCCGTGCGTCCGACGATCAACCTCAGCGAGACACAACCTAAACCTAACAAACTACAATATAAAAGTAAAATGTATAAACCCGTGTAAAAGAAAAAAAATGTAAAAGTAAGACACGTCACTACGTAGGGCAGTTTAGCCCGAGTGTTTAGAGTTCGGGATTGTTGAACATCGGCGGCACGGCGAGTGCGCACCTGTGTCACGCACGGGCCGTGCGTCCGACGATCAACATCTCCCAGTTGTTGGGTGGAAATCGATCTGATATTAACTAACTGGCGGACGTTTACCGCCGCTATCCGCCTCAGCAACCAATTAGATCGAATCAGTCTCTTTCTGGTACCACTTTCAAATCCTTAACGTGCCACTTGCCTACAGGTTTGCCGTCCCCATCCTCCAATTCATACACTAACTTTGAAATTTTCCTTAAAACACGACATTTCTCATATTTTGGTGCCAACTTAGATGCAAAATACTTAGATGCGTCACTTTGTTTAAATGAACGTTTCCACACTATGTCACCAACTTCACAGTCAAGGTCACGTCGTCGCTGATTGTAGTATTTAGCATTAACTTCATGAGCTTTTTCCAATTCAACCTTCACGTTTAAAAAAACTTGCTTGAGCTCTCCCAAATTATTATACAAGCTCTCGCGCGAGGTGAATACTATTTCATCCAGATCTTCATATTCTCTATAAACACTACCATCAGCGACAGCCTCGCGGCCGTGAACCAGGAAAAAAGGAGTGTGTTTTGTAGCTATGCTAACCGAAGTATTGATTGCAAACTGAATCTTATGGATGTTGACATCCCAAGTACGGTGGTCAGATCCCACAAAACTGGACACGGCCGTCATAACGGTGCGATTTTGGCGCTCAACCGGATTTACTTGCGGGCAATATACGGGCCCGTAATGTATTTGGGGTATTCGGTATTTAGCAAACAATGACTTTACCTCCTGTCCAGCAAACGGTGGACCATTATCCAACATTACTGTTTGCGGAATTCCATGCACCAAAAACACATGATCCTCCAAGCGCTGTGTTACGACTTTACCAGTTGCACGTCGCAAAGGGAACAACAGACAAAACTTCGTGAAATAACACACAACTACTAACAAGTAAGTATTCTGCAATCGTGACATAGGCAGTGGCCCAACCAAATCTATACTGAGGCACTGGAACGGACGCGAGCAGATCCTAGCACTACCCATCAGTCCGGGTGTTTTCACGTTTGGACGTTTATAAGCGTTGCAAATATCGCACGCCGAGATGAATTTAACCGTATCCTGGTACATGCCAGGCCAGAAGTAACGCAGCTTTAACCTTTGGTAAGTCTTGGCTGTACCCAAGTGAGCTGCCATCGGAATTGAATGGTTCTCTGTCAGAATAGCTTCCCGCATTTCACTGGGTACCACCTCCTTCCAGTCGTAATCGGATCTAAGCTTGCCTTTCGATTTCGTGTAACGAAACAACTTATTGTTTGTAATCTGAAAGTTGGGACAACATCGCGGTTTCTCGCGACAACGCTTATAGACATTCAAATACCAGGAATCCGACGTTACAGGGTCCACAGTGGATACTGGCACAGCTCTAGACAGCGCGTCAGGCACCACATTATCTACCCCCCGTCGATGCTCAATATTGAAGTTATAAGGTGACAACCGGCAACCCCACCTCTCCAGCCGTCCGCTAGGGTTTTTCAGGTTTAAAAACCACTTAAGACTCGCGTGGTCCGTAAAGATCGTAAAGGGCTTGCTACCTTCTAAATAAGGGCGGAAGTGTTCCACCACAAACACCACTGCCAACGCTTCCCTCTCGGTAGCAGAGTAGTTGCGTTCGCAAGGTGTCAATGCGCGGCTGCAAAACGCAATTGGGTGTTCCTCGCCATTGAGCACCTGCGTCAGCGTTCCTCCGATACCGAAATCGGAAGCGTCGCAGTGTACTGCGAATGGTTGTGCAAAGTCGGGGCAAGCAAGGACCGGTGCGCTAGTCAGAGCAGCCTTCAAACCCTGGAACGCCTTCTCGGCCTCAGCGGACCACTCGAAAGGTGGTGCTCCCTTGCGTGTCGACGTAAGCGAGTTCAATGGACCCGCAATAGAACTAAAATTCTTAATAAACCTTCTATAGTAAGAGGCGGTGCCTAAAAATCGCTTAACGTCTTTTCTACAGACAGGTGTCGGAAAGTCACTAATCGCACTGATTTTGTCTGGGTCCGTTTTTAACCCGTGTTCATCAACGACGTAACCGAGATATTTTAACTGACTGCGGAAAAATTTCGACTTAGACAGGTTTATCGTCAAATTAGCGTCACGGAGTCGTCCCATAATGGTACGCAGCAGCGCGAGGTGCTCCTCGAAGGTGGTGGAGACACAAATTAAATCGTCTAAATACGTCCACACCTTCCCTTCAAACTCTGGTCCGAAAAGGCTGTCCATAAGGCGCTGCTGCGTAGCAGGGGCCGATGTAAGGCCGAAGCACATGACTTTATACTGAAATAATCCGCGGCCAGGAACCGTAAACGCGGTCTTTTCTCTAGAAGCGGGATGCAACGGAATCTGATGGAATGCCGACTTTAAGTCTATCGATGATAAAAACTTAGCTTCTTTTAAACTGTCTAAGATATGTGAGATATAGGGCAAGGGATATGAATCGTGCTTTGACACTTCGTTGAGCTTCCTACTGTCTAAACAAAAGCGAAGAGAGCCGTCAGCTTTTGGTGCCAAAGTGACGGGACTATTCCACGGACTAGTGCTAGGCTCTACCACGTCGTCGTGCAACATTTCGTCCAATTGCCTGTTAAGTTCCTTCAACCTTTCCGGTGACATTCTATAGTATCGCTGTTTGATGGGAACGGCATCCCCCGTGTCAATAACATGCGTAATGAGGCTAGTGCGCCCCAGTCCTCTATTCTCAGCTGATATATTCTCAAATTGCCTAATCACACATTCAGCTTCACGTTTTTGAGTATCAGTCAAAGAATCAAAATTACTCAAATGCTTTTCAAAAGCTCCACAATTCCCATAACCCGTATCGGGTTTTCCACTACACAACGCGAGAACCCTTGGCGCAATATCAAAGGCTCTCCAAAAATTTATACCTAATAGTAGGTCTGTAGTCACCCCTGGAATGATATAAAACTTGACAGAAACAGTCTTGCCATCAACCGTAACAGGTACCAAAACGTAACCTGTGACGGGAGACGACGAGCCATTCGCAGTCTTAATCTCTTGCAAATCGTACGATTTATGCCTAGGAATATTACTGGGTATATATTTCAAGATGTTGTTATTTATTATGGAGATTTCCGACCCAGAATCCAATAACCCTCTATGCACAGTGTCGTATAATTTCACTTCTATAAATGGCCTACAATCATTACCTTTAATTACATGAACCAAAGGCTTATACCTCCCACTCCCACGAAAGTAAACATTTTTTTTATATGACTGCCGAGTAGAAGGAACAAACCCCCGGTTCAACTTTATTCGTTTTTTGAATTATCAGGTTGATTTGGCACACAGTTCTGGCAATCTCTCATAGTGAAACCCTTCGCGCCGCAACGATAACAAACAATAATTCTCGGAGCCTTACAGTCCTTTAACACATGACCAGTGACACGGCATTGAACACAAAATGTATCATTATCATTGAATATGGTTTCCACCCTGTTGTCGCTTACCACAGGCTTAGTCTGTATCTGCGCCTTGCACGCCAAATCGGGACACAAAAGCTCACTAGTGGGCGGAGGAGGCTCCCTAAAAGTGCCTGCCCGGTAATACGCATGTTCTAGAAGTCTACAGCTTTGTTTTAATTGCGACCATGAATTTATTGTGGTTAACGCTAACTGGGTGGAATAGAACGGTCTGATGCCATACTTCACTATTCGTAACTGTTCCTCTTCATCTAAAGGTTTCCTCAAGCGCCTAAAATAGTTTTTCATTATACTAAGATAATTTATAATAACCTCATTAGGGCCTTGGGTTCTCGCTTGTATCTCCCGCATAAGTCTAATGTCAAAGTCACACGCCAAGTATTCATTCAACAACAATTGTTTCAACTCAGCCCAACACTTTACCTCGTCACGCACACTACGGTACCAGAAAGAAGCGTCATCTGAAAATAATTCAATTGCTGAGGCAAACAAATCCTGCTCGCTTATCTTCCTACTTAAGCACAATTCCTCCAAGCGCTCAATAAACGCTGCCACACACGTTTTACCATTAAATTTTAAATTCAACGTGTGTACACCTGCACTACGCGAACATGACACATTAATCACTTGCGGAGGCGAAGGCGCCTCCCCAGACGCCGTACGTAAAGGCTCCGGTTGTTCCTGGCTGCTTTTGAAAATATTGAACAATTTGTCAATCTTCCTAAAAGCAGTCGTCAAGTTATCTGAAAGATTTTGCCACAAGAGTTGGTCCTCCGCTACCGAAGGGCTCAAACGACTTAATCTGTGAAACAGATGGTTACCCAATGCCTGAATTCTATTCAAATTTTTCAAAGTATTTTTTGACTCCGCCAACAGTTTAGACAAATCACTCAACTTCCCCGAGATAACATTCAATTCACTGCTTACATTGCCTTCAAAGGAATCTATTTCATCACTAGGAAACTGTGCAACCAAGTCACGAATTTGCAACTTCAAACCTTGATAAGAATCCACTGGCACCGCACCTCGAATCTCAACTTCATATATAAGTTCATCTTTATGTAATAAGTGAAATGTTATTGGACGTTCCTCCATGTTTAAAAATTACCAAAAACTGACCAAATGCGCTCACGTTACACTTTTCTATGTTAAAGGTGGTACTATTTTACAAATATACTGTAATTATGTTTATGTGTGATATGTCACTAACCTCAAATCTGTATATTATTATTTAACAAAAACACTGTCCACTAGAAACAAGTAGGTATACTTATAGTATATGTTTGAAGCAAAAGTAGGCAGGCTGCCTTTTAAACACTCAATTCAATTTTTCAATATTTTAAACACCTAAGTTTTAGTATCACTCAAAAATATTTATACATGTATTGCAAATGCTATGTCAATAATATGGTTTAAATTTTATCTAAAAGGTAGGCAAACCGCCTTTAAAATACTGTAAAGTAATAACCAGTAAATAGTGTGTGTTAATATGTTAAACTTCCAGGTATCACTTTTACCAAAAACAACTAATGCATGTACTAATAGCAATTACAATTTTAAGTTTTTATTTTTATCACAAAAGTAGGCAAGTAGCCATTAAATTACTGTAAAGTATTACTATGTTTATCTTTCAGACATATCAGTTTTACCAAGGACATTATTTTGTACTAATAGCAATTAAAATATTAAGGTTTATTTCTATCACAAAAATAGGCAGTCAGCCTTTAAATCACTTAATGTATAATGTGTGTAATGTGTTAATGTAGTTAAATTTAACTCTTTATCACTAATTCCAATTCACAATATTTATTTTTATCAGAAGCACTATTATATTTTTAATGAGGTTATTCTGGTATATCAGTATAATTCTGCAAGTTTATTCACAAAAGGTAATTAGTGAAATAAGTAGTAACTTAAGTGTTGCTCAAAGTGCCTATGTGTTTTGCACTCACTATTTGTGCTAAGTTAAATCTAAAAAGGTACAGCTGTAAAGTTGTATAAAAAAATTCAGGATATACACTGGGGTTTATAATGAAATGAATGAATAAATGTAGTCACAAAATATTTCTTATTGAACTGACACAATTATGCACCTGTAATTAAATTACCATGTGCACCAACAACATTTATAGGTTAATTATTCTGGCACAATTAGCACACCTCCTATTTTTGTTTTGTTGTAAGCAACAAACCAATTTAAAACACAGTCAACACATCAATATTGTATTATATTGATATAAATACCAAATTCCTAATATATGAAAGCTTTGTTGTCCGGCCAACCAGAGTCTGAGCGACAGACCAGATTCTGGGTAATTAATTACACGCAGCCTGCCTGTCAATATAAGTTCGGGCGCCAATTTGTAATGAGATTTTGGGTCTCATCACAAATAAAAACAACTCCAACTTATTTGAGCAGTTTATTTCACAAAAATATCAAAAACGTCACATACAGCGCATGCAACTAACTTAAACTAAACCAGGGTCGCAGTCGCGTTTGGTCAGACAACTTAAAGCTTATTATCCTACCAGTCTACAGGACCTGCTCCACGGCCAGGTGACCGGTGGGCATCCCCGAGGATGCTGTCTCGTGCCCAGCACCCTCGCGGCTGCCAGCACAGTCGATCTGCCCACAGAGAGGCCTGTAGGACTCGATGGGAATATCCTCAACTAACAAACTAAACTATCAGGTATAATGTATATAATGTATACCGTGCCTACGGTACCTACACCACGGCCAGGAAACTGGTGACCCAAGATTGAACTGTTAATAATGAAATATCTAGAGTACCTCCGCTGCCGACCCTTATATGGGAAACGGATACCCGGGACGCCTCCGAAGAATGCCGTCTCGTGCCCAGCACTCTTGGAAGGGATCCGCAAGGCTCTCCGAGTCCTCCAAGAGGGTGAAGCAGGAAGCACACGGCTGCTACCACGCAGCCACAGGATTACTCTTTCCCTTGCTGGGAACTGATTGGAAGGATACTTGTATCCACCATAAAACACCTCCTACGACAAAAGATCACTACATTAAAAGGACATTCAAAGGCATCTTACGGAGTCCTGGTAATCCAGCGTGACTCAGGTGTCCGACGAGGACAGAAGTAAGACGAACCTCGGAGGAAGGTGAGTCCTGCAGTGTTCTGGTGACCCGCTGTCGACTCCGAAGAGGTGTTCTGCTACCACAGGCTTCAATAAAGGCTCATATGAGGTGCCGCCACACCGCGAGCACGCTACGCTTCACACAACAACAGATCTGGGAAAGAGGAAACCGACATATAGCATCAATCTCGGACGCTGGATCACGTCAAAATGATAGCTTAAGCCTTCGAAATTGGCTACAGCCTGAAACTTACCGATTTCCACCACAATACAGCATTAACCCTCGCACCTCAAACGTGTCACAATAAAAATGGCTGTCGCGAAATCGACACCGACACAGAACCACGGAATTCGAATTTCGAATCCTACCGTCCCTCTCACACACGTCAATATGTCAATAGGTACGAGCGGAGCGGCGCAAAAACGAACTGCAAATCTTTTATGCCGAAATAGACGGTCACGGGGCTATCATAACTCGAGACCAGCAGTCTGCACCCTTCCTTCTCCGTCACTCTAATCATACACCCTACAAGTGCGAGCGGGACAGCACCACTCGAGGCTCGAATACGTAACCACAGAGTATATGGTCTGCCTCCCTTGAAAGCTATTCAAGGTAAGTTAAAAAGCGTTGACACCGCGTGTTAGAAAGAAAAATAATTAAAAAACGACCAAACGAGCCTGTCAAAATACGGGCATTACAGCTAAAGTCTGGTGATTTTTTTTAATACAAAATGAGTTCGACAATAAAATAAATTTGTTATTTAATATCACGGAGCGAGTCGCTCAACGAGCTATGGAGAGAGCTATGCTCGGAGTTTCTTTGCGCGACAGAATCCGCAATACGGAGTTTCGCCGAAGAACTAGTGTCACCGACATAGCTCGAAGAGTATGTACGTTGAAGTGGCAATGGGCAGGCCACATCTCTCGTGGAATAGACAACCGTTGGGGGAAAACAGTTCTCGAGTGGCGACCGCGATCCAGAAGACGCAGTGTTGGCAGGCCTCCCACTAGGTGGACTGACGACATCGTAATAGTTGCGGGAAACCGGTGGATGCAGGTGGCGACTTGTCGTTCATTATGGTGTGCTAAGGGGGAGGCCTTTGTTCAGCAGTGGACGTCTTCAGGCTGATGATGATGATGATGAATATCACGAACCGTTACTGTTTTTAAAAAGGTAAGTAAATTACTTTTAAACTTTATTTATGTTTATTCCTATCGTTCATTGCTATGAAAGGTTAAACTCGTAAGTAAATTTTTTGACCACGTCACATTTTTTGATTCATTTCATTTAATTTAAAGAATTGTACCTAAAAAATAAACAATTTACTATTCTAGTGCGATCCCGAAAAGCCGAGGTAGAAAAAAACTCATATAAAAGTGAACCCACTCGAATGCCTCTACGCGGCTACGAGCTACGTGCTACGCCGCTACGAGCTACGAGCCGTAGCTCGTGAAGCCCTTGTCAGCAAAACGTTTCTCTCGGGTCATTGACTTGGCAGTTTCTTGACGGCGGACATTTTGCCGCTACCTACTTACACGCTTTTCTATTTTCATTTTGTGGATTACAACCATGTTACAGCAAAATTACTTTTATTTATGCTGACTCGGCTAGATAAGTCTTCAAGCCTTTTGAAATTACGACATCCTGTGACTGGAATTAAAAAAAAAAAAAAAAAAAAAAACTAAGGAAATTATCGGATACTTGGATCGGCCGAGTGAGGGAGACAGCGCAAACTCGAATGGCATTACACGATACTCAGGGGCTATTAGAAAAAGTTTGCGCGCATCAAACTGTCGCCTTTTCTTGTCTCTGGTCTCTTCAAGAGTTCCCCGCTCTAGCGTTGAAGTTGACGCACTTCGCCAGCAATTTGGGCGTAACGCGATTTGCCCGCGCTCATATCTCGAGCGCTCTTCTTGTTAATCGCCGCGAACAATGCTCACTTCAGAGTTCCGCGTTTTACGCGCTCAACTCGAGAGTCCGGTGCAAAAACGTGTGGCGGTTCTGTGGGTAATCAGGATCGTGGCTAAAGCAGTAAAAGCAGGAATATGTTTGATGAATCTTTTGCAACCGTTTCATTATATTTTTTGGAGATAAATAAGAATATCAACGATTTGTTTTCTCAAGAAACTCTTCATTGAGATCAGGGGCCTTACCATGACGTCCTGATTCCGACTCAGTTCAAGTTTCAGCTGTCACTTTTAGTATGAATCTGACAGCGAGCGAACCTAAACTGAATCGCATTAAAACGTCATGGTAAGGCCCCAGATCCTCAATCGAAAACTAGGAAAACTTTGGGAAGCGTGTAGTCACTTAGAAGAAAGGTTTATTTGCAAATAATAAATAAAATACCTAATAATAACTTTATTTTCACCACAGAAGTTACAAATGCATAGTATTTTACAAAGCACACATTGTTACAGAGATGGGTAGGTGATATTTTTATGCTGTAAGTGAAATACATTCAACATAATTTAGCAATGCCATTAATTAAAACTTAATTTAAATGCATAAAACTTAAAGAAATACATTTATAAAGGCCTTAATGTATTAGCTAATAACAAAAAAAAAGTACCTTAGTATGCAGACTTTAAAACTTGTTGTAACGCAAAATAACTTACTTACGCACTAGAACATAGTATGCAGAATAGTTACTATTCTAGTTACACCCTATTTGATTTGTCTATAATTTCAACGTGGGTCCAGTGCGGATCGGGAACATCACACACCATGATTATCTATTAAAGTTATAAAATGTCTAGTTAATAGATATTACGGTATTAATAACTTTATCATCAAAACACTTGCCACTTGCGTACGCAAGCCAACAAAAAATAGGCAAGATAAAGCGGCGACAAAGTCATGCTCGTATCAAATAGCGTCTAATACATCACAGTGTCTTCGAGTAACATCGGGCCGGCTCGGCCGCCGTCGGATATTGAATAGCCACATTCGAGTCACGCGCACGGCGCGGACGTGATAAACAGCTAAAGAGCAGCCGGATTAGCGGGATGAACGCGTGTAAACAAACGGGAGAGGTGCAAGGGATTTTCTATTGGAAAAAAGTGGCACACGTGGAATAAGGAAACGAATCTGATGTAGGGACACTAGAATCTGGACTTGTAAGAAGCTTGTAAGTTTAGTTTTTCTCTTCAAATCTCGACTGAGGTGTTAAACGTTTTAAAGCAAGACATCTAATTTAAACAAGGTCACAAAAATAACTACTACAAACGGTTTTATTTTTTACAGTACACGGCTATAAAGATTGCACTTTCGGTCACTCAGCTTCGCTTCGTTTCATGAAACCCCACTCGTGTTTTAATGCCTCTTATAATGCACCAGCCACATAAATAACTATTAAAGACACTTTAGGATAGTTTTCAAATTGAAACAATAGTGATGCGGTTAGAGGCTATCCATCACTGTTTTGATTCCCCTTCACAACACCTAAAGGCAAAGTAATAAGACCTACAGGCCACGTTCATCATGATTGTGGGCGTATAACTGGAACGGGAAAAAAAATAGTGATGGGTTGCTAGCATCGCTATAACATGATTCCTAAGATTTTCGCTCATTCTCTCGACGGCTTTTACCGTCTGCGCGGGAAGAGAAGCAGCTAATACATTCTATGTTTTTTCTTTGCTCCCAGTGGTAGTTGGAAAAAATAACACTGCTCAAAATACAAGCTTATCATAACGCTATCCCCAGTTACCGCTAGCCATATAAAAACTATACACCGACACAATCAATCTACTCACACAATGTCCCTTTGTCGCGCCGAGGACCGTCCACTCCTTAACGCCCCTTCATAAGAAAAGAGTCGAGGGCGCTCAGGTGAAAGTGACTAGTTAGGGTTTATACATCGATGATCTGATGATGCAGAGGCTTTGTTTGGGCACTCGTTAACATTATAATGATGCACAGTTCGTTGTTGAAATTGTGAAACCTTGGTTCAATGAATCCTTACTGTATTTGCTGAGGATGTAATAATAAAGGCATGTATGTCGTGCAATAAATAGAATTTTACCGTAATCCAAGATATTTCCATTTCCACATGTAGCTGCGTTAGTTTCACTAAACAACCTTGTAAATGTTTTAAAGGGTTTATTATCAAAAAGTTGTCCGAATTCATTTTAAGATATCTCAGTATAGTTACCTTCTTCCAGTTTTAACAGATAAACAGTTTTACTTTAAGAGGGTGCATCCGTGCTGAGCTCGCAACGTCGCATTTTTGGTGATTTTTTGCGATTATTTCACAGAAATTGAATGAAAGTATCAAATATCCGTCTGTAGTGCACTTCGTTTTTAAGGTATTAATGTGTCTAATGGAATAATTTATAGTGATTGACTTTTATTTTCTTATTAAACGAGATATAGTATTTTATCGCTTTAATACGAAAATAAAAGTCCATCACCATTAATCATTGCATTGGACACATTAATACACTAAAAACGAAGTGCACTACAGACAATGATATTTCATAGTATAGATATGTTACGTTCCTAGTAAATTGCGTTTGAAAAACGTTCCCTCTGTCAACTGTCACGGACTACTCATACTGTGGCTTGTTTGAGGTAAATGAGACAATTGAGTCATTTATGAATCTTCAACTCGGGCGCGGTAGTGACATATCTACTCCCAGTTTATATGTAATATCATTGACTACAGACGGATATTTGATACTTTCATTCAATTTCTGTGAAATAATCGCAAAAAATCACCAAAAATGCGACGTTGCGAGCTCAGCACGGATGCACCCTCTTAAGTTTTACTTGCAAAACATGCATATAACGGAGCTAAACTTGAACTATCCACAGTTTCGATTGAAAATCTACAAGCAAGCGAAACTCAATAAGGCTATAATAAACCGAATAGAGAAATATAACCAGTTATTTCGTAATCCGCCAGTTCATCGCCGCGTAAAACATCAAAAAGAGCAAATTGTAATCCGGGGACCGTTTTTGCAAAACGCAAAGAATAATTAGAAAACGATTGCACTTTCCCTTAATCGGAAACGGGCTCGTATTGATTTATTTTTAAGCTATTAAATATTGCAAACTTGATTTGCAGGGTAAGTGGGGGCAAGTTGGAACGGCGTTGGTGGACTTAATAAATTCCGTTTTTAAGGTTCTGTTTGTCGTTTGTGTTGGCATTAAATTAAAAACGTGTTTTCGCCGACGGGGTACAGATTTGGTTATTGGTACAAGATTGGGCAATATCTGTGGGAGGGGAAAAGGTTTCGTGGAATTTATTCATTGTGGAAATAATGTTTTTAACGCTTTACGAAACGATATGAATAATTTTTAGGTTTACTGAGTTTTGATTCATGTTAATCTCTGGTACAAACATTAGTTGAGTGTGTTAGATTCTGAGAAACAATTTGTTCGAATTACGAAAAAAATTCACTTACCATCACTAAGATATTATATAAGTATTTGGACAAAGTTAACTCAGATGTTACTTTAAAAAAACCCAAACTTTCAAAGCCGCCCAGCAATTTCAGACTGAAAGAGTGACACAAAAACGTAACACGCGCTTACTTACAACATTTTGCATTTCGAATCAACATTTACTTGAAAATGAGACTAGAAAGCTAATAAAAATAAAAAATCCGTTTTGAAATGTTGCCACGGCTGATCTGCTCGCATATTAACCTCAAAAGATTACTCCCAATTTAAACGTGTTAAGATAATTTATTTGAGCATTTTTTTCGGCATATTTCCTTGAGGAAAAGTTAATTAGGCAGAACGGGCCGCGGCAGCTGCCGCTTACGGCCCGGCCACCCCATGCACTGCTTTACATAATACCCGTCGGATTTTTAAAACAAAAACTTTATGGGCGGTTAAAAAAATTAAAGCACAGTGATCGCGTAAACCGGGGTATCTTACCTCGTCCCATCAGCGAGATACGCCGTTATTTTGGTCTAGAGACGAGCTAAACTGCTCTCTAAGGAATGTGTCTAAATATTAAAAAGACATTTGTTTTTTTTTGTTGGCTGCCGCGTGCGCTGTTTTTGATGCTGGCAGGTATACTTACTGCTTTGGCATAAAATGATGTGCTGGGAAGTAACTCCTCGAATAATTCCCTCCCAACAACTTAAAATCAAATCACGAGGGTTTTTGGCTCAAAGTCATCAATTATTTATTATTGTGTAATTCAAAGATGATCTCTTGTCTTGTCTTGTCTTGTCTCGTAAAATGAAAACTAATCCTCGTCAATAGGCTCCACGGCATGATTGCTTTTAGCCCTCAAAAATCAATGTTCTTCAACTTAATTTTTTTTTTAAATAGCACTATTTATGGACTCCGTACGCTTACGGCCGTTTCGAACTAATTTATTTTACATCAGACAAAAATGATAATAATAAAGTACGAAAACAATGAGAGTATCTTTTGAATCAGAATAATAGATAGACCGTGCACGTAGCAAAGTTGATTTTATGAAATGAATATTGCAAAGCACATAGTCGTTCTTAAACCACTTAAGTGTCTAGACTGGCATGGTTAGTCTAAGAACTCCATTAATTATAACGGGCGTGGCGATAAAAAATGCACTCGCATGGTGGTACAACTCTAAAGCTATGAGCGGGCTGAACTTAATTAATTAGATTTCACAAAATCGTAGGTCACTATTGTGTCACCATTGTAATAAAATGCTTTATAAGTCAAACTAAGTAGCATAAAGCTATAAACTAAAATTGTTTTACATAATCGTAAATAAAAAACGCAGGTTTCATTCTTAATTAATTCCAGAACTATAAATATTAGGCATATCAATATTTATTTTCGGTGACCGCTAAAGAGACTTTTTGTTGTTAAAGTCAAATTTGACACAATGTAGCCCAAATGGCCGTATTTTTTTGTTGGGAGTCGTTCAATTCGGTTTTACACAGTCAACTCGGTTTCGGATTTTCGTGTGATTCATTACAAGACTTTAGGTAAGTACCAGTGGCGTGGCGTCAAGTATATCAGAAGGCAAGCCGAAGGGAACTTAACTAACCTTTTCCTCTAATTCTGAACAATAATTTGCCCAACTGCCTTAAAATAGAAGGCAAGCCGGTGGGAATCGAGTTCTATGGACGCTACGCCACTGTTAAGTACCTATAACATTGAATGTAGTGGTGGTCGTTATTACAACAGCAGATAACGTAATGCATTATTTGCACGCAACGAACAACACATTATCGAATCGTCAACTATCCTGTTATCATTATTCATTGTCTGTTGTCAACGTTGTTCATACGCGCACTGTTGCCGCACTTGGCATAGAAGCGCAAGCGAGTGCGCAACAAATCAAGTAGGTGTGTGCGAGAGATAGTGCCATACGCGCGAGCTCGCATCGCAATCGCAATTCAAATAACTGACTTTTGGTATCATTATTAGCTGTTGCTGTTTGTTGTCAGTCAGTACAATAACAAACAAGGTAACAGAGCGTTGTTTTGCTTTTGTTCCCGTACGTTTTTATTACGCTGCGATCGCGACGAAATAAGGTATAACAATTATTTAATAATAAGTTCATTATCGTTTTGTAAAACAGCAATATAACAGGATAACAGACACCAGTTTACAATAACAGCTATTTAAAAATAACACAACACTGTTATTCATTATTGCAAAACAGCCGTTATTGCCACCACTAATTGAATGTTGCGCAATTTATGCAAGCACGCAAGTCGTCGGTGACAAGTAACAATTCTGTTTACATTACAAACTCGACAAGAATCTACGCCACTTGGCTTCATATTGACTACAAATAAAGGCAGCTCGTGAAAGTGCTCGTTGCAGTGCGAGAGTGAAATCAAACTCCAGTGTTGTCCGTAATATTAGAAGTTTCACGACGGCTCCAAAGTCCAGTTTAGCAGATAAAATTGTTTCTATAATGAAGAATTTGGAAAAAAGGCAAATGCCACGATTCACTTGACGGACTCTAACGTGTTGATTTTTTAAAATATAATTCACAGCATAACGTAGTACCGTTGTATCCCGTGTCTTGGACCGTAGCCATCCGTTCCGGCCATCGGCGACAGGGGAAATCAGAGTCCGACCACGATATTATTCATGGCGGGCGGATCCATTATGGCCCACTGTCACCTTTATCACCTTATTAAGACCACTTTTTTCACTTGCAAGTGTTATGATGAAAAGTTTTGGGGGCAATTCGGGAGTGTTGACGATTAGGTGTACGGTGGGTTCAAAGTTCTAAAGGTAGCTGAGCCGATTACGCAAAGCGTATGTTCCACTTGCTACAAATATATGACATATTCGTTTTTGCTTTCACATTCATCAATACGAAACTATAAGGTTTCTATAGCCCTTTTGGCCACATACATACATACATACATATCGTCACGCCTCTTTCCCACAGGGGTAGGCAGAGACTACTTTGTTCCACTTGCTACGATCCTGACATACCTCTTTCGCTTCATCCACATTCATCAATCTCCTCATACATGCTCGTCGGTTTCGGGTACTCTTGACCTGGCCTTTCTCCAAAACGTCCCCAATTTGATCACGGAACGTCCGCCTAGGCCTTCCCCTCCCAATACACCCATTCACACTCCCCATATAAATCTGTTTAGTTAATCTTCTTTTATCCATCCATTTCATTTCTTTTGGCCACGGAGTTCTAAAAATATTTTTTTAAGCACTTGGTTGACTATTACTTAAGTATGCTATTGAAGTACCGAATAAATTGTGCAAAGAGATCCCTTTTCCGTGAAGGTAAAGTAAAAGTACCTACCGTCTATTGTTCAAGTTTTTTTTGTATCATACCCATTTATTCTCCAGTCACAGCCTTCCTGGCGACTCAGCTTAACAACGCTTTTATTCGGAACCGCATAACAAATGTGCAAAATTATGCAAACTAGCCACCCGCGACTCGGGTGTGGAAATCTTCACAATACCTAAAAACACTGCCTGATATTAAGCCCACAGAGGTTAAACCAGCGAAATTACAATAAAGCAGAAAGATAATGACTAATCTTGGAACCTTGTTGTCTTTGTTGCATTGTAGAATTTTACCGTAAATAAATTTAAAAAAATGGCGCAATGTCAGTATTTTGTAACGGGGAAAAAACGATACATTTATTATAATAAATAATAAATAAATAATAAATATTTGGGAACAATTCACACAAATTGACCTAGTCCCAAAGTAAGCGCAAGTAAGGCTTGTGTTATAAATAAAAATAAAATAAAATAAAAATTGTTTATTTCAGACATTAATCCATATCTTGTTAGTGTTATGGGTACTAGACAACGATATACATACTTATATAGAGAAATACATACTTATATAGATAGAAACATCCATAACTCAGGAACAAATATTCGTGCTTATCACACAAATATATGCCCTTACCAGGATTCGAACCCAGGACGCTTGCTTCGCAGGCAGGGTCACTACCAACTAGGCCAACCGCGTCGTCGTTATTCATAATCGTTAAAAAACTTTCAAACTAGCCTTTTGCATTATGAGAAAAATAATTCAGATAGTTTAAAAAGTCTTTCAATATTTTGTTACTTAACTTAACTTGTTGTGCTTGGTGTAGACAATGTACGGGTGCTCTTAGCTTTGAGAGTGGATTTTGACGTGTTGACGTCTTTTGTGTTCTGTCCTGTGTGGCTGTTTCGTCACCAAATAACATACAACAAACTGGTCACTAAACGACACCCCAGTTCCAACTGACCCACTATTCCCCCAATTCCCTCTAATCCCTAGAATCCCCAGAATCCCCAAAATCGAGCATGGCGTCAGTAAGTTGCCCGGTGTTAACTAATTAGGTCACGTGCCGTCGCCGGGACAAGCGCAGCCTAATGACGCCCCGCGTCATCGCAGCGGATCGATGACGCGTCAGTTGCAGACGCCCTGCTGTCCTAAGTTGTTTGCTGATGCTGATACTCGCTGACGAGGAAACAATTAGTTTCAAAATTCGTCATCCATCATCATAATAAAAAAGTCTTAAAAATTTTTTGGAATATTTCAGCTGGTGGTTGGGTTGGCTTCAATCAACTATTTCGGGGGCTAGAAAACGGCTCCTATGATTTTGATTCGCTGGATTCGGATACACGTAGCTGATCCGCGTATATCGTTTACCATATCACGAAATATTGATGTGCATAGCAACGAATCCGGTTGCTTTGAAATCCACAATCCTATATTGACATACCAATATCACGCTTATAAATTAAATAAATAAATAATAAATATTAGTGAACAAATTCACACAAATTGACCTAGTCCCAAAGGAAGCGCTAAATAAAAAAAAAAAACGTAAATTTACCGACTAATCATCTATTTAATGACTGCGAATCATCTATTTAGCTTGGTCATAAGACTCTGAACTCTGACTCACAATTTTGATTCCCCTAACCTTTCCTCCTATACGTCCACAATCATGCTAAAGATGGCTTTTAAGTCTTGGTTACTTTAGGCTCTGCCTGCTCGTAAGGGAAAAAGACGTGATTTATGTTAGTTCGTTTGCTTTGTTGACCAAACTTTAATCGGTTGCTCAGATACTATAGTATCCGCAAAACCAAGTGGCGAGTCAGGCATAAGCGTCTGTTACCGTAGGGGTGGTAACATGTCGATAACTTATGACGTCATGATCATGATGGTATGCCTAACGCTAATTGCACTATTTCTGCACAGCCCGCTTCATAAGGCGGTGCACGTGCGAAAGAGATAGCATGATTCCGGTGATTAATGGCCTGACTAGCCACTTGGTTTTGCGGATACTACAATACTAAGGCCCATTTGCACAATCCAGAGTTAAAAATTAAATCGCTAACTCGGGGTTAGGTTTGACAGTTGTAAATGTATGCATTTTGACACTACTTAGCCCCGGGTTAGCATCTGACACGGGATTAAGGCGCTAACCCTGCAGGCTTATTACGTAACTCGCTCGCAATCGCCATCGTGTTCATTTTGAAAAATGAAAAAATGAAAATGATGTGTTTATTCCAAAAAGAAATTACATAACTTTACAACTAAGGGCCCTGTGGTAGAATACCCTGTGTTACAGGACCCTTCCATGTAGTGATTTTGCCAGTTCTTGTATGAATGTGACAGCTAGCTGATTCTGATGCCAATTGTCAGCCCATACATGAACTGTCAAAATGAAGAAGATGGTGATCGCGAGCGAGTTAGACA
The DNA here is from genome assembly GCA_963854515.1 of Pandemis heparana. Classification (NCBI taxonomy): domain Eukaryota; kingdom Metazoa; phylum Arthropoda; class Insecta; order Lepidoptera; family Tortricidae; genus Pandemis; species Pandemis heparana. The sequence goes on along the minus strand of OY978007.1, from coordinate 18,775,656 downwards.
ATAAGCTTACTGGTCCGTGCAAGTGGCTCTAATACCTGTAGAGCCCTATATATTGTCTTGTAGTTGTTATGTTCGTGTTTAGACCCTCTTCTTCGTTGGCAGTGATGGACGTAGAGTGGGAGGTGCGGGTACAGGCGACGCACGGCGTGGCGGGCGGCGCGGCGGCGCTGCGCTGCGTGCCGACGGCGGCGCGGGCGCACGTCTCCGTGGCGAGGTGGCTGCGCGACGGCACGCCGCTCACACACACCACGGCTGAAGCAGGTAGACCTTTGAACTTTCATCACCACCATCATCTCCAACCTTAATATACGTCCCACTGCTAGGCACAGGCCTCCTGAGAGGGCTTGGGCTATAGTTCCCACGCGGGCCCAGTGCGGATTGGGAACTTCACACACACCATTGAATTGCTTCGCAGTTGTGTATGCAGGTTTCCTCACGATGTTTCCTGCAGCGAAAAGCTCATGGTAAATTATGAAATTTGAACTTTATCAAGCTGAACAATCCGTCGATTTTGATCGGTATTATTTATACCTCAACAACTTTCATCAAAATTAATAACAGCAAGTAAAAATTTACAGTAATTTGCTATCGTCATTTTTTATTACCTAGTTAGTTCCTATCCCTTCAGACCCCACTACGGGGTTAACTGGGATTAGCCTCTATTTTAGTACTTATTTATCCTTTAAACTATGAAACTAAACGACATACAGGTAATATTAAAGTAAAATTAATACCGCTGGAACATTTTTTATCTATAAAAATCAACTTGCCACATATAAGAGTTTTTAATGATTCACGGTTAAGTTCATTCGAAATATTATAAACGGGATTCGATTGCCACATATGTTTTTTTTGTATCAAGATTTGAACTACAAAATTTTGGTCCCTGCTCGCTCCGTTTTACGGTAGGTACTCTAAACACCTCTTAATAAATGCATTCGTATCGATCGACACTTTGGTGATTAGCTTCAACCAAACTTTCCTCGTTATTGAAATTCGAGACAGTTCCCGTAGCGAGCGGTTGCTGCAGCTGTTGCTGCAACGCCTGCCAGTGAGCCGAAAGCGAGCACCTATGCATGCAGTTACTATTTCGACAGTTGGGATCCGGTTAACTAATTGGTTTAGTAACTGCTGTACCAGTCAAACGAAGTACTAGACGTTCCTAATTTGAGTTTGTTTGAGTGCTTATTTTTGTTTCTTCAATTTGGTTTGGTTTGGGTAATGTAGGCGACTGAAAACTCATGCTAAATCCATATTAATATAAATGCGGAAATGTGTCTGTTACCTATTTTTTCACGCTTAAACCGCTGAACCGTTTTATAGTTATAGTCCCAAGGACTTAAGATCGTTTTAATTACGAAAATTATCTTATAAGGTCGCTAAAACGGGGTTGAAATTTATGACGAAGATGCGATACCCTTTGAGTTATATAATTTGTACTCTAATGGAATGTTTGCCACTAACATTTTTTAGGAGCTTTACTGATAAAAGTTCGAAGACAAAATCCTGTGGCGTGTAAGTAGATCTATGTAATAATTATGAAATAAGCTTCCAGAAATACTAATTGCACTCGAACGAAGTCGCGGAATAAACTAGTTGTATAGTAACTATATGCGATCATTGTTGTCGATCCGTATAGGTTTGTTGAAACAGTAGGTACCTTATCACTAATTTCCAACTTCGTTTAAATGAGATCACAGAAAACATAATTACAACACACCGGATAACTCACGTATAAAAGCCGAAGGATTGCTCCGACAATTGATTCGGACTATTTCGTAGCCCTTCATCAGAGAGCGCTCGCCCCGGCGGCAGCGAAACGAACACTTCGGTTTTTATACGTGAGTTATCCGGTGTTGTAATAATGTGTAAGTCTCACGGTAGTTTCATGTTGGAAGTCACAGAAAACATGTTTAAAAGACATAGGTTTAAAGTCACACCTACCCATAAAACGAAAGGATAAAATGTAAAGGGTCAAGACCTGTCAAAATCGTGTATCGTGTAATCGTGTATGAGTAGTCATGGGCAAAAAGGGAATTCGGACGTTAAATGAAACTGTCTTGGAAAATTATCTGAAGTCTACTGTTTCAGCAAACTCAACACCGAAACAGTATTAAAACTTCCACTGCAAGTTAGGTAACGTCAATAATCACAATAATCCACAGTAACGAAAAGAAAAGCCTAGTTATCAATTAAGAAACGTGGGAGAGTTCCCGAGTTCACTGTTTGCGCGTCATTTTGTTTATTATATTGACAAAATGACAATCGTTTTCCCGCGTAACAACCTCAGACCCTGTCTAGCGCGCCGCGTATGGCAACACTGGCGTTTCAAGTGTACTATTTGCCAATCCACCCGCATTCACAACGAAGCTCATATATAAAGAATCAATATTCATTATTCGTCAAATATATAAAAGTAACATTGTTACAATATTGCCATGCCCTTCACAGTCGTAATTTGATGGAGTTTGGAGGCAAACTTCTTCAAAATAATTCGATAACAAATGTAAATTGAATCGGCCGGCGGGCCTTTCAAATTTCGCTTTTACTAAACATTCAAATATTGTATTATAATTTTATTATAATCGAAATGTTTGTTTTGGTTTCCATTGAGTGGGTGGAGCGAAATTGGGCTTTGGAACAAACAATAGTGATTTCGTACACGGTCCAGAAAATAGGAGTATGTATAAGCACACGAATTGCTACGATTCAACACACTTGTTCAATATTCTACCCCTTTAAGGATAAAAACGTGATGTATGTATGTATGTATATTCAAAATTATGCACTCTTATATTTACAATCGAACACATGCTAGTATTTTCTATTATCGATCGACTACATAAAATGAAAATAAACTAAATCAACAATCAGCAAAACAATCAGTGCTACTTCCTGATATGCAATTAAAATGCAACATGAAAATTTTCTAGTTCTAAAAGTCCCTGAGTTCGCACGCGAAAAGCTTCATAGCATTCTTCATAGCATTACTTCATAGCATAAGCGGATCGCCTTAATTTTGGATATATATTTTTGCGATTAAAACTCAAATATATCAATGATTTTGACAAACGGAACAGACAGACCCACAGTAATGGGATACGGAACCAAAAAACAGTCGCCTAAGCTTTTCTTAGAGTGATTCCAATTCAGTCTCGAGTTGATCGGAACGCAGTTAAACTGTTCTCTCAACAGCTCTTGGGAACCTGCCAAGTCCTGTCGCCTTTGTGACACTAGACATTTTTATTGTGTTGCAAACATTAAAAAAAAGTACAACCTAAGTATTTTTTTATAGGTATCCTTTTAAAAAACAACGACAATTAATATTAACTTGCGATATACAGGCTGTTATAAATTGAGGATCTATTGTTTGCATCGTTGTTAGTCAGTTTAAAGCATACTTAATTAATTACAGTATCTAAAGCGCAGATCGTAAGAGCCGATGGGGACGGGCGAAAACCTTAAGAATCATGTTATAGGCGATGCGGCTAGCAAACCATCACTATTTTGATTCCCCTTTCCACCTATACGCCCATTATCATGATAATGTGGACCTTAGGAGTCATCATCATCGTCATCATCAGCCTGAAGACGTCCACTGTTGAACAAAGGCCTCCCCCTTAGCACTCCATACTGAACGACAAGTCCTAAGGCCCTTAGGAGTGATTACCAGTAACCCGTGTGTGTTTCGTAATGGATAAAGACGTGTTTTAGTATGTAAGAACTGTCTGACATAATTAATCTAGGTGGGCACCCATTAAACCGGTTTAAATTACCAGTAAAAATGATAGCACTATTCGCCAGAGCGTCCGAAATGAAATTCTTGGCGCAAGACGCGAGTTACTGTCGGCGGGCGGCGGGGCCCTATTTCACAAAAGCGACAATCGTCGGTGATAAGTGACAATTCTGTTTACTTTATAAACTCGACGAGAATCTACGCTGCTTGGCTTCATATTGACCACTAGTGGTGGTCGTTATTACAACAGCAGATAACGTAATGCATTATTTGCACGCAACGAACAACACATTATGGAATCGTCAACTATCTTGTTATCATTATTCGTTGTCTGTTGCCAACGTTGTTCATACGCGCACTGTTGCCACACTTGGCATAGAAGCGCAAGCGAGTGCGCAACAAATCAAGTAGGTGTGTGCGAGAGATAGCGGTATACGCGCGAGCTCGCATCGCAATCGCAATTCAAATAACTGACTTTTGGTATCATTATTAGCTGTTTCTGTTTATTGTCAGTCAGTAAAATAACAAACAAGGTAACAGAGCGTTGCTTTGCTTTTGTTCCCGTACGTTTTTATTACCTACGCTGCGATCGCGACGAAATAAGTATAACAATTATTTAAGAATAAGTTCACTATCGTTTTGTAAAACAGCAATATAACAGGATAACAGACAACAGTTTACAATAACAGCTATTTAAGAATAACACAACACTCTTATTCATTATTGCAAAATAGCCGTTATTGCCACCACTATTGACCACGCATTGCAATTCGAATTGTCACTTGTCACCGACAATTGTCGAATTGGTGAAGGGGCTAGGGTGAAGCCGGTGGAAAACGGACGGTTTTTACGACAAGCGCCGCTAAAGCTGTCCCCGCCAGAAACAAGCGATTTCTTTATGAGTTCTAATTCTCTCGAGAAATTCGATTAACGTTTCATTTCGGGGACGTTTCCTTTCTTTTTCTATTACTCGACACTTAATGAGTAATTAGAAATGTTCAATTTCAATTTGTTTCCTTTGTTGGCGAGAAATTGGCTGAGTTTTATTTACACGCTTTGAAGATTGCTTTTGTTCCGCTCAAGAGTGCTCGCTATTTTGTAAGAAGTTGACTCGACTTGAATTCCGCTGAGGTGTTTTCAGTTAATAGTTATAAAATGGTTTAGGTAATAATACTTTTGCAGAAAACGATATAAAGATTTGACAAGTAAACAACTCATTGAATGGTGATACTTTGCGGAGTTCCATATTAATGAAACCAAAAATAGAAATTAGAGTAGTTAGTAGCAGTAGCAACGTCAATTTTGTTCATTGAAATGGACCACCGCAAAGTAACGCTTGATTCAATAAAACAAAATAATGAAAAAAAATCATGCTACTCCGCTCCCACATACATGTTGCACATCAATACAGATTGTGCGGAGTTGGAACCATTTTGCGACAATTTATCTATCTGTAGCTTTTTATATGCTTTTTGTTTTTTAACTTCTTTTGTGATTGTCACAGATAAACTTTTTCCTTCTTTCTTTCCTTCTTTCTTTACATGTGGTAGCGGAGTAGCAAGGTAAAGATTTTTTGTTCATTGATAAACAATTGATAATTTTCTTTGAAATACCTTCCTAATTCCTTCGTTAGTAAAACAGCTAAAGCTTAAATTAAAATTCCGCCGAATATTCACCTCAACTAGTAATATTAAATCCCTGTACATGATTAATATCTGCTTAGCAGCGTAATCCAGTTTGAATAATTATCAATAGAATATACTCAGGTGCGACGTATCTGTGTAGCGACACAATTGGATACATGGGCTTATCTGCGGAGTGTATGTGCTATGTCTTAATTAATAGAGGGTCTTGCAGGGCTGTCACGCCTCGGTGGGTTCGCGGTGCGCGGTAAAATGCTGCTTATGATCATACGAAGACGATGTTGATCTCAACATTATCTTCTTCTCAAATTTAAGAGCTTGTCTGTGGAGAAATTTTCATGCGGTCCTTTACATTCTATCCAATCCTGCTACTTACCTACTCTTGCACCTAGTCCATGGTCCTGGAATGTGCTATTATTGACACTATAACACATTGTGGGGTACCTATGTCACTATAGAGAGATCTCTTTCCAGGCACATGTTATGAAAAGAATTGGAAGTTGTGTTTATGCATATCCGCGTTGAGAAACTACGTTGGCGTGATGTAGAACAATCTGACGGCAGCTATGAGTGCGTCGTAGTAGTTATGTAGTTGAGGACCCTAGTTCTCAACTACATAACGCTACAATAAAGCTAGGCGCTAGGCGCTAGCTAGGGTTGCTACAAAGTCATAATTATGTCATGTAAATTGAGACCAGACTAAGACTGGAGCCAAAGATGAACAGATAAATAGTTCAGTGTCAGTGCTGTTTTACTAATTCCGTTTCTACTCTGTAGATAGTTAATTTTACTACCATGTATTCTCTTCTTTCTCAACAGTCAAATTCTATGATTGTTGTTAAAGTAATTTACATTATCCAATAAAAGTAAATGAACAAGAATACCTTTTTTAATTGTAGCATAATTTGAAAAAAGCCATCCCTTTGTCTTTGCACCCGTTGCTGACTTTCACATGGCTTCTCTAGTCCGATTCAAAAAAATCAGAATCTTCCCGCCATCTCATTTTAATCAAAAACATCCGAGACACTTGACTGGTACAAACGTTAGGTATGTATCATGAATGAGCCTGTACTACTTTATTCAAACTGTAACCTCACAGGGTTCCACCACTGAGTTATCCTGCTATCGGTCACAGGTCAATAGTCACAATAATAGAGGGCAAGTTGATGGCTTGTAAAGTTATATTTTAGCTTCCCAGTCCATTGGAGGTGGGCTGAATTAATAATAGTGATAACGCTGACGAGGGTACGGTTTCAATTGGGCCCGTATTAAAATCACCGGGCTGGATGTTCGCCGGTTATTGAGTTACGAGTCTTGTACGGCCTGCAAATAATATTGTTTGCGAGACAAATGTTTGTCAGGGATAATGCATAGTTATAACTGTTAATGTAATATTTGGGTACGTGTAACGTTGACAAAGCGTTTGTTTTTGACACGAGGCTCCCGTGAGGTTCAAAATGTTTGTATTAGTCACGTAGTAATCCGTTTATCTTTCTAATTTATCTATCTAATACCGTTAAATGAGCAAGTCACATACATTATAATTATAGGTTGAATCTCGAAAACGGCTCCAACGATTTTTATGAAATTTAGTATGCAGAGGGTTTTAGGGGGCAATAAATTGATCTAGCTAGGTTTCATTTATAGAAAACGTACCAAAAAAATACCGAGCAAATTAATGGGTCATGCTATAAATGAAAAGTCTTTTATTTTGTAAATGATTACAAAAGTATTGATACAAATTTAATATTAAAAAAAAAAAACTTTATTTCAGACCAGACTGATCCATAGGATGTTAGTAACAATTGACTTAAGACTAGTATTAGTATGACTTACTGACTACCAAAACATGCTTATTATTTTTAAATTATGAATTGGGCAACGCCCTTGATCTGTCCTACCCAGAAAGAAAGAATTGGACAGTCAAATCTACACGCTATAATCTAACTAATATTATAAATGCGAAAGTATGGATGGATGGATAGATGGATGGATGGATGGATGGATGTTTGTTTGTTACTCAATCACGCCAGAACGGCCCAACGGATCTGGATGAAATTCGGCACATAGATAGAGAAAAGTCTGGAATAGTACATAGGCTACTTTTTATCCCGGTAAATTGCGTAGCTCACGCGGGATAGCGATAAACGAATTATTTGCAGACGAAGTCGCTGGCAACAGCTAGTATAAACTAAATAAAGCTGCTTAAAAAATAACTCACTAAAAATAAAAGTTTACAAAAAAAGATCTAAATCAATGTCTTGTCTATTTTACCATTATCACAAGTTCGGGGAGTGCATTCCACGAGTTTACAATACGGTTAGATAGGAAATGTAGCCCAAGTAAAGCATGAGAATCAAATGAAGATCTTGAATCGGCTCACAAACTTCGCAGCGCGCTGAATGAATTTGAAATTAAAACTTTCAATAAAACTTGGAGCGTTAATGCAAGTTTAATGTTGGTCTGATGCAGCGGCGCCGCGCACACCTAGACAGCCTATTTACAGCAAGATTTTCAAATGTTTGAATTAAATTTTCAGTGCACGAAAACTAAGTGGATTATCTCTTAGATTATAAATGCTGGTTGGGGTTTCATTTCAATTTTAAATAACTGTTGAAGAAAACATTGTTGATTTTTATGGAGCCGCCATTTGGTATTAAATTAAAATTCATTGGTTAAGCTTAATGGTCATACCTAAACCGTTAAAGTTGCATGTTAGCCAATAGCAGACCAATTTGTAAATTAGTGTCTCTGGTAGTTATAAAATGTTGTTAAATAGAAAGTAACAAAAAAATGCTTTTGACCGTCTTTGAGATGGCTGAAACATGACATTTTATAAGTTTTCACTCTCCATGTCTCTACCATTTGAAAAAAATAAATAAAAGCGGAACGGACAAAAAACCATCAAATATCGAACCTGCTCCCGGAATATCATGAGAACCGGTTGAAAAATGCGACCTGTACCTATCGGAGAACAGACAGCCGAAGAACTGGACATAGGTACATCGAAAACATAATACAATACAATACAATAACTCTTTATTTTGATGATGATGATGAACTCTTTATTGAACACTACAATAATAACAATCAAAACAGAAAAAAGATATACAGAAGTAACTAATAAGGTAACAATAGGCGGCCTTATCGCTACAGAGCGAACATAATTTTGTCCAAGCTTTCACGCTTCGGGAAATGTTGTTGCCCATGGTGCACCAACTCAAACGCTACTTTTCCCGCCCTTTAAGGGCTAATGGCAACAGATCGCGAGGGCGTTCGCCTTTGCGATGGACGGACCAAATCAAGTCGATGACAAACACATTCAAAGACTGCGCAGGACAGGCTTCAGCTACGGACAAATGACGCGCGGTGGTGAAACGCTGCGAGCGTCTTGCGTGACCACGACTGCTCTGTCAAGAGTATCCGACTGAGAAGAAGGGAAACAAACTCTCGAGTTCATACGTCAATTAAAACAGTAAATGTAAATGTAGACAAAGCAAAAGAGCGCGTCGCCGTGCGATTGGGTCTGTGCGATGCGTGTACGACACAATGAGCCTACGTTGTCGGTGTCGCATAGATGAAGGGCACTTATGCGACGGCCTCATTATACAATTCCGCGCCAGTTGTCGTAGTTGCTACGAAGTTGCGTGACAGTGTAAATTGCTTGGTTAACTTTACGCTGTGACGAGCTGCTGCAACGTACATCTATATCATACGCATGACACACATGAAAGAAATAAATCCTGCCGCTAAGCAAAAGTGCTTGCACTGCTGTGTTCCGGTGTGAAGAGTAAGACAGCCGGGGAAATTACGGGCACAAGAGGCATGTCATCTAAGTCCTCTAGGTTGGTAACGCATCTGCAATCCCTCCTCGGGGTTGCGGATGTCTATGGGCAGTGGTGATCGCTTACCATCAGGTGACCCACTTGCTCGTTTGCCTTCTATTCACATAAAAAAAAAAACCGTGCTGAAATTTTTACTTTTTGTTCACTGTACATACATTGTCATCCTTCCTACACGCGCCTACTTATATCAAATTTCAAGTCAAACCGACCATAAACACGGCACATTAAAATAAAGTCTGGTAAAAACGTACCTATAGACAGATTATTTGTTACTTATTTTTTATTATTATTTATTATATCAGCCTAATTGAGTGTCCCACTGCTGGGCAAAGGCTTATTTACTTATTTATTTATTACTTATTTAGAATTCTGATATTTTTAAGGCCACGTTTAGCATTATTGTGGGCGTATAGGTAAAAAAGGGAATCAAAATTAGTGATGGGTTGCTAGCCGCATTGTCTTAAACGTTATTACTAAGATTTCCGCCCATTTTGACGGACTTTTACCATCTACGCGGGAAGAGAGCAACTGGTACATTCTATGTTTTTTCTTTACTCCCAGACCAGCATGGAAGAAACTTATCGCAATCTCTTAAAATTGGAAGTAGGTGCTTCATGAAAGTGGCTGCAAAGTTTCCATTATGTCGACGACAAAGCGACGCACGCGACAAAGTGGATATTATTGTCGCGTCGGCCGGTGGGGGTCAGGCACGAGTCGGCGGCCTGCGAAGGGTTCAGCACAACAGTTTTATAAATTGAGCAATGTCGCAATACAAGTGTGAGAAATGAAATAATATGGAAACAGGCAATCATCACTACACATTATAAAACGTCGCCTGTCCCTATGTATGTTTAGATCTTTAAAACTACGCAACGGATTTTAATGCAGTTTTTTTAATAGATAGAGTGATTCAAGAGAAAGGTTCATATTTATGTATAATTCTTCGCAGACGAAGTCGCGGGCAGAAGCTAGTTTTAAATATAATTCCAAATTACAAGTTCAATGTATAGGAGGGCTATGGGTGGTATAGCGGTATAGATCACATCACGGAATGATGAGGATCCGGGTTCGACTCCCGGTCATAGCTTTACTTTTCGGATTTTTCTGTGTTCTAATTTTCAATGTTGTTTAGAAATTTAAGTTTAATATACTTACAAAAAGCCGTGGTAGCCTAGTGGTTTGATCTGTGGCCTCTCAAGCAGAGGGTCGTGGGTTCGAATCCCGGGCTCGCACCTCTGAGTTTTTCGGAATTTATGTGCGATATCTCATTTGAAATTTACCATGAGCTTTTCGGTGAAGGGAAAACATCGTGAGGAAACTTGCACACAACTGCGAAGCAATTCAATGGTGTGTGTGAAGTTCCCAATCCGCACTGGGCCCGCGTGGGAACTATAGCTCAAGCCCTCTCATTCTGAGAGGAGGCCTGTGCCCAGGAGTGAGACGTATATAGGCTGGAGATGATGATACTTACAAAATCATTTTACTTTCTTCTCGAACTTAAAAAAGCTGCGCACGATCGGGACAGATGGCGTGCTCTCGTTTTGGAGGCCAAGACCCTATTTGGGTCCCTGAGCCAAGTTAGTTAGTTAGTTATAAGATTTTACGCAAGGGCGTTTGATCACAATCTTATAATGGTCCAAGATGGGAGTTCACTTGGTATAGCAATCTTCCATAGACATTAGATTTTAAACTTCTAGATTGCAGCGTTCAAAGTCCACTCCTCAATAATAATTTATTTATCCGGATAGAAATACGAGCGAAAACTCTTACCAATATCATCAGTTCATTCATCCCGCTTCCTACGGGCCTCTAAGTAAAACGAGACGCAAGATGTCGTAGTACCGCATTTAGAATTCATTGAAAAAGTCGCGAGTGAAAGTTATCTGATCGTAAACCGGCGGGAGCGCAAACAGCGAACACAGCGCCCCAGCGGCGAACGGCCGTCTAGGGAAACAACTTTACTGCCAAGTATTAAGTAGACCGCTTTTATTGAGTATAAAAAGGTTTGATACGATCCATATTTCCTTTTTATTTGTTTTATTGGTTGCCAGTTTGGAGGGCCGTCGACGGCGGAGAGGCTCGAGTGGTTAATGGATTGCGGAATGAGCGAGACACTTGCGAAGACTGTCGGTAGGATAGGAAGAATCGTATGATGATATCATACACTGACCATTCTCAACAGCGACAGATTCCGTATTAAGCTTAATTTTATCATAGCAATTTCATGATGGTATGTGCGATAGACCGAAAGGCGAAATTCAAATTCAGAAGCACTGTTCTGTTACCAAAAAAACCAAGAAAAAACAAGACCCCGTCATAAATATTGAAAATAACGGAAAATAACTGAATATGAAAACCGCATCTTATTTCCAAATAAGATGCGGTTGTCATAGTTCGGTTAAAAATGACATTAAAAAGTGGTTAGTGGTTTGGCCTGTGGCCTCTCAAGCAGAGGGTCGTGGATTCGATCCCCGGGCTCGTACCTATGTGTTTTCGAAATTTATGTGCCAAATTACATTTTCAACTTACCATGAGCTTTTCTGTGAAGGACAAACATCGTGAGGAAACCAGCATACATCTGCGAAGCAATCCAATGGTGTGTGTGAAGTTCCTAATCCGCACTGGGCCCGCGTGGGAACTATAGCCCACGCTCAAAGCCTGTGCCCAGCAGTGGGACGTATTCAGGCTGGAGATGATGACAGAGATGATGAAATGTCATTTATCGTTGTTTAAATAAGTGTCACATTTGTAACATAAATATTGATTGAAAGAAAGGATACAACCAATGCTATTTTCGTAAATGTATTTAACAACAAAGTCTCCGAAGTCCCGGCGAATAGCCGTGTGTACTCTATCGAGCCCCTTATCTTAAAGTCATGAGCACTTTGCAGTCCCTAGCATCTTAAAATGTTTCTTGCCGATACAGTGTTGGAACTGTTTAACTAAACTGTAACAGTTTCAGTATTTACTGTATTTGTTTTGTAAAGTTTGCCTTTAGTTTAAGCACACTTGGTTGAAAACCATGAGGAAGGCAGCGCGTGGGAAGTTGTTAAAATCTATACGCTATTTGTACATTATTCTAAAGTTATCGAGTCAAATGTGGAGTAGTATTTTAATTTTTTTTAAATATGTACCTAGTTAAAACACTGGCCAGTAATAATATACGAGTAATAGCGCTACCAATCGCCACGGCCATGCTTCAAAATCATGTAAAAATATAACACTGGCCACTAACAGCAAACAAACACGAGTTCGTATTTAAAAACTATTCGATCGCCTTTTGTTTATTTTTCAGAAAAGTGACTAATCTTTGCGTGTTATTACATTATTTTTGGTGATCTGGTTATTGTAATACTTAATAGTTTTTATGTGTGCGTGGAGATTTAATTTATCGTGAATATGAATTAGAGGTAAACTCGATATGCACCGTAAAAGCACTACCAATTTGCCTTTAGTAACAATACAGTATTAAGAACGTGACTGCGATCGCATTCAGAACATTATTTTGTGTCATCAACGTCGACTAGAGACTCCAAAGGTGTATTCTAAAGTGTTATCTGACCCTAACTAACTAACTTTAGGTAACTTTTGTGTAACCCATCGAGAGAATGGGCGAAAATCGTAGCAATCGTGTTATAGGCGATGCGGCTAGCAACCCATCACTATTTTGATTCCCCTTTCCTATACGCCCACAGTAAAATCATGCTAAACGTGGCCTTTAGGTCTTGTTACCTTAGGCTCTGTCTACCCCGTAAGGGATAAAGACGTGATTGGTGCGTGTGTGTGTGTGTGTGTGTGTGTAATGTATTCTCAAGTGTTTATCTTTTTCTTGCAGACGGTCGCTACATAATCGCGGGTAGCCGAGGCGACATTCTTGTGGTCAGAGACGCTCGCCCCGACGACGCAAGTTCCTACTCTTGCGAAGCTCAGCACGCCTTGACTGGCGAGAAGCGACGCAGCCCGCCTGCGTTGCTCGCTGTATCACGTGAGTGCCTTGGTTCTAGCTATTAAACACAACACAAAGAAAACTATACAAGGTGTTTAAGAATTTTTTAATTAGCCTTATTTTTTATATGAATAGGAAGGCAAACGAACAAGTGGGTCACCTGATGGTAAGCGATCACCACTGCCCATAGACACACGCAACCCCGGAGGGATTGCAGATGCGTTGCCAACCTAGAGGGCTAAGATGAAACGCCTCTTGTGCCTGTAATTTCCCCGGCTGTCTTACTCTAAACACCGGAACACAGCAGTACAAGCACTGCTGCTTAGCGGCAGGATTAGCGAGTAAGATGGTGGTAGAAATCCGGACGGACCTTGCACAAGGTCCTACCACCCGCAGCCTATTATAGTGTCCCACTGCTGGGCAAAGGCTTCCCCTTCTTTCTGCCACTCGTCCCTGTCAAGAGCACGCTTCTGCCACCTTTTCCGATATGCATCCAAGTCGTCCCGCCATCTCTCCTCTTAGGTCTGCCTCTGCTTTGATAAGCATCTCGCGGGATCCAATGATGTTTAAGAATTATTCGCGACTAATTCAGAACGTGGTTAGATTAGTTTCATTGAACACTTATGTAAAAAATTGATTGATGATTGTAAAATTTGATCCATTAAACATCCATTTATTAAAACAAACTCAGTTAGCACGTACAGGGATTTATTGCGTATTATGAACAATATATCAATTTTACAAAGTCGTAGTTGGCTTTCTCAAGCGAGCCTTCCGCGCGTGACACAACCTCCACGGTGTTGCCCTATCACCCCAAAATAAGGGCCACCGTGGATTGTTCTCACTAATGCTAGTTTTCTTTATAAATCTTATTAAAATTCTAATTGTAATTATATCTTAATTAAGTATAAAACATTTTATAATTGCAAATCCTATATTCTTTTACAGTCGGCCATCCTGAGCAATGTCTGACCTCAGGCATTTATAGAATGATCTTTGCATTTTCACATTATCATAAGATTCATAAATACCCATTACTACAGGATGACCATTGTCAGATTAACTACAATGCAATAGACGTGCATCCCTACTAATTTGTGCTACATTAGACCAAATAGTAATCAATAACAGGCAGCTTATCACTCCTTACAATACAATAAACTGACTCTTTAAACTATGCATTATTAACAATACTGAGAACAGTTTCATAAGAGAAATTATAAGGTAATCAAGAATCATCTACAGTAAACTGGAGTGTTTGAGATCAGACTGATGGCAATGCATCAATCTCATTGATAATATTATTTGCAACACCATCATGGGTGATGCCCTGTTAGCCCTATATCACAATATCAATAAAACACTACAGCTAATAACAGGTCGTTTTTTTTTTTTTTTTTTTTTACAAACATGAACTCCTATGACCTTTATCCTAAGTTTAACATTGCAGCACAACCCTATTATTGTACTTCTAGTATCACAATATCAGTCAAATGTTATTATGTAACTAACTAACTAACTGTAGTAATAAACCACATTGGTACATAAGTGTAATTCTTATCCTAAGTGACAATTCAATTAACACAAAGCCTCTTTTGTATTTGGAGAAATAGTGGTTTAACCTAATTAGTTTGATTAGAGCACCCATATTATCATCACAGAGAGGAAGAACAACTGGTACTTTCTCTACATTGCCAATCATTATCATTGACCCAATTATGAGCACTCAGTTAAGCCTATTTCTCTTTCACATGCTCCAGTGGTTAAAGCAAGGGAAGTAACAAACACATAAAGATAATATAAGATACCGCACACAGTACTGGATTTATTAAATCAAACATCACATTTTGCACAAAATCCAGTACTGATTTTAAGTAATTTATAATCAATTGCATAACGAAAAAACAAAACCAAAACCAAAACAATCACTCAAGGAAGTAACAGAACACAAAATTATTTTCTTTAAATGAATCATAGGCACATTCTCTCATTGATTTGGTACCCACTGGGTATCTGGATAATTTACTTTAATAGTTAGGAACAATTTTATGACCCTGTTTGTTTCACATGACCCATATTCACTGAACAACAGGTCAATAAGTCTCACAATTTCTTATAACTTATCCTACATGTACCTTTGGTACATTTATATATGTTTATCTTATATGACACATCTATACATATAATAAAATTGTAACTGTATCCAGTATACAACAAGCAAATAAGTCTCAGGACTTCTTATGACTTATACTGACATATACCTTCGGCCATCCTAGTATTCAAGAATGGCCTCATTCTGTATCAACATTATGTAGGCAGTGAATACATAATTCAAATATTTAAGTTTACCAATAGTAATTTGTGTTACCATATTTAGTCAACTCGAATTTGAAAATCCGCTTTGTTTGAAACATCACCAGCACGACACATTTATTTTCCACTATTTCATCACTACATATTTTCATCACTATTATCACAGCACTAATTTGAGCAGGTACTTTCTGAGAGGATCATGCCATCTTCAGATGCATGGGAATAATTGAAACTGGGTATCTTCAATCTTGAGGACACACGCTGAACCGATTGGTATAATTTCGACCCGCCAGCTAGTATCATGATGTGCGTATATTAAATAAAAATGAATAGAATGCAATGAATGAATCAAGTTCATTTTCTGTCACTTCTCTGGTCACCGATCAGTTTCGGTCTCATCCGAGCTATAATTACAACCATGGTCACCGCTCACGTTTTATCGTCGTCTCGGTATCATCCATGATTGGTTCATTACTCGGTCACCATTCATTTGCGGTATCATCCGAGTTTTATTGCTGCCATGGCCACCGCTTCCCCTTATGGGACTGTGTCGGCATCGTCCATTGCGCAGTGTTCACTAAGGGTATAAGGATGTGGGTGGACAGGACAGTATTTACTTAGTAGTTATAATTTAATGTTTTACAACAAATACACAACATAAACTTTTCTTTATATATATATATGTAACTGTATCACTATATATATTTTTATATCGGAATATATATTTATATACTAACATTTTGCCAACTTGGTTGACACATCAACCTATTAACTCGGTGAGTAATCTATTCGCTGTCACCATACTCACTATCTGACTCAGACTCTGTGAACCTGACCCAAGGCTTTATTTTATCCACGGAAAAGACATTTGTGTATTTCTTTTTGGCGTATCCATCAACACTATTAACCTGATACCTGTCATGATCAAACACAGCTGTAACCTTGAAAGGTCCGCAGTAAGAAGGCGCAAGCTTATTGCTTTCTCCCGGGGTTTTATTATTCTTTAGAACCATCACCAGATCTCCAATTTTATATTCTTTCGCTTTACATCTAGTTCTGTCATACCTAATTTTCATCTTCTCTTGCTGTTTTTGTATGTTCGTGCTCGCTTCTTCTCTTATCTTTTCTATAGATTCGCTTGAAACCTGTTCGTCACGATTTACATCGTGTAAATGCGTCTCACCTGTGTTCACACTGTTTGTACCAAATATAATTTCACTAGGGCTTTTACCTGTGCCCTGGTTAACCGTGTTATTTAGGCTCCATTGTACACGATGGAGATGCAAGTCCCAATCCCTATCATTGTCATCGTGACAGAGAGCAGTCAATGATGACAGAATAGAGCGATTATAACGCTCAATTTGCCCGTTCGCTCGTGGTGTCGCTACTGCATTTAGTATGTGCTTAATTCCCATGGATTTCATAAATTCATGGAAACCGTTTGCTGTAAAACTCGTCCCACGATCGGATACCAAACTCTTAGGTACGCCAAATAAGCCGAACACATCACGCAATACAGCTATCGTAGTACTTGTTTTAGTATTTCTCACAGGTCTCAATATGGTGAATTTTGTGAAACTGTCAATTATTCCCAACATGTAAGTGTTTCCTTTCTTGCTCTTTATAAACGGACCCAGATGGTCGATATGCAATGATTGGAATGGTACAGTTGGTTTTGGTATTGGATGTAATAGTCCCTGTCTCTTTCCACCTGGCTGCTTAGAGTAAGCACAGGGTATACATGCTCTGACGTATTTTTTTACGAACTGTGCCATTCTTGGGAACCAATAATCTCGCTTCATTTTCTCCAATGTTTTCTCATAAGAAAAATGTCCGGCTTCGTCATGGCACTGTTGACAAATTTTCCATCTCGCGTCCTTGGGTACCGCCCATCGCAATCCATCATCCATTTTTTTAAAAATCTTCCCGTCCTTGAGTTCATACTTATTGCGTATGTCTTGGGCCTCTTGACCTTTGTGGTCCAAAATGGCTTTGATATGTATTAATCTCGGATCGCTCATTTGAACGCTCTGGAGCCAATGGACATCGCTGATATGCATTATTGACATTGCGTCTTGTTCGGTGGGCGGGATAGAATTTCTGCTCAGTGCGTCCGCATGGGCCAGTTGAGTGCCTGGCCTGTATTCGATACTGAAAGTAAACTCTTGAACTAATAACCACCAACGCGCGATTCTGGGAATCAGATCACGCTTGGTTAATGTAGTTCGTAGAGCGCTGCAGTCTGTGACGACCTTGAAGTCTATCCCCAGCAAATAGACCCTGAATCGATTCAGTGAGGCCACGACTGCCAGAGTCTCTAACTCGTAAGAGTGGAAATGCTGTTCATCAGGAGTTGTTTGGCGACTGAAGTACGCCACTGCCTTAAGAGGAGACTTATCATCTGGTCGCTGGAGTAGGATTCCGGCCAGTCCGACAGAGCTAGCATCAGTGTGCAATTCTGTATGATAGCTTGGGTTGTATATGGCTAAGACTGGCCGACTAGTCAAAATGCTTTTAAGCTGTTCAAAAGCTTTGGTTTGACTTTCTCCCCAGGTCCAAGTAGTATTCGTTTTGGTGAGAGACGTCAATGGTTTGGCTATGGACGCAAATCCTGCTACGAATCTACGAAAAAAACTGGCAAGTCCGATAAATTGTCTCACCTCATGAACATTCTGCGGCGTTTTGAATGAGGTCACTGCTTCAGTTTTCTTAGCCCCTGGCTTGACCCCTTCGCTGGAGATCTCGAAGCCCAGGTAGTCTATTTTCTTCTTAAAGAAGTGACACTTGGAAAGGTTGAGAGTCAGATTAGCTTCCTTTAACAACTTCAATACGGATACCAATTTCTTCATGCCCTCCTCCACAGATTCTGAGGCAATCACAATGTCATCCATATAAGCCGTCACGCCAGGAATCTTTTGTTGCTTCAATAGGTTCGATATCAGCCTCTGGAATACAGCTGGTGCGTTGGTCAATCCAAACGGCATCCTGTTGTATTCGTAGTGCCCATCCGGGGTCACAAACGCTGTGAGGTGCTTTGATTGTTCCGCAACTGGTACTTGATGGTACCCTGAAGAAGTCAGATCCAATGTAGTAAATAGTTTTTGACCTGAAAGACCATCAATTTGGTCATCGATTAAGGGCATAGGATACTTCTCCTTAACAGTTTTTCGGTTTAGCGCCCTGTAATCTACACAGAGCCTAACGTCGCCATTTTTCTTAGCTACTGTGATTATTGGGCTGGCATACTCCGATTTGGACTCTTGTATAATGCCATTCGCTAACATGTCACTAATAATAACATTGACCTTTTCTCGTTCTGACACTGACAGTCGATATGGTCTGTAAATGACTGGAATATTGTCAGAAAGAGATATCTTCATTTCTGCCAGTGTAGTTTTTCCCAATTCTTCCAAAGAAAAGGCAAAGCAGTCTCTGTGTAAATTCAAAATTTCACATAGCTTTTCCTTGTCACTGTTCTGTAGATCCTCATCAACGTTAATCTGTTCGTTAGTTATCAGATTGTGCTGTTCCCCAGTTGTGGATATCGCGTAAACCTTTAGATCAGCTGTCTCTGGGTGTGATATCTCAGGAAGGATTTCTTCAGATATCAATTTAGCTCTGGCCAATAGTGTACCTTTTACCAGTGAAAATGGTTTATTAGTCAGACTAATAATTATGACAGAGCCACAACCCTCATTAATGGAATATACTCCCGGCAGGATCATGTACTCATGACCCTCCTTCATGCAAGAAGCTGTGGCAACGTTTATACTTCCATTAATACTGGGATTGGTTATAACTTTAATAGTTTTAACACCAGTGACAATAATGTCTTCCATATTTGACACCTCTATTTTCTGGTTTTCAGAGCTTTGTTCTTTATAAAATACCAAGGTTTCTTCAGTTTTATAAGCTCGTACATGCTCTTGCTCTGTGAAAGATTGTCCTATGAGTATGTCTGCTGGAAGTAAGCATGTTCCCACTATATATGCTTCCACTTCCCCCTCCACTGCATCTAACAGGACCTTTAATTTAACTCTTCCCATTGGCTCTATGCCAGCACTCCCAAATCCTTGTAGCTTTGGTAAATTATTTTTGTCAATTATCAAACTAAGTTGTTTCGCAAAGTCTTCTTTCACCAGCGTACACTGACTCCCTAAGTCCACAAACGCTGTTGTGTTTGCATGTCCATTTATTGTAACTTGTTTATAATATTTTTGGTTGCTGGTATCAATAGATATAGAAAACACTTTGCTGGTACTGGGCGACGGTTTTGCTGCAACTGTAGTTCGATTTGCCGCAGTTGGCGTACCTGGGCAGTCAGGTAACAGATGTCCAAAACGTTGACACTTAGTGCACCGTCGTACCTCTTTTGGGCACTTTGTAACAATGTGCCCAGGTTGATTGCAATTAAAGCAAACAATTCCTGTCCCTGTTCTCTTCGGGTTGCCATCAGTCTTGTGAGTTCCTGCTGGTTCGCTATTAGTTTTGACAAAAGGTGTTCTTTTGCCATACATACCTTTGGTGGAAATATTCCTAAAATACTTGAGGATCTCTCGAGGCTCTGAAAAGTTGAATCCTTGTACGCTCATCCGTATAGTCTGGTCAGTAATGCCATGACTTATACAGTCAACCGCCTGCTTTTCAGAAATATCACATTGATTTATCAGCACTAGTTTGTCATAGTAATATTCTTCCAGCGTTTCATGATGTCTTGATCTTCGAGCTAACATTTCTGCAAACAGTTCACCGTAGTTCCGCTGGCATGGGAAAGCTTCAAGAAGTCTCAATTGCCATTCGGCCCAACTGTATTTTACAGTTTTCAGTCCATCATACCATCTTTTGGCTAGTCCCACCAGCTTGGGCAAGGCATTAAATATAGTTTGTCTTTCAGACCAACCATAGATAACTGCGGCCTCGTTTATTTTCGCCAGCCAATCCTTCATTGTTTGTGTGTTGGCTTGAGGATCAAAATTTGGAATGACAGTGTGTGCACCTTGTAAGCCGGAGGTACCTGGAGATCCAGCATTGATTTGCTCACTCAATGTTTTCACTAACTGTTCCAGCAACACCTTCTCTGAGTTACTAGGTGTTTGATCGCTAAGGGTAAGTACACGATAAGGTGGTGTTCGAGGGACACTTGAATTACTTGATGTACTTGAGTGTGACCTGCGACTTCTCCTAGAATGTTTTCTAGACTTTCTTCGCAACCTTGAGTCATGTTCAAGAGTCTTTCGTCTGGACCTAGTTCTTTTCCTACTTTTTCTCTCATAATCACTACTACTATCTCTAGGTTTATCTCTTGTTTTTTTTTTCTTGTGTTTATCACTATTCATTTTAATTACTTTATTTAAGTCTATATAAGTGGCTAAATATAAGTAGGTAGAAAAAGGAAGGAAAGGAGTGAACTATATTGCGGTTGAAGTCCCTTTAAATACCTTGTGGCCTTTAGCTTTTCTTGGGCGTGCAACTTCTGACTTATTAAAACAAACTCAGTTAGCACGTACAGGGATTTATTGCGTATTATGAACAATATATCAATTTTACAAAGTCGTAGTTGGCTTTCTCAAGCGAGCCTTCCGCGCGTGACACAACCTCCACGGTGTTGCCCTATCACCCCAAAATAAGGGCCACCGTGGATTGTTCTCACTAATGCTAGTTTTCTTTATAAATCTTATTAAAATTCTAATTGTAATTATATCTTAATTAAGTATAAAACATTTTATAATTGCAAATCCTATATTCTTTTACACATTAGACTAGGTAACTATGTATGAAAAACATTCAAACAATAAGGGTATTTCAAAAGAAATGAAATGAAATTCAACTAATTCTGATCTGTTTAAGTACGATTATTCCAGATACTTCATCAAGTTACTAAAAAAATAGCAATAACCATAACGAAGACTTTCATTTAATAATATTGTTTTATAGAGGTTCTGTCACAATACTTATTCGTCAAAATCGACAGTTTGTTAATAATACTACTACTGCTATAGTAACTCGTATTTAGATACAAACTAACTAGAACTGTGACAGTGTTGGCATTTTACTCATTAATGTATTCACGGATGTGTAGTTACTACGCTATCATGTAATTTATCCCGTATTAAGGGAAGAGTATGAACTTAGCTATAAAGATACCTAACACACGCTAACTTGTCTAAAATTCTCAGTGCACCAGCTTGCCAGAAACCAGCATCAAACCAGTCTGAGAGATGAACCGTAAACGCATTACTCTTAAACCGGAGCAAGCTACACTGTCGCATGTTGGTAAAAGATTTCATGCCTCGGATTCCGAATCTCGTTCTAGATACAAATCCCAATATTTTCCGAGCAATATTCGCTTGGCTCGCAATACGGGACCTGTTGCTTGATTTCTTTATCCGGCAAATGTTCGCTTTGCGGGCTCGTTGGGGACCAATTTTACATTTTATCGACGTTAAAGTAAGTGCGGGAGCACTTTGGCTTGTAATTTTGTTCAGCTGTGAGTTGTCTTTAGCTTTATTAAATAAATATGTTTCGGTACTAGATTTTGTATTGAATTAATAATAGTTATACTCAGCGGCATATTTAGCGGAACACAAAAAAGTTAGCAAAAGCATACTTAATGCTTGACCATAAAAAAATAACAAAAATAAAAATAGTTACCAACACTTTTTTTGTGTTCCACTAAAGTTGGTTTAAAAACTAAACCTCGAAAATCTCGAAAAAAAACTGACTTCATAATGATATCGACGCTATAATAACACTGCTATAACCGGTCATTAAGGCATAAATATCGGTGTATATAAAATTATGTACTATCGTGTGTGTTCAGATTCTGCGGGCAGCATGGCGCCGAGGATGCTGATGATCTCCGAGGAGGAGACGGTGGCGCAGGGTGGCGACGTGAGGCTCGTCTGCTGCGCCGTCGGCAGTCCACCACCCACTTACAGGTTCGCACACACATACTTACACTGCGACAGTACTGTATTAATTAGGTTATCGTAGTTGAGAGCCTCATGATGAATGTCTTGCGCTGTATAAAGGTGCAGGCTGAAAAGCCCTCCCACAGCCCTCCCCGCACACGCTGAACCTGAGCCTTTTGCCACACTAATTATACTGCGTTGTTTGTTTTAGTGCAACTAATTATTGAGGGCAATAAATGCTTTTTCTCTCTCACTCACTCTAAACTTGGTTGGTTGATGGTCCCCGAAACACAAATGTCATTATAGGAGCTCACTGACTGTATATTTTCCATAGGAGTATAGGTAGAGACTACTTTGTTCAACTTGCTACGTTCCTGACATGTTTCGCTTCATCCACATTCATCAAGCACTTCATACGTGCTCGTCGGTTTGGGCAGGTGCTACAGTTTTGCTAAAAGCCAAGCACTTTATTGCATCCCGCAATAAGCATAAACGAATTCAGGTTGTTTTCACAACTTCAAACGAACCCGATGACAGTATTTCAAAATGACCCATTACAGAAACAATGAAGCAACAATCAATGTTTGTGTTGTTTTTCGTCATATTTCGTGGTGTAATAAATTAGGATAAAATTTGTTTTGATTCGGTCTACATTCCGTCTTTCGATAAAATCCTGTTAGGTATATTCACATTAAACTAGGTACCATTTCTGAAAGTCGTTACGCTTGGCGACCAAACAGCCTGTATGCTGTAGAATTTATCTAGTGTCTGGTAAGAAATGGCCAATATGGAAACTCTATTCTATCCACTCAGCTGCTCGTTACCACAGTAAAATAGGTGGTTATTGAAACATTCGAAATAACTACCTACTTACACTTTCAGTTTTAAATTATGATTTTAATTTAATATTACTGAGGCTTCAAACTCAAGCATTTATTCGGAGTGGGACCGAAATAAATTGATTTCCGTAAGTGATTCGAGTAAGCAGAGTTTAATTAAATGTTTCCGTCGAAGGACCAGTCAATTAAGATTTGGCAAAATCATGTTCGTAATAAATTAACTGTTCCGATTGTAGAAGGCACCCTGAAGATTTACGAAGACAGGCACACGCCGAAGTACATTCAATTACAGATACAGTTAAAGCTGATCTTAGCCATTTTCACTGCATACTTCTGACACATTTTAACCATAACTCCAGTAGGTACACTTTCTTCCAAAGCTCAAGCCTTATATAATCCAAAGTAGCTTTTCGCTGTCTGTCCCTATGTATGTTTAGATCTTTAAAACTACGCAACGGATTTTGATGCGGTTTTTTTAATAGATAGAGTGATTCAGGAAGGTTTACAATAATAATATGTATAATTCTACGCAGACGAAGTTGCGGGCAGAAGCTGGTCGGAAATAAAACGTTGACAAACCAAAATGAAAACCGTATAAAAACCTTAGAGCAACTCTTTGCGCTGGCTATGGATAGAAAAAAGTTTAAGAGTCTAACTGCCAACCTTCAGTGATGGAGATGCACATAAAGAAGAAGAAGAAGAAGAAACCAAAATGATGTCCAAGTCAAAATTATTGGCTACGATAGCTAGTGCCATCGTTATGGCATCCCAAAAAAATCAAGACCCTGTCTACTGGCTCAGTACTAAAACCGTTATTTTCCAGCTGGTTCCGCCACAACAACGGGCGGCTCAGCCCGGTTTCCAACAGCATCCGCGTGTCGGTGTCGGACCAGGTGCTGATCGTGCGTCGCGCGCAGCCCTCCGACTCGGGGCTCTGGACCTGCCGCGCGCACAACCAGTACGGCGAGCAGCGCCGGGACGCGAGGCTAGTGGTGCGCGGGAGGCTGGTGGTCAGCGTGCATCCACAACTCCAGGTACTTGACTTTACCTCTGGTCTTCGTGTCTCGTGACGAGTACAGTGAAACTGAATGGCGTACCACTCCGGAATCTTTTCACTGCAAATGTCATAATGGCTTGCCAAACTGCTAAAGAAATTATATTGCCAAATTGTATGAGAAAAGGTTCATCAGAAGTACGTAATTCAGTTTCTTTCTCTGAGACTGGTGGTCAGCATCTCTAACTATTAGTAAAAAAGTCCTCTTTTCCCAGTTTCTCATTATCTTGAGCAGTTCTCGACTTGAGTACCTAGTAGAATGCCTATCGGAAGATACCAATCACAAAATCCCTAAAATAACTTTAGTAACATTAACTTCAGTAAGTTCTTAAGCTGGTGTTGGCTCAAGGTCGATATTCAAAAGTTAAACATTTCGAACTTTTGCGAGGTGAGAAGGAAGGCGGATAAAAAGTTCTGTTCCGCAGAATAATAGAAATATCTTTTTGCCTTTGTACACCAGTACTTGCACCGTACATTTTATGAATTTCTAGCACCTGTCATTCCGTAATATTTATCGAAATCTTTCACTGTTTTTCACTAAGAAATAAAGTTGACAGAACTTTAACAAAAAATCTCCAACAGCTATTGAAAATGTTCCACAAATCTAGCTACTTGTCTATGCTTGCGGCTACTTCCACAGGCATTTCCAATACCACTACCTGTTCCGTATTTACCGCCAACTGCTAACTAGTGAACCGTTGACGTGTGCACTAGACTGGCCACATTTCGACGACCATTCGCTACTCGTTTGTCACAGTAAGTCCACAGCTAACAAGGCCAAAATACTTCTCAACCCGCTCGCCCGGCAAACTCGAGTTAGCGTGCCTCAGTTAACCTCAAAGGTTCTGCTTCTGACCGTCCTGACCACGCCGAGTCAACCAGAAGCCCTGATAATTAGATTCTACGAATATCACTGTAAATGTAATTAAGTTGTCAGATTACTTTATTGTGGTAAAGTAGCGATTCTGACTTGACCGCTTTAATCGCAACGCAATTCATTATCAGTAACCGGAAAGTTTAAAGCTACTTGCTGTTCAATTAGTATACGGATTTAATTCGGGGTTGGATACAATGTCACGATATAAAATTACTGCATAAAAATTTAGCCGTTACTTTAAGGAGGCCCGTGATAAACTTAATGGATTGTCGTAGTACTTTGAAACTCTGCGAAATAGTGAGGTTAGTTCATGCAAAATAACCGTGCTCGTTTTGAAATAATCATCATGAAAACTCAACTAAACTCACAACGAAAATCGCTTCTTCTCTCCGAGGCATCCTTAGCCTGTTATTATTGTGTCCTATTGCTGACCAAAGTACCTTCACAGCTCCCGGTCTGGTTCAATATTTGTCTAGTTTAAAAAGTATGCGGGTCACAATGCAACTCCAAATATTGTTTTAGCGTCAGTAGCCACAGTCTTTCATAAACAAACAGAAAATATGCAACGTTTTGTGGCCCTTGCGCAAACATTGTTTAACAATCGTAAGTCCTTTATCCTCGCCGCTCGCTCCGCACGCAGCACACACCTCGAATGTACAATTTTACAAAATTCGTGATAAAAATACAAAACGTTCGAACACCCATCCGCACTAAATTCAGATCACAACCCTGACGGTCTCCGGAAAATTGAAAAATAAATATTCAGAACGCATTCTTAGTCGAAAGACACATCCGACCGATGTCATACGTTCGTCGCCGGAATATAATGTAGAATGACACCTGACATGCGTGAGTGGAGCTAAGATGGAGGATAATAAACTGTAACACCGCGTGGAAAGGTCGCAAATGACGTTGAAAGAGAGTTTTCTGGTGGTCCAAGTGGTAGGAGGTATGTCGCTTGAATGGAGACCATTTTTACTCTTCTATAGGCATTTTTCACAAGTGCATAGTACAATTGAAAATATTTTGTCTTAGAGTCTTTTTATAGGTTTTGTTAGGTACTCTCTGAAAATATTTCATGCATGAGTTCACAAATAATGTTTACACGCTCAAATTATACTAAAACAGAAATATCTAAATATTGTAACCATTTTTGTTTAGGTCTTGTTGCATTGGCTCTGTCTACCCCGTATGGCATAAAGACGTGATCTGTGTATACTGTAAAAAAATTGTGCTGATCTGTTAATATGCTGGTGGTTTTGCTTATGGCAGAATAAATTGTACGTATTCTACAAAATTGATGCAAAACAAGAATCAGTCGCAAGCTGAATCGCTCCCTATTTATGAATCAAGCCTGTCCAATTTTAAGCAGACTACATAATTTAAACCAGTTAGAAATTACTTTGTTGTCAACAAACATCTTTAAGCAAGTTCGGAATTCCATCACTCTCAGATCTTGTTTTATTAAGGTAATAAGTTCGTTAAAAGTTTCCGACTCGATTCGAACGAGCTCGTAATTACACTGAATTAATTACATGTGAGTCCATTCATAAATTTTAACTTTCATTTCGATAATAAGAAATGTTTGATGTTGTTAATGATCAGAAAACAAATCAAAGTAGAACTAAAATTAATTAAAACATGCATGATCTGAAATTAATCAAGAAGCTAATTAAGTTTTTGTGTTGCGTTGAAACATTTTCTTCTGAATTTCTTTAATGCTTAATTTTCTCTGCTACCAGTGCATAATTATATTTTTATTTTTGACTTACTAAATAAGCCAGAAACACTGAAACAAGTCCACACAATAAAAGGTCCGATTGACTTGAAATTTTGTACTTCAATGATAAATCAATAGTAGGGGAGAGTGGGTAGGATTCGTACACATTTTTTTGTAAGTCACATAAAAAAATAACTGTTTACAATTTCATAATAAATTCAATGCTGCTATATACCTCACTTATCTAGCTTTAATAATAATTAAGTGTCTTTTGGATATTAAGCAGCATGGCGATGATACGGTGATTTTTGTCAAAAATGGGAAACTTACGAAACTGCCCCACACGTGGGGTAGTTTCGTACATGCTGTAGGGTACATTCGTACATAGTAGGGAACCTTCGTACAATCAAAGAAAAAACCATTTATTCAATGTAATATTATCATTTCTTGAGGTCAAATTTAACACTAAGTCAGCCATTATGTGGTAACAATTAACGATTATTATTTTTTAAGTACTTGAGTACTATAATAACTATTTATTTGTAGTAACAAAAAACTCGTGATTAATTGTTCTCTTATTAATAGATAAATAATTAATCAACATTATAAATTGTACCGTTACAGTAACAAGTCTTAGTTTTAGGTAATAATAGATGCAACCGACATTAATTATAATAATAATATTGTCCTTTTATTTCAAATTCGCTAAAATTTCAGTACAATATATATATATATATATATTTATAAATTACTTATCGCTTAATTCGGCGTGCCTCATGGCATAGTCCTCCTCCGTTTATTGGAGGGTTTGGGCTATATAGTTCTCTACGCGGGCTCAGTGCGACATTATATACAGGGTGTATCAGATACCCCCTAACAATAATCAACTGGGGTATATAACCATAGCTACAGAAGCTAGAAAAAATATTTTTCCTACTCCTGTACTATTATCTGTGATTTATGTTATCACGAGCACCACTGTAAGAACACTCATAATAAGACTTTGGCTAAGTCTATATTGTCTATTCCCTCTAAAAGCACTTGTTGGCTTATGGCTCTAAAAGTGCTCCATCGTTAACTCTGCCAGCCATAGACTGCCAGACCTAGGTAAAACTTTTACAGGATCAACATTAAATTTACGATAAAAATGCATGGCTACCAACTTAACAAATTAGTTCATTCGTATGGTTTTTTATTGAACTAGAACTTTCTGAACGAAATGCGTAGCTGCCAACATAACAAACAAGATTTTTTAATAACGTCACTGGCAATTTGGTAAACGTTTTGGCTAAATGCGCCAAGAATGCAAGGCTATAAAAAAAAGTTAACGTTAATTAAAAACAAAGTTTACTATAAACAAACTTCCAATTTTTTCGTTAGTCGTTTTCATGTTTCCCGCTCTTGTCTTGTTTGTTATTTGTTATTTGATTGCAATAGTTTTAACAAAGTTTTGTAACATTAACATAATCATAAAAAAGCATCGATGAAAACGAAATTAACTCAACACCGGAAGAAATATCCGCAGCGGCCCAGGAAGTGATGGAAAATTTGTTGTCTAGAAAATCTCGGCAATGATAAAACCTAGGTACGAGAATTTCTGCGTGGAGACTGGAACACTGGACTTCTTCATTTTTGGAGAACGTATTACTCTAATTTAGTAAGTACCTACCTACTTAGTCGTAGAAAAAATATTGTATGCAACGTTGTATTAGCAAGTCAAAAAAAGCTCGTGGTTTATTTCTTACGATGTTCGCTACGCTCACATCGTAACCCACACCACTCGCCTTTTTTGACCCATCTAATACAACTGTTGCATAAAATACTATAAAAAAAATTGGAGTATTTTTTTTTATATTTTCTATAGGAATGGTAGTATTAACTGTAATAATTCCTATAGAAAACATAAAAAAAAATTGACTCCAATTTTTTTAAATATTTCTTTTAGCTTCTATAGCTATAGTTATATACCCCAGTTGATTATTGTTAGGGGCTATCTGATACACCCTGTATATCCAACATTATATACGCTTAGGGCCATATTCAGCGGAACACGCAGGGTCAATAAGACAGTTATAGTTAGTTAGTTAGTTATAAGAGGTAAACGAAGATGCAAGTCAGCTATAGAAGATATCTTTTATCGCTGACTTGCATCTTCGTTTACCTCTTCCGATCTTGTCCCTTTTTTACATATACCTACTCGCGGCATAATGGTTCTGAAACAATAATAATAATATTCATGGAATAAGATCTTTTTAGTTACGCAGTTCAAAGTGGGGAGCATTCGTACTGTACGAATCTGCCCCACTGACAACTGTACGAAGGTAACCCAACCCAACAAATTAACAAATAAATTTGAAATAAAATTAACCGTTCTAGATATCCCTAAATGGCTGTTTACATATAAAACCTCGATATCAAATCATAAACTATATTGATCAGTTTATCTAATTCGAGCAAAACTTATAAGATTTAAACGTGTTTCAAGGTGAATACAAAATCAGTTTTCCTGGAGCGAAAACATGAATGAACTTGTCGTGTCGAAGCCGGCGGCCGCACTGTTGCGCCGCCCCGCGGGTAGCGTATGCGCATGAGTGGGAGTTACCCACACAGACGTGAACACGCCACTGTATTCAATAGCGGAGATATCACCACTGTACGAATGCTCCCGGTGTACGAATCCTACCCACTCTCCACTGTCAAAAAAGGATGATTTAAAAATGATTTATTTTACAGACATTTGTATAAGACCAGCCATAGGCGGACTATTAAGAGCAGACGAGACCAACGGCATGAGATGAAACCGTGTCGCGGTTGGAATCAACTCTGTTTGTATTTAAACTGAAGATCAATCATCAGTGACCGCTTGACCAGTGGTTGGACCTCTCGACTGCTTAAACAGTTCTTCTGTGGCCGGTCTACTTTCATCCCTTGCACCGTCACTGGTATATACGTCACGTTCAAATCGTCGCGCCTGAATAATGCATAGCGCACGCGGCGATCGGCTGTCAAACCCCCGCTCTTTTGTTTGTCTTAGGATAGCCCAGTGATTGGGGACAGTTTTGGCCGAGTATTTCAGAAGATTCCTTTTTCCAATTGGTTCGTTGTTCCCGCATTTGGTGGAATAATTGATCCTGTAATCAGTCCTGTCCCCTTACTGCCTGAATGGAGTTTTTGTGTATGTTTTTCGGGCACATGTAAGACTATACATGGGTATAACGTTTCTAAATACAATTAGTAAGAGAGACCGCCGTGAAAGGGGCTAGACTTTTTTGCTTTTAGGTTGTTGTTGGTTTTTGGTTAATTTATTGATTAACGTTCTAATTATTTCAACGTAAAAGTTTTTTAATGCCCTGGCAAAATAGCCTACCAAACTTTGCAGGCGAAATCTTCGCTTTATAAACTTCCCGTGCATTTTTTTGAACGAATAAAGTTCGGTTTCTCTGGCAAGCAGCCCAAAGCGACTATGTATTGTATTCTATGAGATGAAGGTGCCCAGAAATGGGTTTACTAGGTCATAAAATATCAATGAAATTTGCGAGAATTCCTTTGTGCGTATCCCAAATCTATAAAAGATTTATGGAGTAGTTTTACCGAGAAAAATATCGAAGCCGCAGCTGTAAAAACTTGTGAAATGATTATCTAAACTAAACAAAGAACTATACATGTGTGTAAGCTACATTTTTATTTATGGACGTGATTTGAGCAAAAACTTACTTTACCAATATACAATAGGTAATTAATTTCGCACACAGCATGAGATAGTGCCCAAAAAACAGCTACAAATAAAATTTTCGACTGCTTGCAAAGATTATTTGGAGCTGTTTTTTTCTCTTACTTTACTCGTAGGATATTCGTATTTTAAAGTTAGCACAATTTTTCACAACATTCGATGATGTGCTTCATCATCATCATCAGCCAGTAGACGTCCACTGTTGAACAAAAGCCTCCCCTTTAGAACGATAACTTTTACAACTCATTAACTTTATTTTATAATTCACAGATTTAATCAATATTTTATAAGGCATGACATCTAATTTTATTGTATTTTTGACATTACTCTACTCTTGACCTGACCTTTTTCCAAAACGTCCTCAATTTGATCACGGTACGTCCGTCTAGGCCTTCCCCTCCCAACGCACCCATTCACACGTGCCATAATAAATCTGTTTAGTTAATCTTCTTTCACTAATACAATACTCGTAATGGAATATTGCAGTCTGATTCAATCAGTTAATTTCCAGGTAGCGAACTCTGGCAGCTCGGTGACTTTCAACTGTTCGGTGGAGGGCGAGGCGCGCGTGCGCTGGCTGCACGACGGCGTGCCCGTGGGCGGGGGCGAGCGCGCGCTGCGCGTGCACGGCGTGGCGCGCGCGCACCGCGGCATGTACCAGTGCGTGGCCGAGCGGGACGCCGACAGCGCGCAGGCCGCCGCCGAGCTCAGGCTGGGAGGTAAACTGCTCTAACACGCTACCCTACACAGAATAAGCAATAGTATAGTATGAATCTTCCCAGATGAATTTTTCGCTTCGAGCCCTAATCTTTCAAACAAAGGCTTGTCTCTATTATCGCAAAGCTGCAAGCTACCGAAACGCAAGTGCCACTACAACATTCATATCGAAAAACAAACGGTATCGTCATAGTATTAAGGTTCAAATTAAAAATAGTATCTAGAATATCAGTGACATTAAATTTGAATCTTAATACTATGACGATACCGTTTGTTTTTCAATATGAATGTTGTAGTGGCACGTGCTTACTCGGTAGCTTGCGGCTTTGCGATAATAGAGACAATGGCCTTTGTTTGAAAGATTAGGGCTAGAAGCGAAAAATTCACCTGGAAAGATTCATACTATGCTAACGTACACAAGGCTCTCTCTCTAGAGTCGATTAAATAAATAAAAACTCTAGCTGCGTACACATAAAGCACAATCTAGCTCGCTTCTGATATATTTACCTACAGCGATAATAGCCTACAGCTGACTCCACCACATTTCCCGCAAAGCATTCATGCAAAAATAAACCGTATTACTACGCGAGAGCGCTTCTTTTAGATTAACCGTTTGAATCATGACCATTCACGACGTCACCGTAAACTTATCAGGGTTGTAGTAGTCATTGTTTGTTGCTATCTAGGTACACAAATAACACGCGACGCCAGCGTACGAAGCGAGCGGCAACTTGCGCAGTGTACAAGTACATGTACACCCCCTGCCTATAGGTGCTTATCCACTAGAGGCAGCCTCGGGTGGAGCGGCTGCCTCGCTCCGAGGCCGCGCAAGTGGAGACGCTGCTGAAGACGTTGAGGCAGCGCATCAAGCTTAGAGGCCTCGGAGCGAGGTCTGCAGTCCTTGTGTGTTGCGTGTCCTGAGTGGACGCATTTGCCATCTGGTTACCCACTTGCTCGTTTGGTACCATATTTTTATATTATAAAAAAGTAACCGTGTTACAATAAGTGATACAACTAAAGCTAAAAAGTGTGTACCTACTGAAACATGATTTGAGTTAAAGCGGTGGTTTCCAGTAACGGTATAATGTTTCAAGCTACTTCGCCGTGTTCAACATTAAATATTCAGCCAGTACACAATATTATGCGTTGTTTTATGTCAAACCAATAAATATGGGGTAAAAGGTATCAAGGGGACAATATTCCGGAGATACTATAATATTTATATCCATCATAAGTGGCGGATAACCGTGTAATAAAATATGCATCGCTGCCGTTTAATAGATCCAGATGAGACAGTTTGATAGCAATTGCGAGTTTATTAAAGATGTTTCCGATACGCCATCTTGTAATTCCACTTTTATTCATTCAATAAATAGGTCGATAAACTAATAAATACCTACACAAATCACGTCTATTCCTCGTCGTCTATTGTGTCATGCAAAAAGGAATAAATGTCTTCTTTCTTTCTTTCTTCTATCCATTACAGAGCCTAAGGTAACAAGACCAAAATCTAAGATTTTTGCCCATTCCCTCAATGGGCTTTTACCATCTGCGCGAGAGGTGAAGCACTGTAACTGGTACATTCTATGTTTTTTTCTTTGGTCTCAGACCAGCTTGGAAGGAACGATTAACTATTTCTTGTTGTTGTCTTGACAAAAGTAGTACAGCTTAGTAGAAGAAAATGTTGTATCACCATTATATTGGCATGCTTAGTAGGTACGTGGTTTAAAGAGTAAACCAGTAAAAGGAAACTCTAAACTCGTTAAGAGAAAGTTTATCGACCCAGTATTGCGGGTGGGTGGTGATGCTCGCTTACCATCAGGTGACCCACTTGCTCGTTTCCCTTCCATGTCGTATAAAAAAAAAAACCATGGTTTAAGAATGTCTTAAAAATCCCAATCAAAAGTCACAAGAGATCTTAGACACTATTGAATCGAGTTTAGAACTCGAACCGTGCAAACAAATTATAAACAACCAAACTCCTGATTCACAAAACTGTTAGAAACTAAATAAAATAGTTCCCAAGTCGGATAAAAAGGGAGAGGTTTAGAAAATCTAATCTGGAAGTTTAGAACGTCGCAGGGAAACAAAGAGGTTTCATTACGAATTAAAATATTCAGCCCTTTGGGAAGGCATAAAAAGGCGGGATTAAACGTAACGCCATCACTGAAAAGTGCCCCCGAAGTCTAGTTCCCTTTAATTGATTTTCTTTTCTTGGGGGCTTAGCTGCCTCGCTCCAAGCTTCATTTGATTTTATGGACGCATTACCTTTTACTGTCTCTGGATTTTCGATTTTGGAACTGTTTAACGGCACTCCATTTGCAAGTTTAGACACGATTAAGTGTAATTTATATTTACTTTTATAGTCGAAGCTAATGACATAATCAGTGCGTCATTAAATTAAAGATAACGCGGCCGCTCTTTTGTTATCGTTATTCGGAGCCGTGTTTTGTACATTTTTGTTAACATTTATTGTCTAGCGCCAAAAAAGTACCCTTCTCTTTGGGCCGTTATAAATTACTATACAGCGGTGAATGTCTAATCTATTCATGGTAGGTATCTGCAGTTTTACTTTTACTTAAAATTGAAGGTTAGGTACTGTCATACACTTTGTAAAAATTGGCAGCATTGCAAGCGTCATGCGATGGCAACAAACTCATCTAGCAAAGAAACCGGGTCACTTTCCGTAGAAAGTTGTATGAAAAGTTACCCCGTTTCTTTGCTCCCGAGTATAGTATAGTATGTGTGTGTGTGTGTATGTGTGGTTTTAGTCATGTTTGGAAATAGGTAATTTAAGAATTTTATGTTATTAGTGAAAAGGACAGATAGAATCCGAAACACCACGCTGCGCTCAAAAACACGCATAGCTGACGTCGGGGAAAAGACTGCTAGGCTCAAATGGGACTGGGCTGGACATGTCTGCCGCATGCATCCACAGAGGTGGGCCCACTCAGTCACTTGGTGGGTGCCAGAGAATGGCCAACGACGACGAGGCAGACCAAGAAGGCGATGGCGGGACGATTTGGACGCGTATATGGGGGAATGGCCTGACATTGCGCCGGACCGAGAGTTGTGGAGGTCGAGAGGAGAGGCCTTTGCCCAGCAGTGGGACACTTCCATAGGCTATTAAATAATAAACAATAAAAATGTTATTAGAGTTAGGGCTCTGTTGACGCCGCCGACGCCCGTCGCCGCCTCAGCACTCGAAGTTTCAATATCCGCATTTTGAAAAACAAAATCCGTGTATCGACGGCTTGGGTTCGCCATTCATCAATCACGTTTGAGCTTATATTAAATCGTTACCAGCAAAAAACGGGCGAATCGGATCACAGTGACAAATAGAAATATCCTGTTAGCTGCGAGCGCTCGCCTTTGCCGACGGGTTATTGGTTTTCGTTTGAGAGATTTATCGACTGCCTGCTAATTGTTGCCGGATTTTATGTTCTAGGAAAGTACGGGTAGGGATTGCAATCCGGAAAACCGGATCCGGTAATCCGGCGGATCCGGCATCATTAAACGTACACCGGATCCGGTGCCAATATACCGGATCCGACGATCGGATCCGGTGCTATCAATTTTTGACAAATTAATAGATCTGTGCTGCATGAGAGGTACTTTAGGTATTCATTCATGCGCAATGCAATAGTTAGCATTCTCAAATACTTTAATAATAATTTAAATATTGTGATCTCATCTCAGTAAATTACGTAAAACGCAAGGTTAATTATATTAGGTTTTGTATTGTAAAGTTAATTAGGTACTAAAATAATTATTGATTTATGAGTGAAAGTGGAATCTAGGAATACTGAGCTGACACCACTTTATTTTATTTGTTTGTTCATTGTCTAATCTTAACATGGATTAAAATTGATTTGATTGATTTTATATACAGGGTGGGAAGTAGTATACCGACAGATTTTAGCTATAGATTCCTGATGGTATTACGAGTAAATAATGTTATATAACATGGGTCCAAAACTGTCACATTAACTTTCTTAATTTCTGTAACAAAAAAAAAATAACGATGGTACTTTCTTGTGAACGAAACCTTAGAAACGATAGCGTAGCGCTATAAAACTTGACTTATTGTAACAGTTGACTATAATTTTTTGTGATTTCTAGTGACATCTTAAATCTGATTTACGGCCGGTACGTTTTCAACAATAAAAAGTGGTTAAAAGTGTTGAAACTTAATTTTTACTAAAAAGTTATTCGAGTACTCAAAATTATGGCAGATGGCAGGGATTGCGTGTGTGTGCTTGTGTATGATTACATCACATTATAAAAACGTGATAACTTTGAGATTTATCAACTTGTAAATTACTGAAACAATTTAATATCTCGAAGATTAGGCTTTATCCAGCGACAGCGATGTTTGTATTACTTTTGTAGGCACTAGAATCGTTAGTTAAAATCTGTCGGGTTACTCATTCCCACCGTGTATATAATGTTTTATTATTTTTTATAAATAAATATTAAGTAAAATGACACTTGATTAACTTACTAACAGTTCATTTTGATCGCGAAAAGCGAAAATCGTCCTGATTTGATCGATCCGGCCGGAGTACGGGCCTAACGGGGCACGTATTTAAATATCGAAAGTTAAAATATCTAAAATTAAAAAGTCGACGGTCAAAATATCGAAAATCAGAATGTCGAACGATCATAAGGTCGAAATTCAAAATGTCGAAAGTATATATTATCGAATGGTACAATTATCGAATGCTTAAATTTCGAAAATCTGAATATCGACAGCTACATTATCGAAAATCAGAATGTCGAACGATCATCAAGTCGAAATTCATAATGTCGAATGTATATTTATTATCGAATAGCACAATTATCGAATGCTTAAATATCGAAAATCAGAATGTCGAATGATCATAAAGTCGAAATTATATTATCGAATGGTACCTACAGTCGTCATTGAATATTGAATATATCTGATCACATAAGGGTGCTCAAAAATGTCTGTACATGCACTCCAACGCCCTCACGGAAAGCGCGGGTAACATAGGTTAGGTTAGGTTAGTATTGCGTCAAGGCGCGAAGCGCCTGAACTAGGCGGAATAGGAGCTCCGCGAAGCGGAGCTCCGTCGACTTTTTTTCGTAGCTATTCACAGTTATTTTGTTAATCACACATTTTACTTTGTCATACGTAACATTTAGTCGCATGAGAATTGAATAGCGTCGAGAAAGAGTCGACGGAGCTCCGCTTCGCGGAGCTCCTATTCCGCCTAGTTCAGGCGCTTCGCGCCTTGACGCAATACTAACCTAACCTATGATGCCTGCGCTTTCTTACAGGGATTATTCAGCATTTGAGCTGTAGGAATGTAAACTGTCAATATAATAGCAGTAGATGTTAAGATCGTTCGCTATTTCAATTTTCGATATTTTAAACGTTGGTTTTTTGATGGTTGATATTTTGTGTTTCGATTTTATCATATATCGAGCATTCGACTGTAGATATTTTGAACTTTCGATATTTTAGCCGTTCGGTATTTGAATTTTAGATATTTCAGACGTCGATATAATAATAGTAGATATTTAGATCGTTCGATATTTTAATTTTCGATATTTTGACCGTCGGCTTTTTAACCTTAGATATTTTAAATTTCGATATTCAAATACGTGCCCGCCTAACGCATAACTGAGTCCGTTTCAGCGGAGTTGGTTGCAAATCCCGTGTACATTTTACTTGAAGCGACGAAATATTGATAAACGGGAAAAAAGCGAGACAAAAACGGGACAAGTAACAATACGGGACGTGATAATTACGACAAACCGGATAACTCACGTATAAAAAGCCGAAAGAATGCTCCGACAATTGTTGGTATTTTTTGTTTTTTTTTATTGGCTTTTATACGTGAGTTATCCGATTTGTTGTAATTATATGTCATGGTAGTTTCATGTTGATACTTAAATACGGTGACAGTCCCATATACATACGGGACGTATGGTAGCCCTAGGTATGATACGAACTTTGTCGTAAGTTTTGACTCTTAGATAATATTTAAGTATGTAATGACCCTTAACTAGACTTTTTCTTGTATTTCACGTAATTAAAACAACTACAGACTCATTCGGCTGTGGTGGCCTAGTGGTTTGACCTGTGGCCTCACAAGGTCGTGGGTTCAAACCCCGGGCTCGCACCTCAGTTTTTCGGAATTTATGTGCGAAATACATTTGTCCTTCACCAAAAGTTTTTTGGTGAAGGACAAACATTACGAGGAAACCAACATCTGCGAAGCAATTCAATGGTGTGTGTGAAGTTCCCAACCCACACTGGGCTCGCGTGGGAATAATAGCTCAAGCCCTCTCATTCTGATACCCAGCAGTGGGACGTAAGCTGGAGATGACAGACTCTTATAAAATGAACACCGATTGTGTTTGCTGACCAACGCGATGCATCTGACACAATGGGTACATACATGATAATGCAAATGACCCGGGGCGTATTAATGACCGGTCCCAACTGACCGGCTCGCGGCCCGGCCGGTATTGATTAGCGCGGCAATAACCGGACAGGCCGTGCGTCACGGCGCCGTGACAAGTGCAGCGGTGCAAGCGACGCGCGGCAGCGGGGATGCGAGATTAGCGATTCGCTACGCTTGCCATCGCAATCTTACAATACAATACAAAATACTCTTTATTGAACACCACAAATCAGCACAAAACAATACAGAAACAAAGAACAAAGCATACAATAGGCGGTATGTATGTATGTAAACTCTTTATCTAACTAATATTATAAATGCGAAAGTATGGATGGATGGATAGATGGATGGATGTATGTTTGTTACTCAATCACGCCAGAACGGCCCAACGGATCTGGATGAAATTCGGCACATAGATAGAGAAAAGTCTGGAATAGCACATAGGCTACTTTTTATCCCGGAAAATTGCGTAGTTCCCGCGGGATAGCGATAAACGAATTCTTTGCAGACGAAGTCGCTGGCAACAGCTAGTCTTACAATACAATACAAAATACTCTTTATTGAACACCACAAATCAGCACAAAACAATACAGAAACAAAGAACAAAGCATACAATAGGCGGTATGTATGTATGTATGTATGTAAACTCTTTATCTAACTAATATTATAAATGCGAAAGTATGGATGGATGGATAGATGGATGGATGTATGTTTGTTACTCAATCACGCCAGAACAGCCCAACGAATCTGGATGAAATTCGGCGGGATAGCGATAAACTAATTCTTTGCAGACGAAGTCGCTGGCAGCAGCTAGTTGCACATAAAAATTTAAAAATACAGAAGTACACAGAAAATAGTACAAAGGCGAACTTATCCCTAAGAAGGGATCTCTCTTAGGGATCGGTCTTATCGCTTAGTAGCGATCTCTTCCAGATAACCAATAAGTCAGAGAAATAAGTAATCTTAGTCAAATAAATTGATTTGATTAAATAAAACGAAAGTGGGCCATAATAATGCTTTTAAAGATTTGTTGAAACACGAGCTGACTTTAAGATACAATTTAAACTTTTTCAAAGTGTGGTAGATCTTCGACTTTTTAGGAATCATGTAATAGTCGATGCGGCTAGCAACTCATCACTATTTTTGATTTCCCTTTATAATAATAAATAAATATTAGGGAACAATTCACACAAATTGACTTAGTCCCAAAGTAAGCGCTAGTAAGGCTTGTGTTATGGCTACTAGACAACGATATACATACTTATATAGAGTAATACATACTTATATAGATAGAAAACGTCCATAGCTCAGGAACAAATATTCGTGCTCATCACCATCATCATCAGGATTCGAACCCAGGACGCTTGCTTCGCAGACAGGGTCACTACCAACTAGGCCAACCGCGTCATCCCTTTCCCCTTATACGCCCACAATCATGCTAAACGTGGCCTTTAGGTCTTGTTACCTTAGGCTCTGTCTACCCCGTAAGAGATATCTATAGACGTGATATGTATGTATGTACACACAAAATCTTTATACCTTACGGGTAAGACAGAGCCTAAGGTAACAAGACTGATAACTAGATGCTTTGAAATCAAATTCCGGCTTCCAATGTCTACCTAAATCAATGTTAACGCCTACCAGATATGCTTAAGGCGCTGTCAACAGCAAATTACCTTAAGCAGCGCCACTCTTCACACATACGGTTCGCGTGCCTGTGAGTGAAAGAGAAGAAACTATTCCGGGAGCTTGGCGCGCGTCTAATATCTTGCAAATAAGACACAAATAAGAAGAAATAAAAAAAAGTATGGATTATTTGTGAAATATGACTCATTAGCCGTGTAGGTATGAATATGTTGACTTCATGTTTTTAATTGCAGACCCATACGTCGAAAAAATGTAGACATAGAACCGTTTAATGATGATTTTAAAACCAATCTTTGCAATTATTTTCTATCGAGCCGATTTTGTTCAATTATGTATCGAGTCCGTCTAGCGTGTTTGAAATATGATGAAAATTATCATTATATTTTTTTTGTATTTTTTTCGTGTGCAGTTTTTCTGTAAAAAGTGCTTAAATAACATAAATTTCAACAAAATTAGGTGTTGTCAGCCTCTTAACACGAATATGGGTAAACAAGACGCACAAACAGAGTACAAGTATAAACGACACGTGTCTGATGGTTACACAATAAGTCCATCAACGGAATATTTTGGTATTATCGTGAAACTAACAATGCACCGTTTACTGGCGCTGAGCCAAGCACTGGGTGGGTGCAAGCCATGAAAGATAAGCCACTCAAATTTTTTGAAGTTATAAGCGTTTGATGCTAATCGCGTTATTAGATAAATCTGACGACACGTATTCCTGAGCCTACCTACCTACCTATGTATTATGTTTTTTTTTTATGCGAATAGGAAGGCAAACGAGCAAGTGGGTCACCTGATGGTAAGCGATCACCACTGCCCATAGACACCCGCAACCCCGGAGGGATTGGAGATGCGTTGCCAATCTAGAGGGCTAAGATGAAATGCCTCTTGTGCCCGTAATTTCCCCGGCTGTCTTACTCTCCACAAAGGAACACAGCAGTGCAAGCACTGCTGCTTAGCGGCAGGATTAGCGAGTAAGATGGTGGTAGCTTTCCGGACGGACCTTGCACAAAGCCCTACCACCCGCAAAATGTTTGCTAATGGTGCGACAAACCAAGCATATTAACGCATTGCAAACGACATTCAGTAAATTTTGTAGAAGCTTTTTAGGCGTCTTGGTCATTAATGCCCTTATAAGGTCAGTTAAGATTACTATGAAATAGCATTTTGTATCTAACTTCTGTCACTAATTTTCTTATACTGAACTTGTTTCTAACTTTACAAGCCTTGTGCAGAATACTCGTAACTAATCACGTCGGTAAACATAGTAACGTTAATTGTTTAACCACACAAAATACATCACATAATGTCAATACAACTGCAGTGTCTGCAATCAATAGTCAACACACTTTTAGTTTAAAAGATAGTGAAATCGCTTCGGCTTGTATTTCCCTCCACGCGCTAACTTATCGCCTGTCGGACTGTCCGGCAGTGGGTCTCACAGTAAAGACATCACAAGCCGTTGCCCGCTCGCAATTTACAACCTCATAACTTGTATGTCTGCAGATAATTGTTAGATCGCTCCCGCCTATAACTCCCCCCACGCGTTAACGTATTGCCTGTCAAACCATCACTGGTGTCAGTTCTCGCAGTAAATACTGCACGATCCGCTCTTCACTCACAGTTCAGGACCATACGTCATCATCTTCATCATCTCCAGCTTATATACGTCCCACTGCTGGGCACAGGACTCCTCTCAGAATGAGAGGACTTGGGCTATAGTTCCCACGCGGGCCCAGTGCGGATTGGGAACTTCACATACATCATTGAATTGCTTCGCAGTTGTGTGCAGGTTTCCTCACGATGTTTGCCTTCACCGAAAAGCTCATGGTAAATTTCAAAAGAGATATCGCACACATAAATTCCGTAAAACTCAGAGTCTTGAGAGGCCACAGGTCAAACTACTAGGCTACCACGGCTTTTTACGTGCCTGAAGCTAATTGACAGATTCAGATCGTTCTTGGCTATAGTTTCCCGCACCATGACATACCTACTGCCAGTTGAGGGTGTAGTGTGCCACACACACACTCTCCCAGTATGTAACTATATAAGCTTAAGTCTATTATATTAAAGTTAGTATTAACTCTGAACTCGGCATTATCAGTCACCTCTCAACGCCCATCCTCACATGGCGACCCTGCCAGTGCGGCCTTGGCGCTGCACTGGCGGCGCGCTGCGCCGACCAGTTATTTTAATAAAAAGACAATAAATACTTTAAAGAAAAATAAAAAGAACAAAGTGAAGTGAAAAGTGACATAGACACTAAATAAAAATAATTTTGAACTATAATAATATAAGTACAATAATTCTTATAAATATTAAATAATAATACTAATAACATTATATGAAGATAGAAAAATATTAAGCAACAGGAAGAAACTGCGATTAGTAGATACTGAAAAAACACTAAAACGTGAAGAATAAAATACGTAAATACATGAAGAACAAGTTGGAAAAAAATATATATTAAGAAAAAAACGATGCTGCCGGGAGATGAAGCAGTTTATAGAATGAGCAGAAGAAAACATCAGGAGGCTGCAGGGTAGTAGATGGTGTCGAGAGGTAACGGAGTAGTGAAAGCTGCAGGGAGTTGATGGTGTCGTTTTGGTTTGGATGAGTATGCAGCAGGGTGATAGAAGATGGACCAGGACTATAACAACAGCAAAGAGTTTAGGTTTTTTTGGCTTACAATTAATATTTCTTTTAAATAAATAACCGTTATGAATTAATTATAAAAATGTTTTGTATTTACAGTTATGTGTAGGTAAGTGCCGCTTGTTGACTAGATTGATTTTTTTATTCCAAAATTTTGACGATTTGCGAATTTTTTTTTAAAAGTATTTATCAAGGTAATGTTTTTTTAACAATTAATAAATACAAATGAATTTAAAAATGAAATATTTAATGCAATTTTAATAGATAATGAATATTTTGATTTTAAAACTTAATTTTATGTCCACAATCTAAAAATAGAT
Organism: Pandemis heparana; assembly: GCA_963854515.1. Classification (NCBI taxonomy): domain Eukaryota; kingdom Metazoa; phylum Arthropoda; class Insecta; order Lepidoptera; family Tortricidae; genus Pandemis; species Pandemis heparana. The sequence continues at coordinate 18,733,263 of OY978007.1, read as the reverse complement.
TGCAATGCAATGTTTAGATTCACACGTTTATAAGTAGGATGATCTCATACAGGTCACCAGAAAAGGATTGGTATGCCGCGTCTGTTATTACAGATCAAATTTCTTTAGGTAAGTCAGGTACTATGCGCTCTTTAAAAGACATTAATATTATTGAGTAATGAAACGGGTTTACAATTATTTTGAATGATCGAAAGCAGATATTAGTTATTATGAAGTTTTTGTGATGATTTTTTTATAGAAAGTTTGGAGATGAGAAGGAAATGATAGTAAGAAAGCAGGATTTAATGGATTGTTTTTTTAATGATTTCTTTTATTTTGCAGAAATTTTGATAAAACACAAATTGTCCCTTTTATTCAACTGCAGATGAATAAGAAGGATGATTCGAAAATAATTTGTCATTGCCGTTGGACTGATCATCCAGCTGTCATTTCAAATTATTAGTACAAGTAAAATTTTTGAGTCAGATAGTAAAAATAAGTCAATTTGAAAATGTAGTCAGTCAAATTTATAAGGATTTTTATGTAAAGATTACAGTTAAGGGTAGTATTTTTGAGGATTAGGATTTTAATGAATGCAGATTAAATGATTTGATTGTGAATTAAATGGAAATGTTAGTATTTTGGATTGGATTGTGAAGAGTGAATTATGCGTAGAGTTAGACAGGAAAAGTTTAAGTATGGCAAGGTATAGTTTATGAATGAGAATTTATGTAATGGGCTGTGTGAGAATAATAGTAGGAAAATATCAGTCGCTATCAACAGTATAGCACGAGATGCGCTGTTGAGCGAGCTGGTAGCAAGGTGCACCCAGGATACAGGGCAGGTAGGAAATCCTTGAACTTCGACCATGAGGCGGTCGAGCTATCACTCATGGGGACTCTTGGACACAAGGAATGCAAATTAAGTATGCAAGTGTTAAATGAAGGGTTAAGAGAATTATAGCTGGCAACGAGACATAATTCTTATATCCCTTCAATACGAAAATAAAAGTCAATCACGTTTAATTATTAGGTACATTGGACACATTGATAGGTACACTAACAATGAAGATCACAACAGTACAGACACATATTTCAAACCTTTTAATTTCTGTAAAATAATGGTATGAAACAACAAAAATGCGACGTTGCCAGTAGGAATAATCCCTCTAAACTATCAAAAAGGGCCTCGTAGTATAGACCCTTACTACACGAACCACAACCTGCACGCTTATTACGTAACTCGCTTGCGATCACCATCGTCTTCATTTTGACAGTTTATGTATGGGCTGACAATTGGCATCGGAATCAGCTAGCTGTCATATTCATACAAGAACTATCAAAATGAACACGATGGCGATTGCGAGCGAGTTACGTAATAAGCCTGCTGCTCACAGTTTAGAACTTCGTCATTTAAATAATCTGCACTTAATGTCCAGATCGCTTCCGTCTGTAACTTCCCCGCGTCCTAACTTATCGCCGGTCAAACCACCACTGATGTCAGTTCTCGTAATAAAGACTTCACGAATAGTTGTCTACTCACAGCTTAGGACTTCATAGGGTGAAGCCAGTGAATCTCATAATTACGGTCTCGTAGTTCCTGCCACCTTCAATTTCAAGAAGTCAAAAAATCACGCTCGTCTGACTTCACCCGTAATTTACGAGTCTGCAGCTAATGATTAGTGGCCTTACCATGACGTCTTAATGCGTTTCAGTTTGGGTTCGCAAGCTGTCAGATCCATACTAAAAGTGACAGCTAATACTTGAACTGAGTCGGAATTAGGACGTCATGGTAAGGCCCCAGATCGCTTCCACCTGTAACTCCCACCACGCGTTAACATATCGCCTGTCACACCGTCCGGTGACAGCTTCGCAGCAAAGACCTCACAATCCGCTGCCCGCTCGCAATTTAGGACCTCATAAATCATGACGCGTAAGTGTCATAACTTGCGTGTCTGTTGCTGACAGTCATTCGGAGGCTATTGAAAATAGTCGGTATAATAAATATACAGACATAGATAAATCACGTCTTTATCCTTTACAGGGTAGACAGAGCCTAGGGTAATAAGACCCAAAGGCTACGCTTAGCATGATTGTGGGCGCATAGGTGGAAGTGGAAAGGGGAATCAAAATAGTGATGGGTTGCTAGCCGCATCGCCTATAAAATGATTCCTAAGATTTTTGCCCATATATAGATTCTTGGGATATACCTAGTTCAAGATTTGAACTACTAGAGCAAATTCAAAGCATCTTCCAATCGACCGGATAGCCTAGTAGTTCAAGAACCGGACTGTGAAGTTGAAGTCCCGAGTTCGATCCCCCGTCGGGACAGATATTTGTATACGAATGTTTGTTCTCGAGTCTTTAATGTTTAATTTTATTATGTATTTAAGTATGTATTCCTCTAATAATATTATAAGTATGTTTATTTGTTAAGAAAGAAAGAAAGAAAGAAAAACATTTATTAACACACATTCGATAAAAGTAGATTTAAAATATGAAGAAATACAATATACTTATGAATAGTACCGATATGGTGTTAAATGGGCCCCACTCAGCATAATGTTGCGGCAGACCGCAACGCTGTTTTTCAGTGGGACCCAGCTTGTTGTCTAGTCTAGTACCCTTAGCTTAGTTTGGGACAAGATCAATTGGTATCAATAACTGCCCCAAGATATTAATTATTATGCCTTTCAAATCTTCCAATACCTTCTTTAATCTTCTTTTCACCTATATACAAACATACCTGAAAATCGCTCTGTATCAACGATATCGATTTGAAAACTATGAAAATAGTCGCATTTTTGTCAAAGCCACTCCGTTTCACGATATTTTTTATCCATTGTGGATCGTTTCCAATACCATATCTATTCAATCGCCGTATATCAGCAAGCAAATCACTGTCACTGTTTGCGAACGCTGATTGGAATGTGTTTGGGATGTTGATATAACTAACAACGCCTATTGTTAGCGATCACACTATTATATGATTGCCGACACTACAAGTAGGACAACAACATAGCGGTGATGAAAATATTTGAAAATTGATAAAATCCTCATTGATACTTTGTAACTTACTACCATGGATTTACACTCGACGAGCATTAGTGGCAGTGTGGCAACACCTTACACCTTCATGCCCATGATTTCTCTCTCCGTCTCTCTTATCATGGAAGACGAGGAAGGGTAAGCGGCAGTGCGAGAAGTAGTCTGAGGAACATAGCGTGGACGTGAAACATGGTTGGAGGAAACACAATCTGAAGACACGGGTATTGGTTCTTACAGAATACATACATACGTCACTATTTGTAGTTGGAACTTAATTAAAACACTCTATGAGGTTATAGTCCAGGTAACAGAGTATGCGTATGTATAACCCTTTCAATTAAAAAACTTACACAAAAAGTTCTCTATTCGCAGGCGAATTTGCAAGCAACAGCTGTTGAATTAATAAATCTAGGTATTTCAAAAATTAAAAATTAAAAATCAAATTCAAAATTATTTATTTCATAACTACATGCATACATTTATGATATAGGGGATGGAGCCGCCCTGTAAGCAAACAAAGCCTGTATTGGGAAGCCCCGCTCTTCCGTAGATTATAATAGGTACATACTACAACTAAACTAAACTAAAGTAACTAAGGATTACAAACTAGAAACTAGATGGGGTGTATATGAGTTGGTCTGAAAGTGCATGCATGTGTGTGTATTTATTATTTTCTTGCCAGTGATCGACTTGAAGACGTCGCAAATCCGCCTGGTCACTGTCCTCCCAGCGATACCTGGGTCGTCCACGTCGTCCAACAGGGCGGCGACCAGTCGGTCGTCCCACGAGATCGCACAGACACACAGATAGATCGTGTCGGGATAGATGGCGTGCTCTCGTTTCGGAGGCCAAGGCCCTGGGTCCTTTGGGTCCCTGAGCCAAATTAGTAGTAGTAGATATTTACTATTTTAACTTCAACAACATGCTGTTTTAGTACCATTTCTGGTCCTGACGTAATTTTCTCATTCAAACGGTGATGTGTGATACCAGCACCAGGCTGCAAATAAATACTAACGGACATTTTCGTCTAAATTACAGATGAATATTTATTATTCATACTTTGCCTTACTGTATTTGTTTTGTTTATGGAAGTCAAAGTCAGCCAGTGAACATTATCGTCGTATGTTAGTTTACCTAACATCAGTCTTATTGTTTTTCTTGTCTTTTCTCGGTCATTTGCGGCCGACTTTCCGTGTTGATGGCTTGCTTAATGTTCGTGCCTATCTCGCCCCATTAGGGGATGAGCAGGGGTAATATTTATTTATGCGATATTGGGAAGATTATACAGCTATACATACACAACTATTATTGAGGAAAACGAACGTGTAATAGCTATTATGAGGATAAATATTTATTAGGATTTTCGAAAATGTCCTCCAGTTAGATTTAGGTAGGTTAGGTTAATTTACAAATAAATCTAGAAACATTACGACGTATTGTTTAAGGAATATAGTATGAAAGTATCAACTAATTAAAATTTTATGTGATTCAATAATATGTACCTGAGTGTTACATTCTCTTGTATGACTGACGTGTATTTGGCTGAAAGTCAGTGCTGCCAGGTGTCTAACACCTCAGCGTAGTGCTGAGCCAGCGACCGTTTCACTTTTGCGAAGACTCAACACTGATGATCTATTTTTGATGTTTGTGTTTTTGTTTATCTATGTATACTAATATTATAAAGAGGAAAGATTTGTATTTTTGTGTGTATTTTTGTAATTAATAAACTCAAAAACTACTGTGCCGATTTCAAAAATTCTTTCACTATTTTAAAGCTAGATTCACCCGGTAGAGAAACATTGATTGCACCCGTGCGAAGCCGGGGCGGGTCGCTAGTTTTCTACAAAAATGTGTGTATGCTCTTATATTAGTGTGTCTTGAAAGGAATAAAGGAATGTCTTCTTTGTTATTGTGTGATCAGACACGGCTCCAGAGCTGCACTACACGTTCATCGAGCAGGCGCTGCACCCTGGGCCGGCGCTGGCGCTGCACTGCGCCGCGTCGGGGTCGCCCCCCCCGCGGTTCACCTGGCTGCTGGACGCGCAGCCCATCGAGGAGCTCAACACGCCGCAGAGGTCAGATTGGACACTTTTAGGCCAACATACATACGGAATCTTCATACGGTTTCCATACGGAATGACGTCAATTCGTAGCCCTGTACCGTTCCGTTAAATAACGATGTCCCGTTCGCGAACGTCATTCCGTACGGAAACCGTATGAAAATTCCGTATGTATGTGGCCTTTCGGCCGGAGGGCTACCAAGGCTACCGTTCCGGAGGGCTACCAAGTTGCGCAGTCGTACCGTCTTCTTTTAGATGCAACTCTTCATTTTGTTGTGAATAAAAAGGAAATTCGAATTTTTAGTCACAAAGAAAATGTGATTTATCCTAAATTTTAATAATGACGTCAGAATAGTATTTATTGGGTGTGCAGTGCACTTTATTTATACTTCGATACGATTTCCTTAAATAACGGCACTACAGTTCAAAGCTTATTGTACAACTTCAAATACAGTACCCGGCCAATAAAGATTGCACAGTGTTCTCGGCTAATTTCGGCTTCATAGAGTAATTTTCTCTTTCCAAAGACCGAAGTGCAATTTATGGCCTGGTGGCCTGGTTGGTGACAGCTACCCAATCCGCTACTTCTCTAGCAGGACAGCCAGTGGCCGATGGCTGTCCTAGACTATGGGTAGCGGAGTAGCAAGTTCAATGTTTCTTATTCACAATCACCTGCCTGTTAAAGGACCATCACCCAGTTCATGGGTGCCAACGGCGACTCAGTAAGCTACTTGAATATCTCGTCGGTGCGTCCGGAAGACGGCGGCCGCTACACGTGTCGCGCGCACAACTCGCGCGGCGCCGCCGAACACTCCACGAGGCTCAATGTCTATGGTGAGTCCAGAGAAGCAATCCTAACAACAGCTAAAGAGCGTCCTTTACTAAGAGCATTCGCGTGTAATGAGCATTCGGCGTCGAATATACGAGTAGTGTGGACATAGAGCCGAGCGTTACAAAGCTTACACTGATTGCACGTTTACAAAATGCTCGGGTTCAGAGTTCAGGGTCAGAGCTCTGCCTCACTGGGAGTTCACGGCAACGTTGCCAGTTAGCGTATCCATACAATTTATATTGACATCTGCAGCTACACACTTGGCGACGGTTTGGCAACATCTTCTAATGAAGATACGTAGCTGTTCGAGAGGTCGCCATGACGTCCTAGTGGCATGAGGACCATTGATAGCCATTGATATAATATATGTTGAGATACGTAGATTGATTAGTCGAATAACAATTGTGAATTGGATATGTTTACAATGCAAGTTAGTAGTATAAACGGTTTTGTGCCATAGAGACCTCTATGTATTTTTACCTATGCTAAATATTCGTAAACAGTTTTGATGAATTAATCATCTCTTACCTACTTTTCAGTGTCTTTTCGTTCTTTACCTCACGTTTCGAATACTAAAAAGTCGAAATACTTATGTCGTTCGCTAACACCTTCCAGGGCACCCGTCGATCCGCAACATCGGGCCGATCCGCGTGGTGGCCGGCGTCAACACAACCGTCTACTGCCCCTACTCCGGATTTCCAATCAGGTTGATGGAGGTGCATTTGCTTAGTAAACTTATAAGTTTCATTTAAGTTTCCTCCTACTTTGTTTTTGTAATTTGAAAATTTCATTTTATTTATCCCATTACCTTTAGAACCACCCGTCTTTGAAGTAAATCCCTACTCGTAGATCAGGTACTTACTTAATTTTGTTTCGGAATTTTGTGACTTTCATAATTTACCGTCCTTCATGACAAGGATAAGACTGCGCATACTGAACATAATTATACAAAGAAGCAAAGCGGCGTGTAAAAAAAAAAAAACAAATAATAAAGTTTTTATTTCTAGCCTGACACTTTTAGCCACTTTGCTTCCTCAAAAACCTTTGGTGGAAACAGATTGCTAAAAGGCATCGTCATCATATCTGAATTTCCTCTGGTATTAGGTACTATCATTAAATCATTAACTATACCTACTCGGGAACAAAGATACCAGGTCACTTTTCATTCAACTTTTTGCTCCAGCATAAAATATCACTCGCTCATTTGCCTCCGTTATGTCTTTAAAAACACTCGTGGCTGTTAGTTATCAAGTATTCCAAGGATTAGACGGTCCATAATTATCGTGATATTAGTATGTCAATATAGGATCGTGGATTTCTAATCAACCGGATTTGCTGCGACACGAATCTATATTTGGTTTGGTGACATGGATCGCGATAATATCGACCGTCTATCCCATGCTGCTATGAGGCAAATCATGAACTTCCACTTCAAACATAACCTCAATAGCGACCCGTTGTGTGCAGCGAGATAGTGTGGCAGCGCGGCGGGCTGGAGCTGGGCGGGGGCGGGGGGCGCGCGCTGGCGGGGCTGGGGGGGGAGCTGCTGCTGTGGCCGGCCGAGCCCGCCGACGCCGGCGTCTACTCGTGCCGCGTCACCGCGCCGGGCGGGCAGTACGCGCAGAAAGACGTACAAGTCTTCGTCAGGAGTGAGTAGACCTAGAGATAGTTTGAAATCTGATAGTTTATGTTGCCATGGATATGAGTATCGAACTCGTTTAGGACATTAAAGACATTTACAACAAGGACCCCGATTATAAAAAGGCCTTTTGAACACCTGAAGACAGGTTTTCTATTGTTGCCGTTTATTCTGTGAAATTTCAATGGTTTTTCGTTTATATCATCACTCTAAAATACTTTCCAGAAGATAGTTCTTCCAAATGGGTAGTCATTTTAGAGATTACAGGCTTTTGTTGGGCTACATTCTGCTAGTAGTTGTAGTAATACCTGTTTGGGACACATCTTGCAAGTGAAATTTAAAGGTCATAATAATAACTTGATATTTTGGTACATCGAATGACAATATTGCGAGTAAAAAATTATTTAAATTTCTTTACATTCTTTCAGATCCGCCCAAAATTGCTGGTTTTTCATTTCCAACGGACCTAGTTGAAGGCAGTTCGATTCAAGTCTTATGTGGAATTACGTCAGGGGATAAACCGGTCTACTTCTCTTGGTTAAAAGATGGACAGCATATCCCATCTATTCTACAGGTAACAGGCTACTAGACATCTTATTTAAACATACTGAGTAAATACTTCTTTTATTTTCTTATGATTAATCTAGGTGAAATTTTATCATATTCTCCTAAGAGCGTGCATTTTATATGATATCGCCAGAATCACATCACTTTTGTGGAGGCACACAACGCTGATGATCTAATTTTCATATGTGTTTTTTGTTTTTTTGTTTCTTTTCTATAAAATTGTGTGTATGCTCTTATATTTGTGTGTCTTGCAAAATGAATAAATGTCTTCTTTCTTTCTTTCTTTCTTTCTTTAGAAGAGTCTCATCATGACGTCAGTATCTTATCACACTTGCAAATGCAACGTAGGTATAGCGTATCGAGTGACTAAAGGTGCGACCACACCGCCGCTTAAAAAACGGTGACGTTACGGAATCACAACAAAAGTTACGAAGAAACGTTGAGAAAACGTGACGCCTACGACACGTCACTGCGTATACGCGGCGGTTTGGTCGCACCCTAATGCTGGAACAGTTCTATGACTTAAACTAATATTTTGGAGTACATGTAGATCTCCGAAGTTCCCCGTCTTCTGATCGCGACATGGAATAATTTGATGTTTTTCTTCAGGTACAAGAGAAGTCGTTGGACGAGTTCAGCTTCCTGATCTTCTCCCACGTGACTTCAAAGCATAGCGGCGAGTACACATGCGTGGCCACCAACTCCGCCGCCGAGGTCAACCACACCGCACGCCTCGCTGTCAAAGGTGGCTAGTCAACCTTATCGAAATGTTCTCCAAGCTAATTTATATGTAGCACAACAATCATATTCCTTTTACAATCACGTAGTTTTAACTGGCTGGGACATACCAGCGTTCTGATACGTTTTCAGATTGATGTTATGTATTTATTCACCAATATTTTGGTCTTCTCTTGAACCTTCTGATTTAGTTCATAGAAAAAAACATTTACTTCACTACTCCGCTGTCAAGGGTTGCTGGTAGCGTAGTAGTAAGGTAACTGTTTTTGTTCACTGATTTAGGTAATGAGTTTTGGTTTGAAATCAATTTCCAGTAGATAATTTTTAGTTTGTATTGATTCCAGTGGCCCCAACGTGGGTGTATGAGCCGCAGGATGTGTCCGCTCTTCTGGGTACTCAGATATTAGCTCACTGCGCTACTAAAGGCTATCCCGAACCCCGAATAACTTGGCTCAAAGGACACGGTAAGGCTTATAATAAAATAAATCATTTTTGTTTGAAAATAATTTTAGACCATGGTGTATATAAGTTCGTCAAGGTATAATAAAAAAAATACTGATAGACTTCATCTCCAGTTCAAAATATCAAACCAAAAAGCCTACAATTTCTTTTTATGATCTACAATAGGAATAAGAAAAGAGCTTTCAATATTTATTTATTTAACAATATTATTCCACAGACAAGTTTGAGAAATCTGCTACCGGAGGTTGGCTATCGTTAGGACTATCCATATCTTGGACATCCGGATCAGAGATCTCAGTGCTCAAATTGAACCACGTTCTAAATTTGAGCCACGAAGTAAATAATTACGATGCTTTTATTATCAGGTTCAGGGGTCAACGACTTCAGGCAAGTGTCGAACCTGGAGCTGCAGTACTCTGTGCTGGCGAACGGGTCGCTGAGCATCGCGCCGGCCGCGCGCCACCACGAGGGCCAGTACATGTGCCGCGCGGACAACGGCATCGGCCGCGGCCTCTCCAAGGTCATCACCCTCTCCGTCAATGGTATGGGGTCACTGGAGATGTTACTGCAGCTTTTGTAATGTTTTTGCTGTAAGAAATACAGTTTTGATCTTAGATAAGGTCAACAAAGCGCGAGGAAGAAAAATCTTCATCTTGTGGATACTGCCCGTAAAAGAAAGAAACATACAGGATGTCACCAAGATGTGTCATATTCATATATGTTTTTTATAAAATGAGAGGACCTAGTGTACTGCCTTGCCTAAAGTGGACTGCTTTCCTAGTGATATGTTTTCAATTTGCATCCTCAGAAACTTGCATTCTAGTAGGCACAAAGCACTTTATGCGCGTGCATCCCTTCTGCAAACAATATTCCGGAACATTCGTACCATTTGACTCGAGTGTTGAGGTGACATTATGATTATATGCCTCGTCCGCGCTAAAAATTACTGTAGGAAAGAATAATCTAAGGGCAGGTGCATGTAGAAAAGTGTGAAGAAAATATAATATGAAAAGACGTTTCATGTTAAATCATGTCAATTATTATATGTTACAATCGTGTTTGTGCAGAGCCAGCCCACTTCGAGTTCTCGTCGCGCAACATGACGGTGAAGCGTACAGCGCAGGCGACGCTGCTGTGCGAGGCGCGCGGCGACGCGCCGCTCGCGCTGCTGTGGACGCACAACATGAAGCGCGTCGATCAGTCCACCTACAGGTCGGTACCACACAGTACAATCTGCTTTTCGATGAGATGACTTCCGTACCTCCGAGAAGTGAATCTTTTCGTTTTCGAGGTCAAGTATTCCCAGATGTTTTTTTGCTCACTTCAAAGAGCTTTCAGCGGCAACAAAGACAGACTTCGCAGAAATACTTGTTGAATTTTCTTGATGTGAAACTGTAGGGACTGTTTATTACAGAATTTTAAAATGAGATTTCATATTCACTACGTGAGAAAGTCAGGAAACATTAATCGGCATATCCCTCTATCAGCTGATTATATCCTTCGTGAGGACTACCGAAATGCAAAGCTCGAGATGTTTTTAACCCGATTGCCGTCTGGAAGGAGTCATATTTAATGCAAATTGATAAACGGCTTTTTATCGTCATACCTTCCAAAGCTTCCAAAGACATTGTCAATAATTTTATGGTAGGTACACATCATGTTCTGTAGTACGAATTTTACTCAGGTGATTCACGTTGTTAAAGCGGTGCAATCAATGATGCCATTTGCTCCAAAGATCGTACTGAGTCTGTCGTTGATCGTTTTCCAGGGTGTCAGTAACGGAGAAGCGTTCGGAGGCGGGCGTGAGCTCGCAGCTGAGCATCGCGCACGCCGAGCGGCACGACTCGGGCGTGTACCGCTGCCGCGCCGAAAACGCGTATGGACGGGACGAGCTGCTCATCTACCTCGCTGTGCAAGGTGACACTTGACAGTTCACATACACACATAAATACCGTCACGCCTCTTTCCCACAGGGGTAGGCAGAGACTACTTTGTTTCACTTGCTACGATCCTGACATACCTCTTTCGCTTCATCCACATTCATCAATCTCTTCATACATGCTCGTCGGGTTCGAGTACTCTTGACCTGACCTCTCCTGGTAGTCCTGGTCTCTCGACAGTTCGTTTATTATTAATATGGATGGGAAGGCATATTGCACTAAAAACCTTCTTCCTCTTGTATAAATGTGATAGCTAGCTGATTCCGATGCCAATTGTCAGTCCATACATGAACAACTGTCAAAATGAAGACGATGGTGATCGCGAGCGAGTTACGTAATAATCTTGCTGGTGGCACAGAGTTCCCCGAGGCACCGCGCGGGCTGGCGGTGTCGCGCCGCGGCGCGCGCGGCGCCTGGCTGTCGTGGCGGCGCGGCTACGACGGCAACGCGCGCGTGCGCGGCTTCCGGCTGCAGTTCCGCGTCGTGGGCGACCGCCACCGCGCCGACACCGACGACTGGACCGACGCGCCCGCCCGGGAGGTGCCGGCCGACAGGGTGCTAGAGAAGTAACTCCTTTCTGACATTCCCAGCATCACTGAAATAATGACACCACAATTATATTTCACTAGATAGTGCTTAATAAGGTCACGTAATGAATGAAGTGATTGTAGAACGAACGAAATATTTTATTAATGAAACGGATAGTGAAAAGAGTGCCTTAATAATAAGGAGGGACCTCCTGGCTGGCCTTCTGGCGCTATGCAGGACTTCTTGACAGAGATTTCATAACAATTATCGTTCATTCTTTCATTGAGTTAGCACTCATTATTTAATATTCACCAAAAACTGACAGCAACTTTCATCCTACTACCCATTTCACTCAACAATAATCCCAAATGGAAGTGCATACGAAGTCACTAGGTTCTACATAATAATTTTACGTGTCTCCAGGAAGGAAGCGTCGGAGACGGGCGGAGAGGTTACTCTGGAGTACCGCGTGGAAGGCTTGCGCCCCGCCACCGCCTACGCGCTCCGACTTGCCGCCGTCAACGACATCGGCGACAGCGACTACTCCGAGCCCGTCATACTGCAGACCAAGGAAGAAGGTGACTTGAAAAGGATCAACGTGATCAAATGCAATTTGATTGGTTCAAACTTTATTTGCTCTCTTATTCTAAGAGGAGGGCTGTGTCTCATGCATCCTTTACGTTTATTCCAAAGTTTTTTAATTATTGAAGTATGATTTGTTGTTTCTTCAGCTCCATCAGAACCTCCTCATAATGTCAATGTGCAAGCAACGGCTCCAGGAGAACTGCTCGTGAAATGGCAGGTGAGATTTGATTTATCAAATATTGTTTCGTTACATTAAATGCGAAAGGCAAAGATTTATTATTCTTGGTGAGGACTGAGGATTATGGACAATTCTTTCTGAATCAAGGGAAATGGATACTTGACGGTGATAGGATTTGGTGCAAGGTATGTCTGGATTGCTCCCACCATCTTACTTGATAATCCTGTCGCCAAACTTGCGCTGCTGCGTTCTGGCACCCTGAGAAACATTTACGAAAGATGAGAGGAGATTATTTGATTTAAGAAGAGGATTATTTGTCCTGGTATACTTTTAACCTTTTCGCCGTCACGTCAAAATATACAAGAGAAGTCACCCATATGCCACACTTCTTTATTGCGATGCCTTAAGTTGCACCTAAATCTAACTGAACGAAGGTTGCATTTGCATTGAAGTAATGAACGTTTATATAGGTCGCTGGCGTTCAACCTGAGGTGCTGACGTTGGCGTCGAAAAGGTTAATTTAATACGTACTGAGCAGCAGAGCGCTTCCCCCAGGCGCCCCCCCAGGAGTCGTGGAACGGCGAGCTGCTGGGCTACGTGGTGGTGTGGCGCGAGGCGGGCGCGGGGGGCAACGCGTCGCGCGCGCTCACCGCCGCCGGCTGGGGCGCCGCCAGCGCGACGCTCGCGCCGCTGCGCACGCACACGCACTACACGGTGCAGGTGCGCGCGTTCAACGCCGTCGGCGCCGGCCCGCCCAGCGCGCCGATCACCGCCACCACGCTCGAGGGCGGTCAGTACCACCGTATTATGTCGATTTATTCCTACCCATTATTATAAGAAAACGGGATTTAATCACGTAAATTAAATGTATTTTGTAAGCTGGCAACGTTGCATCTGTGGTGTCCTATTACGATTATTTCACAGAAGTTGAATGAAAGTTTAAAATGTGGTCTATACAAGTTCTTCGTTTTTAGTGTGTTAATGTGTCCAATGCAATAATAAATCGTGATGGACTTTTATTTTCGTATTAAACGAGATTATTATTCTTTATCCCTTTAAGACGAAAAATAAAGAAGGTAGGGCACGACTAACGTTTCGTCGTATTTTCAAACTCTCATTAACAGTGAGCCCAGTGACGTGAATTTAGCGATTTTGTTTAAGAATCCCGCTTACAAAGTAACATTCATGTTGTAGTGCCGGAGGCGGCGCCGCTGCGCGTGCGCTGCGAGCCGCTGTCGGCGCAGTCGCTGCGCGTGTGGTGGGAGCCGCCGCCGGCCGGCGCGCGCGGCGGCGTGCTGCTCGGCTACGAGCTGCTCTATGAGGTAACCACAGCGATCATCATCGCCATGTAGGGACGGGAGCTCGGAGTAAATGAGAGGTTCAAGTGCGGTTCGCGGACTGAGGTTTATTTAGGCACTCCACCATGTTATATAATAGTTAGGTCTGCCTGGTCTGGTAGCTGGTGTGTGCGTGCACACTACAGCCACATACATGACTCTTCCGTCTTTCCCGTAGGGGGTGGACGGATACTACTTTGTTCCACTTGCTACGATCCCCTCACGAATGCGCTCTTTGTTGGTTTAATGCTCCTCTTATCTACTCAAAGGTTAATTGGTAGAGATCCCTTATAAGTTCACTTTTGTGCAAGTATCTTATATTATTTGTAAGTTGTGTTTGTTTCTTTATATACCCCCTTGCAAAAAAACGGGCACTTAATGGTGTTTCAGATTTTTAGCTTTAAGCTTAGAAAGTAAGCTTTTATCCACATAAAATACAAAAACCATGGGTGCCCGTGTTTTTTGCAAGGGGGTATATTTGTACAATGAAGGATAACATACTTACTTACGATCCTGACATAGGTAGGTACAGTCCGTGAGCTCTTAGAATGCCATTTGGGTTTGTATTGCTGTCTCACTCACTCTTACGCGTTCAAACTTGAATCGGCCGATGTTACCCGAAACCCGAATCGTTTTAAAAGCTCTATCTGGAAAGAAAGAAAGAAGACATTTTATTCATTTTACAAGACACTCGAATAAATACCTACACACAATTTTATAAAAAAGAAACAACAAAACAAACACAGATATGAAAGTTAGATCACCAGCGTTGGTGTGTGTTAGACGCCTGCAGCACTGATTTTCAGCCAGAACCGTTTATCTAACCTAACCACCTGCAGAAATATTCCAGAAAATTTTTAAGACCCTATAGGATCAGCTGTTGCCGTAAAGATAGGCCCAACGCTCACGGGTAATTCGTCGAATGCGGTGGTCCTAAAAGACCACTGTCAGAGTGTGTCAGAGAAAATGCCCAATTGCGCAGTAAGGCGTATCCTGACTTTGATATCATTGGCTGTTGGTGTTTTGGTGCATTTAGGCGGTGGACGAGCCGTCGGGCAGCGTGGAGACGCGGCGCGCGGGCGGCACGGAGACGGTGCTGGGCGGGCTGCGGCGCGCGGCCAACTACTCGCTGGTGCTGCGCGCGCGCACCGCCGCCGGCGCCGGGCCCGCCTCGCCGCCGCAGCACTGCGCCACGCACGAGGACAGTCAGTGACACACTATGCCGCTATACCACTTGATAATACAGCCTACACAATACTGATGTTTTTCCTTCTTAGTACTTTAATACGCTTTGTGTACTTTCAGTTCCAGGAGCGCCGGCAGACATAAAAGCGTTAGCGAACTCAGAAGAATCCATCATTGTAAGCTGGTTACCACCCTCACAGAAGAACGGCAAGATAAAGCACTACACGGTGTACAGCAGGCCACAAAGGTATACCTACATTCATTTAAAAAGTTTTGAATGAGTCTAAAACCTCAATATACGGCCTTTTTCAAATTGAAACTCATAACCTGGTGTCCTGAGTCGACGCTGCTCGCCCCGCCGAACGCTGAGCTCCGATCGTCCACTCGGTCCTTACACTAAGAGCTCATACATTGTGGTTGTTTCAGGACGGGCCAGCACTCGCAGCTACTGGTCGTCCACTCGGAGCAGGAGACTGAGTTCTCGGCGGAGCTGCGCGGGCTCCAAGAGCACACGCTGTACGAGTTCTGGGTCACCGCCGCCAACGCCGCCGGCGAGGGTGAGATGAGCGCCGTCGTCGCCAGGAAACCTAATGCCAGAGGTGAGGAGGAGCTTCCTGCGTTAGAAAAAGACAGAAAATGTGTTAAAATAACGTCTTATTGTGATGCATGAGCTCCTTGAAAAGCTAGAAGCCGTGATACATTTACCCCGTACTACAACAACAAGCCCGTATTTACAAGTATGTATGTAAATATGTATAACTCTTTATTGTACATAAAACACATTAATTCTACAGATAATGAGACAAATAAGATGATAGTAAGTTGATGATGATAAGTTTAGTGTGTCCAGAGCCAAACTGAAAAAGGCGCTGCGGTTTACTCAGAGAAGTGTGCAGGGTCGCCAGGGTAGGTAGAGGGAAGTTTATGCTATGCAATTAGTACGCGTTGCCTACCCCAGCGATTGCGCACAGCAGCTAGACTGTACCGTATATTGACATTTTAAGCAAAAATTTTCCACCAATAATTTCTTCCAGAACATAATAATTTTAAAATTTTCTTGTATTTTGTTTTATTTCTTCACTCATCATCGTCATCACATCCGTTGGTTAAACCGTCTTTGGACATGGGCCTCCTCCGTCACCTTCCGTAACATTCCCCCGCAGCTTGCACCCAGTTAGCAGCACCGGAGTGGTTCTTTATATCTTTCACCCATCGTTCTGGTGGGCGACACCAATCCCTCATGGTTTCTCTTGGCCTCCATGAAAGCACTTTTTGGTCCATCCATCTCTCACAAACAATAAATACTTTTGACTTTTTTTGACTTTTTCACATCTCTCAGTACTCATTACGACCTATGTGTCCTGTCCATTTTTAATTCCGGCGTTCTACTAAGGTTCCGGTGATACGCCTGATGATGCACTCATTACGCTTTCGGTCCACCATGTTTGAGAAAAGCAGATTCCTCGGTCTACGCGGCGATTGCCTAAATCGTAAAATAGAAGTTCTTGGGTACGCTCGGCCATCTAACTCAGTGGCTCACTCGTCCGTTGATCGATGCCCTAACTCCCCAGCGCCGGCGAAGATAGCGTCGTTCGGTCGCGCGGTATCAGCGGGCGTGGGCGCGCGCGTGCGGCTGCGCTGCGTGGTGGCGGGCGCGCCGGCGCCGCTGCGCGTGTGGTCGCGCGCGCGCCCCGCGCCGCCGCTCGCCGCCGACCCGCGCGTGCTGCTGCACGACCAGGATCTCGTCATACTCAGTTAGTATACCACACGATACTAACCCCCTTGTTCATAAACGCTCAACACGCTTCTGCTAACTTGACAATCGTTTGTACTTATCTGTGAAAGGTAAGTGTCAAAGTGACAGATAAGGACAAACGATTACTAAGTTAGCAGAAGCCTGTAGAGCATTTATGAATAAGGGGGTTATACTCTATATATGGAACCCCGAATGTCATCCAAACCAGAAACTAGCGACGGGCTGATTAGCCAAAATCAAAGCTGTTTCTGGCTTGACGTTGACGTTTGGATCGCAGACATGTAGGTTAAACGCTCACTAAGACCTTTCTAAGTCGTGTCATTCCCCATTTGAATTAAATTCCAGTGCCTTTCTTGGAGCTGCATCATAATTAAGTTAAGCTCAATGGTAGCACATTCTTGTATTGTCCTCAGAACAACTACACAATTGCTAAGTTTCATTCCAATATTACAACTAGAGTAGTAGATGAAAATTAAATTCCACTAAATAAATATATAAATCTATGTAGCTAGTACAACGAGTTAAAAAGGCAGGCCGACAATAATTATACACGAGCTCTACCAGATGAGCATAAAGTATGACGTGATTGTTACAATAATGCTATTTGATGGACTCTATCTATTATTTTAAGGAAACTCTGAATAGTGCATACTGTAAGACTTTATTTTGGTTAAGTGACGTTGTCTAATTCTGATTGATTACTAAACAAAAACTGTTTCTACGACACAAATCATAGACTTTTACAGTGATATGGTGTTGCAGAGCTGGACCGCAGCCTGGCGGACAACTACACGTGCACCGCGCGCAACCCGTGGGGCGAGGAGCGCGCGGCGTGGGAGCTGCGTGCGCTGGCGCCGCCGCCGCCGCCCGCGCTGCGACTGGCCGCCGCCGCCGCCGCGCGCCTCGCGCTCGCCTGGGACCAGCCGCCCGCAGATGTGCACAGTAAGCGCGCTTACGCTTACGACGTCGGTGTTGGACGCGGATACGAAAACGTGCTGGGATTAATCTCCATTTCCTTCCTTCTTTCTTAGACGGTTTAAGACTCTCTTAGGTCGATGATTTTAAACTTTGAATCGGAATTAGAATTAGTTTTATAATAATAACTTTTTACAGTTGAACGTAGAACGTTTTAGTCAGACAGTGAAAATCCATATAGGTTCCAAATCCTTCCTCTTGCAGGATTAGAAAATAAGACTTTTCCGAATCGTTTCAAGATCCTTTTGAAAATTCTTTTTTCGCAACAATCAGGCTCCGTCCTGTTGAACAGACTTCTTTCAGCTGACTGATGATAATTACTACGCAACTGAATACCCCTGCAAATGTTTTTCTGCCTTTTCAATGCTTGACAAATTAGAGCTTGTATCTCTATTCCAGGCTATACGCTGGAGTGGGCGCGCGTGACCGGCAGCTCGGCGGGCGCGTGGTCGCAGACGCGGCTGCCGGGCTCGGCGCGCGCGCACACGCTGGAGCGGCTGGCGTGCGGCGCCGAGTACCGCGTGCGGCTGCGCGCGCACAACGCCGCCGGCGCCAGCGCGCCCGCGCAGGACCTCACCGTCTCCACCAAGGGGGGATGTGAGTCATGCTGCTGTTTATTACTGTCATTTACTTCTACAGTGGACCTAGAGCAGAGAAAAAAAGCGACGGGTAGCACTCCGGGAGCGCAGTAAAAACAGCAGCTGAGATTAGATTTTAATGTTGTAACCTCTATGACGCTCAAGACACGTACCGTACTGGCGGCTTACAAAAAATAAAACCTTATTATTATTGACAAAATTCAAAATTCAAAATTCATTCGTATTTCAAAAAAGCTCTCAGCGGATCCTAATATCCTGATATCTACTTAAACTCCCTCCGTCTTACGTCTGTCTCGAAATTAAGTATCATGTGTTACAAAAGCCGAAAGGAGGTTAAATGTGACCTTATAACAAGTCCATTTACAATATTTAAGAACCCCAGTATGGTTTCCTGAGATGACAGTTTACTGTCCGCAGCGCCATGTAAGGGTGAAGCAATCAAAAGCGGACATTGTGACAACTTATTTATTCAAATCTTCCGTCTTACTCTAACACAGTACTTCGATTCTATCTCGCTATCTCTTTTGCCCTTAGGGTCCTTACACTAGGGTTGATAATATTTTTGGCTTTGGTATTTTACGGGGTATTTTGTAATACGTTGTATTGCCATCGCTAATAAACACAAAATGCCCTTTTCAGTATCAAAAGCGGCGCCAGAAAAGGACCTAATAACTACTAACAGTTCATGCGTCCGCCTGAACTTGCTGACGTGGGACAGCAACGGCTGCCCGCTGTCGTCGCTGCAGGTGTCTGTGCGCGGCTTCGAGCAGGCGGCGTGGCGCGCGGGCGCCGCCGCCCCCGCCGAGCCGCTGCTCTGGTGCGACCTCAGCCCCGCCACCTGGTACCATCTCAAGATCGTGGCCACCAGCGCGGCGGGCACCACTGTTGGGACCTACTACTTTTCCACCCTGACTGAGGAGGGTGGTGAGTAGAGCTATCAATTTCTCACTTTAATGCCTTTATCGCGCGTACCGAGTAGGTACCAGTAATGCAAGGTTGCCCTCGGCAGAGTGCTCGGTTGTACTCTGTGATGAGTACTTCATCATATCAGCCGAAAGCTATTGCAACTTTTCTGGACAATCGTGTGTTAGTACTGAAAAATCATTCGCGTTAATTCTTTTTCGTGGGTTTTATTGAGTTCATGGAAAAGTTTATGGAAAGCGCACTGAGTAGCACAAAAGTGACCGTTGTGGGATATCTTTAGCGGAAGACCTTATGTCTCGCAGTAAACTTCTCGTTGCTGATATTATAATGATGATGATACAATGCGTCATGCTCTGATTAGGTTCGCTTGAGTGGCACAATTGATAGAATCTCAATTTTGTCAAGGTCAGTGTCACCGTCGTACTGCTAAGAACTGTTTTACTCTATCTTTAATCATTAAAGTGGTAATTCAATCATGATATTTTCGTTCAGAGCGCATCCCGGCGCCGGCGCAGTTCCCGCCGGGCGCGGGCGGGGAGCACTCGACGCGGCTGCTGGCGGGCGCGGGCTGCGCGCTGCTGGCTGCGCTGCTGCTGCTGGCCGTGCTGGCCTGGAGGAGAAGGTATGCTCAGCCATACCAGAACATTCCAGACGCGATGGAACTTCCATGCGGCTGCAACATGGCTCCTAGAGAGCTTTTTCGGGAGCTGACTACGCGTGACAAAAAATTCCAAATGCTTATCCCATACGGGGTAAACAGGGGTAACTAGACCTAAAGGCCACGATTAGCATGATTGATAACGGAATGACGAGGGCCTGGTTTGATTCCCGGCCATAGCTTTACTTTTCGGATTTTTCTTTGTTCTAATTTTCAGTGTCGTTTAGAAAAGAAATGGCAGTAGTAATTCTCCTCCGTGGATTCATTTTATGGTATCCACATGGTTGTGACAGTGGTATTGTGTGTGCTTAGTGCGCCGGTGTCGTGCCTGCGCAAGGGCTCGGCGGCGGCCGAGGACAAGGGCGCGGAGTCGCGCGACAACCGGCGCAACTGCCAGCAGGTGTACACCTCCTCGCCCGCCAAGCACGCGCCGCCCGCCAAGGACCAGCAGGGTGAGCAGAAACTATGGCTATGGTTTAGGGCATTTTCAGATTGACCGATTTGGTATTGGTGACGGGCGCTGGTGTGATGTCTGCCTTTTCACTTTTGGGAAGACACACACAACGCTGATGATTTTCATAATAGTGTTTTTGTTTTTTCTTTTCTATAACTTATTTTTGACCTGTATTGTTTTGCAATTTAATGCTTTTTTCCATTTGTGTGTACCTAACCTAATTTGACCTTTGTTGTTCGTGAATAAATGAATTATTATTATTATTATTATTAAATTGTGTGTATTTATGCTCTTATATTTGTGTGTCTTGTAAAATGAATAAATGTCTTCTTAACTAACTACAGCTACCCTCATTACCAGTTATGTTATCTATTTTACTGCACAGGCCCCCATGCCAGAGGCTCGAGCACACAAAGTTATCTGACTCGTATTTTACAACTACACTTTGTATCCAGAGATGTACGAGATAAGTCCGTACGCGACGTTCAGCATGGGCGGCGGGGCGGGCGCGGGCGCGGGGGGCGCGGCGGTGGGCGCCACGCTGCGCACGTTCGGCCGCGCCGAGCCCGCGCCGCTCTCCGCCGCGCCGCCCAAGCACAAGCAGCGCTCGCTCACCAACGCCGGTAAGTGCAGTCCGTGAGTGATGCCAGTGGCTGAGTTTGGGATGGTCTTGCTTTCTCACTCACTCTTATGGGTGAGGTGTATGTCTAGCTAGATAGATTCATTTATATACCTTAGTTTTGTATTCATTTGTATGTTTGGTCTTCAAGATACTCTCATTGAATAAACACGTATCTACTCAATTATGTAGTGTTTCAATAACTTTGAACCGTACATGGCGACCCTGCCAGGATCAAAATACATGGGTTTGAATCTGACGAAAGTTCCCGGAACCCGAATGGCATTCTAAAATGATTGTATCCACACAGAAACGGCGGGGAGCGGGGTATTGACTCCAGGCGCCCAGTTCTAGGGGGCTTATGGGAAGCAAGACTAAAAGCTTTTAAAGTAGATTTATCTAAATCTGAAATTGTGACTTTGTTGTGAATTGTTGCTTTGGTGGGACTGGGTGTCATACCTAGTCAAGTGATAGTTATACAGGCTGTCCTGTAATTAGTACGATAAGCGTAAAGAAGAGATACTCGTATGTGTGCAATTCACCTATCCAATACGAAAAATGGTCTTGATAAAAGTCTTACCCCCTTATTCATAAAACGCTCTATAGGCTTTTGATAACTTAGAAATCGTATGTCCTTATCTGTGAAATGTAAATGTCAATGTGACAGATAAGGACAAACGATTGCTAAGTTAGCAGAAGCCTATAGAGCGTTTTATGAATAAGTGGGTCACTGTTTTAGGGAAAAACGAAACTGTACGAAACGAAGAATGTATTTGTATCCACACTAAGATTTTGAATTGCCATATATTCGGTATTTATTATTTTTGCATTGGAAAAACTATGAAAAACAAACTATTAACAAAAAATTTGCCTATGTTCCAAAACTAGGTAGCATAGAAAATTTCATTTACTAATTTCCCAGTTTGCAACCAAGTACCACCTAAGTGGGGGACAAAAATGATTTAAACTCAAACGGGACTCCCCAATATAACTATTTGTTGTTATGAAACAAGTGCTCTTTGCAGATGAGTACACGTTGTCGCGCGCCATGACGCTGCTCGTGCGCCGCTCGGAGTCTGACTCCGACTCCAGCGGGTCGCCGTGCGCCGAGTGCACCTCCGGCAACTACCGGCTGCCGCAGCCCGCCACTAAAGGTGCGTTAACTGAAAGAAAGAAAGAAAAATGTTTTATTTAAGTTCCAAAAGTCCCACCACCCTAAAATAAAATTAGATACAACTTAATATTATATTTGTGGTGGCTTAAAAGTAAAAGGTCTCCACTCAGCATTGTGTTGCTGCACATAAATTGCAACAACGCTGGGTTTCTGTGGAGCCTGGAATTGAGCTTTGCGACATCAAGCGAGTAGGAAGACTTAATACCACTCATACATACAATGTGATCATGATCAAACATGTCGCTTAGCTTGACTGAAAGCAGAGAGAGACGGAAGTCAACGAGAGGCAAGACCGTATAAAGGCATCGCCAGCTAAGGATCAAGGGGAAGGGCTAGAAGTACAGCGTCTATCGATAGTTCAAACAGTATGGAGGCACTTGAATCTCAACATTGCCAAAACGTAAAGGGTTTGTGGGGGGGGGGGGAGTCAGTGGCAGCAGCAGCCCCCCCCCTTAGCGAAGCCTTTGCAAGACTTCTTCTTATACTTAAATAAATAAATGAATAAATGGGTAAAAGACGGTCTAAATTGGACGGAGGGACAAGTTTAGTGAGACGTGTTAGAAGTCCGTGAGAGAACATTCCGTATTTTTTTTTTCAATTTTTTATCTCACGAAGGTAAAGTGTTTTGTTTGTGTTTATGTTTTGTTTTAGACGCTTTTTATTGCGTGGGCGGATGATTTTCTCGTACCTATTTTTTTTTTTTTCTTCATAATATAATACAACATAAAAGAGGTTAAAGTATGAATCTTCCCAGGTGAAGTTTTCGCTTCGAGCCCTAATCTTTCAAACAAAGGCCATTGTCTCTATTATCGCAAAATCGCAAGCTCCCGTACGCACGTGCCACTACAACATTCATATTGAAAAACAAACGGTATCGTCATAGTATTAAGGTTCAAATTAAAAATAATATCTAGAATATCAGAGACATTAAATTTGAACCTTAATACTATGACGATACCGTTTGTTTTTCAATATGAATGTTGTAGTGGCACGTGCGTACGGGAGCTTGCGGTTTTGCGATAATAGAGACAATGGCCTTTGTTTGAAAGATTAGGGCTCGAAGCGAAAAATTCACCTGGGAAGATTCATACTATAGTTGTACAGGCGTGTAACGTAGAGTGGTGCGGCAGGGTTTGAGCGGCGTGCGGGCTCGGCGGCGTCGCCGGAGGTGTTCCGCGCGGTGACCGACTCGAGCGCGGAGTCGGCGTGCGCGGGCGACGCGCGCGACAAGCGCCCCGACAAGCGCCGCCGCCCGCGCAAGCACGCGCCGCCGCCCGCCAGGTACACTGCCACACAGCAAGGACACCAAGCAAGCACACTTTGGGCTCGTCCAGAAATCATGTGATCGTGTATATTGTCAGCAAAATATCACGATAAAATATAACGAGAACTAATCACGTGTAATTTTTTGTCACGGCAGTAAATCAAAAAATAACGTAAAAAATCTAGTTATTGCTGTTTTTTTTAATTAACTAACTCAATTTATACTAAGTCTGATAAATACACGTGATCTTGGGTAGGGGGGGAGGGGGGGAGGGAAGGGGGTAGCATTATAATCACCAACTATCACCAATCTGGGGGGTCAGTAGGCCAAATATGATCATGATCACACATGATTTCTGGATGAGCCCTTTGCATGGCTAACTCAAGAGAGCGTGGAATAGACTACCCGTCTCTTTCTAAAACGAATAGTAAGAAAAAGATGAGTAGCGTCTCGCACGTGACACAGCTAGTATAGTATAGTAGCCGTACCAAGTTGATCAACTATTTCTCGATCATTTGCTCCATTTAGGAAGGGACGCATACAGCGTGAGGACACCTGACACCACACAATACGCTACACCATAGGTTTTCAGTATTCCACCCCCTAGCTAGAATTCATTTGCGTTATCCGTCTGGATAGTAATTCTGCGTAAATTTCTGATAAATTTTTCCTAGTAACGTCATCTAGCGGCTGGCGGCTACACTGCGCAGAACACCAACCCTCTGTTTGTGCGAACTAACATTTTGATTCCACTACTCGATGCTAGATGGCGGTGACATTAATGAACCTTTTTCATCGCACAGGTACCAACAACGCCAAGAGCAAGAAAGAAGAGATTTTACAATACACGTATGAGATGAATGACAATAAAGACTGCTTAAAGCAAAATAAAATAAAAAACTATAGAATGTTAACTAGATAGGGTAATAAATAATTAAGTCAAAATAAATAAGAACTGTACATAAATTCCTATGAGTTTTGTAAATTTTATTACAAGTTAAGGCCTATTCGGAATTAAAATTTAAGGGTCGGGACTCAAAAGTATCATCGATAAAGTAAAATAAACAAAATTGATTAGGCATTGTTTTGTTACCTAGTTGTTAAGTATTTGATACGTCGTATACATAAGTTAGTTTTTATTTAAAATGTGGGAAAATATTTTGTATATTAATTATTGTGATTTCAACCGACTCTTGACTCGAGCAATACAAAAACAAATGTACCACGAGTTTGTTTATAAAGGTTCTATCTAGATACAATATGAAAAATAATTGTAATACCGTAATCATGTAATTAATACTAAGCCCTATTGATTTTGGAGAGACTTTAATGACATGTCTTGTATTTGTCCTTTTGTGGAAAGTTTATCTTATGCATATCTTTTAGATTAATACCATAGTGACGAAATTGTTTTCTTCAGAATATTATGTAGAGAATAACTAGCAATAGAATTACCGAATGTTGTTCATTTCTATAGAAGTGCCAAATGTAAAACAATACTTTCAGAAATACCTGCTATTTAGTAGCGACTTTAACATCTTTAAATTGACGTTGCAATCAATTTGTGACTTTAATTTGTCTGTACGTTATGAAATGTATACATGGGTATTAAAAAATATTTCAAATAAGTAATGACAATTTTATTGTTCGAAGTCTAGAAGGATGTTATCAATAGAATGTTTGTCTACCAAATTACTATGGTAGTAAATAATATTAGACAGAAAATCATCTCAATTTGTCCGTTGGAAACATCCTAGTTTACTTTTATGAGAAAAAATTGTGGTTACTTTAGTTAGAGAAATGTTCATTATTTATCTTGAAACCGTCACTGCCGGAATGTTTGTTAATTTTTCTATGTAAATATGGGACTTAAGTGCAAACGAAGTATAAAAATGAAAGATCAGTTAAGATGACGATCAATAAAATAATTAAAACTTGAATTGATTTATTTTATTCCCTCAAATTCTGAGCGGAGGCCTGTGCCCAGCAGTGGGACGTATATCCATCCATCCATTCTCTCTTGAACTCTTGTCGTTACAGTAATTGACACTTCTCCCGCTCTACCGCCAGTCTTTTGACCTCTCCATACGACTGGGCGTTGACATTTTCTCTAATTTGGTGTAAAAAAAAGCCGTGGTAGCCTAGTGGTTTGACCTGTGGCTTCTCAAGCAGAGGGTCGTGGGTTAGAAACCCGGGCTCGCAGCTCTGAGTTTTTCGGATTTTATATGCAATATCTCATTTTTAATTTACCACGAGCGATTTTCGGTGAACTCACCCAGTCCCAAACTAAGCAAAGCTTTGCTTAGCTTTTTTCGACCACTATTCAGCTCAGATGTATCAGGATGTATCTAGACGTCTCTGTATAGCTAAGTCACAGACTAATCAGCGCAGACAATTTTTGTAGTAAAACAATTCTTCACGTGCAATTAAATTACGACTTTACCAAACTTTTCATATCAACACGTAAAATAGTGACCAAAGACGCAATAAACATGAAATTCAACTGAGTGGGAATTGGCGCATCTCCAGCGACTCCAAACCAGCACTGGGACTCGGCAACTTTACGATAAACTGTTGCAAAGCAAGGACCATTAGTCGCAACGAGGAAACTATTATACGGGTACTTTAGTGTTAGTTATTGAAAAACTTAATAAGCTTTTGAAAACGTAGCATCATAAAGTAGCAATGGCTCTAATTTATTCTTTGTCTTCTTTATCTAAATAAATTTTTAGCAACTCTAAAATGACAATGAGACTTGAACCATGTTTTTTCTTAATTATGTCAAACCAGCTGTTGCCTACGACTTCGTCTACAAAGAATTCGTTTATCGCTATCCCGCGGAAATTTTCCGGGATAAAAAGTAGCCTATGTGCTGTTCCAGACTTTCTTTGTCAATGTGCCGAATTTCATCCACATTCTTTGGGTCGTTCTTGCGTGATTGAGTAACAAACAAACATCCATCCATCCATCCATCCATACTTTCGCATTTGTAATATAAGTTAGATTAGATTAAGGGTTAAATGACACTTTTTTCAAGTCTAATTAAAATCAAGTCAGAAAAAAACGCGAGTATAATCTCTTCAAATTGTTCTCCATTTGGCATTGAGGGCCCCAGATGACTAGATCACCAGGCCGGCTCACCGCAAGCTCTAATTGGTTGACCGCAGCGGCAGTGACGGATCGTTCACCTGCGCCAGCGCCATCTATCTTGGGAGCACAACAACTGTTTGCTTTACTGACCACGGCTTAGCGCTTGGTGCTATACACCGCGTTAACCGCGTAGCATTCAAAGATGTTTTGGGATAAAATCCACAGATAGGATTGCTTCATTTGCGGTTAAAAAGAGTTCTAGTGGTTTTACGTCAGTAAGTTATAGATTAAAGCAAAAGCTAAGACAAGCACTCCACCAGCCTCGCGCAACTCTCAAGGTAAAGAACAGAGAAGAGGTGAGAAAAACGCATTATAATTTTGAAACATTATTACGTTGCAGTGTAACCGCCCCGTTAAAATAACAAAATTCCAAATTTTAACTTTCGCCATGAACTTCGACAAAAGCACAATAGCTGTGGACGACATAATACCAGACACCCACAGGAGCGGCGATCCTGTGTTCGTTCAGGTAAGTGTAGAGTATGCACTATCTCATTACTCATTTGCTGTCGAACAAATCCTTAGCAAAAGTAAGTAAGTAATTAAATGCTTTATTGTACAAATATAAAGAAACAGACACAAATCACAAAAAAAAACATTAAATATATGCACAAAAGCGAACATGTTGGCAACACCAACAATAAATAGTAGCTAAAAGTGGCAACACTAGCGCCCTCTCTCCCTTCTTGCTTCACCCAGGCTTTCTGTACATAGTGTATTCCGCAATTAAATCTTAATTTTATATTTATCAAGGCCTTTTCTTTGCAATAAAATCAGTGCGATACAAACTAATAGTCGGAGCTACAAACTTATCCCCATAAGGGATCTCTACCAGACAATATGACTTTTGAATTAATTGTAAACGAAGTCGCTGTTCGAATAGCATCGACTATTATTTGAAAAATATTCAGACTACGCAACGCTTCCCGCGAATCTCTCGACTTGTAAGCAACACATTGTCGTATCCCAACGTACAGTCACCAGCATAAATATTATGACGGAATAAAACGTGAGACAGACGTATGCAATGACAAGTCTGCACTGTTCTCGTGAATTATCAATTCATTTCATATAATTTACGTCTCTATGTTTAGCCAGGGATGGTTCGTTTTTGCAAATCAACAACATAGAATTGATTTTTACATGTCAGATATATGCGGCCTGCGTATCATCCGACGATTATGATT
Source organism: Pandemis heparana (assembly GCA_963854515.1). Classification (NCBI taxonomy): domain Eukaryota; kingdom Metazoa; phylum Arthropoda; class Insecta; order Lepidoptera; family Tortricidae; genus Pandemis; species Pandemis heparana. The sequence goes on along the minus strand of OY978007.1, from coordinate 18,705,426 downwards.
TCACAGCAAATTGATATTTATGCGGCCCACCTATCATCCGATGATTATGCTTTCACTGCAAATTGATATTTATGCTGATAAAGGTGCGACGATTTCTTGTCCGGCTACAGAGTATCATTTATTTTTACTGCGGTAGTGTCGTCATGTGCTATTGAGCCCAATAGATGATCATTTATTTTTGCAGCGCTGTTCACCGTCATATATTTATGCTGGTGACTGTACACTCAACTAAATCCTCTTTGTCCCCCCTTTACCCTCCACCTGACACAGCTCTCGATGACGGCTCATGTCACCTACAACGCTACTCCATCCATCATACAACCACGCTTCTTAATATTTACCTTAGCACTACCAAATACCGGCGAACTCGACCGCAAAACTATGTTGGCGATTCGAAAACTGCGGATATTTTTGGCAATGAAATTACTGGCACTTTGTTTCTGACGGTTGGGGATTGAACAAAATAAAAACAATATTGGATTTGGCGTGTTATGGAATGCTTTGCTTTGTATATTCAGGGCCGCGATTTATTTCAAAACTAGCTGTTTCCAGCGACGTTGTATGCGCAGAATTTGTTTATCGCTATCCCGGGGCAACCCTGAAATTTATTCATCATCATCAAATTTAAGAGCCCAGCTCTTGTCGGTGGAGTAGTTGCCATTCACTTCTTTCCTCTGCCATTGATCAACTTTTTAAATGTAAGATGTCCAGAAACATAAAGAAACGTTTTATTAAGACTTACATCTGGAGCATAGCGTTGTACGGAAGCGAGACGTGGACATTGACCCAGCGAGATAGGGAGAGATTGAACGCATTTGAGATGTGGTGTTGGCGGAGGATGGAGGGGATAAGCTGGACAGAGAGAAGAACAAATGAAGAGGTTTTGGATTTGGTAGGGGAAAGGAGATCACTGCTGAAGACGATTGAGAATAGAAGAGGAAGTATGCTGGGGCACCTGATACGACACGACGATTACATAAAAACTCTGATAGAAGGGAAAATAGAAGGAAGAAGAGGCAGAGGAAGGCCGAGACGCGCATTTATGGACCAAGCAAAGGAGAAGGTTAATGTAGTGTCGTATCAGGAGCTCAAAACAATGGCAAACAATGAAATTTATTCAGGATACTAAAAATCTTTAAATATCTAAGCGGAACACCCTCACTTTTTTCTTTGTTTTTCAAAGAGTCTCAATTTTATCCCCAATGTTGAAGCTTTTCGAAATACAGAGACCGTTATTTTCGCATTTATAATTAAGATACAGCAGAGAGCAAAGAAACGTGTCAATTTTCAAATACCTTTTAATGGGAAGTGACCCTCAGTTTTTGTTCGTCTGTGTATCATGGATATGTTATTCATAATCATAATGTATTGTATGCTACACGAGCGGAAATTTCCACTTTCTTTGGCCAGGGAAAGACGTAAAATTGTACAAAAGTGTGCCTCAGGTCGCATCTTTGTCGCCCTCGCCTTTTGGCTCGTGTGACAAGTTCCTGTTATCTGAGATATTCTTTATTTCACCACCCATACGTACTATTACAAAGATTAACGGTGCTATGGAAATTTTACATCAAATCCTCTCGAGCTTATACAGCACAAATTTAAATTAACTACTTACCATTTTATTAGAATCTAATAAATAATAATCTAATAATTAGATTATCCTAACAATTACGATGTCGTGTAATAGTCTGAGCCTGATGATAACCAAAGTATTTTCACATCTGAATTGCATATTCGTGTTGTAGCCGTTGCCGGCTGCATGAATAGCGGTCTGATCCCGCGCCGAGTGTCCTTTACCTTCCTCAAGCCTCAACTTCAAAAGCGCGCCGCGTCTTAAACCATAACCGGATCTGCCACCCGCCGCGCAAACCCAAAACCCTATCACCACGCACCAAAACTCAAAATACAACCGCATGCACACAACAAAGGGAAAAAAAACGTTCGAGTTTCCACGCACGCGCAAACCGAGCGGCAGCCATTTTCAGGGGAACTAACACCAACAAACGACGGTGTCGCTACACAAACACGGACAGACGTCACACACAAGCAAATGTAACAAATCAAGGAAGGATGCGGGCGTGCGCGAGTGTGCGTGCGTGAGGCTGTGTGCGAGGGATGCTGGGTAAAGCCGTGTTTACATTGGCCTTAGGGTTGCTTGGGGTTGTTTGTTTTTCGGTTGAAGAATGAAGGAACTCTTTTATGTTTTGACTGTTCATAAGCAATCATACGAGTTGAAATAATGGATAGAGTTAACTGTTCCTAGAGGGGTCTGATAATTAAAGAAAAAAAATCATTTATTTTTGTTAATTCCAATCCTAACCGAGATGGTTTACCTGGTGACATTAGGTTGTAAGGAATTATTAATAAAAACATTTGAGACTACAGAAAATTAGTCTACCAGTAGAGAATTTTAATCGTTTACCCATGTAAGAGAACATATTTTGCAAATGCATCCAGTCTGTCGGTGTTTATTTCCAAAAATGCATCTCCTTTCAAAATTCTGCCTCCAACAAAGCATTTCTAAAAACCTGTACTTAACGCTCTATATGATTTTAAAGCCATTTGATTTCCGCTTCCACAACATTGATACCACACCGCATGAACGCCCGAACTCACGTCAAAATAATAACTCTGAACCAATCAGAGTCAACAAAAATAACCGTACCTCCCCAAATCACCGACCGCGCGACGTTAAACATTCATACAATTTATTCACTGGTGGACGCGGCCGAACACCTGACCTGACCTGGCTCTGGAGGCACAGATTTAGTCAGCCTCGCGTGGCCACCGCGCGCGGACGTGCGCCGCGCACCCCTCCTTCTCCCGCAAACTATAACTACCGCTTGTGCGAAAGATACAGTGAAAATAACCGGGTACGTAATTATGATTATGTGGTTAAGGCCCTAGTGCTGTGCTTAATGTGGAGTCGGGACCAGCTGATGCCGGTATCGATTGTCAACTGTCACGGTGACATCGTAGTCCGTATTTAGGGACACGTGCTTTCAGGTGGATAAGGGGTGATGCGGCAGGCGTGTTGGTACGGAAAACGAGATGCATCCAGGAAAAACAAGAACTTGATTGCTACTACGCTAGAATCGTCAATGTTATGCAGTTGCCTGTGTATGTTTTGAGAATAAAATTATAGGAAAACGAGGAAAGAAAGGCGGTGAAATAGGATAACGTAATAAATAACGTTTTGCAGATCCTCACGTAAGTAGGCGTTATTTATAGGTAGGTTTGTGAAATCGTTTTTTGTCACAGGGGTCCACAGAAAAGAATATTCAAATTGGAAGGAACTTTTGTGTCAAAGCGATAGAAAGACTCTTAAATGTAAAAGGTTTTGGGAGAAAACGCGTAGGCGGTTTGTTTTTGTAGCAGAATGCTCTCCGTGGAATTCGTTTGTTGAAACTTTATTATTTACCGCCGTGGTCGAAGCGGTTAAATGGCGATGAGGTGTAATTTTGCTAATTAGACTTTATATCACATCTTATTGAATCTAAAGGTACATTAAAAATGTTTTATACTATTAGTTGCACAATAGTTATTCTCAATACTAATACAAGACTTAAACCACTTCTTTCACCGTTTTATTTCGGCTGTAATTATTACAAAAGCACAACAGTCTTTTGAAAATTTGCATTAACATCGTCAAACGACTTTAACGCAAACATTTATCCTAACCTACAGCGCCACAAACTTGTCTGACCCGTTGGTCAAAACCGGAACTGATGCCGCAACCACAATACATCAATGTTTATTTAGCGACATCCCTTCCCACTAAAAGCGACGCTGTCACCAGGTCAGATAAATTTGCGGCTCTGTATCCATACATAGATGTTCGTTGTAGAAAGTAAGCCCCAGTTTTTAAATTGTAGAGGCTACCTTTTTCAACTTCATTTATTTGACTTGCTGGAGGAGTCTTACCCCCTTATTAATAAACGCTCTATAGGCCTCTGCTAACTTAGTAATCGTTTGTCCTTATCTGTCACTTTGACATCTTTTTATTATTATTATTATTATTATTATCAGCCTATTGTGTCCCACTGCTGAGCAAAGCCTTCTCCCCAACTCTTCCACTGCTCCCGGTCTGCTGCGGTAAGTATCCAGTCGTTCAAGAAGGCGTCCAACTCGTCCCGCCATCGCCGTCTAGATCTACCGGGCCGCCGGTTTGAGTTAGTGAGACTCCACTTGGTGATTATCTTGGCCCATAACTCATCCGGCATACGGCAAACATGACCAGCCCAGTCCCACTTCAGCTTTGCCGCCTTTCGACCAACGTCTGTGACTTGAGTCATGGAGCGCAGGTCGGTGTTCCGGATTCGATCCACTAGTTTTACACCTAGCATGCTGCGCTCCATGGCTCGTTGGCAAACCCCGATCTTGGACCTGAGAGCCTCTGTCAAAGACCAAGTTTGAGCACCGTAGGTGAGAATTGGAAGTACGCACATGTCCATAAGCTTCTTTTTTAAAGAAAGTGGAAAGTTGAAATCTATGAAAGGTAAATGTCAAAGTAACAGATAAGGACAAACGATTACTAAGTTAGCAGAAGCCTATAGAGCATTTATGAATAAGGGGGTTAATCACTGAATGTGAGTTTGTTGAGTAATTAAATAAAAGAGGATTGTGTCGTATGTTAGCTTGGAGTGACTAAAGTATCAATTTGTAATGGCGAGGATTAGCTCTGGCGTTCCTGTGGACCATTATACGAGTAATAGAGCCTACGGAGTCTTAGATTCATTGATTTTCATTTTATTCCTGTTTTATTTGTTTTGCTATAGTGGAAGTAATGCTAGTATCTTTTTGCATCATTGTAAAGCCTAATTTACACTATGCAACTAATTTCGTGCAACTAGCATGACATTGCTCGGCCGATAACCTAACGCTTCAAAAGTGATTAATCAAACGCCGCAGTGTAATGCTAGTTGCACGAAATTAGTTGCATAATGTAAATTCGGCTTAACTGAGTACGTGCAGAGATCGGTGACCTCCCCTCCTATCTCCCGTAATAGTGGTAACCATACTGAGGAGTCTCTTTTACTACTTCTTTTCGTTTGATTATGTACATTAAATTTAAATTAGAGTAGTAACGTCAGACTATATTGCCTACTCTGCATTTTTGAAGGGAAAACTTCTTTAGCGGTGTTGAGCACTTTTTGGGATGGGTAAAATTTTTTAAACTCGCGTCAGGCGTAAGACGGCGGGAGAGTTTAAATACCAGGGGCCTTACCATGACGTCTTAATGCGTTTCAGTTTAGGTTCGCTCGCTGTCAGATTCATACTAAAAGTGACAGCTAAAACTTGAACTGAGTCGGAATTAGGACGTCATGGTAAGGCCACAGGAGTCCAGGATAAATATCAGATCCTCTAAAAGCTTATTTTGAAATACGAATGAATTACGTTCGATTTTTGAAGTGTTTTTTTGGTGAGCCGTGGAGCAAAAGTACTGGGGATCAGCAAATTGTTAGAGGTCTGTCCATATAGATAATACATACGTTTTTTTTTGTAAGTGGCGAGTACGGTACGCATCCTGAGCGTCATGGAGGTTACAACATTAAAATCTAATCTAAGCTGCAATTGCTGTTCTCACTTTTGCCAGCACTCCCTGCTACCCGTCCCTTTTTTTACTGTCTCATGTCTCTTATGTCGCACAATTATGTAAGGGACACTCGTTTTCCTCGCATTTAGATAGATCCAGGTTAATTATTATAACACAATTTACACATCATTTACTTGTGTCACCGGTGATTGGCCCGGAGCGATTGTCAGGATTAGCGTTCATAGAGCCCTTAGGGACCGGCTGATAGGGCCACACGCCGAGGGACAATCCGGGAGAGATCGAACCCACTTATTCGTGGTTTCCTTGCTGCAAGATAAGCTCATTTACACTGATCGATTGATCTAGCTATTGGGAGTCAGCTCATTATATCATCATCATCATCATCATCAGCCTATGTTCGTCCACTGCTGGACATAGGCCTCTCCCATGGCACGCCACTGAGCACGATCCTCGGCCACTCTCATCCAGCTCTTGCCAGCCGCCTTGCGAAGATCCTCGCTCCACCGAGTTTGAGGACGTCCTACGCTACGTTTGCCGATCCGTGGTCTCCACTCAAGAACTCGTCTACCCCAACGGTTATCGGTTCTTCGGGTTAGATGACCAGCCCATTGCCACTTAAGCGTGCTAATGCGATGGGCTATGTCGATAACTTTGGTTCTCTGTCGGATCACTTCGTTACGAATTCGATCATTATATATTTAAACCATTTTCACAAGCTCATTGTCAGTAGATCCTGTAGGAGGGTGCGAGCTCAAAGGGTTTGAAAACGTCTTCTGTCTCTTTTTGTCTTCGGTAACGCCTATCCAGTCATCCGGATGAACAGTCTTTGCTCCGGAGCGTTAAGTGGCTATACTAGTATAATACGAACGACTTTATTATTTTTTTGCTATTTTCAAGTACTTTAAAGGCCAGTTTGATGTTGAATTCGGATGTTGGGGAGTGATAAAGACGCGAGGTCTGTAAAATTAGTTTTTTAATTCCAAGTTAGCAGTTACATTTTCTGCTGCGGCCTCTTTCTCATAGGGGTAGACGGAGACTAGTTTGTTCCACTTGCTACGATTCTGACTTCTCTTCCGCTTCATCCACATTCATCAATCTCTTCATACATGCTCGTTGGTTTCGAGTACTCCTGACCTGCCTTTTTTTAGTGTATTATATATCTGTAGGTATAAATGGTGTTTACCTGAGGTTTGAATTATCAGAAGTCAAAAGTGTTTTATTTGTGAAACATGGGTGATAGCTGCATAAATACAGACATGTTACATTTCTTAGTGTTGCACTATGTCTTGCCGGTTGGGGTACAAAAACTTTGACTATTATGCCAGATAACTTATATGCTTATCTGAACATTACACTGCGATTAGTAAGCAGTCTGTCAATTGAAATTGAATTATCTTCAAGAGGCTAGTTTTTTAATTGTGCGAAAAACCTACATCTTTTGTCAAAATTGCTCTTACGATTGTCTTAAGTACTTATTTTGTTTGTGCGAAACATTGCGTGTATGGTATATTTTAATATAGTATAATAAAATAAGTATTAGGTAACTTATCTATTATATTTCGCCTTTTTAAATTAGGATTCTGAATTGAATCTCTGATGATACACGTTTATTTCGTCAAATTTGGAGATGTTCATTCCGACTAGTCGTTTGATGCCTTTGAAGTGTATTGAATATGTAAATAAGCTTACTTTTAACCCTGCACGCGCCGGATTCGGGACAAATCGGCTCTCGCGCAATTCCCAGCGCGCGGGGGGTTAGGATCGCTAGAACGGGGTTAAGGTGAAAGTAATTTCTGAAATATTATGATTTACCAAGTTGGCTTAGAATGAGTAATTTTAAAACTCGAAACAAAGTGGCCTGAATTTTTTATGAATATCTCAGACTGAATAGAAAGTTAATGTGGTACTTAGTAGAAAAGTGTTGGGTACCTGTTAGTTGTTTGTTAGTGTTCAAGTGGTTTTTCTTTAATGGTTATAGGCTTTGGTGATTAAGTCCAATTAAAGTTTTTTCTGTTCTTTTTAAGTTTGTGACGAATTCTTACCAATAAATGTGTTTTTTTGGCTACCACTAAATTCTATCGTCAGATCAAAATATACGTCATTAAAAAAACATTATTTAAAGAATATTACAATGTAGTATCTAAGGGACACGCTCAAAACCCCATTTTCAAAATACATTTACGTTATACAGCTTTGTTTTTCTTTATAAATGTATTTTTTTACGTGGAAATCAGCCCGTAGTCGGGCACGCGTCCGGCGCCGTATCAAGGCAATATGTCTTCGTGTACGTCAGCCGGCTCCGATAGCCTCCATACAACCCGCGCTGCCCGGCTTTGCTGCCGCACAATATCAAGTGACATTTCATTAACTCGCTCGATCCACGAGCCAGCGGAATTTTTTTAAACTATGTTTGGCTTTGTTTAAAGTAACAAACGCCTTGTTTTCTGTTCGATGTATAGAAATGAATAGAACATATATCACAAACATCAAAAAATGGTAGTTCTCGAAAACGAGAACATTTAGTGCGATAAATGTTGTGCGCGCATAAGTTTTAAATAATAATACATGCTTTTGTTGTTTATTAATACGTAATTTAATGTAATCAAAAACTGTCCTCGGCCAACAACTACTTAACAAAGTGACTGTAGTAAATAAGACAATGACGTATCAAAATCAGTTTTTTTTTTAAATGAATACATCATTATGTAACTCTTTATCCTTTTCAGGTTATGTAGGTAATTATTTTTAAAATATTTTCACTGCATTTTTAAAATAATAATGGTAGAAATATATTATAAATATTATACATCAATGAAAACATTAAATAATTACGGTGTGCAAGAAAGATACGAAAATATCATAGCATAGACGACGTAAATATTGCATGGACCAATTCCCTTCGAATTTATTAAAGGGGTAAAAATAAAAGCACAATCAATTTTATTTCCAAAGCAGTCACAACATTTCGACTGTTCAGAAAAACATTCCACAATTTGTGGAACCAACAAAATGACGGATTATTATGTGGGGCGATGATTAATGCGCTCCTAGGCCGTGATTCAATTTTGTCATGTTCGTATTTCACGCCCCACCTCGGCTAATGACTGCTTCGAGCTACGCCGTAGAGCGTCTACGAATTCCGTAGACGCTCTACGGAGTGATTGGATTATAATTTTAGTGGAGATACCTCGACTAATATTTTGAATTTGTGCTAGTTTATTACATCACGTATTTCATGAATGTTAGTTTATTAATAGTTTATAGTTTGCGGACGTTTATAATGAATTACCAAAGATGATTAGTTCACTCAAATACCACTGTAAAGGAACTTGGAACAAGCGGAATCCTTATAGAAATATTATAAACGGAATGTGAACCGCGATTACCTTTATTGAGCACCCGATAAAATGAAGAAGAAAAAAATGAGGCAAGAATGAGGGTAGACAGAGCTCGGTCTACCCAACAATAACATCCACCCGCAATTTCTTCAGTCTACCCGTGATCATGATACATGCAACTGTATCGAAATATCGGGAGCTCAATAAAGGTAATCCGGTTCACATCCCGTTTATAATATTTCGAATGAACTTAACCGTGAATCATTAAAAACTCTTATCCTTATAGAATCCCTTTGTTGTCCGTCCGTCTACGTCTGTCTGTTCATCCTCCATTCCTTACAACGATGTATTCGCTTTTACTTACCATGTACAAAGAAAACAAACTGTAGAGGCAATGGGCAGGCCACATCGCTCGTAGAACAGACAACTGTTGGGGGAGAAATCTCGAGTGGCGACCGTGAACCGGAAGACACAGTGTTGGCAGGCCTCCCACTAGGTGGACTGACGACATCGTGAAAGTTGCGGGAAACCTGTGGATGCAGGTAGCGAGTCGTCAATCATTATAGTGTGCTAAGGGGGAGGCTGTTCAACAGTGGACGCCTTCAGGCTGATAATGACGATGACAATAAAAACAAAGCGTAAACAAATAAGCTGTTTATTTACAAAAAAAACTAAAGCAAGTGATTGAACAAAAGACAAGTTCCCTTCTAACCACGTTACGGATACAACTCTGTCACTCAACAAACTTGCAGAGTGTCTCCAACAAAGTTCTAACTTCATTACCCCCGCGCCAACTAGCTTCCGACCGTATCTCTACGCAACAAGGATCTATATTGCTTGACGGACGCCCTAAAAGAAGTAAAGTAGGAATCTTTATAGGTAGTAATGTCGATAAATGTTCGTTATTTATAACTGAATTATACGACTCTGATTAACATAGACATTAAGGTCGTGTTCGGTAGTAAAAAGGAATTGATTTTATCAGGTACGGGGAATAACAGGCCACTACGGTGGAACAGCGTTGTATAAATAGTTGAAATTTACGATTGTGCCACACGGATTTGTAATAAATCTTGAAAAGCGTACTTGTTTTATACTACGATCGCTTGTGATTTCATTTAATATTATTTATTTATTTATTTAAAGCCTTCTTATTCCGAATTCGCTACAATTTCAGTAAGTACATGTTGTTGTTGTTGTTGTTATCGTCGTTTTATTTATTAAATTGTCGCGTAATTCAGCGTGCCTCACGGCATAGGCCTCCTCCGTGTATTGGAGGGTTTGGGCTATAGTTCCCACGCGCGCCCAGTGCGGATTGGGAACTTAACACACACCATTGAATTTCTTCGCAGATGTGTGCAGGTTCCCTCACGATGTTTTCCTTCACCGAAAAGCTCATGGCATTTAATATTATTATTAAATCGTAAATTATGCTTTACTGTATGTATGAATAAACAGATATTCAAAATGTAAATACAAAACTCAAAAAAACAAATTATTTACTTAACTGAAAGTTTTACACTTTACACAGAAGGAACAGCGATTCCCACACTAGGCAAAGCCTATATCATGGGATTCAATAACACAGATAATTACCAGACAAAGTGCGGCTTATGAAGATAGTAACTGTTAAACCTTCTTGTTTATATTTTCAAATAGTAAACACCCTGGCTACTTTTGATACTACTGGTTTATATTTTGCATACGTTTTATTGTGTTCCTAATATGTCATTCCTTGTCTTGTCTTTGTATTCTCTCTTGCTACCGTTACTAATTAAACTTTATTTTTATCCCTGCTCATAATTCTCTGCATATTTTACTTCACGAGTAACTATGTAGGTAGGTACATTAACTAATATTATTTAGAATTGGATTACAATACAACATATTATTATATTATTTAAATTGCATGCGAATGGTTATAACATAGCTTAGTGAGACAAAACCAGATCTTATACTTAACATAGAAAAATCTAAATCATAAAAATTTAATGTTTCAAAAAAGAGACTGTATGTTATTACGGAAAGTGACAGTAATTACGATATATCTACAGGTGTGTGTGTGTATGTGTGTGTGTGTGCAGCATTCCCGCGCTGAACTGCGATTGCGATTCTTTGCGCGAGAAGGCTGCCGGCGCGAGGGTCGCCTGTTGCCTCTCTCAGTCTTTTGCTGAGCTCTCTCTGTAGCTCCAGCGCATTACACCAAGGACCTAGAGTCTCGACACCGAAAATTAATAAAATCAGTTATTAAGTTTAGCCAAAAATAATTTATGTACTAAAATTTAACTGTGGTGTTGCTTAAAATAACCAGTAGGCTTATTGTCTAACTCGCTCGCAATCGCCATCTTGTTCATTTTGACAGTTCTTGTACTTCTTGTATGAATGTGACAGCTAGCTGATTCCGATGCCAATTGTCAGCCCATACATGAACTGTCAAAATGAACACGATGGCGATTGCGAGCGAGTTAGACAATAAGCCTACAGGTTCATGCTTGACTTAAAATACAAACCATTAACTCACGTATTCCGAAATGTCGCACAAAAGTCACTATCTTGCTTGCAACGATATTCTGCGATATCGTTCTTCCCTCTATATTCACGCTGAGCATCTCAACATCGAAACAAGAACGGAGTTTTGTCAGCAAAATACCGTGTAACTTTTGGGGGAGTCATAGAATTTTAAACAGAAAACTACGTAGAGACTTAGACATTATAATGTAAGACTGTAAGGGCCTGTCTCACCATTCCTGTAACCGTCAGTTATCTATGATGGCGTCTCTGTCTGTTTCGTAGTAATAAATAGAGACGGTATCATAGATAACTGAGAGTTAAGAAGCAGTTGTGCCACCTTTTCAACTTGTGTTGGACGAATGGTCGGGTACCGGAGGATTGGTGCAAGGCCGTGATTGTGCCGCTGTACAAGGGAAAGGGGTCACAACTAGACTGCCAAAAATTTTCAGCGTCGTCGGCAAACTGTATGCAAAGGTATTGATTGAAAGAGTTATAAAAGAGACCGATGAGAAAATATGGGATGTACAAGCGGGTTTTAGAAAGGGAATGGGATGCACGGATCAAGTCTTCTCCTTGCGGCGTATAACCGAAAAGTATATGGCCAAAGGCCAGAAAATATACTGCTTATTCGTCGACTTGGAGAAGGCTTATGACAGGGTGATGAGGAATGAGTTGTGGTCAGCGTTAGCCATGCATGGGGTGAACAGTAATCTGGTACAAGCACTAAAATCTCTCTATAAGGATTCTAGTGCTTGTGTGAGGATAAACGGGGCGTACACTGAATGGTTTAGCATCGAAAAGGGTGTTAGACAAGGATGTGTTGCGTCACCGTGGCTGTTCAACCTATTCATGGATACGTGCCTGAATGATTTGAAAGAGAATGTCTGTGGACTGAGGATGAACGAGTTAACCATCAAATGCCTCCTATACGCCGACGACCAAGTGTTGTTAGCATCGTCGGAGGAGGAGCTGCAAAGGATGGCTAACATTTTGTGTGGGGCATTGGAAAGAAAAGGTATGAAAGTTAATGTGAGCAAGACGAAAGCTATGGTCTTCGAAAAAGACGATAGCATGACAGAATGTGAGATTATAGTTGCGGGTGAGAAAGTAGAACAGGTAAAAGAATTTGTATATCTGGGCTCGGCTTTTACGACAGATGGAAAGTGTGAAAGAGATATTGAAAGAAGAGTGAATGCAGGAAACATGGTCAATGGAGCGCTGCGCGCCTTTGTGAGCAGTGAGAAGGTGTCAAAGAAGGCGCGTCTGGCTGTTCACAGAGGGGTGCTCGTTCCAACACTAATGTACGGTAGCGAAAGTTGGGTATGGCAAAAGAAGCATGAAAGTAGAATAAATGCAGTAGAAATGAGAGCGTTAAGAAGTATGGAAGGTGTATCACTGAAAGATAGAATAAGGAATAGTGTGATAAGGGAATGTGCTGGTGTGAAAGAAGATATAGTGACTAGGATAGAAAAAAGTATGCTTAGTTGGTTTGGTCACGTAGAGAGGATGGATGAAAGAAGATTAACTAAACAGATTTATATGGGGAGTGTGAATGGGTGCGTTGGGAGGGGAAGGCCTAGGCGGACGTTCCGTGATCAAATTGGGGACGTTTTGGAGAAAGGCCAGTTCAAGAGTACCCGAAACCGACGAGCATGTATGAAGAGATTGATGAATGTGGATGAAGCGAAAGAGGTATGTCAGGATCGTAGCAAGTGGAACAAAGTAGTCTCTGCCTACCCCTGTGGGAAAGAGGCGTGACGATATGTATGTATGTATGTAAGGAGTGGTGAGACAAGCCCTAAGACTCGCGTATCAATAATTATTGGATAATTGTCTGACGTTAGAGATGGTGCGTATTTACGTTACCAGGTTTTGATACCAGGTATTTCCTTGCAAGTATACCAACCAGGTACCGACCCGAGATACTTGCAAGACTTCTTGAAAGTATTTCTCCATTAAAGTATACTGTCCCTTAAAAGTATGTACTACTACTACTACTACTACGTCAAACGATCAGATTGAATACGTGAAATAAAATACTTTCAAAGTATTTTACGTCTTGACTGGAATATTTTGAATCTTATCGGTATAATAACAAGGTTTAAACTTGCATGGAAGCAAGTATTCGACTCGTTGCGTTGGATAGAAAATACTTTGAAAGTATTTTGATACCTGGTTTCTGCACCTGGTATGAGAAGGTGGACGTACTTTTAAGCCCTGGTACGCGATTTAGCAAGTATAACCATCCCTATCTGACGTTTTGAGATCTATGCGAGTTGCTTAGCATGCAAGTTGAACGCTGCGGGCAAAGGAGAGGGCGACGTAGGTTATCCTGTCTTGCTTTAACCTAGAATTAGAATAGCTTTTTTAATGACGCACTTGATCACAACATGGATATTGAGAATATAGGGAATATACATTGTGTTAATTTCATACGGGCGTATTTAATCTTAATAATGTATCATCATTTCGGCCCCGTCGTTAAGATGTTTTAAAATTAAACTCAGGAATTGGCTTCTCGAACACACATTTTACACATTCGACGAACTCTTTTCCTGGCAGTCAAAGCCTACTTACTGATTGCAGAATATTTGTTTTATTATAGTGTTGCAGTTTTGTTAAAAAAATTAATTGAAATGTTTTTTTTTTTTTTAATTTCATGAGTTGTTCTGACATGGAATATAATAAAATAATGATAAAAATGACATGTAATAACAATAATTATTACGAATAAATGAGTATGAGTATGAGTATGAGTATAGTGTAGGTATCTATTTAAGTTGCGGAGTAGCAAAGTTAATATTATTTTTTGTTTATTGGCTAATCATAATTTAATTCTTGTAAATGTATTTACATACAAACATACACATATCACGTCTATATCACGTACGGGGTAGAGAGAGCCTATGGTAATAATGGGCATATAGGTGGAAAGGGGAATCATAATACTGATGGGTTGCTAGCCGCATCGCCTATAACAAGATCCCTAAGATTTTTGCCCTAAAAATAAATGTATTTATTTTGAAAAAATGACTTTCAAGCTTTTTGCGGCACGTTCTTTTTGGCAATTATGGTTTTTCCGAATGCTCTGGTAGTTACAAACAAAAATATGTAAAAGAGCCCTTGGCGGCCTATTTGCAAAATAAAATTTGTTTTTGATTTTGAACCATTGAGTTATGCGGAAGTTTGCCGATAATACAAAATAGCTATAGACATAAAGCAATCAGATAGCTCTATTTGAGCCGAGAGGGGAAACGCGTCTCCTCGAACAGTCTCCATTATTAACCGTCGTACTGACCTGCATAATTGATCCCAGCCTTGCCAAAGGCATAAAACCACACTACTAAACTACGGACAAACAATTTGAAACCTTAACGTGAGCTGATAGACGCTTGTAGCGCTGCAGCGTAAAGTTGGTGCGAGCTAGACAAATAGACAACATTTCGCAGGGTGATTGGCAAGGGAAGAAAAAAATGCGCCATGCGGGAGTGTAGCGAGTGTATGAGGATTAGTCGTTTTTCTATATCTAGCGACACTTCATGATATTATTATTTTACAAGCTTTTGTACTAACTAATGTGTACGTATGTATGTGTGTATGTTTGTTTGTCCGCGTGGAATCTTGCGACTCAATTTTGAACCAGATATTATCTTTTCACACCTCTTATTCAGAAAAGTAAGCTTTGCTCCCTGTCTAGAGGGATCAAAGTGCAACTTTTCTGTTCAAGGCTTTTCCAAGTGTTTTTTTGCAAATGAAATTTTTTGAAGTTGATAATTGTAAAACCACGCCATTTTCAATGCTGGTAGCTCTTTAATTAAATTTAGAATTCTGTTTTCAAGTTTTTTAATGTTCGGTGTGAAAAGTTGTATGAGCCACTCGGGAGCAAAATTATTTTCATCTTGGGCGTTAACACTTGAATCCCTCATTACGCTCTGGATTCTACTTTAGAATCCCTCGCTACGCTCAGGATTCTATAATAGAATATATAATCTATAATAGAATTCAATGTAGCGCCCTCGCCGTAAATACATCATTTTGCTCCCTTGTGACACAAATAACTATTAACCGATTGAGCTGAAATTTTGCATACTTGTGGAAATCGGATGACAATGCAATAATCTGGTAGTAGAATTCTAGTGGCCCGGTCAGGACCGTCTCCGCAGGAGGGAACTCTTCAACGATTGGTCCGATTGACTTGACATTTGGTACACATAATGTAGGACGGATGATAATGTAGAATTATAAATTTACACGAGGTCTCCCAGCAAAACTAAAGAGAACTAATTCGATTCACACTAGCTCACTGCATCAAGGTTACATAGCGGATTCTGCTATAATATTTTGTTGTTATAATTGAGCTACTTGTGCCTCGGCCATCTTGCCACAAAAGTGCCTATAACATTCGCTACGAACAAAAATACATCCTATCCTACTCTAATATTATAAATATGAAAGTTTGTGAGTATCCTGGATGGATGTTTGTTATTCTTTAACGCCAGTACGGCTTAACGGAACTGGACGAAATTTGGAACAAAGATCTGGTATATGGTCTGGAATAACACATAAATGATACTTTTTGTCCCGGAAAATTGCGTAGTTCCCGCGGGATAGCGATAAACGAATTATTTGCAGACGAAGTAGCGTGCAACAGCTAATCTAATCTAACTAATATTATAAATGCGAAAGTATGGATGGATGGATGGAATAGCACATAGGCTACTTTTTATCCCGGAAAATTGCCTAGTTCCCGCGGGATAGCGATAAACGAATTCTTTGCAGATGAAGTCGCTGGCAACAGCTAGTACATACATAAATCACGTCTTAATCCCTTACAAACTAGGTAACGATTAATTATGAAAAAAATAAACAAAAACAAAGCGGGTTGCTGTTTCATTATTTATCGTTGAAAAGTTTCAAATTAGTAATAAGAAAGTCCGAGCGTTTGCTTGTATAGCATTTAGCAACATTTTCTCGGAGCTTTTAATGGAATAGATGTAAAACATCTTTTGAAACTTCACAATGAGCTCACGGACCAACTTATCAGACTTTTATTTATTTGTTCATGCTATTTATTTACTCAACAATAGTCTTATACTAACTGCTTTAACTTCAAAACATGTAATAGTGTAAGATTGGAGAGTAGGATAACATTTCGTTGAAGTTTATTTACCATTGTAAATGTTTCATAATGTTTACTTTCTAGTATCGAATTTCTTTGCTGGTACTTTAGATTGGAAATTGAACTGGTATACTGTAGGGTTTTAAGTTACTTCTTCATTAAATTAAATCTTGCTCTACAGGATGACTTTTAAGTCGTGAAATAGAAACTCAATTTTCCGATACCTATAACTGCCCAAGATTAACACGGATCACTAGTAGTAATATAAAAAAAAAGCCGTGGTAGCCTAGTGGTTTGACCTGTGGCCTCTCAAGCAGAGGGTCGCGGGTTCGAATCCCGGGCTCGCACCTCTGAGTTTTTCGGAATTTATGTGCGATATCTCATTTGAAATTTACCATGAGCTTTTCGGTGAAGGAAAACATCGTGAGGAAACCTGCACAACACAACTGCGAAGCAATTCAATGGTGTGTGTGAAGTTCCCAATCTGCACTGGGCCCGCGTGGGAACTATAGCCCAAGCCCTCTCATTCTGAGAGGAGGCCTGTGCCCAGCAGTGGGACGTGTATAGGCTGGTGATGATGATGACTAGTAGTAATCGCAATTAGTCAGCCCTCTCAATTAATTAAAACAAAATAAGAATATTCAATCCCTACTTTGATAAGTAGCCGGCCGAGTAGGGTGACCAGACGACGACGATCATTGTCTGGTCTGAGGATCCACTCTAAAACTAAACTAAACAAAGTGTGAGCAAGATGGCACGATTCGAACCTCGAATTCGGCAATATAAAATGTTTTATTGAATCAGGCGTTACTTTGCGGAGGTCCATTTCAATGAACACAAAATATTTACCTTGCTACTTCGCTACTTACGTGCAAGATAATCAAGCTTGTGCGAAATATATACGTTTTTCATGCAAGCCCTCCCACCACTACTGCCACACAAAACGCACACAAATCCCACAAACTTAATTAATCCTATCACCACACAAACACTGACGCCCGTTTCGATCCCTCCACGGGATCATTATCAAAGTTAGAGCACCGATGCACATGCGAACCAACGTCGTAGGATTAATTAAGTTTGTGGGATTTGTGTGCGTTTTGTGTAGCAGTAGTGGTGGGAGGGCTTGCATGCAAAACGTATATATTTCGCACAAGCTTGATTATCTTGCACGTAAGTAGCGAAGTAGCAAGGTAAATATTTTGTGTTCAATATAAAATGTAGCAGTGTTGCCTGAATAATTCTCGCTCTCCCGGTTTTGGGGGTATCCTTAGGCAAATGACAACCCCGGCGCGGCCGCTAATTAGTGCTAGAATATTCTATGCGCGAGTGATTTGTGCGGCCCTTTGTCCTCTAAGTGAATTACCTGGACCCTTCCCGGGGCAGTTATGAATGAGCGACCTCGAAGTGGGTGTCTTGTTAACTGTGATGCTGATGCGTTATGGTCGTGATGAGGGTAGGTGAAGATTATTTCGTGTACGGTCGACCGAAATAGCACATTGTGTTGTAAGAGAACAAAATGATACATCGACACCTACTACGCATCGAGTCGTACCTATAAATGACTGCTAGAAAAGCCGTGGTAGCCTACAGGTTTGACCTTTGGCCTCTTAAGCAGAGGATCATGGGTTCGAATCTCGGGCTCACCTCTTGAGTTCTATGAGCTTTTCGGTAAAGGAAACAATTCAATGATGTGTTAAGTTCCCAATCCGCACTGGGCCCGCGTGGGAATTATTGCCCAAGCCCTGTCGTTCTGAGAGGCCTGTGCCCAGCAATGGGCCGTATATAAGCTGGACATGATAAATTACTAGTTCTTGCTCGCGATTTCGATGCGCAGAATACGTTCACGCGCCTGCGGGAACTACACAATTTCCCGGTATGAAAACTATCCTATATCCTCCCCAGCGTTTCAAACTATCTCCATGAAAGCGCAAAAGCTTAACAAAGAAACAAAGTCACTTTTGCATTTATAATCATTACTAGCTGTTGCCAGCGACTTCGTCTGCAAAGAATTCGTTTATCGCTATCCCGCGGGAACTACGCAATTTTCCGGGATATAAAATAGCCTATGTGCTATTTCAGACTTTTGTCTATCTATGTGCCAAATTTCATCCAGATCCGTTGGGTCATTCTGGCGTGATTGAGTAACAAACAAACATCCATCCATCCATCCATCCATACTTAATTATTATTAGTAGTCCTCAGACTCGGTGGAGCGAGGATATTCGCAAGGCGGCTGGCAAGAGCTGGATGAGAGTGGCCGAGGATCGTGCTCAGTGGCGTGCCATGGGAGAGGCCTATGTCCAGCAGTGGACGAACATAGGCTGATGATGATGATGATGATGATGATGATGATTAGATATAGGATTTAAAAAAAATATCTTGGGACAATTGACACCAATCGATCTAGTCCCAAACTAAGCAAAGCTTGTGATATGGGCACTAGACAACGGATAAACATACTTAAATACATATTAAACATCCAAGACTCGAGATTAAACATTCGTATTTTTCATACAAATATCTGCCCCGACCGGGGATCGAACCCGGGACCTCGAGCTTCATAGTCAGGATTTTCTAACCAAAGCCATTCGGTCGTCCATTAAGATGGCTATTTTCAATATACTTCGCGTAGCTTTAAGAACGTGCATACACATTATTTTGCTTTCCTAATCATACCGAACTCCAAACGAAGCCATAAACATCCGAAAATCATCGAATACTTATCAACGTTTTACGACACACTAAAGTATGGATTGTAATCCATACTCATCATAGCTGGGTATGAATTACCCGCTCATAAAAGCCAAAGTAAAATTAAGTTACTTTGGCCGGGTCTGAGCCGCTTCCGTAGCGATCGTTTGTGATGTTTTGCTTCCTTTATTTTGACTGGTCTGTTTTGATACCATTGAGTGCTTTCGTGGGTTGTTGATTTGTTAGTTGGTGGAAAGTTTCTGAGAGCTATTTTGGGTTACGCTGCTTGACAATAAAACTAGGTGCGACGTTAGTAAAGTATACGAGTATAGTGCAATCGTTTTTGATTGCCATGTATCTACTAGTAGCTAGTAATAGATCAATATAGTAAATAACAACAAAAAATATTGTTTTAAGGCAAAGGCATTGCACACTGAACACAAAATATTTACCTTGCTACTCCGCTACTTACGTGCAAGATAACCAAGCTTGTGCGAAATATATACGTTTTGCATGCAAAACGGAAGCGGATCAGAATTTATAAAGTTTAATTCAGTTAGTTCAAAAAATATTATAATGCAATTTTCTGTGAAACTATCAGGTATATGTTTTTTTTCATAGCGTAATCTATAGATTGGTTTAGGTTAGGTTGGGTTTAGTTTATGGCAATTCTGTTAATTTGCAATTTTCTGAGAAAATGGCATTATATATTTTGAACCATTATGTATTTTAACCCATTATACATTTTAAACTTTATGGATTTTAATACGTACCCACGCAAAACGTATATATTTCGCACAAGCTTGGTTATCTTGCATGCAAAACGTTATTTTGCATACAAAACGTATATTTCGCACAAGCTTACTTATCTTGCACGTAAGTAGCGGAGTAGCAAAGTAAATATTTTGAGTTCATTGAAATGGACCTCCGCAAAGTAACGCCTGATTCAATAAAACATTGCACACTACATTCTAACCGATTGAGAAGCAAACAAAACTGTCAGAGCTAGTGAAATTGATATCTTTTTACAGGTTTTTATTAATTTGCAATATATATTATGTAAAAAAAAAAGCCGTGGTAGCCTAATGGTTTGACCTGTGGCCTCTCAAGCAGAGTGTCGTGGGTTCAAATCCCGGGCTCGCACCTCTGAGTTTTTCGGAATTTATGTGCGAAAATTACATTTGTAATTTGCCATGAGCTTTTTGGTGAAGGAAAACATCGTGAGGAAACCTGCACACATCTGCGAAGAAATTCAATGGTGTGTGTTAAGTTCCCAATCCTCACTGGGCGCGCGTGGGAACTATAGCCCAAACCCTTCAAATACACGGAGGAGGCCTATGCCATGAGGCACGCCGAACTTCGCGACAATTTAATAAATAAATACAAAAATAAACGACAATAACAACAACAACAACATGTATTTACTGAAATTGAAGCGAATTCGGAATAAAAAGGCTTATAAAAAAATATATTATGTACGTTTGCATGTTTGCACGTTTGTATGTTTGCCTGAGTGGAATCTTGTGGTTTAATTTTAAAGCAGATGTCTTCAAGTGATTGAGCTTTTGCATACTTGAGTAAGTCGGATGACAATAGAATAATTTGTTAGTCGAGTTCTGGTGACCCAGCCAGAATCAGCCAGAATATTATAGGCGATGCGGCTAGCAACCCATCACTATTTTAATTCCCCTTTCCACCTACATAATTATAATATACTCTCTCAATCGTGCTAAACGTGGTCATTAGGTCATGTTACCTTAGGCTTTGTTTACCCCCTAAGGGGTAAAGACGTTATTTATGTATGTATGTATGTGAAATCTAATGGTGTAATTTTTAATGTAGTTTTATTGATAGAGACATTAATGGTTCTGAGTAAGGTGATTACCACAGTAAATGCTAGAAAATTGATGTGTAATGTTGTTTACTGATGTCTTTAGAACGACTAATGACAGAGTGATGATTTGATAGCCACAATGACATCAGCAGAAAGGACGACAACAAGCATTAGTTTTCAGTGAAGATTATAGTCAGTGAAAAAGCGATATCTGATATTAACTGATATTAGCTACATAGTCATTTTATCATCATTATTTAACTACTTACTTCTGGCCGCGACTTCGTCCGCGTAGAATAAGATTTAAGAACGTTGATAGTATATTCTGTAATCATTATTTACGTTGCGACCCTAGGCAGCTACGACCTTTGACACGTTTATCAATATCCCGCGAGAACTATGCAGTTTTACGGGATAAAAAGTAGCCTATGTTTTAATCTAGGGTACCAGCTATCTTCTTTCCAAAATTTTATCCAAATCCGTCCAGTTGTTTTAGCGTGAACGAGGAACAAACATACACACTCACTCACTCGCATCGTCACATCATCACAAACTTTCGCATTTATAATACTAGCTGTTGCCAGCGACTCTGCAAAGAGTTCGTTTATCGCTATCCCGCTTGAACTACGCAATTTTCCGGGATAAAAATTAGCCTATGTGCTATTCCAGACTTTTCTCTATCTATGTGCCGAATTTCATCCAGATCCGTTGGGCCGTTCTGGGGTGATTGAGTAACAAACAAACATCCATCCATCCATCCATCCATACTTTCGCATTTATAATATTAGTTAGATTAGTAGGAAGTAGGATTAGTAGGACTACATTACTCTAAGGACGAATAAAATTGATGAATTGAAGACTCGCCAGCCGGTTGCCATTCGCTACCATTATGCCAATGGTGTGCTTGCGTGAATTCACTGTGTGCGGGATTTCACCGCACTCTCTCTAAGTTCCAATTATAGTGTCAATTATCTACCCCGTCCCCTATTTATACCACGGAACAAACGAAACGAAGGCAAACGAGCAAGTGGGTCACCTGTTGGTAAGCGATCCCCACTGCCCATGGACACCCGCAACCCCAGAGGGATTGCAGATGCCAACCTAGAGGGCTAAGATGAAATGCCTCTTGTGCCCGTAATTTCCCCGGCTGTCTTACTCTCCACACCGGAACACAACAGTGCAAGCACTGCTGCTTAGCGGCAGGATTAGCGAGTAAGATGGTGGTAGCGATCCGGACGGACCTTGCACAAGGCTCTACAACCCGCGTGAATTCACTGTGTGCGAGGTTCCACCGCCCTCTCTCTAAGTTCTTCCTAATCGCATAAAAAAAAAAAAAGTTCCAATTATAGTGTCAGTTATCTACCCCGTCCCCTATTTATACCACGGAACAGAGACGCATCATAGATAACTGACACTTAAGATAGCTGGAACTAAGCAGAGAGTGGTGAAACAGGAACTTATTCGACAAACTATTGAATAAATCTCTTTTTTGAAGTGAAAACTTTTCTAGCGGCGTTAAACACTTTTTGAGATGGTTAAAAAATGTTAAACTCGCGTCAAGCGCAAGACGTAGGGAGAGTCTAAGTACCAGGACATCAGATCCTCTAAGAGCTTATTTTGAAATACGAATGAAGCTAGAGTCGCGTTCGATTTTGAAGTGTACGTAGATTTCGTCCCTTTAACGTATGTGCGTTTGGCCTAGTGGTGTAGGGTGTAGAATAACAATGTGTTCTCTCAGGTGACCGCAGTTCAAATCTCGTGTATTTTTTTCTTTTTTTTGCGCGAGTGTGCGTGTGTGTAGTTTTCATTTTCACTTCTGCCGGCACTCGTGGTGTTTTTTTTATTCTACAAATCCGTCGCTTACACTAAACTTGTTTCCAATTTCGCGTCAGCATCCAAACCTCAAGCACCAAAAAGGGAATATAACGTCACAATCATTTATCAACGCACGCGGCCTCAGGTCCTCCCGCTGCAATGCCCCGGATGCGAGCTCCGACAGTTTATCAACCCCTGGTACTTTAAAAACTCGTCGCCCCCATTTATTATCGGAGATTTATATTCCCCAGGATTAATTGTTTTTTTAATTCAGTTGCCCGGGCCGTTCGTCTGTTATGATCCAAGTTCTGCTAAGGCTAATTTATGTTAAGAATCTTCCAGTTTCTCAGAGTTTTGTTAATGGTTCGTTTAAGGGAGATGAAGCTCGCGGAGTTTGTATTAGCAATTTTTTCGAGGTGATTGACCTTGTGAAATGTTACATTAGTAAGCTTGGCTTATTATAACTCGAGGAAAGACACTATCATTGTCTTTCATAGCGCAAAGGATTCTAAATAGATCTAGGTCTAGAGATTCATTAATTTTGGGTAAATTTAATCGAAATGAGCTTAATCAGATTTTATTTTGCAACAGCCCACTTTACTTTTATTTTAATTGATTAATTCAAATGACTATTATCATAATGACTGTCCCTTGGGAAAAACTTGATGGAAATTTAAATTTTTACCTTTTTTGTATTTTACTTACGTCGATTGACGGAGTGTTTTTGTGACATTGCATTATAACTATTTAAGGCGCTGTCAACAGCAAATGACCTTGAGCAGCGCCACTCTTCACACATAAGGTTCGCGTGCCTGTTAGTGAAAGAGAAGAAACTATTCCGGTAGCTTGGCGCGCGTCCAAGATCTTGCAAATAAGACACAAATTAGAAGAAATAAAAAAAAAGTACCTATGGATTATTTGTGAAATGTGACTCGTTAGCCGTGTAGGTATGAATATGTTGACTTCATGTTTTTAGTTGCAGACCGATACGTCGAAAAAATAAAGACAGAATCGTTTAATGATGATTTTAAGGCCAATCTTTGCAATTATTTTCTATCGAGCCGATTTTGTACAGTTATGTTTTTCTTAAAAAAAGTGCTTAATTTCAACAAAATTAGGTGTTGTCAGCCTCTTAATGTAAACTTTGACGATGTCACTGACGATGTGTAATTTTGTATTGAATCAATAAATCCACCCAATAAGACGCAAACTTTGCCTTGTTACAGATGCCCCCAGCCCTGATGTGAGCCGAGCGATGTGACCAACCCGTGACGTCACCATGTGCTCGTGGGTGGTTTCCGCCCTCCTCATCCTGTTCGCCATGGGTGAGTCTGATGCACTAGAGTCCATTGAATAGAGGTACCGTTTGACGCATACTTTTCACGCCTAAAGAACTTGGTATAGGCGTGACTCACATAATTTTAATTGTTCCTTACTTCTAATTTATCACAAAATGTCCAATTTTTAATCACTCAGCAAAAATTTAAATGTGCATAATTATCCCCCATCGAGGGAATGGGCAAAAATCTTAGGAATCATGTTTTAGCCGATGTGTCTAACAAACGATCACTATTTTAATTCGCCTTTCCACCTATACACGCCCACAATCATGCTAAACGTGGCCATTAGATCTTATTATCTTAGGCTCTGTCTACCCCGCAAGGGATATAGTGATTTAAATACGTATGTAAAGTAATTGTACACACACACAAAATCACGTCTATATTATATTCCTTACGGGGCAGACAGGGCCTAAGGTAACAAGACCCAAAGGTCACGCTTAACACGACTGTAGGCGTATAGTTGGTGGAGTTAATTTTACGACGGTCTTAATAAATCAGGGTTGGATATTTCAGCATTACTACGAGAAAAAGTTAATTGAAACTAAACTTTGAGCGGAGTCAGTTTTTATGAATAATAAAAACTTATTACTGTAAACAAACGG
Source organism: Pandemis heparana (assembly GCA_963854515.1). Taxonomy (NCBI): domain Eukaryota; kingdom Metazoa; phylum Arthropoda; class Insecta; order Lepidoptera; family Tortricidae; genus Pandemis; species Pandemis heparana. The sequence continues at coordinate 18,680,613 of OY978007.1, read as the reverse complement.
ATAACTCACGTTTTATTACGTCGGAAAAGGTCCGGCAGTTTCGAATCATTCGCGATTCTTAGTCATGGTGCGACGGGGGCCAAGGCGCGACGGGCACAGGAGTGCCCGCCGTTTGTTTACATTAATATGTCTGAGCCTCACGGTAGTCTTGTATTAAAAATAATAAAAACTGTCTCTATATTCGCGGATGCAGGTTGTTGTATTAATCCTTGTTCAGGGGCGGCGAGCCGCGCTTTCACGGGACCCGATTTCCATTTTAATTGACGCGACATCGATGTAAATCCACACCGCTGTTCGGATTAGGGATGTTAAAATATTGGCGTGTGTCAAACTGCAGTGATTAAAGTTTGTCTGGGATAAGTTTACACGGACAAATAACAATTATCGACCCGCTAATTGCGTCACTAGCGGGGTACGTTAAAAACTAAGCTGAATGTACATTATATATTATATACTTATGCAACTAATTTCGTGCAACTAGCATGACATTGCTTGGCCGATAACCTAACGCTTCAAAAGTGATTAATCAAACGCCGCAATGTAATCTGAGTTGCACGAAATTAGTTGCATAATGTAAATTCGGCTTTATAAATAAAAATAAATAAAATAAAAATTGTTTATTTCAGACATTAATCCATATCTTGTTAGTAAAACATTACCTTATATGACTATGTTAGTATATGCATGCCTATATTTGAATGCCGTTCGGACCAGTGTGTGGTAATGCCACTGTCCATCCTGCCAGCCAGCACGTCCAGGAGACTGTTGCCGCCGCCGCGCAGGCGCTGCAGCGCCGCGGCGCATCGCTTGCGTCAACGCGCGCGTCCGCGAACATGCCCGACGCGCTGCACCAGGGCGGCAGCCGCAACAGAACCCTGAACGCGTTGTTATACTGAACCCGCAGAGCATTGAGCGATCGTTTCGTGTATCTACACTACAGGCTACACGTGTAAAGTGATGTACAGTACGCTCTGAATAATGTGATTTTAACCTGCACTGTACACCGACTGAACCTATGCGCTATCATGTTAGCTCTGATCGCCAATGCTCTGCGTTCCCTTTCGATATAAACAATAATATGGACAATAAATATTGTTTTATGGTGGTCTGAATAAAATGTTTTTTTTTTTATATATAAAAAAGGGAAAATTTGGAACGTCAATTGCCCTATTGGCACACATTACTCACACGTAATACGACATTAAATTAGAAAAATTACAAGTCCCATATCAGTTCTGGGGCCTTACCATGACGTCTTAATGCGATTCAGTTTGGGTTCGCTCGCTGTCAGATTCATACTAAAAGTGACAGCTGAAACTTGAACTGACTCGGAATTAGGACGTCATGATAAGCCCCCTGTACACTACTACATACAACAAGTTCTTATACATGACGTCTTAGTTCCGATTCAGTTTAAGGTTCGCTCGCTATCAGATCCATACTAAACATGACAGCTAAAACCTGAACTGAGTCGGAATTGAATCGCGTTAAGACGTTATGGTGAGGCCACTGCTCCTTTTCTAAAGTTTTTCACCTATGGCCAAGGGTCCTCAACCGGCGGCCCGCGGGCTGCATGCGGCCCGCGGTTGCGTCCATGGCGGCCCGACATTGTATTGATAAAATTAAATTCACATTCACCTACTTTACCTTCTTTACCTACTTTAAGTTTAGAATGGAATGTTGTTATTATGTTGCGGCCCACCGAACCAATATCAGGGTATACTAGGCCCTTGACTTCAAAAAGTTTGAAGACCCTTGGTTTAGGCACAAAATATTTTTTGTTCAGTTAGTTAGGGACTTCTCTTCAAAAACCATGGTATCCTAGTGTTTTTACATATTATGGTCTCTCAAGCAGAGGGTCGTGAGTTTGAAAACCATACTCGCACCTCTGAATTTTTCTGAATGTATGTGGGAACTGCTCAAGCCCTGTCATTCTGAGAGGAGACCTGGTGGCCAACTGTGGGGCGTATATGGGCTAGAGGTGATGGTCTTCAGCAAAGCTACGCCTGATGCAATCAATTATTATTAAATAGTATAAGTACCTTTAATTTTTTTCTCTGATTCGGGCCTAAGAAAGAAAGAAAGAAGACACTTTTTGATTATCTATTATGTACAAAATATTTTACAGATTTGCGCTAAAAAAAGATGGCTTTTTTTAGCGCAAATCTGTAATAAAGCTAATACAAAACTTGATGGAAATTTTAGCTTTATAATATTTTCAGAAAGATAATTGAACTATCGTGAATTTTTGTTAGTCTTTGTTTAGTCTAGAAGGGAAGTTGACATTTCATTATGACAAAGTTTCCGACAGTTTTCTTAGTACTGAATAGAAATTAACATACACGTTTGTACTTTAATGATTAAATATAGATCATTGTACATTTTTAGATAAACATTCTTCGGTACCTACTAATAAAGTTTCAGATATTCTATTGAAGGTTTATAAAAGTTTTATTCAACAGACTTTAGAACTTGGAACAAAATATGAGCGTTGTACATAGAATGCTTACTAGTTATTAAATAGTAGGTACAAAGCAGATCACAGCCGGTACAAAGCAAGTCAGGCAATGCGGCTGCTCTAAGCTAATTTCAAGTATCTCAATATTTTACCTTTTTACTTTTTTTGTATATTTAGAAACAGCTCAATTAATGACATCGAACCTCATCATTATTTTTCTAATAAACCTCACATTTTTCAAGTTATTAATAATTATACGTTTCAAGTATCTCTTTTTCGCCGTCTCAATCTACGCTAAAATCAAGTATGTACCCCATTTCTACCCTAAAAACAAGTATGTAAAAACTAGATACTTGAAATTCAAATAGTTTTGGTAGATACTTGGTTTCATTGTAGATATAACGTTTGTAAGCGATGTAAACTTAAATATAAAAACAAGTATATCGTGTTAATTTAAGTAAGTAGGTACCAATATTGAGGGTATTTGTATACTACCTTTTTAACCCATTAATTAAAATTGTTTAAAAAATATTATAGTTAATGTGTATCGGCGCGATCAAGTGCAGTGACATAGAAATATTAATTACTTCTTACAATTTATATTTAGTGACGAAAAAGAGGCATAACGACAGAAGTAGTGGAAATTATTCCCAATCTAGGCATAGGGCCAAACGAATGTGTGTGAATATGTGTTTAGCTTTTGCCCGCGACTTCTTACGCGTAGACAATAATCAATGAGCCCCAAAGGTGACTTCACTTATTTCTATCCCGTAGGAATTTGGCCTTTTCCCGAAGAAAACGTAGTCTATTTCAATCAGGGATACTGTAGCTTTCATTTGGTAAAATATTTTTTAAAAGCAACCCTGTCCCCGATTGAAACAGGCTTCTTTTATCCCGGGAAAGTACAAAGTTCCCACGGAATAGAAATAACTCTTCAAATCGATTTAAAAAAAAACACTGATAGAAAGCTACAGTTCTTGATTGACAATGACTATCTACTTTTTCCTCGAGAAAAGCATAATTCCTGGGGTATAGAAAAATAAGTGAATCCTACAGTTAGACCGATTAAAAAAATCTTTCACTGATAGAGAGCGGCACTACTGTCCAAAGAGTCTAGTTATTACAGTTACTGAGAAATATTATAAATCTTATTATTCCCTATCCCGTGGGAATTTCAAAAAATCCCTTCTTAGTGCTCCTCTGGGATACTCAAGATATACGTCTGCCAAATTTCAAGTTGCTAGGTCCAGTGGTTTAGGCTGTGCGTTGTCTGTCAGTCACTCTGAATCGAACATATAAATCCCAGTTTTTCCTTATCCCATGGGAATATCGAAAAATCCTGAAATTAGTTTTTTAGTGTTACAGTCATCTACATGTGTGCCGAATTTGAAGAGTCTGGTTATTGCAGTTACCGAGAAATATAGTATAAGCCTCATTTATTCCCTATCCCAAGGGAATTTCAAAAAATCCCTTCTTATTGCGCCTTTGGGATACTCAAGATATTAAATACTTCTGTTCGTAGGTAGAGTGGTTTATTCCCTATCCCGTAGGAATAAAAAAAAATCCTTCTTAGTGCTCCTCTGGGATACTCAAGATCTATGTCTGCCAAATTTCAAGTTCCTAGGTCCAGTGGTTTAAGCAATGCGTTGTCTGTCAGTCAGTCAGTCACGGTACTGTTTTATAGGTATAGACTATCTGTTTCCCGCAACTATGTCAGTAAAGGTTTCGTTTGTTGTGATACCACAGGAGCTATTTAATTTTCAGGGATAAAAAGTTTCCGGATTACGATGATAATTTGTATTATTTGAAGAGAAAAGACAAGACATAGTTTGACCTTATTTACGATGAAAGCTTCTGTTTACTCCTAAGAATGGCACATTTCCCGTGGGATTTACAAAATACAAGCTGTGGGCGAGAACCAATAATATTTTTTTGTTTGTTTTATAAGTTTAATTTCAACCACCTAAACGTAGGTGAAAATTGAGTTTTACACTACTTAAAATGAGCGTTTTGTAATAAAACAGCAATAAAATTAATTATAACCTTATAATATAAATTTCTGTCATTCTAACATTGCAATGCAAAAAACCTATAAACTGAAAGCAAAGATACTTTGTTCTTACGTAGAAAATTACTTCAATTTTTGATGTGCGTTCTAAGCAGAAAACAATTTTCGCCCTTTCTAAATAAACAAGCCAAACAAATAAAAAAAAAACTGCACATGAAACTAACTACTATAATATTTAATGCCATGGTATTGTTTTTTAATTATTTTTTGGTGGATTAAGCAGCGAAAATTATAATTTACGTTTTTTCGCTCTCCTGTAAAATTGATCAAAACTGAGATACTTGAAAATAGTTTAGAACAGCCGAATGGTCAGTATACCCTTTGTCATCCCACCCCGCGCCCCTGCACCGAGCGGGCGAGGGCTTAATTAAGCAGACGGTCTATAGTTAGTATGACGCTCACGCCCAAAGATGTATGTAGCCGATCTTGCATCTCAACTCTACTCTACGGGACTCTTATGATAATCTTTAAACTGTCGCAGTTAACCACCGCCCCCCGTCCCGGACCCTTTTATGAACCCGTAATGAGTTCGCTCTTTCATTAAACTACGCCAAAGACTGGTTGTCTCATGTTTATATGCTAATGTTTTTGCGCGAGATGAACGTGAATGCTGAACTGAAGTAAACCTAAAATAAACTAGTTAGGGTTTACTTTAGGGTAAGCAAGTTGTAATGAAAATGCAGAGGATCATAGGTTAGCGCGGAGTTTTTTGATAAATGACTCATTTTAAAATTTACACTCGAAGTTCTTTGTTGGGCTGATAAAAGTTTGTGCTTAGAACTTTTGGGGACCAGTTAGGCTTAATTCCAAGTAAACTAGGTACTGTAGGATTCTTCAGGTTTAAATAACATAATCCCATCGCATTAGCACGCTGAAGTGGCAATGGGCCGGTCATCTAACCCGAAGAACCGATAACCGTTGGGATAGACGAGTTCTTGAGTGGAGACCACGGATCGGCAAACGTAGCGTAGGACGTCCTCAGACTCGGTGGAGCGAGGATCTTCGCAAGGCGGCTGGCAAGAGCTGGATGAGAGTGGCCGAGGATCGTGCTCAGTGGCGTGCCATGGGAGAGGCCTATGTCCAGCAGTGGACGATTATAGGCTGATGATGATGATGAAATAACATAATATACTGGAAAAAAAAAATATTTAGCATCACGATACGGCTAAATCGAATCCAAGTTTTTACACATAGTCATTTGAGCTGTCTCCGAATTTACATTTGAATGCAATACTCAGGATGTGATGCAGCCAGTGTGTTATAGTAGTTAATTTAATAAACATCATCATCATAACCATCTCCTACCTTAAACCTCCTACAGCGCAGTCCTCTTCTCAGAATTACTTGGGCAATCGTTCCCACGCAGGCCAAGCGGGAATTGTTTAATTCTCACACTATTGAAGTGCTTAACAGTGTGCTTAGTGTAATTTTTCGGTCACAAAATACGTCTCGAACGCGTTTGCGTTATAATGTCAAATACTATGAGAATAGTTTGTTGCCGTTTCGATCCGCAAGTGGCGCTGCCAATTTTTCCATAGTAATTGAGACGTTTACGTGAACGCGTTCGAGACGTTTTTATATGTAAAAACTTACACTAGAGGCTCTGGTGTGTGTATGTACGCTACCCCACGATGTTTTCCTTCACCAAACATGTCGATCATAATATTATTTTTCTTGCTTTAAATAGCGTAAATCGTCGAGGTTATTTCAGCGTTAAGCTGAGTTTTAATCAAACGCACATTGATAGGGGTGTGCTAAGCCCCGGCTTTCCTCTAAAAGCGTTTAACCAACGGACTCACTGCAACTTCATCAACTTGGTTATTCTTCAATTAAAACTCGAACTAGAATTTGTTATTTAGTAATTCAAAGCTTTAGCGAATACTTTGATGTTAGTGCTGCTACAGTTTGCTCCAGGCTTTTTCTTTTTCACGTCGTTACAAATCAATTTTTTATTTTTATTTTAAAAGTTGACCTTGAAAAATCGAAAGTAAATGTAAGAAAAAGATTTTTTCTCAAGCATGCTCGGAAATGTACGCGTTAATGTCGCGAAATGAAGCCAAGAAGTTTTACATTTACGGCCTAGGCCAAGAAGTAATGTGGCGCGGTCGGCGGGTGTGGTCGCGCGGCGCGGCGGCGCGGCGGTGGGTGCGCGGGAAACATGGCGCGAGCAATAGTTTGTTCAAATGGCATGTTTCAAAAATTAAAAATGCGGCTAATTAAACAATTTTTACTTGATTTCCTCGCATTGCTTGAGAAAAGCACTATACAATCCTCGGCCGGAAACAGGGATTTATTTATTTATTTATTTATTTATTTCAATAAATTTACACGGCATTACAGTGTTCACCAATACACCGCGAAATTAAACTTGTACATAGGTATATAAAACAAAACCGAAATAGGAAGGACAAAAATAAAAACAAGATTTATATAACTTAAGAAAAAACACTGGATTGCCTATCATCCATCAACTCACAAAACCTTTGACATTCACGCTGCACAGACGGCCAGCGACAAGCAAACAGGTCACACTCAGGTGCTGCTGTCAGTAGCGTATTGAGCAGCGTCAACGCGCGAGGCAACGGTGAGTTCTAACGTGACAGCGTGCGCGCCGCCGGCACCGCCAGTAGCGGCTGCAACCGCGGTCGCAAAGGTATCCGTGGAACTTCCGGGACGAACAATCTCACGACTCTACCCACAAGCTCAGGACAATCCGATTCCCCGCGCAATACGTTAAACCGGGATTGCAGGACTTGCTTTATCCGGCCTCGTCTACGACTCGGCCGCGTACCCCAATCTCGTCCTGCAATCCCTTACTTCACGGCCTCTACAGTAATCTAACTAATATTATAAATGCGAAAGTATGGATGGATGGATGGATAGATGGATGGATGGATGTTTGTTTGTTACTCAATCACGCCAGAACGGCCCAACGGATCTGGATGAAATTTGGCACATAGATAGAGAAAAGTCTGGAATAGCACATAGGCTACTTTATATCCCGGAAAATTGCGTAGTGCCCGCGGAATAGCGATAAACGAATTCTTTGCAGACGAAGTCGTTGGCAACAGCTAGTGTACTATATTTGTAATGCTTCGTTTGGTCTCAAAGTCAAAATTTTGGCCCCCGACTCAAAAAGAGAGGGGTTAGTTTGGCGTCGAAGTCCCTCGCTCTCTCTTTCTCTAACATACCTTTCTCGCTTCATCCGCATTTATCAATTTTTTCATACATGCTCATCGGTTTAACGTACTCCTTTGTCAAAACGTTCCCAATATGACATTTTTTATTTGAAATTGGTGAAATTGCATAGCCATAAAATACTACGACTACGACATTTTTTTATATGAATAGGACGGCAAACGAGCAAGTAGGTCACCTGATGGTAAGTGATCACCACTGTCCATAGACACCCGCAACCTCGGAGGGATCGCAGATGCGTTGCCAACCTAGAGGGCTAAGATGAAATGCCTCTTGTGCTCGTAATTTCCCCGGCTGTCTTACTCTCTACACCGGAACACAGCAGTGCAAGCACCGCTGCTTAACGGCAGGATTAGCGAATGAGATGGTAGTAGCGATCCAGATGGACCTCGCACCAAGGCCCTACCACCCCGTTACCCCGGTTCTTAACCACTTTAAAATCATAGTGCTCTGTAATATATTTTCAAAGGAACGTGAGCTAGCACTCAGTTCAATTGTCAGTTCAATTTATACAAAATATTTTTATATAATATTTTTAAACTAAGCAGAGCTTGTGGTATGGTACCAGGCAACGGATAAACATACTTATATAATGGAGATAAATACATACTTAAATACATACAACATCCATGACTCGGGCACAAACAATACAATACAACAATAAAAATACTCTGTATTGAACACCACACACGCACATTGAACATTCGTATTCATCATACAAATGCCTGCCCCTACCGGGATTCGAAACCAGGGTTGCTAACCACTGGGCTATCCGGTCGTCAACATTGTATAGTAGCTACATGCATCATAAATAGAAGTACTACATCAAAGTCAAATCGCCTTTTCAAAACCATCAAAATGGAGTACGCCCACAAAGAGCGTCAAGTCTTCGCTGGAACCGGCTTTGTGCCGAAATCCCGAACTTCAGAGGACTCCTGCCTTTGTCTATTATATCGAGATAGTTCGCTTTGGCAAGCGATTGAGAATTAGACGGGCGATAAATGCCGCTGGCTCCGAAAGGAGACAGATTTTCATACTGTTTGACAACTATGATATTGGAAAGACTGCCCGTTCGATATTGTAACCCTGTAGATTTTCATTTTGAGACACACCTAAGTTGGGTAAGTGAATGTGTGTGGGTATACTAGTGATAAGTTTTTTTTTTTTTATGTGAATAGGAAGGCAAACGAGCAAGTGGGTCACTTGATGGTAAGCGATCACCACTGTCCATAGACACCCGCAACCCCGGAGGGATTGCAGATGCGTTGCCAACCTGGAGGACTTAGATGAAATGCCTCTTGTGCCCGTGATGTCCCCGGCTGTCTTACTCTCCACACCGGAACACAGCAGTGCAAGCACTGCTGCTATGCGGCAGGATTAGCGAGTAAGATGGTGGTAGCGATCCGGATGGACCTTGCACAAGGCCGTACCACCCGCGAAAGCGCCCTGACTATGAAGAATTTGATTGTTTGTACCATCAAAACCATTTATTTCATTTTAAAAAGAGAGGAATACCATAGTAAGAATTATTAAAAAACTAGCTTCTGCCCGCGACTTCGTCCGCGTAGAATTAGCAATTGATATGTTTATCCGGAGCCCCTCTTTTGCCCGAATTTCATATGCCATAATGTAATGTTTGGCATAATGATCATTTGCCATAACCCTTTTTTTCTCTTAAACCGTAATTTTTTCAGGAGAATTGCAATAGCAATCCTGTAGAACTCTATAGGTTAGGTTAGGTTTGTTTCAAAACAATCCGGAATAATTAACAAATAAAGAGAAAAAAGAGTTATGGCAAATGATCATTATGGCAAACAATACATTTATGGCATATGAAATTCGGGCAAACGATAGAGACCCCGCTACACGTTCACTGCATCATAAACTATATAATGTCATAGACACAGAATCATAATAGCAGAAACATCTTACTAATAAAACAAGGAAGCAATAAAAGCAGTACACGAAATAGCATTTTACTATCTGTTACGAGCGTAGTATAAAGAATCGTAGCGGCTACGAGACCCGTAGACGCGCTACGTCGTAGAGCCTGCGGGTCATTAACCTTTACCTACTAGTTTATGCTGTGAATTATCTGACAATCTTATATCTGGAGGAAAAATTGTATTACAATTTTAAAAAAGTACCATTCTAGTTTAATATTAGCTTTGTACTAGTATTCAAAATATTATTTTGTTAATGGCGTCTTATTTTTGGACTGACATGCAATGGCTTTGTTAGTATACAGGATGATCGATCCAAATGGGACAGTAGGGAGAAGTATAAGAGATAGGGGAATCTGTTCTTAGGAACCATGGCATCAATAAAATTTAAAATTCATTAAAAATGGCATATTTTTTTTTAAAACATACTTATTTTTTCAAAATTTCTGTGAACAATATCATAAATTTGGTTCTATAAGGTTTTCGTTGTTATTGTTGATCGTTTTACTTCCACATGTCACAAGGAACACATTCATAATGGAATTTTGTTAGATACCTAGTTAAAAGAAAAAAAAGAAAAAAAAAACTCAAAAATTATTTTCATTTAAGAAAATGTTTTTTTTTTTATAAAATGTAAATGATATTATTTTGACCGGGTTCAATTCCAGGTTATGTATGATTTTTTATAAAAATTAAATGCCATTTTTATAAAATCTAAAATCGATACCATGGTTCCTAAGAACAGATTCCCCTATCTCTTATAGTTTTTGACTTCTCCCATTTGGATTGGACCTGAATAGGCCGGATTGGTTTCTACCAAAAATAAGTAACTATCTTATTAAAAGTCTGACTATTCATAGAGTTATGAGTGTAAGTGCTATTTAAATAAGACCGAACAAAAACAATACATAAGATTTCAAATAATGTCTACTTTTTTTAAGTGATAAGGTAAAACAAGCATGTGGGTCACCATATGGAAAGGCATCACCGCCACCCATGGACACCCATAACATAGAAGGGTATGTAGGCTCGTTTACGGTTCAAAGTGTAAGTATAGTAACGTACCTAACAGACTGACTGACTAACACTCACCTACGAAATTATAACAAGTACAAAGATATTCTGTAAAGAAATCTAACTAATCTAACTAATATTATAAATGCGAAAGTATGGATGGATGGATGGATGGATGGATGGATGGATGGATGTTTGTTTGTTTGTTACTCAATCACGCCAGAACGGCCCAACGGATCTGGATGAAATTCGGCACATAGATAGAGAAAAGTCTGGAATAGCACATAGGCTACTTTTTATCCCGGAAAATTGCGTAGTTCCCGCGGGATAGCGATAAATGAATTCTTTGCAGACGAAGTCGCTGGCAACAGCTAGTAATATTATAAATGCGAAAGTATGGATGGATGGATGGATGGATGTTTGTTACTCAATCACGCCAGAACGGCCCAACGGATCTGGATAAAATTCGGCACATAGATAAAGAAAAGCCTGGAATAGCACATAGGCTACTTTTTATCTCGAAAAATTGCGTAGTTCCCTCGGGATAGCGATAAACAAATTCTTTGCAGACGAAGGCGCTGGCAACAGCTAGTAACTAATAAACTGGTTGAGATCCCTTATAGGGATAAGTTCGCGTTTGTATAGTATTGTTGTTTTTTTTGTGAATTATATCTGTTTCTTCATATTTGTACAATAAAGCATTACTTACTTACAAATTCATCAATTTATTAATGTTGAATGGATACATCAACAAAAGTAAAATGAAGTATACTCAAATTTTAAATCTCAGCGACACTGTCACGTCAGCGGCGAAACTGCCACAACTCAGAACTTGATGGAAATCTCAATTGCTCGAGTTCTCAAGTTTATAAGTTATTCAGTTTCGCCAAGGGAGTGCAGGCGTTTATGGCGGCTAAAGTTCGGGGTCTAAATAACGGACGATACAGTTGAACTTAAATGCTTTATAAGACGGCTATTCGCAGATTTTATAACTTACGGCGACGAGGCATGGAATCTAAGAAAACACAATCTTGCCCTGCCATATGATAGTTTTTTTTCGCGTTAGAAGAATAATATCTACAAAAACTCAGAGAACCTATAAAGAAATTGAGTACACAATGTCAAATTAAACTTAAACAAACCCAACGCAAAAACGGGTGAATGGCTTTTATTTGAAAACATGTTTTCAAATAAATAAATAAATAAATTGGTTTACTCGTACAAAAGCTACGATGAGTCAGACAGACACACTTATAGCGATAACAGATTCAGTCACCCGTTGATAATTATGTCTTGCACATCATCATCATCATCATCTCCAGCCTATATACGTCCCACTGCTGGGCACAGGTCTTGCACATATTTCGGTAAAACTTATAACACCCCTTTTTGCGCTGGAGGTTAAAAATATACAGTTTCGGACTTTAATTTTATTGTCTTGTCAAAAAAAGTCAATGTCAAAATATTATCGAAATTATTGGCATGGCGTTATTTTATTATGACAGTGTTCCATGTAAACTCAACAATCATAGTCCAGGGGCCTTACCATGACGTGTTAAAGTGATTCAATCCCGACTCAGTTCAGGTTTTAGCGGGTGGTATATGCGGGTGGTAGGACCTTGTGCAAGGTCTGTCCGGATCGCTACCACCATGTTACTCGCTAATCCTGCCGCAAAGCAGCAGTGCTTGCACTGCTGTGTTCCGGTGTGGAGAGTAAGACAGCCGGGGAAATTACGGGCACAAGAGGCATTTCATCTAAGTCCTCTAGGTTGGCAACGCATCTGCTATCCCTCCGGGGTTGTGGGAGTCTATGGGCAGTGGTGATCGCTTACCATCAGGTGACCCACTTGCTCGTTTGCCTTCCTATTCACATAAAAAAAAAAGCTCTCTGTCATTTTTAGTACGGATCTGACAGAAAGCGAACGAAAACTGAATCGGCGTTGAATCATTATTTAAAGGCATTAGAAGACGTCATGGTAAGGCCCGATGTACAAGTGTACAATGCATCTTCTACAAAACTCACAAACAATACAATAACAAGCTGAAATCAAACATCAAAAAGCCTATTTCAAAACAAACAGTTCCATTTTTCTCGATACTTTACGTTCGAGAATTACTGACGCACATAAAAAGGCCAGTAATTGTGGCTCACAGCCTTTTGTTTCAAATTGTTAGCAAAAAGTGAGTTAAAACGTAAAAGTTAACGTTAGAGTTACGAGCGCGGCATTGTTTGCAAATATCGTGTGAATTTCGGAGGAACAAAAGGTTTTTATTTATTCCGGTTTTAGAGGTTACAGCAAAGGTTAAAAATGTAGCGTGATCATGCTCTTAATCTTTGTATGAACATTCTATAAGAGTTTTTTTTTTTCAATTTATTTGACTCAAATAGAATATAAAAGAAGTACAAAATACTTATATCTATATACCTCTGCCAAACTGCATAGCAGTATTTGATCTAATATGACCTCTTAAGCCAGAGGATCGTGGTTAGGATCGAATTGTAGATTAATAACATATTAAACTACAGCTAAAATTAAAAAATAGTCCATCTTTGTCCCTTACGGGGTAGACAGAGTCTAAGGTAACAAGACCTAATAGACACGTTTAGCATGATTGTGGGCGTATGGAAAGAGGAATCAAAATAGTGATGGGTTGCAAGGCGCATCGCCTGTAACATGATTCCTAAGATTATCGCCCATTCCCTCGATGGGCGGTACATTCTGTTTTATCTTTACTCCCATATCAACATGGAAGAAAAGACCTTAACTTCACTACACTGCGGAGATAGCAAAGTAAGTTAAAGGTTTACGACTGCTTCAACCCTAGACCAGTACGCTTATTGACTAACTAGCTCGCAATCGCCATCGTGTTCATTTTGACAGTTCGTGTATGGGCTGACAATTGGCATCGGAATCAGCTAGCTGTCACATTCACACATGAACTGTCAAATGAACACGATGGCGATTGTGAGCGATTTAGACAATATGGTGCGAGTCGGGTTACATCCACGTGTGAACAAGAGCTGCGGTTCGTTTTCGGATCCGTCCGGTGCACCCTGGGCAATGGCTAATGATTTCCTGGAAGTATCTGAGGGATATCATTGACCGTTGTCTAAGAGCCCGAAAGGGAGAGGGGGGTCATTGACCGTGTTACCGTACAACGTTGCCGACATTTTGTCACAAGATTTTATAATTAAATTTTTTAACCCTGACATTGGCGAAGTTGTCGTCGCTATAACGACTTGTAACGCCAGAAATAAGAAGAATAAGAAGAAGAGTTAGACAATAAGCCTACAATATCCTAAGAGCTTAAACCAAGCAAAATAATAAGTAGAGATAAACTCAAACAGCAAAGCTTAGAAAATGCAGCAAATTCCACTAACAAAGTACTTGTACTAAACTTAATGAACTCCGCTCCTTGTTATCTAAACAAGCTCCAAATATTAATTTTATCAAAGTCCAGATTATCAGGATAAGCTCGAGAAAGCCATTTATCTCATCAAGATTACCGTTCACGCTTTAACTTTAAGTGTCATGGCATTTCCGAAGGGAAATGCAGGCTACTGCAATAAAAACTGCTCAGTAGGTACAACACTAACTCGCTCACAAAAGACTCCGTACTATATCCTTTATTTTGAAATTAAATTAAATTGAAAGACATAATACAAATCTATTAATTATGTATTACTAGCTTCTGCCCGCGACTTCGTCTGCGTAGAATTATACAATAAACCTTCCTCTTGAATCACTCTATATGTTAAAAAAAACCTCATCGAAATCCGTTGCGTAGTTTTAAAGATAAGCATACATAGGGACAGACAGACAGCGGAAAGCGCCTTTGTTTTGTCGTATGTATTGATTCTTCACGCTACAAACTATTCTTAACCCACTACGCAAAAATAGAGGCGTTGTAAGTTTGATGTCGATGTCTCTCTGTGTGTGTATGTGTGTGTGTCTGTCTATGTGGAATTATAGCTCTCAAGCCGATGGACCGAATTCGATGTGTTTTTTTTTTCCATTCAAAAACCCGTTTCTTTGCGGTAGTTCTTAGCTATGTTCGGTAAAAATCGGTCCAGCTGTTTGAAGAATATCAGCTCTATTCCAAAGTAATGTGGCATTTTTTCATTTTACTCGATTAACGCGTGGACGGTTTTAAAACGTTTAATTTAATGTAACTTCATTTCGAATGACAACTTTCACAGTTTGAAATTTAGCAACTCATGTGCTCAACATCATGAGCCTTACAAAAACCGAGCTGTACTACTCATGTTTAAAATTAACCCCGTAATACCGCTAACCATTTGACTTAACCACGAAATCAATAGTGGCCCAGAAACCAATCCCGTCACTCCCGGGCCGAGTTAGCCGGGATTTGGATTAGCTGCACTGGCAGACGGACGTGCCATTTGCATATCAAACCCGACTGGCGTCAATTAAACTCGGTTAGGTTATACCGTTACCCGGATATGAAAGCTGCATTAGACGTGTTAAAACATCCCTTTTTTATCTAAGCAAGATTGATATTTGTGCAGCTGAGCGTTTCTTAAAAAAAGAAACACTACTGGTTTTTTTTATATTTCCATAAAAAATATGTTGTTTCTAAATACCCAAAATCACAGAACATCATTTTAAAATACCTACAAAAAAAAATACCCTAAGATTTTTTCCTATATTTTTCTTACACTCTGTAGTAACTAAAAGGAAGAACTTAAAAATGTATAAAACTTCCGGGACCTCTTTTCTCTCCTACAGGGAAGGAAGGGCTTGTGCTAATCACGTTTATCACGCTAATCGTGACCTTTAGGTTTTGTTACCTTAGGCTCTGTTTACTCTGTAAAGGATAAAGACGTGATTTATGTATATTGCTGGTCCTGTAAGATGGATAGATTCCTCAAACACCCGTCGTTTCAGTCTCCATGAGCGGCATTTGTCGAATTAACTCCGAACCCCCCTAATGCGACGTCGGGGGTTACTCGCGTTTGAATTTCAAACTCAGGTGCAGTTGTGCGAAACAACCACTAATAAGATAATGTATGAGCGTTTCGTGGTTGTGACTCGCAATGCTGTTGGGACTTTATTAAATTAAACTTTTTCGTAGAACTTAATCGCGTGGTAAAAGATTCATTTTACAACAACCCTGAACAATTAAAATTGAAAAATGAAAATATTTTATTTCGTTTAAATCTTAGATAGAAACTTCAAGGTTGGGACTTCCTGTAAAGTATAATGGATACCTGTGCCAGGAGTCCCACTCTTCTATAACTACAAGTTTTTATATATCAAAAATTAGCGACCCGCCCAGGCTTGTATTATACATATAAACCTTCCTCTTGGTTCACTCTATCTATTAAAAAAAACCGCATCAAAATCCGTTGCGTAGTTTTAAAGATTTAAGCATACATAGGGACATAGGGACATAGCGACATAGGGACAGAGAAAGCGACTTTGTTTTATACTATGTAGTGACAAAACAGCTTAACAGATAAAATAGTTAGGGCAAATGATTATTATGACAAGTACGTTTATGGCATATGAAATTATGGCTAACGATAGATAACCCTTTGAACATGCTAAACCAAAACACGTGCGGCTTTCCAAGTTGATCCGCGTAATGAACCGTAATGCTTATCAATCGTCGATGACGGCGACTGTACTTGTTACCCGCGCCGTGCAGTCGCGACATTTTACATAAATCAAATATTCATGGCTGTCACAATTTCAGCAGCTCTGTGAATAATTAAGTTGAGGAATATTAACGTAACTCGAAAGTTTACGCTGAACTTTTGGTAAATAATTAATTAAGATGTAACGTAGGTATCAGTAAAAATCTCAATATTTAGTAAAAGATTCTTTTGCTCACTGTAGGTAAGTATTTACATTTCGATGAACAAAAGTATTTAAAAAGCTGTAAAATTATCAAAAATAAAAAAATAAGTTGTACCTATTTTAGATTCCATACAAACATACAGTCACGCCTCTTTCCCATAGGGGTAGGCAGAGACTATTTTGTTCCACTTGCTACGATTTTGACATACTTACCTCTTTCGCTTCATCCACATTCATCAATCTCTTCATACATGCTTGTCGGTTCCGGGTACTCCTGACAAACCGTCTCCTATTTGGTCCAGGAACGTCCGTCTAGGCCTTCCCCTCACAACGCAACCATTCACACTCCCCATATAGATGAAAGAAAGAAAGAAAGAAAGAAAACATTTATTCATGATAACATTACAGACAAAAGAAGAAAAGGAGCAAAAAAAAACATAAAAACATGCATCATGAAATGGTCCCATCTCAGCATAATGCTGGCCTTGCAGCCAGCGCTGGTCTTCCGATGGGACCATCAAGTGCTACTGAAAGCACATATTAAAATATATATATAAATTCAAAAATAGTGAACCGGCATTACATCTTTGATATGTCTGAATAGACAGTGATTCCTTTACTTATCCCACAAGGGATGAATTTTATAAAAAGTAAATAATTTTTGGCTCTGGTTAAGAAAAAAAAAAAAAAAAAAACTGACAATAACACAGACCTATACAGTAACAAACAATCTTCTTTTATAAGTTTTACATTACACTCCAGAAGTCTAGACTAGAAGGTAAAACTACCTATCCAAGCAAACATTGTATGACCGTAACAATTACGGCAAGCTAACCGCGAACCGCCAAAGCACATTGTGACGGCAACAAATGTCAATGCGCAGCGTTGCTTTAGCGCAAGGATAATTAAACATATACTGACAACAGAAATGATAAATGATGGACAATCTGATGATGATGGAGATCTGTTTAGTTAGACTTCATAATAGAGATGAATGAAGTAATTTTGTGTTAAATGGTTGGTGCAGGTGGCGAGGGTCAAGAGCACGGGCCAGTGTTCTTGCTGGAGCCGCCGGCGCGCCTGGTGTTCGGGAACAGCTCGGGCGCGGCAGTGTCGTGCGCGGCGCACGGCTTCCCGCCGCCGCAGCTCGCGTGGCAGCTGCCGGACGGCGCGCCGCTCGACGACGTGCCCGGCTTGCGGTGAGTCACTGAACAGGGGCCGTACCATGACGTCTTAATGCGTTTCAGCTTAGGTCCGCTCTCTGTCAGATTCATATCATACTAAAAGTGACAGCTAAAACCTGAACTGCGTCGGAATTAGGACGTCATAGTCCCAGCTCGGGCGCGCCGATATCGCACGAAGTGCCCACTTTGTGGCGAGTCGTCAATTGTAACACGGTGTTAATCCTTTAGTGCTGTTGATACTACATTAATTTGTTACGTACACGAGAACTTAAATTATTGTAAATGCAACACGTTCAAGAGACCACTACTACTTTGGAAGAAACGGCAGGAGATGTTTTCTTTTTGGCTGTATGACCGGAAGGTTGAGGAAAGTTAATAGTAGGTAGTTAGAGTTGGCCACAAAACCACAGTTCCATGTAAAGTACATAAGTTTATTATAAAGTCACAAGTTTAGTTAAAAATGCTCAACTTTACTGTGGCCTGTCGCGATCGGTGCTAATCGCCAACTAATTATATTGTATTTTTATGCGTTAAAGTAAGTCGCTGAGCTAGCAGAATTCTGTACAATACTGATCGTATATGGGCAAAGTGACGCTTGAATCACTTGCGCTTTCTGGCGCGAACTGACCGCAACTAAACACAAGTGAGACAGTATAATCATTCTATCATAGATTATACGTGACTAGAACTCCTGAAGTTAGGTAGTTATTACAAGATTATTCAGATCAATTAAAGACCGCTGTCGACGGTCCTGGTACTGGTACTGGACGAGTGTAACAGGAGGGCGGTGGTTCGTGCAGAATGGCGTCGCATTGTAAAGGCCACAAAATCAGCGTGTCGGCCACGACCACTCTGGCACGAGTCTGACGCCGAAGAAGAAGAAGACATGATTATTTATAAAAGTAATATATTATGATGTTTTTGTATCGGTTCGTAATATCAATTGCTTCGGGAAAACTCAAACATCTCGGAGTTCAAAAGAAATATTACGTATTATAATAATTTCGCTACATAAGAAGTAAATACTCGCGGAGCACCATGTTTTTCCGCGCGCAGTTCAATTTATTACAAAAACAAAGGAAATGTTCCCCGGAGTCGATGCAAAAACAACCGAGGATCGTGAATAAGTAATATAAAAATTCGAATTGACATTCTCGTTGCTTTGAAAAACAGCGTGCGTCATACATTTATAAATATGGGCTCAGGTGGCGCGCGCGCTTTATTATACGGGGCGCGGTACGTGCCCGCTGACAGATCGCGCTTGACGCCAATCGGGTTGACGCCGAATTTAAAATTGGATATTCGACTTCGTCCTCGAAACGAGCTAACGGATGTGAGGGTGAAGTATTTTGAGAATAAAACGGGCTTCAAAAAAATAACTGCTAAAAAGTGTAAAATAACCATAGATATTTCGCTTTTCGTGTGTGCTACTTCCTGATTTGTTGGAAATCGGTACCGATATGTGAGGCTCTGACTTCAAACAAACCAGTTGTTAGCGCACACGAAATATCTATGAATATATTTCACTTTTTAACGATTATTTTTTTGAAAGCGGATTTATTTTTAGGGTTCCGCACCTCGACTTTTCTTTTCAACTCTTCTCTTTCTAGTCGACTGTCAGATCCATACTAAGAATAACAGCTAAAACCTGAACTGAGCCAGGATTGAATCGCTTTAAAGGAATTTTGTTGGATACCAAATATGTGGTCTACTACCCTAAGGTTAAAATTCCTTTGCACGTCACAATAAATAACGTCGATAAGACAGGCTGTCAACTTGAAAGTTCGACTTTAGCGACATTTTCATTTGATAGGAAGTTGGATGAAAAGTGGTAGACCCTTTGATAAACAATAACTGTAGATACACAGTCGCGCTCCCGAAAATTTCCGAACCAAAAGTAAGCCAATTTAATAAAATTGGCTTAATTTTTTCTCAGTACGTTGTTGTCAATGCCAGCGTAACGATGCCCACGTGTGTCTTCAAATAGTGCAAAAATCCCTCGCAAAAACGGAACAAATCTGATGGAATATCATACTTTCAGTGAATATCTGTTGTATTTTCTATTAAATTCTGAGAATCGGAGAGAAATATTGATCTAAATTAATTTTAAAGCCATTTCTAAATTGCTAATTTTTGCCAGAATTCGACAACATTGACATAATGCCTTGTCTTTGTCACACGCACAGGAAAGCTTATCAGTAAAACGAAACAGATAAACAACAGAACATAGAACAAAAGTGTAGTGGAGTTGCCATCACCCAATTTTTTATTTCTAGAATCTTATGTGTTTTTGTGTGAAGCTTTGATTTCCTGGATGTGTATACGTAAGTCATGTATGTGTGATTTAGTTTTAGACTTATTTATTCATCAACAAAAATTACATCAAATTAAAACATGCATGTCACAAATATAAGTATTTCTGTTGAGATCGTCAAAAATTAATAATAATAAGAGCATAATAAATTATAAACACTAAAACAATAAAATAAAATACAATGTCAAAAATAATTTGACGACCGGATGGCCTAGTGGTTAGAGAACCTGACTATGAAGCTTGAGGTCCTGGGTTCGATCCCCGGTCGGGGCAGATATTTGTATGAAAAATACGAATGTTTGTTCTCGAGTCTTGGATGTTTAATATGTATTTAAGTATGTATTTATCTATATAAGTATGTTTATCCGTTGTCTAGTGCCCATATCACAAGCCTTGCTTAGTTTGAGACTAGGTCAATTGGTGTCAATTGTCCCAAGATATTTATTATTTATTTATTTTTATTTAATTAATAAGTTTTGTAAAAAATTGTGTCAATTTTATAATTCTAATAACATTTGAATAAAATTTATCTTGTGTATGTGTTACTGGGAAACGTGTGCGATAGTTTGACTGTTTGAGAACCACTCGGACCCTCAGATATCTATTTTTAAGACAATCGGTCCAAAAAGTATAGATTTAAAAATGACGGCCACTTGTTCCATTTTTGATATCGGTTTCATGTTTGGTGACCACTCAGACCCTCAGATATCGATTTTGATAGCAATCGGTCCAAAAACTAAGAATTTCAAAATGGCGGCCAGTTTTAAAACTTAATTTTCACACTTAGAAACGCCAATTAACATAATAAGAACTCTGAGTGCTGCAGGGATGATTAATAGAAACTTTAACTTGATCCATAAACATGGAAAAACAATTTTAAATTTCCACTGTCAGTCAATACAACCGACTGGGTAGGTAATTAAAGTTAACTTTCATACTCAAAGACGTCGATTAAGTTCTAATAATCATAATATTAACTGACGTCTCTGAGAACGGTTTTGATATATTATTATGCTGCAATAATTATATACGTTGCCACTTTAGGCAGCTACGACATTTGTCAGGTTTACCGCTATCCCTCGGGAATTATGCAACTTTCCGGGATACAAAGTAGCCTATGTGTTAATCTAGGGTACTTACCAGCTATCTCCGTTCCAAATTTTATCAAAATCCGTCCAGTTGTTTCAGCGCGAAGAAGGAACAAACATACACACTCACATCGTCACATCCATCCATCCTCATAAACTTTCGCATTTATAATTTTAGTAGGATATAGATACGTAGCTCGAAAACGGTAAACATTTGATTTGGAGTAAAGAAAATTAGCTTTAAGATTATCTAAATGACTTCCTCATTCATCCTGTAAAGTATTAGCGCTAACATTAATTTCACCCTGTTTTTTATTGCATTAATTGTCAAAAACTTAAAAAAAATAAAGTCCTCTCCGAAAGTCCGAATGCATTCTTTGTTCAACAACATAATTTCGTCCGTCAAAGCAACTTCAAACTCGTCAAAGCGTCGCCTTCAATGTAACAAGTGAAATTAATCCCTCTGTCGTTTCTGATAAGGCTTACATTCATATCCGAGTTTAAGCCAAACGTGTGTGAAATTGTCAAGTTTAGCTGTCAAGGTGTCAAGCGTTTTGGAGTTTTGCCGCTACCGAAATTCGACTGTAATGCAGTAAAGACTAGGTTCAAATTTCGTCACGTATTCTTTCAATTCGTCTGTGTGGTGGGATTACTTTTCTCTTCGCACACGTAAATATATTTTTAACTGTGGAGTAGCGAAATTCAACTGTAATTAAGTAAAGACTAGGATCAAATTTCGTCACTTATTCTCTTAATTACTTTGTGTAGGTGATGATTTTATTTGTTACGCAAACAAATAAATAGTTCGGACATTTTTTGAAGGGGATTTTGTATGGCACTGTGTATCTACAGTTATTGTTTATCAAAGGGTAGACCACTTATTTGGGCGACCGTACAAGCTTTGTTTAGGTCGAGATTAAATCAATGGGTTATTCGTCCCATGATATTAAATCCTTACCTTATTTAAAATTTTGCCGGTTATCTTCCGCAAACTGTGGTTGCAAAAGTTGGTTTGATAAGGAACTAAAGCTATCGTCAAACACCGCCGTATAAACGATGGGCGCATGGAATATGGATCAGCTGTTTTGAATAGACCCCGGCGTGTTGAAAGGCGTGTATTGAAATTACTGTTCTTGTTTCTTTCACACTTATGCTTTAAAAGAATGGATGGTAAAGGCAAGATGATAATGCAGATCCTGTGGCTGAACTATCCTGGCTATTATAGAGCGAACGCTTAACTGAGTTACGCGGGGTGGGGCGACAAAGGGAACCGAGAGCGGTGCGGGCGGGGGGGGGAGTGCGCCTGTGTCGCGCGGGCGAGGACTTAGTTAAGCGGTCGGCCTATAGACAGCTTAAAATGAGACTAGAATAATGTCTTAAGATCTGATATAAATATAAAAATCATTGAACACTTTACACCAATAATTAGTACATACATACATGTAATCTAACTAATATTATAAATGTGAAAATATGGATGGATGGATGGATGTTTGTTTGTTACTCAATCACGCCAGAACGGCCCAACGGATCTGGATGAAATTCGGCGCATAGATAGAGAAAAGTCTGGAATAGCACCTATGTGCTACGCAATTTTCCGGGATAAAAAGTAGCCTATGCTACTTTTTATCCCGGAAAATTGCGTAGTTCCCGCGGGATAGCGATAAACGAATTCTTTGCAGACGAATTCGCTGGCAACAGCTAGTATATACAGAAATCACGTCTTTAACCCTTGCGGGGTAGACAGAGCCTGGGTAACAATACCCATGGGCCACGATTAGTATGATTTTGGGCATAAAGGTGGAAAGGGGAATCAAAATAGTAATGGGTTGCTAGCCAAATCGCTATTGACATATTTTATGGTTCCTAAGATTTTCGCCTATTCTCTCGATGGGCTTTTACCATCTGCGCAGGAAGAGAAGAAACTGGTACATTCTAGGTAACCAATTAGTACTAGGTCCAAATTTAGCAAAGCTTTTAGTATGGGTATTAGGGCGACAGATAGACAACATAAATATCTACTTAAATATGTTCCTATAATATTCATGATTCGGATACAAACATTCCTTATTCATCATCCTCCTAGTGCATGGGATTCGAACCCGGGACCTCTAGCTTTATGGTCAGGAGATCCACTAGGCTATCCAGTCTTCCTCTTGTTTTATTTTGCCCTGTCATCGGTTCCCAGGAGAATTAAGCACCCCCTTGTAGACTCTTAGTAACTTCCCAGTAACAACCTTAATAGGTTAATATTAAATGTTTCTAAGAATATTAACATTCCATTACCTCACTGTTCATTCTAGCTTCGTTTTATACTGGCCGTATTGATCATAGCCTATTTCAATTCGGCCGTGTCTATACTTGGAATAGTACGAAAAGTAATATAATTGAATAGGATACTTGTACGGTCAATTTTGTACAGAAACTCAACTGATAAAACATATATATTATTTTTATTTTATTTATTTCAAAACATGTCGGAAGTTCAATATTTTAAATAATATTATTATTTCCCTCGAATTGTATCGTAATCTTAATTATTGAGGGTGATGAACTCTTCGTATAATTTCCCTCTGCCTTTCTACTACTCTCTCTACCTATTATTTTTCTCTACCTTCTAACCTTGTATCCGTCTTCCGTCTTTGGCAGCGGCTTATATTGTAAACATTGCTGATCTTATCTGTCTATCGTTCAACTCCTTCCTCTTGCTCCTTTCGCATCTGGATTTCTAAAGTCTTGAATTGGTAGCTTCGTCAACATGTCCGTAGATTTGAAAATTCGCTGTCCTGCCGAGTGTACCGTGTCACATTTAATTCAAAACTCGCGTCGGAAAGTTTTTCGTTTCCACCCAGTGCGTTGCAGCGAAGTTTTAAACTTGAGAATGTTTCATGATCTAACTCTAGCGAAACTAATATGCGGAAATCTTTGCTGTCCTCTTTTTCGGTCAGAAAATATAGCCTGTGTTAAAATTCTACGCCGATATTTTTATTGGTCGCCCAGGGTCGCCCTATTCATAATACTTCACCAAGTGGCGGGATCAGTCCGACTGTATGCCGCTGTAAATTTTTAGGACATTTTGTGTGTTGTGTGTTGACAAAATGTTTGCATACAATTGTTGATATTAAACACGGCGTCAATTCAAAAACAAACGACGAACAATTTAAACAGGAGTATTTGAATAAACTAACGTAATCACCTTGTGGCGAACTAGTGGACTGTATCTGAATATTGAATGAAAACAAATTATGATGATTAACTGATTTTTAATGAATATAAGGAAATAACTACATGAAATAATGGGTAACCTCGTGGCAGCAGCAGCTCCTACCAAGGTTCGTATGGAACTGAAGTCTAGTTACTTTATAAAAATGAGATGCTGCTGTCACGAGGTTTACAACGGCCAGCTATAAGAGATTATTCTCAACACACCTGCTGAAATGTACATTTGGGAATATTTACATTCCCAAATCATTTTAAATCACATTGTATACGTTACCACTAATTCATATAACCGTTGCACAAAATTGACAAAAGCCCACATTTACTTATTACCCATGAATGTTCTAGTAAAATTACGCAAGAGTACCCGCCAAAGACCTTTCAGACGAACGACGCAGTTCGCCAAAACACCTTCCTGCAAACGCGTCCAAACGTCGACGCCTGATTCGACGCACGTGCTTTGCCTCACAAATGCCTTGCCATATTGAAGTGTTGGCAACTCATTCAGACAGGTATGTGTGATCTTGACAATCTCTCGAGTAATGTAGTCAGCGTCAAATAGTTCGTGACACCGAAGGTAGACAAATGGTTCGCAACACGTCGCTGTTACAGTTGACAATAAGGGTGCGACCACACCGCCGCTTAAAAAACGGTGACGTTACGGAATCGCAACAAAATGTATGAAGAAACGGTGAGAAAACGTGACGCATACGACACGTCACTGCGTATACGCGGCGGTTCGGTCGCACCCTAAGGCCGTGTTGCTAACTTTTTGGCCACTTTGGGTGTCACGAACTATTTGACGCTGACTGTAGGTAGTGTTCAAAATAATATAATGTTAAATCATTCATTACTATCTCTAAGTCAGATCTGATATAAAACGCTAATCATAATCATAAAACAAAGTTCTCCGCCTATTCTCTGTCTTTTGCTATAAACTCATAAACTTTTGAACAGATTTTTAAAGTTTTGGATACTTTAAAATTAATTACAACACAACGGATAACTCACGTATAAAAGCCGAAGAATTGCTCCGACAATTGTTTCGGACTATTTCGAAGCCCTTCGTCAGGGAGCACTCGCCCCGGCGGCAGCGAAACGAACACTGCGTGCCAACGCTCTGCTCGCGCGGCTACTCGGCGCAGCTGACATCGGCGCACAACTACCCTCATTTCATTTCATTTCATTTTTTTCGGCTTTTATACGTGAGTTATCCGTTGTGTCGTAATTATGTGTGAGTCTCACGGTAGTTTCATTTTGGAACTTTAAAATTAGTGCGACGTTTGATACAACAAATAACCTAACTTAAAAATTTCATTTAGATACAAGCTTTTTTGCTGACTACACTTTTTGTTGACTGATTGAGTCGCAAGATTCCACCCAGACACACACATACACACATACGTTGCAAGTTAATACAGAGCTTGTAATAAAAAACTGACACTTACTCGTAGTAAGTACCTTCTTAATCTTGAGCTGGCGTTCTGCAAAAATATATCGCAAAAATGGCGAAAAAATAAAATTCTAGATCCGTGCTGCAAGTCCCAAGGCATCCTACAAATAATTTATTTAAACCCTTATTAAGGGCTGGATTGCGCCTGGCTTTATTTAGCTACAAATCCCCGACCAATTCCACAGTACTTGTGTTTCTTTATTAAATTACTTTTTTGCTTGTAGACTATTTAAAAATTACTTTACTTCAAATTAGTTGAAAGAAAGAAAGAAAGAAAAAGGTTTATTTGGTGCAATATAAAACAAAAACCGTACAAAAATAACCATAAAATGAAAACACGCACCAAAAAGGTTGTAGCTAGGTACCTACTTTAGTTTATTTTTAACCGACTTCAAAAAAGGAGGTTTCTCGTTATATATTTACTAGCGACCCGCCCGGCTTGGCAAGGGTGCAATCAGTGTTTCTCTACTATATTATGCATGTATATTAACATAATAAACCTTTCTCTTGAATCAAATTAATGTAGTTTTAAAGATGTAAGCATACATAAGGACAGACAGACAGCAGAAAGCGACTTTCTTTTAAACTATGTAGTGATATACGGTGCCTCAGATCTAAAACTGCCAAATCCGATAGGCATCGAGTTCCAACAAAATCAGTGGGTAGCGCACACAAGTGTATTTTTTGATATGTAACTATTATTTTTTTTTTTCACTTTTTTATTTTTGTTGTGGTGAGTGTTACTCTGTGTAAATAAAATCACGCGCTTTTCGTAGACTTTTTGCATAAATTTAGTTCTTGACAAAAATTATAATGGTGAAGTAAACAAAAAATTCAAAACCACCTAAGTTAGCTAGAAGTTTTTTTCCAAACGCATAATAATAACATCTCCTTCCCTCGTGGAGGAAAAACAATTATGTCTAACGATCTGTGTCATCTATCTCGGTATTTTATATACCTACCATAACACCCTATACCTTATTCATGAAAGTATTCTAGCAAATAAACTATTCTATTATAAACTATTACATTCTATTCTGAGCTGACTATTCTAGTGAATTTGATTGTAAGTTAAGTCATTTATGTACTTACGTTTAAGTCAACACCTCTAACATCTTAAAACCAAACACCCCCACTATTTTAAGTCTCATGTAGTGTTCAGTGGGAGGGAGGCTAAATAAAGAACGATCGATGGCTTCCTAGAACGCTCGGGGACTCTCGTAAAAGATCTGTTTATACGGGAACATACGAAAATGTATTGTTGAAGAATTGAATTTTTATTAACTTCAAATGGGGTGAATTTCTTTGAAAAAAGAACTTTAAGTCAGTTTGACTTTTTCGGTAGAGTTACGAATACTGAAAGCTGAATATTAGTGAATTCTTTTTTTTTACAATCATCATCTGCATCTGCGATCCCTCCGGGGTTGCGGGTGTCTATGGGCAGTGGTGATCACTTACCATCAACTGACCCACTTGCTCGTTTGTAGGACTTACGCTGTGCGGACTCGCTTGAGTAATAAATCCAACGTCCTTACACAGTCAATAATATTTATTGTCTATTTGCACAACACAGGAGTAGAAGAGAAGTACACAAAGGAAGATAACAGTTCAGAAGAATGGGAAGCGTAACACAATAAGCAAAGCAAAGCGTAGCGAAGGTACTGGCAAACCGGGAACGTAAACAAGCGCGGTAGGCGGAGCGACATGCAGTTCGTGTCGGATCAATGTATCGACTGTCGCTATGCCGGCCGCCTGCGCCGGCGCACGTATCGCGTTGGCGAACAGGTTTCGGGTGCGCGGTTGCAATGCGACACGACAAGTTAGCACGTCAACGACAACGGATAATTTGCTTGTGTTCATGTACCTAGATGTGTGTTAAAATGTAGATTGTAATTAATTCCTAGGTTAGTAAATATGTATAGTTAGTGTTAGTTAAGTTAAGTCATTTTTAATTATGTTAAGTTTATGTTAGTTTAGTTAAGCTATGTTAAGTTAATATTAAGTTGTATTTAGTGTCATAAGTAGGTACATGTTGTAAATAAACAAATGATGTAAGTAGCCCACATCACTCCCCTCCAGAGACCTGGTTAAGGGCGATAATAATCAGGGAATCGTACTCGTCTTCCAGAACGAGTAGTTCTAGGTTCGATTCCTGGACCAGGATCACATGTTTGATCCTGCTTAGTGGTTTGTGGGGCAGGGGGGTTTGGAAGTGTGGTAGGCACTGCCGGTGTTTGGCTGGTTGAAGGCAGTTCATCAACCAAACAATGAGCTGGTTTTAAGCGATCGATAGTCACGGTCACTATTTTACCTTTTGCGATGATTTTAAAATATTTATCACCTCTCTCCAAGACTTTGTGTGGGCCCGAATATACGGGCGTTAGTGGGGCTCGTGAAGCGTCATCGCGGAGGAAGACGTGTTCAGCGGTTGCCAATTCTTTGTATACAAAGATCTTCTTCTTGTCGTGGTGTGAAGCGGGAACAGGTTTGATTTTCGAGGCGAATGAGCGTAACCTGGCAGTAAAATCTGTCATATCTGTAGTACCGGGTACGCTGGGATCGAAGAATTCACCAGGAAGTCTCAACGGCTCACCATACACTAGTTCGGCAGGGGTGGCTTGCAGATCTTCCTTAAAAGCGCTTCGTATTCCTAGGAGTACTTGGGGCAAAGTTTCTGACCAGTTGGAATCGGCGTGACATGTAATAGCAGCCTTTAGCTGCCTGTGGAACCGTTCAATAAGTCCGTTGCACGCTGGGTGGTAAGCGGTACTTCGCTTGTGGCGGAAACCAATGGACTTTGAGAGATATTGAAACAGTGCGGACTCAAATTGTCGGCCGTGATCTGTGACAATATCTACTGGACAACCAAATCTGGCTATCCAACCAGTGATTAGTGCCTTGGCTACCGTTTCTGCAGTAATGTCCGCTATAGGCATGACCTCTGGCCATCGTGTGAAACGGTCGATAGCCGTTAGGCAGTAACGGTAGCCATGGGAAACTGGTAGGGGCCCGATTAGGTCTATGTGTACCTGCTGGAATCGAGCGCGCGGAAGGTCATAGCTACCTATAGGTGCAGACACGTGTCGGCTTACTTTGGCACGCTGGCAGGCTAGACATGTTTTTGACCACTCCCTGCAGTCTTTCCTAACCCCTGGCCACACAAAACGCTGAGCTACGAGTTTGGCTGTTGTGTTCGCTCCAGGGTGGCTTAAGGAGTGGAGGCTGTCAAAAACTGTCTTGCGAAAGTTCTTGGTGACGAACGGTCTGGGGGTCGGCGTACTGACGTCGCAGTACAACAAATCGTGACCTCCAGGTAGTTGCAGTCTTTTTAGGCGTAGTGTTGACGAGTCGAGGTACTCAGCCAGTTCTGCATCAGACTCTTGGGACTTTGCCAATTCGGCGAGATCGATTGGTGCCTGTAGTTCAGCAACCCGCGACAAGGTGTCGGCCACGACATTATTCTTGCCGGAAATATGGCGTATGTCGGTTGTGAACTGCGATATGTAGTCCAAGTGCCTATACTGCCTAGGCGAACAGTTGTGTTTCCTTTCATGGAAAGCAAAACTGATTGGCTTGTGGTCAGTATAAACAGTGAAGTGTCTTGCTTCTAGCATGTGCCGAAAGTACTTGATGGCCTCGTAAATCGCGAGCAGCTCACGATCGTACGGTGAGTATTTTGTTTGAGATGGACTTAACTTTCGCGAGAAAAAGGCTAAAGGCTGCCATACGTTTTCCTCACATTGTTGCTGCAGAACTGCACCTAAAGCCAGGTCTGACGCGTCTGTCACCAACGCAAGCTTAGCTCGACAATCTGGGTGGGCGAGCAATGCCGCGCTGGATAAGCTTTCTTTAGTGTCCTCAAAAGCTTTCAGAGCGTCACCGGTGAGACTGATAGGTGAGGATCCTTTGACTGCACCTGTAAGGAGGGAATTAAGAGGCGCTTGAATTTGGGCGGCGTGCGGCAGAAATCGCCTATAAAAGTTTGCCATGCCCAAAAATCGACGCAGCTGCCTCACATCCTTAGGTGGTGGAAAGTTGTGTATGGCTTCGACTTTCGTGTCCAACGGTTTGGTACCGGCCTCCGAAATCAGATAACCTAAAAAAGTTACCTGTGGAGCTCCAAAAACACATTTAGACACGTTGATGACCATGCCGTAGTCTCGGAGTCTAGTAAAAATTTCGCGAAGGTGGTTCTTGTGCTGTTCTTCGTCCTTGGAAAATATCAGAAAGTCATCTAGATAGCAATAGACGAAATCTAGACCACGTGTTACTTCGTCAACGAACCTTTGAAACGTTTGGCCAGCATTACGCAGCCCAAACGTCATGAATGGAAATTCGAACATACCAAAGGGCGTTGTAATGGCCGTCTTTGGTATGTCCTCAGCGCACACGGGTATCTGGTTGTAAGCCTTTACAAGGTCAATCGTGCTGAAAACTTTACAACCAGATATGCCGTGTGTGAAGTCGTGCAGGTGGCGGATTGGGTACCGATCCGGAATGGTGCGGGCGTTGAGTTGGCGGTAATCGCCGCAGGGGCGCCAACCGTTATCTTTTTTCGGAGCTAAGTGTAACGGTGACGACCATGGGCTCTCGGAAGGCCTAGCTGTTCCGTTGGCCAACATCTCCTCGAATTCCCGCTTGGCTACATTTAACTTATCCGGAGCAAGGCGTCTCGGAGCGCTGGATACGGGTGGACCTGGAGTAGTGCGAATGTGGTGTTGTGTGTTGTGAGGTATCGTGCGTTGCGTGCCAGCTGGTCGTGTGATGGCAGGAAATTCCTGGAAAAGCAAACGATGATAGCTAGTGTCACCGGTGCACCATACCTTTACTGAATAAACATCGTCATTAGCTGCAGAAATAGCACTGGTACTTAAGCTAGTGGTATTATCTATTAGTTTTTGGTTTCTGCAGTCTACAATTAAATTATAATGCGATAAAAAATCAACACCTATAATTGGTTTAGTAACATTAGCTACAATAAAGCGCCAAGGATATGCCCGGCGAAGCCCAAAGTCCAGGTTTAAATGCGCGTAACCGAAGGTGTCGATGGTCGTCCCGTTGGCTGCTGTTAACTGGTAGTTCGTCGGCGTTCGACGCTCGTGCAGTTGTGACTTGGGGAAGACACAGAGGTCGCTACCGGTGTCGACCAGGAACTGCATCTTCGACATTCTGTCATTGACAA
Organism: Pandemis heparana; assembly: GCA_963854515.1. Lineage (NCBI taxonomy): Eukaryota > Metazoa > Arthropoda > Insecta > Lepidoptera > Tortricidae > Pandemis > Pandemis heparana. The sequence goes on along the minus strand of OY978007.1, from coordinate 18,649,667 downwards.
ACAGGCGACCAGAAGAAATAGGGCTGTCAGTTGTCGCCATCACCGACTGCCCGTGGCATTTCCCGACTTCCCGAAGTCGCAGGGTTTAATGCACTTGTTCGCGTTGGTGCCGTGTCTTGCGTGGTACCAGCAGGTGGGATACTTCCTGTAACTGGACTGCGATCTGCTGCTGGAACGGCTCTGCTTCCTTGACCTGGGTCTGCTGCGGCTGTGAGCGCGAGATTGGCGGGTCCCTTGCGTAGTCAAAGCCTGGACCTGCCTCCTGAGTTCCGCTATCTCCCTAGCCATGGAATCAAGGCTGGAACCTGGGATCTGGTCTGGTTGTTGGACACTCGTGGAAGCAACTTGTGGTGTAGATTTCACAACGCTGTGGATTCTATCCGCGAGATCGGCCAGCAAACTTAGCTCTGCGTTCGGCTGTGCTGCCAAAACAGTTTGGATGTTCCAGGGCAAACGGCTGATCCACATAGTGCGAAGAAACTCGTTCGACACTTGATTGCCCGCTAGGTCTTGCAGGTGCCGCAGGAATTGGGAGGGTTTGCGGTCCCCGAGTTCCTCGTGCATGAGGAGTTGTTGGGACTTCTTCTCACTAGAGTCACCCAAGCGCTTGATGAGCTCGTCCTTGATCTTCCCGTACTTATTGGTCGCTGGGGGGTGCGTTATTATATCCTTGACCTCTTTGGAGTATTGACGATCAAGTTGACTAATGACGTGGTGAAACTTCGTCAGATCATTAGTAATACCAGCAATGGCGAACTGCCCCTCAATTTGTGAAAACCATATTTCCGGTTCGTCTGGCCAAAATGGTGGAACGCGCACTCCGACTTTAAAAATGTCGGATGACGGTGGAATGGAAACGCGCTCTCCGCTTTGCGATTGGGCGCGGTCACCTTGAGCTCCCGTGGATCCTTCGGCCTGCTCCCCGTTACTTTGCATCGTGTATGTCTTCCGTGCAACTCTTCAGTGAGGTAGTGTTCACAGGGGTCACCAATGTAGGACTTACGCTGTGCGGACTCGCTTGAGTAATAAATCCACCGTCCTTACACAGTCAATAATATTTATTGTCTATTTGCACAACACAGGAGTAGAAGAGAAGTACACAAAGGAAGATAACAGTTCAGAAGAATGGGAAGCGTAACACAATAAGCAAAGCAAAGCGTAGCGAAGGTACTGGCAAACCGGGAACGTAAACAAGCGCGGTAGGCGGAGCGACATGCAGTTCGTGTCGGATCAATGTATCGACTGTCGCTATGCCGGCCGCCTGCGCCGGCGCACGTATCGCGTTGGCGAACAGGTTTCGGGTGCGCGGTTGCAATGCGACACGACAAGTTAGCACGTCAACGACAACGGATAATTTGCTTGTGTTCATGTACCTAGATGTGTGTTAAAATGTAGATTGTAATTAATTCCTAGGTTAGTAAATATGTATAGTTAGTGTTAGTTAAGTTAAGTCATTTTTAATTATGTTAAGTTTATGTTAGTTTAGTTAAGCTATGTTAAGTTAATATTAAGTTGTATTTAGTGTCATAAGTAGGTACATGTTGTAAATAAACAAATGATGTAAGTAGCCCACACCTTCCTATTCATATGAAAAAAAAATTAAACGGCTTAAAATCACCATCAAAATATGTAACAAAAAATTGCCAGAAAACAAAATCAGATGGCAAAAGCTCATCGAGGGAATGGGCGGAAATCTTAGGAATCTTGTTATAGGCGATGCGGCTAGCAACCCATCACTACTGTGATTCCCCTTTCCACCTATGTCGCTTTTAGGTCTTGTTGCCTTGGGCTCTGTCTTCCCCGTATTTGTGCTAGCAATCAGAACAACAAAAAAATTCGACATTATCCAAATTTAAATCTATTTTGTATCACGCCAAATTAAAATTAATCTGAACCTCTATAGGATCAATAAGAAGCTTTGATTGGATTTCAATTAAGCCCCTAAATCCTTGCTAAGGAAATTGGTAGATAATTACCTGTCAAATACAGGCTCGCACCGTTTAGTGGGCGGCAGCGGTTGAACCAATTATATTATCAAAAAGTTTTAATATAGTTTCTAAAACAAAACAGTTTCCTTTATTATCAACTTGCTTCTGCCCGCGACTTCGTTAGCGTAGAATTATACATAAATAATAATAAAAACCTTCCTCTTGGATCACTCTATCTATTAAAAAAAACCGCATCTAAATCATTCCATCCGCTAGAGATACGATGCAACAAACTGACAAACACAGACATCGATGTTAAACTTGCAACACCCCTCTTTTTCCTTCGGGGGTTAAAAAAGAGTTCCTTGGCAACAAAATGAGTGAGTAAGAAATAAATAAATATCAGATAATTGCTGATGTTGTGACCTGATCTTATAAATGTTTGAACTAACTTTTCGAATAGCCCCCGGCCATTCCGACTGCGCAAGCTTAACGGCCTAACTCTATTGCTGCGCAAAGCCTGAATTACGGCCTATTGTCCTGGGAATAGGGGTTATTTATGAATGGCGCATGAACTAGCCACTGCTGTAGGGGGTAATTTTCAGTTTTTAGAATGAAAACAGCGCGAAAACAGCAGCACATGGTGAGTAATATACAGGTTTGTTTACAGACCGAGCGCTTACGAGGGTGTATCTTTACCGAGCTGGCAACGTCGCATTTTTGGTGATGTTTTGCGATTATTTCAAAGAAAATGAATGAAAGTTTCAAATGTCCGTCTGTAGTGCACTTCGTTTTTAGTGTATTAACGTGTCTAATGCAATAATTGATCGTGATGGACTTTTATTTTCTTATTAAACGAGATATAGTATTTTATCCCTTTAATACGAAAATAAAAGGCCATCACGATTAATCATTGCATTGGACACGTTAATACACTAAAAACGAAGTGCACTACAGACGGACATTTGAAACTTTCATTCATTATCTGTGAAATAATTGCAAAAAATCACCAAAAATGCTACGTTGCCAGCTCAGTAGGGATGCACCCTCTTATAGATGCGACCACACCGCCGCTTAAAAAACGGTGACGTTACGGAATCGCAACATGTATGAAGAAACGGTAAGAAAACGTGACGCCTACGACACGTCACTGCGTATACGCGGTGGTGTGGTCGGACCTTAACTGAGCTAGTCCTCGCCTGCGCGGGTACTGGAGCGCAGGGTAGGACAGCAAAGGGAAACGAGAGCGATGCGGGTGGGTAGTGCGCCTGCCGCCCGCACAGACAGAGGCCCCCTTTATCGCCTACCCCCCGCCCCGCAGCCGCCCGGACGAGGACTCAGTTAAGCGATCGGTCTATAGAATTTATTGGAATATTTTAGCGGGTGGTTGGATCAGTTTGGTAAAAGCATTTGCAAGTTACCTTTTTAATAAAAACTTTGACTAAACCTCATTGTAGTCGCTTTCCGCTGTCTGTCTGTCCCTATATAGATATGCTTAGACCTTTAAAACTAAATACGCAACGGATTTTGATGCGGTTTTTTAATAGATAGAGTGATTCAAGAGGAAGGTTTATAATGTACTGTACCTAACACAGTATCTATACATATAATAAAATCGTTGAGACCAAAAAATCTGTACATTGAATATTTAAATAAAAAAACCGACCAGGGTGACTTAAAATAAGTAACTGAACATATCAAAACCATTTTTAAAATTTTTGTTTGTTTGTTTGTTTGACTGAGCATCACGTAAAAACTACTGAACGGATATTGTTGAAATGTTCACAAATCTATTTAAATACATTCAGAATAGGATCTAGGCTATAGAAATTTTGGAAAATATTAGAAAAAGGGGGTGACAAGGGGGGTTAAAGTTTGTATGAAAAAAAATATTTAGATTGTTCTAGAATCATGAAACTCATAATATATACTCAGTAATAAAAATAAAGAAATACCTGTTTTAGCATTTTTTTAAAATCTCACCCAGAGACGCAAAAAAGGGTTTTGTGTTAAAAAATAATGAACTTCATACACCTATAAAATAAAAACCAATGAAGTTTAACCTTTTAAAGTTGCTACATATACTTCCAATCTAATACAGGTAAATATAATTTCTCAGTTTTCTTGAAATTTGATTTTTGAGTTGATTACGCAAAAAATAGCAGAACTCAAGAAAATCAGCTTTCCTCGGGAAAGTAGTTGGTAATAATTACAAATACAATAAAGGTCGATTTAGACGAGGACTATTTCCAAGCGCCTAAATCACGGCGCCTGGAAAAGGCACCGTGTAAACACTTTCGGCGCCATTTTTTCGCGGCATGCCAGCGCTGGCACGGAATAGAACACGAGTCTATTTTTCGGCGCCAGTGACCTCCGCCCGCGTCTCTCGCTACCCCCGCGACTATTTTTCGGCCTCGTGTAAACACGTCGCTGCCAGTCGCAGGCACGGCTCCGTGCCGTAAAGTAAATAGGGTGTACATTCTTCGGGTAAAATGGCGCCGAAACTCAGTGAAAACGAAATATTAAAGCTTTTTTAACTGTATAGAGAAGAATGTCTTTGTGACTATAGATGCGTCGACTATCGAAACAAGGAAAAGCGCCTAACAGCGTTGTAAACAATTACATTAGGAATGTCTATATAGAAGGATTGTATATCAATGAAATAAAGGCGAAAATTAAAACTATCAGGAGTACGTACTATTTAGAAGTGAATAAAATTGAGATACCGACAAGATCGGGTACTGGAGGAAATGTTTATAAGCCGAGGGCAAGTTGGTTCGAAGAATTTCATTGCATTCTTCCTCCAACATATTAATCAGCTCCTCTCGTAATAACGCGGATAATTTGGTTATACATTGCCTTTTTAACTTCAGAAGTCCTGAATTCATTTTAAATGATGGTGACCTTAGCGTAGAAAGACTGGCGCATAAACAAGGACCGTCGGTTGTGGCGGCGTGCTAACGACTGGCACTAAAAAGGCACCGTGTAAACGGTTTGCGGTTCACTGGCGGCAAAATTTAGGCGCCTGAAAATAGTCGTTGTGTAAACGGTCTGAGGATGTGACGGTGCCTTTTTTAGGCGCCGAAATTTAGACGCCTGAAAATAGTCCTCGTCTAAATCAACCTTTATACTACGAAGAAAATAGATAGATACGAATGTACATAAGACATAAAGCCGGAAAAGTGTGTAAATTGTGAAAAAACATTAATAAAATAATTACATTCTGCACAGGTATTTTTTCAACGAAGACATTTTTAACCAACCTAAATAAACCTAAATTGGCGTCCTAAATTGTGTTCTTTACCTAACACCTAAAGTTCAATATGAAATACCGTTACTTTGTTTTTATTTATTGCGCTATTATTCACAGCGCGTTCGGTTTTCGAACGCACTCTTATTTGAAAAGCTGATATTATTATAAGGGCGGCGTGAAACGCTTGGCTGTATGCTCTCAGTACCTTTGCCTAAAAAAAGCAAAATCCAACGGCGCGTTTACGCCTGCGCTACGAACATGTCAGAATTTTATTGTGAAAAAGTTGGCAAATGAAATAGTAAAAGTTTCTGTCCTCAGACTTTATATAACATTTTTATTGTTTTGGTTAAATACCACACTGCCCAAGAATATACATGTAACGCTGCGCTGCTGGGCCTTAGCGCAACATGTATCTTAAACACTTCAAGGTAGGCTTGCTTACAAAATTTTCACAAATACTTAAAATCTGAATGTAAATAATAGTACCTATTCGAGAAAACTATTTGAATGTGCCTGTTTCAGGATTAGTACATATTATTGCAAGGGTATAATAATAATAATTTTGATATCGAGAATAGCTATAAAGTATCACAAAAAACACACGCGGACGAAGTCGCGGGCAACAGCTAGTGCATAATATAGTAGAAAAAAGAAAAAGGTAAAGACTGATTGCACCCGTGCGAAGCCGCGGCGAGTCGCTAGTATAATAATATAACATTTATAAGCGTTTATGATTTGAAACTTTGACTTTGGTGAGTGTTTGCACAACTTAGCTTCTATATAGTTTCGTGTGTTTTCAAGTGTGAATGATGAAAAGTTAAATTCTGTAAACTATCCCCGGTTGGCAAATGTATTTATCCCTAACATACATACACACATACATATGTACATACTGTCTTACCAATGCGTGTAGGCAGAGACTACTTTGTTCCACTTGCTTCGAATCCCTAGAATAACTCCAACAATTTATATCCCTGTTTTGATAAATATCAGTCGCAGGCTGTCGCACAATTTGTCGATATTTAAATCCGTTCTAACTTTTGGTATTTCAATGAGTTTAAAAAAAAGTAAAATGTATCGTTATTGCTTCATTTTGTGATTGTAGCTAATGTATTTTATTGTTTTTTTGACTTGGTATCTGATCTTATAGTTAAGATCTATGCAGTCAAAACTTCTTTCTTCGTAGACTATGCCTGTTTAGCGGTACGTCGATCGATTCTATTCAAAATAAAAATCGTGCCCCGCTTGTAAATTTCGTAAACTAAAATGTATGTTGCACAAACCGCAACAAACTGTAGTTTCAACTTAATTATAATTGCTCGGGACTCGTTCCCGTTTTCTCCAGACGTTTCATAATCCCGTTCCTTTGGGTAAGTTCTCGTCATATTTAATCTTTCCTTTACAATTTGTTTCGCTCAAAAATGTTAATGTAATGTTGCGAAGAAATGTAATTACACTTAGTGCAATTAAGAAATGCGAGTTAAGATAAACCACTATGAATGAATTGAATCTATCAACTGTAAGAATAAGAATAACAATAAGAATATTTTTATTTCGTAAAAAATACATCAGCAGTATACAAAAGCGATTATCTGGCAAACCTAAAACTAGGCAGAGCCTGAAACTTCAAATTAGTTAGCGTTTCAATCTAATGTTTACTTCCATACTGATCCCACAAGATCAGGAGTTTTCTTAGAGTTTTTTTTTTTTAATTTTCTATGTATTTATTACATACTAGGGCCAATATATAATTCAGAAATCTATAAATAAATAATAAATAAGTCCCAAACTAAGCAGAGCTTGTGCTATGGGTACCAGGCAACGGATAAACCTACTTATATAGATAAATAAATACTTAAATACATATTAAACATCCAAGACTCGAGAACAAACATTCGTATTTTTCATACAAATTATCTGCCCCGACCGGGGATCGAACCCGGGACCTCAAGCTTCATAGTCAGGTTCTCTAACCACTAGGCCATCCGGTCGTCAATCTGAGCAATTAATAAAAATTTGAACACGTCCATCATATTATTTGAGTAGCATTTTAAAAAGCAATTACGTTTCCCACTTTGCTACCAAAAGGGTCGCCCACACCTTAAAAACAATAACCACAAAACGACGCTTTTTAATTTGAGATAATATCCAAATCGCCCCTCGTAATAAAACAATAACAAAGGAAGAAAATTGGGCGCCGGCGCCGAAAACGTAATCCGATTAAACGCCAGTTAAAAAAAAGTGAAGCGCGAACCTGACACCACACAATAAAGTGTCACGTCCCTTGAAGTTTTTGTTTGATGTTTTGAACAACAACAGTCCTAGAACTACAAACAGGGGATCTTGGTGAGCTAAATTTCAATCCCACACACAGAATGATTAATTTGACACGCATTTTTGCTACGTTGCAGTCGTGTACAGTCAAGGAATTTAACTCCTAACCCTCCATGTAACCTAGCATAGGAAGCGTCGTAACCTTGTCGTAACGATTTTGCTTGTTAAGTAATGCGATGTCACTTTGACGTTTTATATGAAGACGTTCCTCGATGAGTCAAGAATTAAATTCCTCAACTGTTACTCATGTAAATAATAATATGATCTTTTGTGAAAGAAATACAGCAATATCCAAAGAAAATCTATGATTATTTCATTGATTAAATATAGCTAATACTAATGAATACAATTATGGACCATCTAGAAGTTCTATTAGTCTATGATTATGATATAGGCAAGTCTCGACGCTCGTTGACACCACCAATAATTACGTTTACTTTAACAAGTTACTTTAAAACAAAGTGCAGTTTATAAATTCTCAAGTCAACGCAAATAACGATAGGTAGGTATAAGCCGGTGGTGTATGTACCATTTGCCAACGTTTAAACGTTAAAATTTTGACATTTCAAGGAGTTTAACCACTTTGATGATTCAGCATAATTATACAGTCGTTGCTGTTTTAAGGGTTTATACAGGCTGAGTCGATCCATGTGTCGATCAGTCGCAGGGCGGTATATCTGTGTATAGTATCATTATTTTAAGCCAATTCCCTCTATTCGATCATACTGCCGTTGGCTTCGTCCATTGATTAATTTCTTCTGTTCCATGGCAATGAATAGCATAATCTCTTTTCTTTTATGCAGTTTCAAGTGCAAAAGACGCCAATCAATTCACATAATTCAGCGAGTATTAGGTTCTGTCCCGTAAGGGGTCTCGTGTCGAGAGAACCCTGCGCCTCCTTATCTCTGAGTTGTTACAGGTGTGGAGGTATTGCGGGATTCCCTCAGGTTCTCGAGCGGCTTGTAATGCTCCCCGAGGTACGCCGACACGTGCAATTTGGTGGGAAAGGAATCTTCGATTGTTGCAGAAGATATCAGAGCGTTATGGGAAAAGATAAGGATCAAGAATAAGTTTTGAATGTCTTGTTTATGAATCGATCTGTTTCAGACTAGCTTGTTGACTGGTTACACCTTATCTAATTATTTATTGTCTTCTCATAGTTCTGTAAGCGTATTAATAGTGTTAAATTTAGTGCAAAACCTCCACGCTGGTCTGGAAGCAAAGAGAAACACGGAATGTACCAGTTGCTCTCTTCCCGCGTACCTACATGGTAAAAGCCCATCGAGGAATTGGGCGAAAATCTTAAGAATCATGAAACAGGCGATGCGGCTAGCAACCCATCACTGTTTTGATTCCCTTTTCAATCAATATATCTGCATGGTCTTGTTACCTTAGTCTTTATCTTTTGCGGGAGGGACGTAGATTTCATCATTTGTGTATGGTATTTATAGTGCAGAATATAATTCTTCTAAACAATCACATTGGGGTGCGACCAAACCGCCGCGTATACGCAGTGACGTGCCGTATGCGTCACGTTTTCTTACCATTTCTTAATACATTTTGTTGCGATTCCGTAACGTCACCGTTTTTTAAGCAGCGGTGTGGTCGCACCCTTACATCACACTAATATTATAAAGGAGAAAGTTTGTAAATGTGTGTGTGTGTGTGTGTTTGTTACTTCTTTACGCGAAAACGGCGGGACGGGTTTGGGTACAATTTGGATCGGAGATAGCTAGTACCTACCCTAGATTAACACATAGGCTACATTTTATCCCGGAAAATTGCATAGTTCCTGTGGGATAGCGACGAACATGTCAAAGGTCGTACCTGTCTAGAGACGCAACGTAAATAATTATTGCAGAATATAACTACACCGACGAGCAAAAGTAACAGGTCACTTTTCATACAAAGTCCTATGTAAATTGACACGTTATTTTTGCTCGTAAGTATATTAACATCAGTGTTCAATCTGATTCTACTCGGACGAAGTCACGGGCAGAACTTGTAACATCACTAAGAGGCTGATCGACATCAACGGAGACCAAAGAGCTGGCAGCTTCCTCGCTCAGCGTATCAGTATTGCAATACAGCGGGGAAATGCTGCCAGCATCTTTGGCTCAATGCCGCGGGGGAATACGTTTTTAGATTTATTTTAGTTTTAGTTCAATTAATTTATCATGTAATACGTTTTATATTTGGCGTTTTATATTGGCGTGCTCATGAAGGCCTATACCCAACAATCGGTGTTCACAGGCTGAAGAAAAAGAAGAAGAGACATTTTATATTTAAGTTGTATTTCAAGAGTGATAACGCTGTTAACCAACTTCAAAATTCTAAACAACATAATGAACGAATAATGAGCGGTGTACACATCGGGATAACCACATTTGCGTTTCATACTCCGACTAATGAAACTTTTCTGTCATGCCTGCCGCTATTTTGAGAACTCCAAACCTACAATTAAAACAATGTAATAACACTAGACCGCGAAGGTAATACAGAAATTTTGTTATGTAGACTAAATATCTGGGACACTAAGTTTATGTATTAAATTATATCTGTTTTGTAGGGATGTGCGATTCGTCAGTCGATTATTCAGTTTTGGTGAAACATTTAGTGGTAAGTAACATCTGTTTTTTTATATGTATGCTTAGTTAGCGATCTCGCTCCTACATACGCTTAACCTTCTCTCTCAGCCAAGATAACGGTTCAAACTGAATTTTATATTTTGCTCTTACTAAAACTAAAATATCATTAATAAAATATCCTAGAAAGGTATTCATTTTTAAGTCTCTTTGGTTGTTTAAGCATTTTTTTGTAAATTTCAGTACAAACTTAGCATTAATTTAATATTTATTAAGTAAAAATTATATTTAATTAGAACACTTTACAGCTCATTACCGCGTGAAATATTCGATCAGGATTGACCAACATTCGGTTGTCAATCGACCAATATTCGGTTGGCGACCGACTAATATTCGGGTATATTTGCAGTCGCCAGAGACAACAGCTCGGTGCACACATTCGTTACGGCGAGTTATGACGCGTCCCCATTATACCGGCTATCTGAATTATATCCGCACACGTCCCTGGGTGGAAACGCACGGGCTTGTGACATATTAAGTGCCCGCAGCATTTAAAGTTACATTATTATGCGCTGTAATAGTTCAGAAAATTGTGTACTTAATCTCCTTACACGCTAGCGATTTCTCCGGCAATTTGCTCGTCGGAAATCGGTAGAGGCTGGGCCCATACCATCACGTCGCTCGCTGTCAGATTCATACTAAAAGTGACAGCTAAAACTTGAACTGAGTCGGAATTACTGGTCACATTAGCCGAAGAATCGACAACTGGTGGGGCAAACGAGTTCTTGGGTGGAGACCGCGGATCGGCAAGCGTAGTATAGGACACTAGGTAGAGCGATGATCAACACAGTGGCTGGCAAGAACTGGATGAGAGTAGCTGAGGCGTGTAGTTGGACGATCCTAAGTCCAGCAGTAGAGCAGAGGACTAGTATGCTGGTGATGACAAACCTTACAGCCGCGTTTCTGTAGAATTAAATATGGCAGGCGGGGTCAAACCTACATTGCAAACCACATAAAAACAATGTCCCCATCTTTCAACGTGAGACTACCGTGAGACTCAATGATAATTACACAAATAGATAACTCACCTATAAAATTCATGTGATGCTCGACATTTGGTTGTAGTTGGGCGAACGCTCCATGAGAAAGGACTACGAACCAGTACGAAACATATGGAGCATCACTCGACTTTTATACGTGAGTTATCCGTTTGTGTAATTATGAATGTTTTAATTCAAAGGAAATTATTGCAGCCAGATTTTTTTGTTTTTTACGATAGTTTTTATTTTAAGATTGTACGGTCGCCCAAATAAGTGGTCTACCACTTTTCATCCAACTTCCTATCAAATGAAAATGTCGCTAAAGTCGAACTTTCAAGTTGACAGCTTGTCTTATCGACATTATATATTGTGACGCGCAAATGAATTTCAACATTAGGGTAGTAGAACACATATTTAGCTGATGGTACCTACATCTAGTTCCTTTAAAACATCGTGAGGAAACCGGACCAATCCCAATAAGGCTTAGTTACCCTTCTGGGCTGGAAGGTCAGTTGGCAGTCGCTTCTGTAAAAACTAGTGCCTACGCCAAATCTTGGGATCAGGTTGTCAAAGCGGACGCCAGGCTCACTGAGCCGTGGCAAATGCCAAAAAAAACGCTAGGAAGATAATGATGACCTCCAGATGACATCCAGTTCCTTTCCTTTGACCAATGTACTTGCGTGTACGCACACGTTGGCTTCCCGTGTGTTCCCGTCAGGTCGCTCCGGTAAAATCTTGTTTTGTTTCCCTTCATGCATATTCAGGGAATTACCAGTGTGCCACCGTACATGGATGTACATTGCAAACGTGCTAGAGAGGGATAGCAGACACAATTGAGATTAATATGTCCTTTAACATTTTTGGGCTCATATCCATTCTTGCATCTTTGTTTGTAATTTAACTTTTACTCTAAACGTCGTGCAAAATAGCTGCGCTTGCGTTGAACAACGTTTATTTATTAAATGCAACTAAACCACCACCTGTAGGCTTATTGTCTAACTTGCTCGCAATCGTCATCGTGTTCATTTTGACAGTTATTGTATGAATGTGACAGCTAGCTGATTCCGATGCCAATTGTCAGCCCATACAAACATGAACTGTCAAAATGAAGACGATGGCAATTGCGAGCGAGTTAGACAATAAGCCTGCCGCTTTAGATAATGAAATAATTAACGCAATCAAAACCACCAATAAGCTTTACTTCGATCATATTTTGGACTGGAGATTATTTACAATGGAGTAATAGTGAGATAGTCCAAGCCGTCTCATTCTGAGCCCAGCAGTGGGACGTATATGTATAGAGGCTGGAGATGATGATGAAGAGTGAGATGCCGTCCCGCAACCGGCTCACGCTTTTCCTCTTGCCTTTTGTAGATCAAAGGAAATATAATCCGTATCCCTTTGAAAACGTGTCCAATGTAAATTATACCATCAATTCAAAACTGTTAAATGAAAACTTTACTGTCTTTCAAGCTACTAGTTGCTTCTCTTCTCGCGCAGTTGGTAAAAGCTCATCGAGGAAATGGGCGAAAATATAAGAATCATGTTATAGGCGTTGCGGCTAGCAACCCAGCAATATTTTGATTCCCCTTTCCACCTATACGCCCACAATAATAGTAAACGAGGCCTTTAAGTCATGTAACCTTAGGCTCTGTCTACCCCGCAAGGCATTAAGATATAAATAAAAACTATTATCCTTTAAACTAAATAATTAAAGTCTTTTCATGAAGAGACTGAAACCCAAGCTAATTAGATGACGTAATTTCGTAACATGCACCACAAAACTACATATAAAATTATTGCCACGCTCGTAACTCTTAATTGCCTCAGACAGAATTCAAAATCGCCTGCTACAACCGCAACGGGCAATAATGCAAGCACCGTTTCGCTGAATTAGCGATCTTGCAAACTTAATGAAGGTTTCAGCTTTTGAAGATGTCGTAGTTTAATGTGGAGTCTAATTGGACGGCAGAGAGTTTAGTTTTGTTTGCATTATTATAAATTTATCGGTAACATTATGACAAGTGGTTAAGTGTATGTACATTATACATACACAAATCACGTTTATAAATATCCCTTACAGGGTATACAGAGTCTAAGGTAAAGACCTAAAAGGCCACATTTAGCGAGAGTCGATCCCGGGATAGAAGCCCTAGTGGTGTCGCTTACTTACCATCAGGTTATCCACTAGCTCCTTTTCCACTTTTTCTTATCAAAAAAGCAATTTGCTTTATACCCTTTGCGACGCTTTTCATAATAGGTACTGAAATACCTAAAGTGCCTTTGTCTTGAAAATAGCTCCAGCGAATTGATTAATTTTAGATAAGAACCGATTCGATTCTTTGAACTAAAATAAAATAGAACTTTTTAATTTCATAATTTAACATAATTACATAATAGAAGAGGAGCCGAGCGGAGCGGAGAAGTGTAGAACCAACTAATCACGTTCTAGTCACTCAAGTTTTTTTAACATTCTCATACATTAAATACCGTCAAGCCACGTGAATGAAGCGAAAGAGGTATATCAGGATTGTAGCAAGTAGAATAAAAATAGTCTCTGCCTACGCCTGAGGGAAAAAGACATGACGGTATGTATGTAGGTATGTATAACCACTATCAAATGGTACTTTTCAGTGATAATACTTTCAAAATCGTAGTACTCGTAGAAACAAACATAAAAGAGTTAAAGAGAGAGAGAAATATTTATTTACACACATTCGATACACTTAGATTAAAGACTGGTTAAAAAGTCAAAAGTCAAAAAGTCAAAAGTTTATTTTGCAAATAGGCCGCCGAGGGCTATTTTACATGTCTTTTTTTGAATCTACCAGCGCATTCGGAAAGACCATCATTGCCAAGAAGAATGCGCCGCAAGAAACTTGGCAGAAAGTCATTTTTTCAAAATAAAATAGATTTACAATAGTACTTAAATTCTACTTAACTTACCTATAATACAACTAATACATTTATAAAGATTCTTTTGGCGCGCTGTGGCGGGTAAATCTACGAAGAAGTAATTCATCTAGTCATATTTTAAATAATAATCTCTGTCCAAACTCGGGAGGCACTTTGACTAAACGGTTAAAGTTTGGTAACATTACTCATGTCCCCGGGTATATAAAACACCCGCCGTCAGCGCTGCCTGGCGACAGTTGCTGGTACTTGGCTGCGGTTCTGTTTTGATTCATGCGTCGCAGATCATACGATACGTGTTCTCGTTCCATCTGTCTATACCTAATCAGATGAATAGAGGAGGAATAGATGCGACTGTTGATAATATTTCAAGTTAGTGTAAGGCACGATATTATTGCCTCTAGAACGAAATGGTGACAAAATTGAGGGCAATAGCTATTTCATAATAAAAATAATAAATTTGCATTGGTACCAATCCGCGTGTCAAAACTAAAGCGTAGATTCAAAATCATGTGCTAAAAATCACAAAAAGAAACGTTATTAATGATACATCCTATAATTATGACACATCTATGTTAATGCAATTTTTTTTTTTTTTATGTGAATAGGAAGGCAAACGAGCAAGTGGTCACCTGATGGTAAGCGATCACCACTGCCCATAGACACCCGCAACCCCGGAGGGATTACGGATGCGTTGCCAACCTAGAGGACTTAGATGAAATGCCTCTTGTGCCCGTAATTTCCCCGGCTGTCTTACTCTCCACACCGGAACACAGCAGCGCAAGCACTGCTGCTTGGCGGCAGGATTAGCGAGTAAGATGGTGGTAGCGATCCGGACGGACCTTGCACAAGGCCCTACCACCCGCACAATTCAATTTATTCCAGTCTTACCCTCAAGTCTAAAACTCCCCGACTATGAAATAACAATACAGTTGAACTACAAACCTCTACAATACAATACAATACAATACAAGAATTGAAAGTGCAGGGTTATGGCCACGTCACGATAGGCACGGCGTACAGGCCCGAACGAGTCGCAGTGGATGTCGCCATTGACGCGCTCAGTGACTCGTTAGATAGGTACACGTCCAGCAAATGCATTTTTCTACTGACCGACTTTAATGTAAACCAATTATTATCAAATACCGTAAATGCAGCAAAGCTTACAACTTTTCTGACCCAACGAAATTTAGTGCAACTCGTTAAAGAACCTACCAGAATAACAAATAACTCTGCATCTTTATTAGATTTAATTATTACAGACAGTCCTAACTTATGTAAAAATGTAATAATTCACCACAATCCCAGAATCAGTGATCATGCAATGGTTCTAGTAGATTTAAAAATAGTAAAACCGAAACAGAAAATCCAGTATACCTACCGGCGATTTCTTAGTAAAATAAATGTCGATAATTTCAACAAAGATCTGCACCGTATGCCTTGGAAGGAAATAAAAGAACTCAGTGATGTAAATGATAAGGTGGGTTTGTTCAACCGGACGCTCACAAGCTTGTTCGACAAGCATGCGCCGGTGCGCCGCGCGCGCGTAAACTGTAAGCCCCACCCATGGATCACAGACACAATAAAAACGATGATGAACTTGCGAGACGCCGCCTTCACTAAGGCGCGCAAGTCGGGAGAGAAATCACATTGGGATTATTACAAAATCCTTCGAAACTACACCACCGGAGCAATAGAACGAGAAAAAAAAGCATACTTCTCCTTTTACATCAATAACAACCAGCAATATCCTAAACAGATGTGGTCGCACCTCAAAAGTTCCTCAGTTTTAGGCAATAATGAGAAGCCCATCATACCGCAGCACCTATGTCACCCTGACGAGGTTAATGATTTTTTCTTAAAGTTACCAGGAAATTCAGCAACAGACTATGAAACACAGGCTTTTTTTGAAAATAATCACTGTAATGTTAATCACGTTTTTGACTTTGAAACTTGTACGGATGAAGAGATCCTCAAAATAATCTCGTCAATCCAGACGAATGCCAGTGGCCATGATAACATCTCGATGGAGATGATCCGCCTGACATTGGACGCCACCTTGCCTTTCATTACCGACATTGTTAATACATCCTTGAGGAGGCAGGTTTTCCCTGATGACTGGAAATTGGCAAAAGTAAAGCCAATACCTAAATCTGATTGTGCAGAGGAATATAAGGATTTGCGTCCCATCAGTATCCTACCAGTACTCTCGAAAATCATCGAGAAAGTAGCCTGCGGACAACTCACGAAATTCTTCGAAGATCACAACTTGCTACCATCCACGCAATCGGGTTTTCGCAGTCGACATGGAACAGCAACCGCCTTGGCTAACGTTACGGATGATGTCATTGCGGCGTCCGATGGGGGGAAGGGAACTATTCTGGTTTTATTGGATTTCTCGCGCGCATTTGACTGTCTCAACCCTAGTCTACTACTTTCAAAACTGGCTTATTACGGCGTTAGCAGAGCATCCTGTGCCTGGGTTCAGTCCTTCATTACGGGGAGGCGGCAGTACACCGAACTACAATCAGACCAAGGATTACCAGTACAATCACAGGTCCAACCAATCCATAGGGGTACCCCACAAGGATCAATTTTAAGCCCTTTATTTTTTATAATTTACACCGCTGACCTTGTGACAAAGTTAAAACACTGTGATACACATCTATACGCCGATGATACCCAACTTTATTACTCCTTTGCACCAAATGAACTGATGCCGTCGCTCGCCAAAATCAATGAAGACCTAGAAATAATCGCCGAATGGTCACTAAAAAACAATCTCTCCTTAAACCCGTCGAAATCGCAATTTATGGTGATGGGAAATAAATGGCAGCGAACAAAAATAACAGAACAGGATCCATTACTTTATATAGGCACGGAGTCGGTTTCTCGGGTGGAAAACGTCAAAAACCTCGGCTTGTGTATGGACGGTGAAATGCGTTACGTAAAGCATATAAATACAAAAATCAGGAACGCGTTTTATAGATTGAAAGTATTGTACGGTATCCGAAATTACTTGTCTGAGCAGGTTAGGCAAATTTTAACTGAATCCCTAGTTCTCTCGCAATTTAATTATGGAGACATTGTATATGGACCAAGACTTCTAGAGGTAACAAAGAAGTCCATACAGCGTGTACAGAACGCATGTGTACGTTTTTGCTACAATGTTCCTAAACGAGCTCGTATTACACCGTACCTTCTGGAAAAGGGGCTACTTAACATGAACAGTCGAAGACAGCTCCATCTAACATGTACAGTTCATAAAGTGATCGAATTTGGTAAACCGCGATACTTATATGATAAACTGAGGTGGGTAAAAGATTCACGGGTCAAGCCACTTAGGAGCCACAGGGAGAACAATCTTGTTTTACCACCACACAAGACGGTCTTATTTAGAGGGGGTTTTAAATTTGCTGCCAGTAAAGTCTGGAATGACCTACCGCCACCATTTAGAACCCCTATGCCGCTATTAAGGTTCAAAAAACTTGTTCATAACCACCTGTTAGAGAAACAGAAAAACCCCCAATGAAAAATAGACACTCACGCCAACACGCCAACACGCACACACACACACACACATACACACACACACACACACACACACACACACACACACACACACACACACACACACACACACCTTGATAAGTACGATCATAACTTCTTTTTAAGCTATTTTTAATTTTAACAGTTCTTTTTTTTTTTTGTTTTGTTTTCCTTCTTGTAATATTAGATACCTAAATTGTATTCACGCAGGGGCTGCGATATACCACATAGGGGCCTTTCTGCAAAACAGCGCTGAGCACTCGAGCCCAGCACACGCTGAGATTGGTACCCGTTGCTAAACTTGTGTACTTATTGTTAATTTGATTTGTTATGTATTTTTTGTTTCTTTGTGTACCCGGTCACTGGCAATAAAGATTTTTATTATTATTATTATTATTATTATAACTCTTTATCCTCTACGTAGGTATTGTATCATTTTTGCTTCTAATTTGTCACGTAACATCAAAAGAAAAAGTACGGAACATTGTAACCCAATCTACGTGCAATTTCATCTAAACGACATAAAAACTAGTACCTGCAGAAAATTGGTCTCTGCTCTCCAGGAATAATTCACTTCGTTTACCCGCGGTGTAAGTTCCGTGCGATCGCGCCCGGATTTATGGAGTTGAAAAGAGATAGCTCTACTGGCTTTTTGTTCTTGTTGCGGCTGTTTTTAATTGAGGCTCCATTTCCTTTTCTGCTCTCTTTCATTGTGCCACTATTACAGCTTTTGTAACATTACGGACCTATATTTTATGTGGACGACTCAGTTGATCTATAACATTGTGTATAATTTTGTCAGTGTTGAGGGTGATTGGAATTCGCAAATTTCCACGTGGTGATTGAGTTACACAGATTTATTAACTTTATTATCACAACCATGGTATTACAAAGTTGGTAACTATATACTAAAGATGTTTGACATGGACCCCGGTATGGTATAGTAATACAATAGGTAGTACCTACAATAACAATCAACAGGTAGGTAATAGGTGTACAGGTCAGGTTAGGTACCTACTTTTATCAAGATTTATTTTGTAAATTAGGCTCTTATGATCGGAAATTCCTAGGTCTTTTACATCAGTTAGATTGTTTTTGTTGTTAGTAAATATCAAATCTATGGATCTATTTCTAATCGCTGTCTGGTAGTTAGGGGCAAGTGTTGTACCTGTGGACGAGTGTACCTAAGGACACTAGCAGTAACAAAAAAACTACAAACCATAGACTGTTATCTTGAACACACCCGAATAGCATTTTTCTCGTATGGCAACATTAAGTATCTGTCATTTAGGTATTTGTCAGTTAGTAGTGTTTTTAAGGCTGCGGAAAGTTTTCGTCGCCAAAAGTAATTTTTTATTCGTATTTTGAGTGTGTTTTCTAAAGTTTTAGGCATAATGCTTCGAGTATCTTCGTAGTTAATGAGTGATTTCATGATTTGTTTGTTATTTTATGTAGTTATTGCTGTTCTCGGGCGACCTCTAACGGACTGACATCAGTTTAAATTGTAAAGTGTCGAATTTGTACCTGTGGACAATTATTTTTTTGTACCTGTGGACAGTCAAAAGATACAACATCAAAGGCTTGTACCTGTGGACAGTTAAATTTGAATTTATTTTTCTCTTTAATTTCAGTGCCTTGTAGTAAAACTGGCCAAACGCAAAAAAAAATGTCCTGAAAGTCTAAAAGGCCGTTAAAGAAGTAAAAAAAATGGATGTTCTCTAAGAAAAGCTGCTGAAAAATTCAATGTGCCTAAGTCGACTTACAAATTTACTTACATGCAGCATTTGTACTGCAAGATATCATTAGACATGTGTTTTAAAAGCTCACAAGGTTACTGTTGAATCTGACGATGAATCTAGCTTTATATGTCAAAAATGTTATGTGTTAAATGATGACTCAGACGATTCTATTAAAGACGCAGGCTATTGTAACTCCGACGATTCTGCTGAAGAGTTATATCGAGAATACTGTAATTCTAAAAAATAAAAAATATTATTTAGGAGATGCTGAATGTGTTGCCAAATACTTTGCTATTTGTTTTGTTTCATTTTATTAAGATTTTGATGTTTAAGTATTTCTTGTTATTTTTTTGTCCATAGGTACGGTGCCGTCCACAGGTACAATTATGTCGTCCATAGGTACAAACTGTAATTGTACCTATGGACAAAATGAGCATTTTTTTAAATATGCTTAGATCTCTGTAGTTTTAGTAGATAATTAAAAACAAAGCAGTGATTATGAAAGGCTATTTAATTAAGATACTAAAATAATAAATAGTTTTACAGATTTATTGACAGTTTTTTTTTAAATATTCAAAATAGTCTAAAAACTGGAAAGTGTCCACAGGTTGAGCACTTGCCCCTACATTTTCCGTATTTCTTGACCAATATTACTTTTGATTTCACTTTCGGTTATCGTTTACTAAATTTACATATTTCTTGAAGAAAATCTAAGTCTTTCAAATACGTGAAGCACGACAGTCGACGGAATACAGCCAGGTATTTCGTGCTGAAATGTGCCGATGACATATCCGCAATTTGAAGCGCTCTATTCGCTACATTTCACTGTACCTACCTGCTTTATCTTCGTTTTCATGTAGCTTTGCTCTATCAATGTTATGGATAAATAATACAATACTCAGCATCGATTTTTCAATCCTCAGATAAGCCCTTAACTGACAGATACCCATAGAGTTGTTCGTCGAATAGGGCATATCTGACGATTGAAAAATCGACCCTTAGTGTAAAACTATGGTGAAAAAAATACTGCATTTTATTGAAAATCATTTCTTACATAGTAATACAGACATAGTGTCACGCTTCTTTCCCACAGGGGTAGGCAGACATACCTCTCTCACTTTACCATAGTCATCATCTCGTTGGTTTCAGGTACTCTTGAAAATCATTTCTTAGTTGTTATATTTGGGCAGGGCTGTCCCGTTAATAATCCCGCCGGGTCGTGGGCTATTTGCATAACTCAGGGTTGTCAAAGCGGGCGGGTTAAACGCATTGCCAGGGTCGCAACGAGGTTACCTTAACCGGAACACTAATACGGTTTTTGCGAATTCAAAAGAGCTTCATAATCGAATTCTGGAACATAATTCGTCTTTTAAAAAATACGTAACAAGTTTCGGGCGAGTTTCGCTTTGTTTTAAGAATGTTTCGAATTTTATTTCGTCTCATTTAGGGGTCTTTTGAAAGTTGTTTCGTAAATTGATTATTTCTATATGAGCAACGAAAATCCTGGGATAAATGTTTATAATTTTCTTTTTGGCTGTCGTATATCTTTCTTAGGTAACGTCTTTGATATAATACTGTAAAGTTTTGTAAAGAAACACCAAGCCATTTCTTTGATTGTGGACATTTTAACAACATAATCATAATAATTTTAATACCCGGTCTAAATATGTGTTTATCATTATTATAATACTATTACTTCCAAATAGATGGTCCATTTTTTTTTTAATACAATGCTAGTTGAATTCAAAATTTCCGGCATTTCAGGAAAGTCTCCGCGGGAAGCCAACGCCATGACTCTGAACTGGCTGAGCGGCTTGAACTACAGGGGCACTGAGAGTCTGCTTCGGGTTCTTGTTTAGTAGTTTCAACACACACACACACACACACACACACACACACACACACTCGCCCACAACTCGCATACTATACCGCCACGGAAGCGAATTTCAAATGGTTTAGTTTTGTTTAAGTTATAGTTCGTCTATCCGACGACCTCGTTTACCCTAAATAAATTGTATGAAAGTACCCCGAATCCGGTTGCCACGTGACAGGCCTAGCCTAGTGTGGAACCATCAGTAAACTCTTTTTGTAAACATATTTTCTTCTTTTGAATAAACTATTTTTATTTTATTTATTTTTTTATTTTTATAAAATATTACAAGGATTTTTACAAACAACCAGTCACAACCACTTAAAATCTTGAACACTGGAGCAGGTCTAAATAGTGCCTAAAGTACCACACGCAAGAGAATTCTAAAACAACCACTCAATAGCTGTGTGCATTAAGGCAATCCCTCTAATTGCTCTCGACCAGTATCAGTGCATTACAGCCCAAAACTGCTGAGTGATCCAGGGTCCTAAAAGGCTCAGCATTACACTGATTAGCACGGCACTCGTACCTCCATTCACTTTGAGAGCGCAGTTAGATAACTATTGGGATACATTCGTGTGTATTTTAACCATTTCGCTAATACTCAGCAATGCCGATGGTTGTTTCATGTGGTTGGTTCATGTGGGTTGGGTTCGTAAGGACTAGATTGCATAACGACTATAAGCAAAACGTCTTAGTTGCATAAGGTCTTGGTAAGCACAATGTCTTTTTTGCAGAATGCCCTAGTGAGTAGAATGTCTTAGTTGTTCGATCGACAACTATAGCATAACGCCCGAAGTTGCAAAATGATTAATAGAGTTTACGTCCAAGTTATTAATAAGTCTTGATTGTAAAACGACGCACAAGGAAAAGTGTCTGGATAGCATATGGTCTTGGTAGCAAAACGTCATGATTGCATACCGGCTAGAGTTCCTTCACAAACTACGTTTGAGTTTTTCTTGTCATTCAACCATCTAGTCGTTATGCCATTTAGACGTTATTAATGTTTGTCGATATGCCTACCTAGTCGTTTTGCTATTACAACATTTTGATATTAGGGCGTTATACAAACAAGACGTAATAGAACTAAGTCCAATCTTAAACCCGGGCATTCTACTATTAAGGCGTTTGTACAATTAGACATTTAGCTACCAAGACCTTATGCAACTAAGACGTTTTGCTTATAGAGTCGTTATGCAATCTAGTCCTTACGAACCCAACCCGTTCATGTGAACTCAGCTGGAGCTAATTGAGATTGATATTGGGTAGAGAAGTAGCGTATTTTTTGTCATTGAACTGGTTGTTGATTGATATTGATTTCTGTGAGAAATAATCAGTCGTTCCTGTTATTTTAACGTCAGAATTTATTCAATCTAGCATCGAATATGTAACAGTAATAATTCTTCCATTCGTTCCAGCGTCTGGGAGCAAAGAAAAAACATAGAATGTACCGGTTGCTAATCTTAAGAATCAATATGTTTAGGCGATGCGGCTAGCACCCCATCACTATTATGATTCACCTTTCCAACTATACGCCCACAATCAAAACACAAAAGAGAATAAATGTCTTCTTTCTTTCTTTCTTTCTTTCTTTCAATCATGCTAAACGTGGCTTTTAGGTCTTACCTTAGGCGCAGTCTACCCCGTAAGGAATAAAGACATGATTTTATGTATGTACATTATGTATGTATGTATACTTCATTTAATTAGGATGATAAACCGCAACAACATTATAATGCGGCTCGTGAACTGTAATCTCTTTACAATTTGTACTAGAGTAACATTTGACGACACGCAAATAAAGTTACATTTAAAACAATTTTATTTTGCGGCTGCCAAACTATTGCACTGTACTATTTGCTAGGTAAGAAATAGTTGACCAGACGCAATATAATGCTATTGTGGTTTCTCATTCTAAATTAAATGAAGTATAGAGCAATACAAAAAATCTGACTCTAATTCCGATTCTATGACGCTTGCCTTTGCGTGTAAATTTTCATTTATTAATTTTGATATCACTTTTAGAGACGGCCAACTTAAGTGACACATAACATACAAACACAAAACACGTCTTTATCCTTTACGGGGTAGACAGAACTCAGGGTAACAAGACCCACAGGCCACGCATAGAATGGTTGGCGCATAGGTGGAAGTGGAAAGGGGATCAAAATACAGCTAGGTTGCTAAGCACACTTGTCTTGATTCCTAAAATTATGATCGTGATGGTGAATTAAGTGATACACTTGCTCGTTTGCCTTCCTATTCACATAAAAAAAAAATCTATCTATCTATCTCCAGCCTATACGTCCCACTGCTGGGCACAGGCCTCCTCTCAGAATGAGAGGGCTTGGGCTATAGTTCCCACGCGGGCCCAGTGCGGAAAAAATAAATAAAAAAAAACATAGGTACATACAGACAGAGACTACTTTGTTCCACTTGCTACGATCCTGACATACCCTGTCTTGACACACTTGTCTTGATTTCTAAGATTATGATCGTGATGGTGAATTAACTGTGATACACTTGCTCGTATGCCTTCCTATTCACATAAAAAAAAAAACATAGGTACATACATACAGGGTAGACAGAGACTACAGTCAACTGGGGTGACTTTTGATTTACGGGGTGACTTTAAAAAGTAGTTTTAATGACAAAACCATTATTTTCTATTTGCGTTTACTGCTTCCAATCAATGTCTTCGTCGATCGCCTTTGCGTCTACATGCCAAACATTCACCGGATATGGATAATATCGATTTTATAGCAATTTTAAAACGATTAAAGTAGCCCCAAAATTACCAAAGTCACCCCAGTTGACGGTAACTCATTTCCACTTGCTACGATCCTGACATACCTCTTTCGCTTCATCTACATTCATCAATCTCTTCAAACATGCTCGTCGGTTGGTCGATTGAGTGATACTTTTATAAATACACCATGGAGACATCCTATCGCGTTGTTTTGAGTAAGCATATAATTAGCCTAACTATCCTTCAACAGCGACCCCAAACATCCAATTAATTCCAACATCTCCGCCGTCACTATCAACACTTGGTGATTTTTTTTCTGTCAAGCGCGCCTCTCGAGCTGCGACGAAACATTCCCTAATGATCTCGCATCCTTTGAGCAGTGGCCCGCGAAAATTTGCGAAGGACGACGCGTGGGACGAGACGGAGGGGAAGGGGGGAGCGTACTTGTCGCCCGCGTCTTGTCTGTCACTCCTGATTACAAAGAGAAAGTTTAAAAGACGTGAAATTTAAATTGGATTCCGATAAGTGCCGCTTTTGTAGAATTAACTTTCTATGCAGGTGTCGTGAGGGTTGGCTTGAATTACGCTCTGGAGTGTTCCATATTTTATTACAAGCTTTATCTTAACTTGCAACGTCTATGTATGTTTGTTCGGGTCTTGCGACTCAATTTAGAAGCAGATGTCTTCAACCGATTGAGCTGAAATTTTGCAGACTCGAGTAAGTTAAAGTCCAAAACAATAATCTGGTAAGTAGTGAAGTTCTGGTGACCTATATACAGATAGTGAAAGTGGTACCTATTAAATTAAAAAGAAAGTTTCTGCAATAGGTTGACTAATAAAACTGTATCTAATTTGTTGTATCTTTTCCGAGGCGCTTCTGCTAATTTATCGACATTGTATCATGTAGCTAGATGAGCTGTATTCTCTTCGTTTCTCTCTTCACTTAAGGCACCGATCACACCGGAGGCTGTAAGGGATTTCGTTCAAAAGATAATTATTGTTGTGGCTCACGGCGTAGTTTCCAGGTGGTTAGCCCCGCCATTACCTATTGCCATTCGTTTACGCTGTCGGTAACTAATGGTTTCCCTTATTTTTTGTTAGATTGAGGGGTTTACTTTTACGCATGTAGTGTTTCACAACTGAGTTTATTTATTTTATTGCGTTGTCCAATTAGGTTTCTCTATGATCTACAATAATCTACATCATACAATTTCATGTGGGTGCCACTGAAAAAAAGCGTGCGGCTGCTCTGCAACATTACGCTGAGTGCGGCCCATTTTACGCCATATCGGTACTAACTAGTCGTTTAGTAGTATATAATAGTACATTATGATACAAGTTTGCTATGTTAAACATTACGAGTGGAGTAAATTACTCCACTCGGCGTTCTTACCCTCGCTCGCTGTCGCTCGCGAGCAATAATGCCTCCTGTGTATTATTTATTTTTCCTCGCAAATGTGTTGAAGAACGTCGTATGAAACGCGTGTGCATTGATCATTAAATGCTAAAATTCTTAATGAGTAAGTAAAAAAGAACTTTAGTTTACCTTGTTACCAGACATTGCTTAACTGGAGGCTTTAGAACTTTTCTTTATAATTTGGTAATTAACACCTTGGATTTCTTACTGACATAACCTGTCCGAAGATAGTTTACTAGTATTTCTGGCGATGGACACTATTTACATTTAGTTTTTCTTTATTATTTTGAACTCGTAATTTTTAAAGTAATAACAAGGTAAAATAATCAACAAAATCTGTGTGTGAAAGATGGCGGCAGATATTTTCTCCGCGCCAATCCGCGCGCAGCCCTCGCGAACCGAGGCACTGACAACAGACCGCTAAACAGCCTAATATTAAAATTATAATAAAATAATTAATAATTGTCTTAAAATATGCAAATTATGGTCACTTTTTATATAAAAATGAATACTTTGTCGAAATTAAATGTTTATTTATCATCTTTAACCTAAAATAGTTTAATATTCACGAAAATATTCCTTGTTCCTATACACAATTGAACTATTTGCTGAGATTAAAAAAAAGTTTATATTACCGCACGAATATTACGGCACTTGTGCGTAATAAGCTGAATTATGAGCTTAAATGCGGTGCAACAAGACTCAATTTACGAGCAACTGTGTTGAAAAATAATTTACGGTTTGTTTTCTTTTTCTTACATGTATAATGTAGGTGTCTCTAAGTGTATTTGAATGTGCGTAAATCTCACTCTCTCTCTCTCTCTGTCTCTGTTTATATATCTCTCTCTATTGCCATTCGACCTGTAAATTATTGAGTAAGGTTCTTTTACTTTTTTAACTTAATTGTAGGTATCATAAATTAAATTTTATCTTTGTATGCATTCGGTATATCTAGAGGCTAAAATAGAAAAATCATAATAGCTAATAACTTTAACAAGTTTCACTTATTACTGTAGTTCATGTAACTGTCTCAGCATATTCCCCTGGTAGCCTAATGAGCCTGATATTT
Organism: Pandemis heparana; assembly: GCA_963854515.1. Taxonomy (NCBI): domain Eukaryota; kingdom Metazoa; phylum Arthropoda; class Insecta; order Lepidoptera; family Tortricidae; genus Pandemis; species Pandemis heparana. The sequence goes on along the minus strand of OY978007.1, from coordinate 18,623,222 downwards.
GGCAAGTATTGTGTGGAACCAATGGCAATATAGTCCAGTGCCTTCAGTAACAAAAGCTTGTAGGTATCATTTATTTTTTCGACTGTTTCACAATATCACCAAAGCTGAGTTGGGTTTCAAAATTTCACACATCATCTTCCATTTTCTAGACTGCTCAATTCGGTCCCAAATTAACGTAGTCGTCCACTAACAGAACACCTAACTAATTTGACCCCTCAAAACCCTCAGCTTTGAATCACATAACCCCCAGTTTCTCATTAAGCTCAATGATAAAAATTTATGTCAAAAGTTAAGCGGCAGGCTTATAAGGGCCCATTAAGTTTTGTTTTTGAGTTGCCGCTCATGGCGGCCTTTGTAACGAGATTCCAACTTTGTTTTGGCGAATAACTTTAGGGTGTAATTGGGAATTTTAATGTCTAATTTAGAAAGTGTGGCCTTGTTGGTCAATACTTGTTATTAGGCGGTTAAGTATTCAACTGGCTGTGATTACTCTTTGTTGATACTTCGTCAAGTTAGAAGCCGATTCGGCTGCTAATAAAATTTATGAAACTTTCAAAGACATTAATAATTTATGTCTGTCTACAAGACTTGGATTGGTGCTTAATTTGTTACGTAGACGCTAATTTAATAGGTAGGTATTTGATATTCTCAGGATCCAAAAGTAAATCTGAAATGATAATGATCCGTAAGTAAAAAGCATGCGTGACTTCAGAATCTTATTAGCGTAAAACGTTGCTTCAAATTACATTCCGTTTCGTGAATAACAAAAACAATTTCCGTTCGAAATCTATTTCGTTTGCTATCGCCCTCGCTTGTTATTAATTACTTTTCGTTTTTTCCTATTTCTAAGCACATGGGAGAGGCCTATGTCCAGCAGTGGACGAATATAGGCTGATGATGATGATGATGATGAAACCTTCCTTTTGAATCACTCTATCTATTAAAAAAACAGCATCATAATGAATCCTTTGCGTAGTTTTAAAGGCCTAAGCATACAGGACAGACAGCGGAAGGCGACATTCTTTTATACTATGTCATTGTAGTGATGAAGTCGTTGGCAGAAGCTAGTCTAACTAATATTATAAATGCGAAAGTATGGATGGATGGATAGATGGATGGATGGATGGATGTATGTTTGTTTGTTACTCAATCACGCCAGAACGGCCCAACGGATCTGGATGAAATTCGGCACATAGATAGAGAAAAGTCTGGAATAGCACATAGGCTACTTTTTATCCCGGAAAATTGCGTAGTTCCCGCAGGATAGCGATAAACGAATTCTTTGCAGATGAAGTCGCTGGCAACAGCTAGTTTATAATATTAGTATTAATTGTAAGACATACATTGTGTATACAGTAGTTACATAATACAAATTAATGCAATATCAGTATCCCCTAACAAGCACTTTGGAGTAACTCTATCCCTGCGCGGTTTGTGTATCGACCTAGCGAAACACCTCAGGCAAAGGCATAGTTCATAGCCCGATATAACTTCTGCTGGATCAAATAACATGGTCCTAAAACTATACTAATCTGGAGTTATGTCCATCTTGACACACCTCTTGGCACATCTTGGAACTCATGCTGTTTAACTTTGTAAGCGTTTGGCAAGCCCGCCGTTGCAAACTTACTGTGTAGGGAACTCAAGTAAGGTACATCGGAAACGCTACAGTCTTCCTTTTTCGCACAGATGGTAAGAGCCCATCGAGGGGGTGTGTAATGATCGGTATAACAACAATTGGTATATTTTCATTCAATATAAAAACATTTGATATAATTTCAAATGATATAATCACTCATTTCATATAATAAACGTTTGGTATAATATCAAAATATCTATTTTTATTTCATCATCACGATCATTTGGTATAACATTGATTTCATATAATAATCTATTGGTATAATCGTGATTTCATATAAAACTCATATTGCATAACTATCATGTGGTATATTTTTTAAAAGTAGCACGTAATATTCTAACCTAACCTAACCTACATAATCTGGTAGCACTTAGTTTTATGCACGTGCAAGAGGTTCAAGAGCGAGTCGACGAAGCCCCGCTAACGCGGGGCTTCTATTTCTGCTCTGAGGGACACAAGGTAACTAACGAACCTACCCAAGTGGTTGTACGAGTTGGTGTAAGCAGTTTTTTCAATGCGGGGGGCTCCACCCCCCGAGCCCTCCTTTACCCTTCTGCCTAAGTAAGTTTTGCGGGGTATTAAATTTGGGATTACATCTAGAGATTATATCAAAAACTGTTATTCTAACTGTACTTTATATGAAATCAACTTTATATCATAAGTTTATTATAGAAAATATGCATTATACTAAAGGTATGTTATATGAAATATTTTTAGATTAAATGATCGTTATAGAAAATCATAATTATATTATATTTAAATATATTAAATGTTGTTATATGATTTAATAATTATATCAAATGAGCGTTATAGCGACTAATATTATAGCAAATGTTGTTATACCCATCGTTACGCACCCCATCGAGGGAATCGGCGAAAATCGTAGGAATCATGTCAACCCATCACTATTTTGATTCTCTTTCCACCTATACGCCCACAATCATGCTAAACGTGGCCTTTAGGTCTTGTTACCTTTGGCTTCGCCTATCCCGTAAGAGATAATAGACGTGATTTGTGTGTGTGTATGTTGCAATGAATTCTTCTTGGCAATAACGATCTTTCTGAAAGCGCTGGAAAGTATACATTTTCTAAAGAGCCTTGCAGATATATTTTATCAGAATGCCCTCAACCGAGATGAATGGCGGAAAAAAGGGGAGGCCTTTGCCTTGCAGTGGGACACTCAATTAGGCTAATATATGTAATAATAACACTAATAATTTTATCAGAGTCGTTTGCCATTTTCATGAGTGTAAATCATAAAAAAGCTAAAGGCACCCGTACCTACATGATGGGATGTATTTCTTACGGTAGCGCAGGCGCGCGTCGCGGCATGTAACTACGCGTGTATTTATTATAATAATATACCGCCCAAGGGAAATCTGCGGTATCGATGCGGCATCTATTTAGGGTAAAGTAGGCAATTTCCCAATTTTTACTTGCCATATTGTTGGCTTCTTACCCCAATCTTGATCTGAGCTTGAGCGGGAATTTGAATTGACGTGAAGGTTCCGTAGAATCGAATTATTTAGAGGCTTAAGTCAGTTCCGAGGGAGACTACTTTATTTGATTTAGGTGTATTGTCAGTAGAAGGCACAAGAAGAGCAAACCTACATACGAATATAAAAGAAATAAGATTAGGTATAAACTTAAATATTTGTATTTTCTGTTTAGAATAATTTTAGCATTTTGTTTTCATTGTTATTTGGTCTGGTACGATTTATTTCAAACTAGATTCTACCCACGACTTAGTCCACGTAGAATTCTCGCACTTGGCCGGTTTTCTTTTCTATTAAGCAAAGACAAAGGGATAAATGTGTTTTCTGCCATACAACCGGCCCTTTTAGAATAAGCACAAATTCAAAAGTCCTCTTTTCAAACAAAATACAGAGAACCAATAAAATTAGGTATAGGATCAGAAATATAAAATGGTGTCAATTATGAATCCAAAGTTATGATGAATAGCTTTTACAGAACTAAATCATCTACCAGATGAAATATTCTGGGCCATATCTAAAACTTCTGGTACATGACCTATGGGCTATTATTACGGCTGCAGCTGAAATTACAGCAATAACAAATCTAACGACGTAAATAATTTTGGTATCCTTAAATGAGACAAAACTAGTATATTCCAGTTTGCTCTCTATGTGCACTGTAGGTTAAGTTGCCAGACCCTTATAAATTCATTTAGCGAGTATAAGGGAGTCCGCGACGCCGAGACAGCGTTCCAAGAAAAATGTTGTTCGTAGCTTCAATATTCGGTCGCTAGGAACATTCAACTAAAACATCGGCCAAGTGCGAGTCGGACTCGTCGGTTCTGTACGAATTCGCCAAGGTAATATTATAATCCAGTATTAGCAGAGCCCAGGGGCGTGCACAGACATTTTCAAAAGGGTAGGCAAACCCGCTTGCCTGTTTACCATCATGAAGAAAAAAAAAACTTACCAGTGTTATTCACCCAATCTAGTCTCGTACTTAGTGTTAGTTTATATTGGAGTATTGGAAGAGCACTAAAAGCGTTGATATGATGCAGTTCGACGAAAAGTATGTGACCACCACGTCTATCTATCTGAGTGATTGATATTATTTGAACAAGTCACTTAGAAGATATCCGAAGTGGCCTTTAGAAAGACCTTTGTGAAATGGATTTATATTTTTTTAGCGACACAGGGCAGATTAAATACATGTAAATATTTAGTTCGCAACGAAAAGTAAATGCTCTATAAAATCATTTATAAACTAAATCTGGACGCCTATCTTTTTTTAAATAGCATTGTAAGACATCGTCATAAAAAGTTGGTGAACGTTTAATGTTAGTTAAAAGCTCTTTTTCTATGGAAATCAGAGAAAGGTCTGTGAGCCTTGATTGACCTTGTGTGTTTCGTAAGTATGTGTGTATACGTTTCATGCAAGAGAACGACCTTTCCGCGGAGGCGCTACTCGCGGGGACCGTGGTGATAAGTTTTGCTAAACACAAGACTTGAGGAAACACATTGTGCAGATTATTGCTGTACAAGTTCTGAATGATACTATACGCGTTATCATTTTTGAATTCAGGCGATTTGTAAATGCAACGCAACTCATTTTTTAAGCGATCTATATCAAATTTCCCTTCGTAAGTATTTACAAGATCATTTAGTACACTTTCTCGCATAGAATTAGAATTTTTCGCAAAATTTTCGTTTGAAAGTAATTCGAAAATTTTTAATTCTTTAATGTTACTGTAGCGGTGCCGGCACTCGCTCAGAACATTGTCAATAATTTCGATGAACACCCTTTTAAAATGCATTTTTGTGTCTGATATGTTCCGCTTTCGTTTAGGTGGCCCGGCCACTTCTACTGCGTCGTTAAAGTTTGCCTCGAATGTGCTTCTGTATTTTGTCATAAATAATTCGAACTCGCGAATCTTTTTCACGCAATAACCAATATCACTGGTTTTTTTCTGTAGAATGTCGTATAAAATGTCCGATTCCGCGAAAATTTCTGAAAATGTTTTTAAAAAGAAATTGAACTCAAATTCTTTCAAATTAAATAGGAACGCAGTAACCTGCTGTAAAGTGTCCCCATCCCATCTATTATCTTGATTTTCTTGCATCTCCTCAAAAAGAGATACAAGATGATATCTTTCACTTAAAACAACGTTTACTATGCGCGAATGAAACGTCCATCGCGTCTCGGCGACACGAGGTATTTTTTTCATGTCGGCAAACTGATTATAAAAAGCAAAACGCTTAGTCCCGCCGTGAAAAAAATTCGCAATTGATTTAATTATGCTGAAAAAGCGTTTTGTTTCGGCAATCCGTTCAAAAGACTTTGACAGTACCAAATTTAAAATATGAGCAGAGCACCAAACATACAATGCTTGCGGACATTTTTCCCTTACTAAAGTTTGCACACCTCGCAGATTAGACGATAAAACAGCCGCACCATCGTATGTCTGCGCGATTAATTTTGAGAGACAATCGTATTCCTCTAAAATTTGAAGTATAATAGAACTCAACGTTACTGCCGTCCGGTCGATGCTAACATCTACATACTTAATGAATCGATCCACTACTTGGGAATTATGAACATATCGTAAAATCAAAACTAATTGCTCACGACCACTAACGTCAGCTGTTTCGTCCACCATGACGGCAACAAAGTCGGACTCCTTGATTTGTTGTTTGATGTTTTCATTTATTACAGAAGCGACGCTCGAGATCAAATCATTTTGGGTGCGGTTCGAAAGTCCTGAAAATGCACTAGACGAATTTTCTAAGTGACTTTCTAATATGCCATCATATTTAGCTAATAAATCGACCATTTCTAAGTAATTGCCTTTATTCAGAGATGACACCGATTCATTGTGACCGCGGAAAGGCAATTCTTGCTTGCCCAAAAAGCAAACTATATCAATCAATCTTTGAAATATGTGCCTATTTCGTTCTACTTTCGCGTTATGTCTCTCAATATCGAGTCTCAACTGACTATTTAAACTCGTTTCAATGCGGTTTTGGCCAAAAGTAGCTAGTTTAACGGAAGCCTCCAAATGTTTTTCAGATTGCTCGTGCTTTCTAGCTGAATTGTGAAAGTTTCTTAAATCCACATAACCGGTGTCATTCCAAACACTTGAAGAATTTCCGAATAAAATGCACGGAAAACAAAACAATCTATTTGTGTGTACACAACCAGTCAGCCAGCTAAAAGTTTCGTAATAATTTAAGTGAAATTTACGAGAAACATTTCCACTTTTTTGAGCTAGTGACAAGTTAGGCACACATCTACCTTTCTTAATTACTTTTGCCTTGTCATTGAATGAAAGTTTACTAAATTCGCCGTTTATTATCTTCCGCAAACACACAAGGTCAACGCACCGGTCACAGCTAAAACACATTTTTAGTCAACTGTAACGTATCACTATTACACAATTAACACTATTTAAATATCTGTATTCCACGACAAGTAATTATTATGCGAATAAACCACAAATTCACCTTAAACTTTATAACTACAAAATGTACCGCGATACCCTGGTCGCAAGAAAAACGTAAATATGGCGGTTTTTCTACTAGTGTATTCAAAGCTTCAAAGGAAATAAAACAGGACGAATTACAAAGCGTCAATATTATTAGGAAATATTTGCAATGTCAGGCCTACCGTAGCTGGTAGCATGAAACGTCAAACGACTCCAATATCGCGCGCGCATGCGCGAAACGTCACAGCGCCATCTGGCCTACTTTAGTTCAAGCTTCCGCAATGTTGCCAATTTAGTGGCTGTGGGAGCTAAATAAGGCACTATTTTGGGTTGTGATATTTTTTATTTGTCGAGTAATATTTCTTTCTGAATTCTACCGGGAAAGTTAGAGGTACAGAAAAATTGTGGGAAAATCCATAATATAGTGTGGTATTTCGTTTAATTGCTATTTTTAAATAAATATTTTACTGTAATGCAAATTAAAAACGTAAGTATAAAAGTTTATAATTTATTAATAAAACAAAGTCTCAGTATAATCTCGTGTAAGTATATACGATTGAATAAATAATAAAAAACGTTTATTTTGGGTTTTAGGGCATATAGATGAAATTAGTAACTTTTAACTAAAATATTTTGGCGACTGTTTGATGGACCTGGCATCACTGGGGAGTCAGGCGGTCTGACTAGGAATTCTATTAAATCGGACGCTAAAGGCTATCTTTGTGTGCGTAGCCACACACAACTGTAGGTTAGTCTTGTCTGGACGTAGTTCACGGACGATATTTACATATGCACGCTGTAGACATGTGTGCATTTTTGCAGGCAAGTCGGTTCGCTGCTTTTACAAGGAAAAGAGTGAAGTGAAGTAGTATCGGTATGGCAAAATTCGAGCGCTCAGGGTACCGTAAGAAAGATTGAAGTTTTATAATAAATTTGGTTAGTAAAAAAATAATATTTTATAATAAGTTTGGTTAGTAAAAAATAATGATAATGAAATATGAACATAATAGTAGTATGTAATGTACGTATGGTTATAACGCACTGCTTATGTGCCTGTAAGGAATATTCGCGTGTGGAGAGCCCTACCTCCTAAGCAAAATGTATACAGTGTGAGGATCCTACTAATATTATAAATGCGAAAGTTTGTGACGATGTGACGATGTGATGATGTGCCGATGTGAGTGAGTGAGTGTGTATGTTTGTTCCTTCTTCACGCTAAAACGACTGGACGGATTTGGATAAAATTTGGTACAAAGCTAGCTGGTACCCTAGATTAAAACAGGCTACTTTTTATCCTGGAAAATTGTATAGTTCCCGCGGGATAGCGATAAACATGTCAATTGCTAATTCTACGCGGACGAAGTCGCGGGCAGAAGCTAGTATTTTATATTGGTTGCTTATATAGATAGACAGACATTAAATAATATTCGGTTTTTATTAGGTAGGTACTTGTTGTTATAACAGTAACAGAAATACATCAGCAACTATCTAGCTATCACGTAAACCCCTGCCTATTTTGGACCGAGGTGTTTTTGAAATTCGGGAAGACTTTAAAAAGTAGGTTGATGATCAACTCACACAATTTATTCGCGTTTACTGCTGATAATCGATGTTTTTATCGATCTTCTTTTGTCTACATGTCAATCATTCACCTATGGATAATACCGGATTCCTAACAATTCTAAAAACATCAAGGGGGTCCCGATTATATTCAAAATTATCCCGTGCATCTTAATCAAATCATATACAAAGCTTAAGAAAGCCTCAATAAACATTAAAGCTATTTTTCATCAACGTAAAACGTAATAAAAACTTAAAACCAATAACCACTGGTCTGGCTAAAATCGCGTTAAGCTTTGCCGGTCCGTTTCCCCCAAATAAGTTGGAATTAGGATTTTTCAAAAGAATCTTCCATAGTACTGGACCAATAAATTCGACGGGCGCTCAGTTCGCGGGTCTAATTTAAAAACAATTACAATCAAAGGAACGTTAGAGCCGTTTTGTTTTACGCAGCGGAACGCGAGCATTATTAGGTAGTGAAACGGAGAATTGTTTACCTTCAGTGTTTCAGTTGGACTAGATCCAACAAAGAACATTAGGGTATTAGTTGATTAATGCACAAAACTAAATACAAATTCAAGCAAATTGAAGCAGTCACAAAAAAACATTCAATTGATACAGCGAATGTGTCTTCTTTCAACTCATGAACCTGATAAATCCTACTAATATTATAAATGCGAAAGTTTGTGAGTGACGATGTGGCGATGTGACGATGTGAGTGAGTGTGTATGTTTGTTACTTCTTCACGCTAAAACGACTAGACCGATTTGGATAAAATTTGGAACGAAGACAGCTGGTACCCTAGATTGAAACATAGGCTATTTTTTATCCCGAAAAATTGCACAGTTCCCGATGGATAGCGATTAACATGTCAATGGCTAATTCTACGCGGACGAAGTCGCGGGCAAAAGCTAGTTGTTATAATATTCCGTTGTCAAAACTAGACGGTAAAATTCGTTAAAAATTCATGCACAAACTTAATCAAACTCCTCATCACGCGAGCAAAAATTATGAACACGTCTCATCAGCTAGTTCCACTCTGACCCACCGATGCCTCATTTGAAATATGCACAAGCGAGCACCTTTAAAATATTCCGACCAATCCCGGAGCGCGCTGCCGGGGCGCCAATTACGTACTTTCTTTTTCCTTTTTCACGAAAAAAAAACAAGGCAATCTGCCCTTAATTCTGTCGCCTGCCAGTCCGTAAAGGGAATTAGAGTCGAACATTGGAATTTTATCGCAATTGATGAGTCTGCGAATGTTTTCGTGTTGATTGTTTGTGATTACCGCGCATCGGAGGTGGATTACGCTACGGAGGCTTTGCTTATCTACTTCCGCGTGGCTTTATTCCATCGTTTACTTACTCGTTTCCAAAAGAAAAATGGTAAGGCATTCTTAAATACATACGTAGGTACCTACTTATTATATTGGCTGACTTTTGAGAAATTCTATGTGTATTGTGTGCTATGTGTGCTGTGTTGTGTGTGTGTGTGTGTGGTTAGTTGGTTTGGTCACGTAGAGAGGATGGATGAAAGAAGATTAACTAAACAGATTTATATGGGGAGTGTGAATGGGTGCGTTGGGAGGGGAAGGCCTAGGCGGACGTTCCGTGATCAAATTGGGGGTTTTGGAGAAAGGCCAGGTCAAGAGTACCCGAAACCGACGAGCATGTATGAAGAGATTGATGAATGTGGATGAAGCGAAAGAGGTATGTCAGGATCGTAGCAAGTGGAACAAAGTAGTCTCTGCCTACCCCTGTGGGAAAGAGGCGTGACGATATGTATGTATGTATAATACACACAGACGTAAATCACGTCTGTTATCTCTTACGAGTTAGATAGAGCCTAAGGTAACAAGACCTAAAGGCCACGTTTAGCGTGATTGTGAACGTATAGGTGGAAATGGGAATCAAAATAGTGATGGGATGCCAGCCGCATCGCCTATAACAATGATTGCTACCTGCGCGGGAAGAAAAGCAACTGTTACCTTTCATGTTTTTCTTTGCTCCCAGACCAGTAGGCTTATTGTCTAACTCGCTCGCAATCGCCATCGTGTTCATTTTGACAGTTTATGTATGGGCTGACAATTGGCATCGGAATCAGCTAGCTGTCACATTCATACAAGAACTGTCAAAATGAACACGATGGCGATCGCGAGCGAGTTAGACAATAAGCCTACAGCGTGGAAAGTTAAATAATGCTCGAACGAAATTACTAAGGGCCTGTCTCGCCACTCCTTAACTGTCAGTTGTCTATGATTCCGTCTCTATTTATTACTACGAAACAGACAGAGACGTCATCATAGATAACTGACAGTTCTGTTAAGGAGTGGTGAGACAGGCCCTAACAGTAGTAGGCACTTTCAAGTTTAGTATCCTAGTCTTGTTTGATATTTCTTGACTCGAGAAGCAAGTCTGATATGTGTGATTTCTTAACTTTTCAGGAGAGCAGAAATGAAATTGATAAATGAACCGGCTTATAATATTGAATTATTATAGTTAGGATCACGAAACTTTTTGCATCTTTAGAAGATTACTTGTACCTATATTTTCATATATTTAATTTTCTTTTTGCGGTTTAAATAATATCGATACAACATTTTTTTTTGAAAACAGCGACTTCCGACTCTATGCTTCATACGTTATGCTATTGAACTGGTTGAAGGCATGTTCTATTTGCACTTAACTACTCATTTATTTATTTATTTATTTATTTATTCATGACAAATTTGCACCTTAACAGCTAGAGCCAAAACGGCACAAACTTACAGATTAACACAGAATAGCTATATTTATTACTATCTACTAAACATATGAAATTAAATTATTTTTAACTTATAGAGCTCTCAGGCATCTGGCCTTCAGCCACCCTCTTGCACTCTGTCATCAGTCGCCCTATTGCACAGGCAAACAGGTCTACATGCGGCGCCGCCGCGAGCACAGAGTTGAGCAGCGCGAGCGCGCGCGTGGCTGGCGCATGCGCGAACGCGCGGGTACGTCCTGGGGCCTTACCATGACGTCCTAATTCCGACGCAGTTCAAGTTTTAGCTGTCACTTTTAGTATGAATCTGACAGCGAGCGAACCTAAACTGAATCGCATTAAGACGTCATGGTACGGCCCCTGCAGGCACTGACAACAGCGGGTGTCGTCGCGCGCGCGTGTAGCTATCCGGGACAAAAATGCGCACAAACACCGACACGAGATAGACACTGTCAATTTGGTTTCTTACTATACCAATAACAAACTTGGCCAGAGACAGCAGTCTACGCAATTGCAGAGAGTCGTACCCCAAATATCCTTGCAAAAATAGAGTTGGGTACATGTAGGGATAATACGAACAGATCCTCTTGTACAATGATCTCAAAAATTTCTTTTGAATTTGTTCCAACATGAGGATATATTTACTCTCATGTGGACTCCAAACAGCTGTATTCGTTTCAAGTATACTCCGCACGAGCGCAGCATAGAGGACTCGAGTTGCGGGGATGGTCAGTAACCCGGCATTGCGGAGAACGAACCCTAGCCTTTTGTACGCAGCGTCGGTCACCGCTTCGATGTGATCATGGAACGTGAGTCCCGGATCAAAGAGTACACCCAAATCCCGCACTCTCGCGGAGCGTGCTATAGCAGTGCCACCGATCGTGTACTGAAACTCGCGAGGGGTATTGGATCGCGTAAAACTCAACATTTCGCACTTGTCACTATTGAAGAAAAGCTTGTTAGTCATGCTCCAACGAAACACCGCATCTATGTCCCGCTGCAGTTCAACGCAATCCTCCTGACCGTGAATCGGCTTTATCAATTTGACGTCATCAGCGAACAATAGCAAGAGGGAGTTATGGACCACGGCCGACAGGTCGTTTATGAGCAGCACAAACAAGAATGGCCCGAGGTTAGATCCCTGACTGATGCCGGAGCGCGTGCGGTAACACTCGGATATGTAAGGCCCGTACTTAACATACTGCTTTCGACCGGAAAGATAACTAGCAAATAGGTTCAAAAGTCTGGGTGTAAACCCCATCGCGCTTAACTTCAGAAGCAGAATGTCGTTATCCACACGGTCAAAGGCTTTTTGGAAATCGAGGTAAATGACGTCAACTTGGGTCCTCCTATCCAGTTCGCACGCCACAACCTGAGTTAAAGCGAGCAGGTTAGTCGTGACCGACCTTCTGGGCAGGAACGCGTGTTGAGCACCCGTGATATGAGCTCGACACTGAGGGAGCAAAGCACTGTGCAGTGCCGACTCGAAAACTTTAGCCAAGACGCTTAAAATAGCTATGGGACGATTATCTTCAACCCTAGTCTTAGACCCCTTTTTAGGAATTGGTGTCACCCTCGACTTCTTCCATATAGATGGGTAGACTCCAGTCCTCAGAATAAGGTTGAATACAAAAACAATTGGAACGACCAATTCGTCGACACAGGCCTTCAATACAAACGCAGGCAGCGCATCAGGTCCCGGCGCCGCCCCAGGCTTCAATTTTTTAATTGATTGCCGTACCTCAGCCACAGTGAAGCGACTAACGTCTACATACCTTGAGTCGGCGGGCAGAGTTGTACAGGCCACTCGCGGATCAAGTAAAGGTTCGTCTGGTAAAAAAACTGAACTGAAATGAGCAGCGAATGCAGCGGCAGCATCAGGACCAGAGTACTCTGCATCACCCCGCGTCACCTTCGGCTCCTGGCCTCTTTTGCACCGTAGCGAGTTTATATGAGACCAAAATTGGGCTGGACTTTCCGTTAGTCTGTTTGAAATATGATGCAAGTAACTATTGTACGCGTCGCTAATTGCACTCTTGACTTTGCTACGAAGATGGCCAAATTGCTCATACACTGACACACTACCAAATCGTTTCCATTGACTATGGAGACGAGCCTTAGTCTCAATGTCACGGATTATTGCTTTCGTGTAGAAGACTGGATAAGTACGACTGCACGATCGCTTCCGTATTTTCTTTGGAATACAACGGTTGAAGATATTGTACAGAGTACTGTTGAAAAAGTCTACAGCATCGTCGGTTCCACCCATCTGGTACAACTGTTCCCACTCGGTGTCTCTAATCTCGCAAAATAATTGGTAGAAATCAGCCTTACAAAAATTCCAGTCGTTTAGGTCATTTATGTTAGAGGGCTCCATTAAAACGGTTTCTGATGCAAAAATATAAGTGAGTTGCGACACAATAGGTGGGTGATGGGGGTCGATTTTAGAGAGCACTTCATGAGTGTCTGCAGGTCGCACAGACACAACGCCACTCAACTCCTGACTCGTCAACACAACATCTAATACTCTGCCATTCATATTAAGTACACTATTATATTGATACACGTTACATACATTAACAAAACATTGGAAAGATCTTTCAACATTACGACTAGCGCTATAGAGATTAAGGTCTCCTAGGACAAGCACTCTGGAACTATCATGTTGCATATATACTCTTTCGACACTATCGAACCACTGATAATAGAGTTCATCAGGAGATCCTGGTGGTATATAAACTACACACACGTATAAATATTGTCCTTGGGCAGCAAATCTCGCCCATAGATCTTCAACGTGCACGTTCTCGTAGTTCGGCAGCCGCTCGAGGCGAAGCGGCGCGCGCGCCGCCAGCAGCACCCCGCCGCCGCCGCGCGCGCCGCGGTCCCGCCGCAACACGCTCCACTCGTCGCCCGCACCGCACACTTCAGCGTCGTACACTGACCCGTCGAGGTTTGACTCCGTAACAGCGACCAAATGTAGATCGTCAGATGTTAGCAAGTTATTCCTCCAGATATCTAGTTTGCTTTTTAACCACCGTACATTCTGGTAATAAACATTTAGTGAGAATGTCTTAGGAGGTTTTTTCGTTCCCAGACCTCTGAACTCGCTGCGCTCCACGAAACAACCACTGTCTAACTCGGGCATTATCAGGCCAACACTCCGGAGACAAACATTTGTCATACAGATCGGATGGGACTCCAATTTTGTACGACTTATAGTCACCCTTGGATTTTAGTGCCTCTACTGTACTTGTTCTTCCAGGGCACAGGGTTTGCAGATAAGCGCTTATCTCATCCGTCCCAGACACCATATTCCATAGATGGATGAATTTTCGGTGCTCAACTGCCTTGAGAGATGTAACCTCCGGACCAGCGGTGCACCGCACTGACGAAAATCGCTTCTGCTTCCGATTTCCTACGACCTTCCAACCTTGTCCCGAAGTCCCAGCCCCGTCCTTAGCATCCGAGTGATTTGAGACTTCGTCGCTCTCGCTGCCAGATACCGCCGCATCTTCGTTCTCTTGATGTCCGCCTCCCCTGGTCGCAGCCGCAGTTTGGTCAGAATCCCCTGTGCCTCTCACTCTGCGTCGACGATTCCTCTTCTTTCTGGAACTTGGCGTTCTGCTCCCCGGCTCGGAATCCGGTAATCGTTCAGAATTTGCACCGCAGTGGCATTGGCATGCCGAAGCTCGCTCCAGAGTTATCAGCCTGTCATTGACGGCCTCGAATTTCTGCGCACAATCGCTGAATGCCAACTGGTAACGTGATACGGCAGATACTGCGCCATTCAGTTGTTCCGTCAGCCGCGCAATCTGTTCTCGAAGGAGCCGCATCTCATCTGACATCTGTGACACATCACCCGAGAACGACGGCGGTCCAACGGGAGCATCACTTTTGCTTCTGCTCACTACATTTTTGAAGATAACCGGCGTCCCAACAGGGGTATCACAATTCCGTCCTGCTCTCCTGTATGCTATAGAGCACTCAGGGCACACCCAGCTGTCCCTCTCATCAAGCGTCAGCCTCGTATTGGTACACAAATAGTGAAATAGCTTACGACATGACTGGACCACACACTGCAGATACTCCTCACCGACATCGATCTCCTTGCGGCACGCGTCACAGATCAACTCCCTACTATCTGCCCTGTTCATGGCGAAGTACCGACAGCCGCAGCAAACAGTAGACACCCTCATATTATTCTCAAAAGTTAACGTTATTACAGGCATGAGGTCTCAAATTAATATACGAATTACTGTATAATATTAAACAGCTAAAAATATTTGAAGCTTACATCGTATCTTGTGATACGTACCTATGCTGTATCAACCTTTGCAAAGCAGAAGGCTTTTAGTGACATAACGTCAGTCATGAAGGACAACAAATTTTGAAGCATTAACCTTGAACATAATTATGACTAGATGAAGAACTAGATGAAGATGCTCAGGTGGGCAGGTGGTGTGACTAGACTGGATCATGTCAGAAACACTCATATAAGAGGCACCTTCAAAGTGAGACCTGTCCCAGACAAAATACAGGAGAGCCGCCTGCGGTGGTATGGACACGTTATGAGGCGACCATCCGACCATATGACCAGAAGGGTGCTAGACATCGAAGCCAAACCCCGAGGACGAGGAAGACCCCGAATCACATGGATGTCCGTAGTAAATAAGAACTTAAAAGAAGCCCAAATTAGCCAAGAGACGACCCAGGACCGTGCTGCCTGGAGACGCATGATACGGAGGGCCGACCCCAAATAAAATGGGAAAGGGCCAGGCAAAGAAGAAGAACCTTGAACATAATTACAACAAAATTACAACGAAACGGATAACTCATGCACGTATAAAAAGCCGAAATAATGCTCCGACAATTCATGTTTCATGTTAAAAGCATTAACCTTGAAGTTGAAATACGCTAAACAAAAAACTTGGAAAAGGTGTAAGTCAACATTTTAGTCCTGATGCGTCTCTATAATTTCTAAAAGTCGTCAGATCAGATCTTACGCATTTAAATATCTCCTCAACGGAAAGAGATAGAAATACAAGTGTCAGTGTGGTAGACAGAGAAAGAGAGCATTATAACCGTAATTTAAACAAGTCAATTTGGTCTGATTTTCACATCAGACCTTATGCCACTCGAGTCGAGATTTTACTTTTCAATGGTATTTATTATCACGGGCTTGATTTCAAAATAAAACCTTCTGAATTTTAGGTTTGAATTGAAATGTTTCGTTTGTTTGAATTGAGAATTAATTACTCCTCGGTAAGTTTGGCTATTTTCAAAACAATGTGTATCAAAAGTTGCTCCGTGTAGGCGTTATAGCACCGACCCCGCTCCATTGGATCTATTATTAGAACAGACTTCGTTTCGTTGTTGAAATATAATTATGTTTAATGGAAAAAGCAACCACCTTTCTCTTAGGCGCATTAATCTACGGCGTGTCTTGAGAGCCTTTCGTCTAACAGTCTTGAAAGCACTTACAGCCTCTCAATTAGACACGAACATGTTCTGTAAATTAACATAACGTTTACCACGTTTATGGAGACGAGTTATAAATTAAGATGTTTTAAATTAAGACAAAGGCACTTGAAGGCATTCGTCGGTGTATTTAATAAACCAATATGGTGCCAAAAATAAATATGGTTTTTTGGATCCTTTGCCAAGGGTAATGTATAAATTCGCAGTTTTGCATCAACTTTATTGTGGTACGGAAATTTTCCGCGTGAGTTTGAATGGCACTTCGCCGGGTT
Organism: Pandemis heparana; assembly: GCA_963854515.1. Taxonomy (NCBI): domain Eukaryota; kingdom Metazoa; phylum Arthropoda; class Insecta; order Lepidoptera; family Tortricidae; genus Pandemis; species Pandemis heparana. The sequence goes on along the minus strand of OY978007.1, from coordinate 18,606,553 downwards.
TTAGTTATAGTTTTAGTACCTATACCATTTTCATTCTTACCTGTCCTATTTGGTAAACAAAATTCTAACCCCAATATGCAAATTTTTGTAAAGAATAAGGTGTATTATGTTATCAAATAAACCTGTGGTAATATTTTATACATAATTTTGCTGATATTTTATCTCCAGTTCCTTTATTTACGATGAAATGGTTAAAAAATAACAAAAATGAGACGTTTGGAGGTTAGAATTTTGTTTACCAAATAGGACAGTTATGAATGAAAATGGTATACACTGCTCAACTTTTTAGCAACACAATCATCGAGAAAAATAGCAAGTACGAACTGGAAAAACCTTTTCAGAAGGTAGCACCTTGTACAAAGTCCGTCCAGGTCGATGCCATCATCATCTTTCTTACTAATTCAACGACCAAGCAGCGCTTAGGTACGCTGCTCAGCTGTGCCTCAGCGAGAAGAGTAACACATCCTGTAAAATCAGTTGAGCATGATGTATCCTATGTCAGCTTAAGCTCGCAGCGGAGATGCGCCAATGTGCAGTTGCCAAATTGTGCAATTTTTGAAGTGAAACTTCTAAAGCGACTTCCAACAAGGTTGCGTTAAACGTTTAACGCTACCAGGGAGGGGGTATGAAAGCACTGTTGCGATAAACGTTCAAAGTTCCTGGGGAGGGGGAATAGAAAGAGACAGCGAGAGTGAATGCGTGGCACTCGAACGCATGCGCGTTTTATACCTGTTACAGGCCAGCGCGAGCGTTAGCAACGAGTAGCGTCCAATATTCCAATTTCAATACCAATTTCTACCCCTTCCTATTTTCATTTCCACATAACGAAGTTTCACTTCTGCCGGCACTCCCGGAGTGTTTTGATATTGCGTTTGAACATGGTTGACTCATTATTTTGCCCGTGTTCCACGTACTGAAGTCACCGTTGTTGTTGCAGGCAGGTGTTGGACAACGGCACGCTGGTGCTGCTGCCGTTCCCGGCGGCGCGCTACCGGCAGGACGTGCACGCGGCCGTGTACCGCTGCCGGGCGCATAACGCGCACGGCGCCGTCGTCTCGAGGGACATGCGCGCGCAGGCAGGTCAGTACAGGAGCTATCTCGGCCCTAGTGTCCAATTTTAAGCACAAAACTACAGCTCCCTTAAGTTTTTGATCAGTGGAAAAGATTGATATTTTATTGAATCAGGCGGTAATTTGCGGAGGTCCATTTTAATGAACATAAAATATTTACCTTGCTACTCCCCTACTCACGTGCAAGATAATCAAGCCTGTGCGAAATGTGCAACGTCTTAAAAAATACCCTGTAAAATATCAAAGCCAAAAAAAGTGTCATCTCAGGAAACCATACTGGGGTTCTTAAATATTGTAAATGGACTTATTATAAGTTCACATTTAACCTCCTTTCGGCTTTACGGGTAGTTTTGTAACACCCTGTATCTGTTTTGCATGCAAACCCTCCCACCACTACTGCCACATAAAACACATAATATAAATCCCACAAACTTATGTATATTTACATTCTTTCGCAAAAACTGTGTAATTTTTTTGGGATAAAAGTGCTGTAGCTGTATCCGTTTTCGTTAACATGTTTATTCATGCAAATTCGTGCAGTCGTTTACGCGTGATTGCGCCGCAAACAGACCAATAAACTGGTATAATTTTAACCTTTATTTTGTAGTTTTATTTAGATGAATAACTACGTATTATGTCGTGTTTGCGTGTATCTTTATTTAGTCTCCGTTTTTAATAAATAATTATTGTACTTTTTACCAAACGTCCATTATCTTAGAAACAATTAGCTAACTCCTCAGACGTAATAAAAAATCAAGACGGAGCTTGCTAACAGCGAAGTAAGACGGGTTTAAACTACGTCTTAATCTTAATTATGGTGTAGAGTTGCACACACACAATCACAACCAAATTTTGCTATAAAAGCAGGTTAAGACACGCACACGCGCTCGTGATAAGGCGTAGTTTGAACCGGCTCACTTTGCTGTTCACAGAGCTCCGTCTTAACTTTTTATTTAGTAAGTTCTTTTCTTTTCTTTCTTCCAAATCACAAAATAAAGTCTAAGGCGACACTATGCGATGTAAATACATTGTCTCGAGAAGGTCTAAACATTACAAAGAGCTTGTCGTAATCTAATTCTTTCAGTCTTTTCGCTCACATTCCCGTGCGTAGGTGGATGATTTAATAAAAATATGATACGCAGACGAGTTATATACCAGAACATTAAACATGTTAAGTGTTGAACGCACAATAAACACGTAAAATTGACTAATACTACGAAAACTGTTAGTATCCACCAAATGAAATGTTGGAAACACTTTTGAGGCAGTAGGTAGGTTTTGTCATTTTAGTTATTGATAAATTTTTACCCCCTAGGGTCTAGTACACTGTTCTTGGTAAAAGTTTTCCCGATTGCCTTCCAATTAACCCTTTCAGCACAGATGAGAACGATCGTGCGTTCAACTTAAAAAATATATTTTTATAACATCAATTCCTTTTTTCCGCCTCAAACCGGCATCGATCGATCGTGCGTTCGATTATAATTTGAAAAAAAATAATGACAGCGAGGTTCGGACTCAGTTCCCGTGCAGGCGGTGACAAGTATGAACGTGTTCGTGACGGACGGCAGAGTACAAAGTAGATTTTTTTTTTTCTTTGCGTGTTAATCATTAATGTGTGTTTTAATGTTATTTTATGTTAAAGTACTCGTTGTAGTTTTTATTCATATTTGTAATTAGACTGAATCTTTTACGTTTTTTAGTTTTTAGTTTGCAGTGAAGTTATAAAACACGATCGTGCTAGTTAGGACGGACGGCGATAAATAATAATTTATATAAAAAATACATTTTATTTGTTTTAGGGCCTTTAACGTCTGATTTAGTGTCACAAATAATTGGCGATGGCAACCTGTCTGATTTTGACAAATTAGACCTGGAAGATCGGGTCCTCCAGTATGACAAATAAGGCGGGGATCTACCTCTTCAGACGAAGATGTTCAAAATCAGGTGTAATCGTACCCGAATGTAGTCTACACGATTGAGCTACTATCTCAAGCCACGACCGATCTTCTCGTGGTCGTCCATGCAGCCGTGGTCAGAATCAATCGCCATCTATCATTGAAGCACAATCTCGTCCACGTCAGTTTCCGTTACTGAGTGAGAAAAAATAATGTTACGTTATGTTTGTAATAGTCGCATTGATACATTTATCAGTATCATTGTACCAGAAAGTTAATTAAACTTATTTTTCTTTGATTCACCCATATTTTCATTCATAATTATCGTACAACTACGACCAATTAAAACACACACTTTAGTTGGGTCAAAACGCCATGACACGATCGTGCGGGGGGGTTTTAAAGGGGGTAAATAAGGGTGAGATTTTTTTTTGTATTTTTTCCTCATTAAATATAACCCAAAGGCCAAGGAAACAGTATAAATCATTGCTATTTCATAAAAAAAAAATCTCGTGCTGAAAGGGTTAAAGCAGTAAGTGATCAAACATTCGTTAGCGCATAATGCCCATTCAAAAGCGACATGGAGCGATCCGAATAAAAATTTAAAACGCTTGATAGAGCTCTGCTGTCTGCGATTAATTTGATCTGCATTATTAAAAACCCCGACGCGACACTTGCCAGTGAAGTAGGTATATATTGCAGCATGCGTTCGTTTCCATAGCAGCTGAATAGAGCCTGCTATGCGGAATACGCCAGCGACTTCTTATCATGAACAAAAAAACACCGGGTAGCACTCCGGGAGTGCCGGCAGAAGTGAAAACTACACGCACGCGCACTCGCGCAAAAAGAAAAAAAAGCTTTTTCTACACGAGATTTGAACTGGTCACCTGAGAAAACGCACTGTTATTCAACACCTTATGCCACTAGGCTAAACGCACATACAAATCAACGTACACTTCAAAAATCGAACGCGACTAGCTTCATTCGTATTTCAAAATAAGCTCCTAGAGGATTCTGATATCCTGGTATTTAAACTCTCCCTCCGTCATACGCCTGACGCGAGTTTAACATTTTTTACCCATCCCAAAAAGTGCTCAGCGCCGCTAAAGAAGTCTTCACTACAAAAGTAAAGTTGAAGCCTATAGTGGTAAGTGAACCCCACTCCCCTAACAGGCCAGCTTGTTATCTTCTTCTTCTTCTTCAGCGTGTAAACGCCCACCGTTGGGCACACGCCTCTCCAATCCGTCTCCGACCCGAACGGTTGCCCGTTCCTGTCGTCCAGACTAGACCTGTTGTCTCCCTTATTATATTCCTTCTTCTTCTTTTTTATGTGCCTCTTCATCACTGAAAGTTGGCAGTCAGACTCTTATTTTTCCTATCCATAGCCAGCGCAAAGAGTTGGTCTACGTTTTTTATACCGGTCCATATTCTGATGTTTCTTAGCCAAGACATTTTTCTTCTTCCTATCCTCCTTTTCCCTTGTTTTTTCCCCATCATGATGGTGCGCAGCAACTGGTATCTATCATGGCGTAACACATATTATATTCCAGACTAATTTTATTCTTAGACATCTTATACATGCATAACATTATAATAAAATAGTAAGATTCCTCGGACCTTGCGTGCGACTTGTTGAATAGAGAGTCCTCTAAATCACTAGACTTCTCAAAACACAATTCTCTGCTACAAATTTTAACAGCGTCTATATAAATTTGGTGTGAAATGACGTATCGGCCAACAAGTGGGCGGCCGATGTTATCGCCGCTACTTTAATCGCCCGCTAGTGGGCCGTTAGCGTCTCGCAACTAATGAGAGCGGAGTTCACTACATCAGTATTAACTCAGGTGTTATATGAGTGCAGAAAACCACGTATTAAGCACAAAATACCGACGAGCAAAAATAACGAATCGCTTTCCTTACAACGTTATTTTTTTAATGTGAATAGGAAGGCAAACGAGCAAGTGGGTCACCTGATGGTAAGCGATCACCACTGCCCATAGACACCCGCAACCCCGGAGAGATTGCAGATGCGTTGCCAACCTAGAGGGCTTAGATGAAATGCCTCTTGTGCCCGTAATTTCCCCTGAAATGAAAGATACCTGTTTGTGTGTTTGTTTGTGCTGTGTGTGTTTGTGTTTGTATTGTGTGTTTGGATGAAAGTAACCTGGTATTTTTGCTCGGCAGTGTTGTTCAGAAGGACAAATAGATCTGAACACTGAATTTTGTTTACTTAAGAAAACTTGATGGCTTTTTAAAAGTTGTTTCTGCCAGAAAAGTTCTGTTGTGTTCCTCTCTTATTGTCCCGTTATTTCGCAGTTGATTATACTTACTTAAATCATAATACTTCAAGATGGCTTTTTTGTTTTTTTTTTTATTATTTTTGTTAGTTTAACAAGAATTTAATGAGGCTTTAATTGAGTACATTTCGGCTGCTCTACGGTAAAAGAAAGTAACTGCAGTTTAGTAAATTTTACAGGAGAGCGAAAAGACCGAAAAAACTTAATTTAAAACGTTCTGTTAACTATTCCACCATTTTTTAAATGTAGTAATGTGTCAAATAATTTGCTCTACTTATTGTATAACAATTTTATGACAATTTGTTATTAGTTCTCTTTTAAATGCCAAAAAATGTTTTTCTGTAGTAAATTAATTATTTTTAAATAAATGTGTCAAGTCAAAAACAAAGTAAATACTTTTACTTTATTTTTTAATTACTAATAAGCATATTCTTCACTCAAGTTTAAATTTAAATAATGAGGTAATAGTACTTATCTTGTTTTTACAAGTGTTAGGGAGAAATTTAAAGATTAAAAATTCTTTCTAGAGTGTATAATCATTTACTTTTTAAAATCGCTTAGTAAGTAACAAGGTTAATAGGCAAACATAGGGCTGTGGACCCCACACCCACAACCCTATGTTTGCCTATTAACCTTGTTACTTATTAAGCGATTTTAAAAAGTAAATGATTATACACTGTCTAGAAAGAATTTTGGTACTTGGATTGTCATTTGGGGGACCCGGGGGATTGCTTAGTAAGATAAGATATTAAATTATTATAGATACCAATATACAATAAAATATCATAGGTGTAAATTGGAAGCAGTTTAACAATATAAAAACAAAGTAAATGATGCTTAAAAACGAAGTTTGTTAAAATAAAATTGTAAAAAGAAAGTAACTGTCATTCAAGTACTTTCTTTTTCCCTTGACATTTAGTTACTTTGTTATTGCGTAGATAAATTGGTAATTATGACGCTTTTTTACAATACAAAAATGAAGTAACGCTATTTACTTTTGTTTTAACTAAATCAGAGTCACAATAAAAAACGATTTACCAAACAAAAAACAAAGTGGATCAAATTACAACTTAAAAACAAAGTAAACGACATGCAATTACTTCATTTATGCTTTGTAATTGCGTTTTACTTTATTTTTCCGTAGACATTTTGAGTCAGTGCCTGCAGTTACTTTGTTTGGTGAAAAATTATCTCTAAAACTAAGGCTCTTTTGGTGATTCCAAGAATGTAGCAACATCCGTTACCATCTAAAAGTGCCAAAAATACAAAAACACCGGTTTTGACAAAAATGTCAGTTACTTTCTTTTTTCGTAGGGCAGCCGATTTGGTCCGACTTTTGAAACATCTGAATGAATTAAATAAAGGTTATCTGGAAGAAATCCCTTTTAAGTATAAGTTCGCCTTTGTGCATTTGTGTTGTCCTATATTCATCGTTTTCATGTGTTGTGTTTTATGTACATTTTCCTCTATGTATTTTATTTACCGACGAGCATGTATGAAGAGATTGAAGAATGTGGATGAAGCGAAAGAGGTATGTCAGGATCGTAGCAAGTGGAACAAAGTAGTCTCTGCCTAGCCCTGTGGAAAAGAGGCGTGACGGTACGTATGTAAGTACCTATGGTATTTTATTTACGCATGTGAAAAAACCGTACCTAGTTAGCCGTCGTCTTGACTCATACACACTACAAACGAGACTACAAGTATACTTCACTTTACTGCATTTTTTTATCATTTTCCGGGTTGAATGGATTTTCGATTTTAATTGGTGAACTTGTTCCTAGTACGTTCTGTTTTATCCCATGCTGCCATACCATATTCTCGGGTAAACTATGTACACTCACAGGCTTTAATTGTTTAGCCATGATAGAACCTTGTCGCAAACTCAATGTCAAAATACAATAGAAATTGTTATAATGTTGGCAAGGCATTACAATTATTATGACAGCCGTTCCATATTATGCTCAACAATTAAAGTCCTAGAGTGTATCTTTTGTAAACTTCGAACGCGGATTTTTCGTGTAGATTTATATATAATCATTATAGTATTTTATACAATCGTTGCATAATGAAGGCTCTTAAAGTCGAGTACATACCGTGTTTAGGCCACGAGGCTTCCCGAGTGCCCTAAGTAAGGTACGAGATTTTAAGAGCTAATTATGTAACTATTGTATACAATACTTTTTCTACGAGTCATCATCATCGTCTATGTATGTAGGGGAGAGCGGGGCTGAAAGTGCCGGGGGTAAGTTGTTCCGATGAGAATAGAAACGCAAATAAAAAACCGAGCGATTTGTCTAATATTGGTCGTGAAACGTTATGGCACTATGTCGTTGTAAGAGCCGTTGCTTCCATTATGGTAGAATAAGTAGTAGTCAGGGAAGAAAAATCGAAATCGACGGAACAACTTAGGTACGCTGCAAAAAATGTATTTTTGTCTTTGATTTAATTTTGTTAATTGTCGATAGTACATAAAAAATAATCACATATTTTGAGGGACTAAAAAACACTCTTTCAGCGTGTGTGAACTAAGATTTAATTTTTGAAGGACTACTTAGAAAAAGGTTTTAATAAAGCGTTATTGAGAAACGGGGCAATAACAGACGGACAGACGGACAACAAAGGGATCCGGTGTTTTTCCTTATGAGGTGCAAAATTCCAAGGATAATCTGTATCCCAGGTTAAACTCGCTCGTCACTCGTGCCTTTTACTTCTTGTTGCTAACAAATTCGGAATAACACCGGACATTCAGACGCAAAAGCGAGACGAGGGTGAGACGTCATTCAAGTTGGAACTTTAAATAATTATGGCGTCTGCTTTTATACATTCCTGGAAACAGGGAATTGTAAATAAAATATCGTGTTTCTGTCTATTACTTCTGTAATTTTATTTTACACATTAAAATTACTGTTTAGCACTAGAAATGCCGTTCTAATTCAAAAGTACGCATGTCCAAAAAAACTGATTTAGCTTTTTACGTTTTTGGACAGAATTAGACGTCAATCTATCATTGTTTTTCATAGCAGTTTTAAGATCTAGACACAAATAAATTGATACGAAGACTAGTAAGTTGATTATTAATACAATCCAAAACCGCTGATGACATATACGAACCCAGTCGTAGGCATTACCCATTGATGGAACTTGGCTGAGAGTATCAATATTTGTTTTTAATGGTCCATCCGCTATTCTCTTGTGACTTGAGCCACATAACATTGGATTAACGATCAGCCGGCCTGCCAGTTACACTGACACATTTAAAATGACGACGCGACGTCAGCATACTGCACAGTCGTTATTATGTAAGAACGCAAACGCTGTGACACAACAGAGCTAGTTAATAATACTGGATTATTTGACGGCAAAATCTACGTAGTATTTTTAGAAACATAAGTTTTAAAATTTAATGTAAAAATGCTACTCTATGATGTATTTTTTTTTGCTGCGAGCGTCAGTTTTTTTAACCCCGAACGCGAAAAGCCAGATTCTTTGTTGTAGTTATTAGCTATGTTTGGTAAAAATCAGTTCAGCAGTTTGAAGAGTATCAGCTCTTTACTAAAATAATGTAGGAAATATCAAATGAATCAAGAAATTTTTATTTCTTAATTTTTATGTTTACTTTTACGGTTTTACCGTTAGAAACCTTTGTGGCATAAAATTCATTGCGTGGGGATTTTTAAACTTTAAAACTTAATTTTAACTTAGTTAACCATGATACAGGCATTTTGTCTTGTATAAGCTTCCGGTAATATTTTTTTCTATATCATATAAAAAACAAAATTAGCATCAATAATCATCTGAATGAAAACTCATCAGGGCTAAAGTATAATGCCGCTTGTTCCGGTATTTTTTCATTTTTTTCTTGCCTCACGATTGTGAGGCAAGAAAAAAAAGAAAAAATAACATTACTTGCGCTGCTGCTGAACGGCAGGATTAGCGAGTATCATAACAGTCCAACCCTGCGCAAATTCTTATACCAAAAAATAATGCCAACGTTACATGATTTTATTACTCGCTACCGCCCATCCCTCGTACCGCATCCTTCGAGCACAATTGGTCGCAAAGCCCTGTCCGCTGCACCGACTCGCACATTGCAAATGACGACAAACGGACGGCGCCGCAAATAGCCAATGGTCCTCTTGTTACGGAGCTTGAATAATATTCATAAACACTGTTTATTCCAACTGAGTTTGCGTCATTGAGGCGGAGCGGAGACGGGAGAATGGACCAGATATAATAACTATCATTATTACGAATAAATGACTATGAGTATAGTTTAAATCCGCATCTTTCCCCTGTTCCGTGTAATATTATATACTAGCTTCTACCTGCGACTTTGTCCGCATAGATTCAGCAATTTTTAACATGACGTTGAACTATGCAATTTTTCGGGATAAAAAGTAGCCTATGTTTTAATTTAGGGTACAAGCTATCTGCGTTCCAAATTGTATCCACATCTGTCTTGTCCTTTCAGCGTGAAGAAGGAACAAACGTACACACTCACATCGTCACATTCATCCGTCCTCACAAACTTTCGCATTTTTATGATATTAGTAGGATAGTTATTTGATTGATTCTGCGTTTCCACGCGAGCGCGCCCGAACGCAGAATTTTACACTACGCTTTACTTCATACGTCTGAGCGTAGCTCAAGTAGATTATTTGGTGAAGTTTGGCTGCAATTGTAAGAGTATGTACACTTCAAGGCTAAAGTTTAAGCCAGCGTCACTAAGCCATTCCCAGAACACAGTCATAACTAAATAAGACTAAAGTCCTAGAGTGGAAAAAGAAACATTACAATAACCTATTTCAAAGTACAGCGAAATAAACTCAACCGCATACTACTGTGGAACCTTTTCATAGAAAGTGTAATAATGGCTTACCTTACACCCTGCGAGAGAATATGCGAAATTGTATGAGAAAAGGTTCCACAGAGGTACGTGCTTCAGCTAATGTGACCTTATGTCGTAGTCCGCCCTTAGCTTATGACTTCCACCACAACAATGCCATGTCCACACCGTCCCGAAATATTTGCTCAGTTTGCATAATATTCACGTCTTGTGCAAATTGATGGAACCTGCATTGTGGCTTATAGTGTGTCTCTTTTTATTTAGCTGTGTAGAAATGAGACGGTTAGAGAAATAAGTCGCAGGTTATGATAATTGTGTTAGTTAGTTGTGGATTAGTGCCATGTTTGTATTTTTTTGTGTAAAGATAAAGCATGGATATTCACAGTGAGTATCGCAATCAGTACCTATACTCTGTCTCTCTCTGTCTCTATTTATTATAGTTTTCATAATTATCGGATTTCATATCGGTGTCGGACGCCAATACGATATCGGCGGTTCAGTAGGATTCATGAGAAAATATCGGGATTTTATCATCCTGAAAAATATATTCATCAGCGTCCGATTCTACAAATTAGGTGCACCTTTATGAAGGGAAAACTTCTTTAGCGGATTTGGACACTTTTTTGAATGGGTAAAAAATGTAAAACTCGCGTCAGACGCAAGACGGAGGGAGAGTTTAAGTATGAATCGCGTTCGATTTTTGAAGTGTTTCTTTGTTCAGTTGCGGAGCAAAAGTACTAGGGCATCAGCACATTGTTAGAGGTCTGTCAATATAGATACAACGTACGTTTTTTTTTTGTAAGCGGCCAGTACGATACGCGTCTTAATGGAGGTTACAACATTAAAATGTAAGCTGCTGTATTCATTTCTGCCGGCACTCCCGGAGTGCTACCAATCGCTTTTTTCCATGTAAAAGGCTGACTTGGAGAATGATTCTAATTGGTCGGTCTGCTAGATAGGTACCTATTGAAAAATTGTTTCGTAGAATAATAAAATGTACAATTCAAAAAATAATTGTATACAGTCATGTGAAATAATGAAATGACGGTGCGAAAACGAAAGCCTCTTTCAAATAATGTATTCTATTGTCACGGGGCTTTTGTAGTTTGCGTTGGAAATTATAATTTAGGTGGAATTCGTAACTGTCATTTACAGTTTCTTAGTCCTTAATTATGAAACGCGAGTATTTTTTTTATTTTATCGTAATTCTTTGAGTAATCAAGTATGAGTTTGAATAAATATAAAAGTCGAGTGACGCTCGACATGCTTCGGACTGGTTCGTGATCTATTCGACGTCTACTGTTGACAATAATAAAAATGACGATGACAACGAGGGTACGAGGGTGCGCCGCTATCAGTTGCGTCGGGTAGCCGCGCGAGGAGAGCGCTGGCGTGCAGTGCTCGTTTCGCCGGGGCGAGCGCTTCAAGAGGAAGGACTACGAACTAGTCCGAAACATGTCGAGCACCACTCGACTCTTATACGTGAGTTATCCGTTTGTGTAATTATGATAGAGCTAGCAGTTGATCACGACCGCTCTGCAAAGAGTGTAACGATTAAGAAAAGAGTAAACCACTACAGATATGCTAATTCCCGAAAGCGTCAAATATCGGTGTGCAAATAATACTACAAAGCTCATGCTTAGTAGATGCCTTAGTGTGCGATACTGCCGTTCACATCAGCGACTAAGGACACGCACACATAAATGCGTTATATACGGATATATAGATAAAGTAGGCGTCACGTTTTCTCACCGTTTCTTCATACATTTTGTTGCGATTCCGTAACGTCACCGTTTTTTAAGCGGCGGTGTGGTCGCACCCAAGTCCACACGATTCAGAAAACATTACACCCGAATATTGAGCAAAGTTATTACTCAAACCTGACAAAATGTTCTAGAACTAATATTGGTGCAATTTCCGAGACGAACTATCACTTGGAAATTTCTCCGCTTCAGAGAAACTAGGTATTGAATAACGTTATCATTTATATTTCCAATTCACCTTAAAAACTTTCGATAAACATTATCAAAATCCTAACAACATCAGAACTTAAGATGAAAACCTCCTTCGGGATTATATATTATTAGACTTCGACAGGTTTCTGAGATATTAATCTTGGCAAAGCTATTCAAATTCGGCTCCTGTCTACAGCCGATAATTCCAGATATTAGAGAATACCGTAGTATTTGGAAATATCGGCTTTAGATATTAATTTTGCGGGTAGTTGGAACATGTGTAAAATCCCACCGGATTGCTACCATAATCTTGCTCGCTAATCCTGCCGCAAAGCAGCAGCTTTGCGATGTTATGGCGTGGAGAGATTAAATTACTTCGATAAAATTACTGTCCCATGAGATATTTTATGTTAGCTCTTTTTAGACTGGCAACGTCTCTGTAACATTCCAGACTTGCGGGTGTCCATAGGCAATGGTAATTAGTTACCATTTTCCCACGTTTAAAGTTTCCTCTTTAATCACTCAATCTATAGATTGAAATACCCGTTCCGTACTTTAAAACATTTAAGTTTTACATTTGCGTACTCACAAACAAACGGCGTGGAGCGCTTGTATCTAACTAATATTATAAATGCGAAAGTATGGATAGATGGATGGATGGATGGATGTTTGTTTGTTACTCAATCACGCCAGAACGGCCCAACGGATCTGGATGAAATTCGGCACATAGATAGAGAAAAGTCTGGAATAGCACATAGGCTACTTTTTATCCCGGAAAATTGCGTAGTTCCCGCGAGATAGCGATAAACGAATTCTTTGCAGACGAAGTCGCTGGCAACAGCTAGTAAAGATATAAAGCTAGATCAAACTGTTTCCCCGTTCGGATAATAATAATAATATAGCCCTTTTAATTCCGAATTCGCTATAATTTCAGTACATGCGTCTTTTTCTTTTTTCTTTTTTTTATAAACTATCACGTAATTTATTTATTGGAGGGTTTGAGCTATTAAGTACCCACGCGAGCCCAGTGCGGATTGAGGACTTCACACGCACCATTGAATTGCTTCGCAGATGTATTGTGTGCAGGTTTCCTCACGATATTTTTCCTTCACCGAAAAGCTCATGGCAAATCTCAAATGTAATTCCGCACATAAATTCCGAAAAACTGCGAGGTGCCGGGATTCGAACCCATGACCCTCTGCCTGAGAGGCCACAGGTCAAACCACTAGGCTACCACGGCTTTTTTCGGATAATATACGAAGCAAATAAAAATATATCATCGACATAACTCCGTATAATCGGTTTAAGGAGATTAATGAGTACAACCGACGATCGACGCGCCATCCGATACGGACAATATCTCATTTGTCAAACGGCGTCGATTCCGACACGAGATATATTGAGATATATGTCAAGATGCGCCGAGACATATTGATATTAATTTGTGTGTCAGTTACGCGATATCACGAATTACAGCAATAATGACAACCAGGTTGATGAAAGAAAGAAAGAAAGAAAATGTTTATTTGTGACAATCACAAAAGTAGTTAAAAAAAAAAACATGTAAGTAAAATTGCATTGTAAAATTCGAAGGCCTACTCACCTGCTATGGGTGGTGTAGGGGTATAGCACGCGTCACGGAATGACGAGGACTCGGGTTCGATTCCCGGCCATAGCATTACTTTTCGGATTTTTCTATGTGTTCTAATTTTCAGTGTCGTTTACAAATTATATGTAAAATTACAAAAAAATGGTGGTTACAGCCAACGCTGGTCTTCCATTGGGGCCATTGGGAGAATGTTTACTTTAAATACCACTATACCACTATACGACAATATAAACAAAAGCGAACATAATATAATATTATGTAACATGATGTAATCATGGAAGTTGATTGACAGCAGTACAACTACTATGACAAAATAATGTCTATATCATCTACTACTAGTATCTTGTACACAAATCCCACAAACTTAATTAATCCTATCACCACACAAACACTGACGCGCCTTTCGATCCCTCTACGGGATCATTCTCAAAGTCAGAGCACAACCGATGCAACCGATGCGGTGTAGATGGATCGAAACGCGCGTCAGTGTTTGTGTGGTGATAGGATTAATTAAGTTTGTGGGATTTGTGTGCGTTTTGTGTGGCAGTAGTGGTGGGAGGGCTTGCATGCAAAACGTATATATTTCGCACAAGCTTGGTTATCTTGCACGTAAGTAGCGGAGTAGCAAGGTAAATATTTTGTGTTCATTGAAATGGACCTCCGCAAAGTAACGCCTGATTCAATAAAATATACAGATTTATTGTTATTGTTAATAAAAAAAAATTATAATTGAAGTGCCTTTACAGGGTTTGATCTTGTATGTTTTGTATCTTGTATCAAAGCAAATTAATGTTTGAGTTTGAGTTTAACAAGGTAACTATTATGTATTACACAATCAAAAGTCAGACAGTCAAGACGAACACAAAATAACCGTTCGTCAATGTAACTGCTTACTCAATTGGGAAGCTTTTTGGCCTCTAAATCAGCAATATGTAAATGTATTTGGCAATGGCCACTGTATTTTGGATGTCTATGGAATTAAATTACATAGAGCGGGAGCGTAGACGGACAAATTGATTTAGCGACAAGTCAAACGGCGAGTTATGTGATTTATTCAACGGACTGAGGTTTAAGCTGAGTTTATTAGATCTAGTAAAAGGTTTATTGGATAAGAGTATACTTGATAATCCTGAACACACCGGAACAATCTCAGATCAAAGACATGGATGCCATGTTAAAATAGCAACAGAGTCACATCTGTATTCTGTTTGTATCAGATCTGTCACATAATCTACCCATAGAAATAAGAAATTCTGACATGCCTGAGTATAAATATAAAATACGTAATTTTTGTTTGGATAAGTGTTATTATAGCATTAATTAATTATTTAAATCCAATAAACGAATAGCTTAGCATTTAGTCCTGTTAAAGCAATCATTAAATAACTAATAATTATACTTCTGAACTTGACATAATGTAATATTTTAGTTTGTTTTAATTTATGGTATATTTACAAATGTTATAACGATCTTGTAATCCTAGTTTATAAGTAATATTTGCATGTTTGTTTAAGTAAAATGTACGCACGTTGAAGTGG
Source organism: Pandemis heparana (assembly GCA_963854515.1). Taxonomy (NCBI): domain Eukaryota; kingdom Metazoa; phylum Arthropoda; class Insecta; order Lepidoptera; family Tortricidae; genus Pandemis; species Pandemis heparana. The sequence continues at coordinate 18,591,343 of OY978007.1, read as the reverse complement.
CAATAGGCAGGCCACATCGCTCGTAGAACAGACAACCGTTGGGGAAAAAAGTTCTCGAGTGGCGACCGCGATCCGGAAGACGTAGTGTTGGCAGGCCTCCCACTAGGTGGACTGACGACATCGTAAAAGTTGCGGGAAACCGGTGGATGCAGGTGGCGACTTGTCGTTCATTATGGTGTGCTAAGGGGGAGGACTTTGTTCAGCAGTGGACGTCTTCAGGCTTGATGATGATGATGATGTTGATTCTTGTTATAACTTATTCTGGTAACAATACGTCAGAATTAGTAAGGTGTGTGTCAAAATATATTGCAATCTCTTAGGTGGGTACAAGCAGTTACCCGGCCGTAAAGATTGCATATCGGTCTTGGCTAAATTCGGCTTCGTAGAGCGTTGTCTCACTCTTACTTAGGTACGCGACACGAATTGTCTCTTTCCAAAGACCGAAGTGCAATCTTTATGGCTAGGTACTGTATGGTATATACTTAACTAGTAGTTGCTTGCGACCCCGTCTGTGCAGAATTCGCTTATAACTATCCCGCGGGAACTATGCGATTTTCCGACAACAAAGAGTTGTACGTACATACATTAGTCAAATTAGATAACAGCTGAAATATTATTAATTTCAAGACACAATGTACAGTCTGCAGAATGAAATGAAGTGGCAATGGGCCGGTCATCTAACCCGAAGAACCGATAACCGTTGGGGTAGACGAGTTCTTGAGACCACGGATCGGCAAACGTAGCGTAGGACATCCTCAGACTCGGTAGAGCGAGGATCTTCGCAAGGCGGCTGGCAAGAGCTGGACGAGAGTGGCCGAGGATCGTGCTCAGTGGCGTGCCATGGGAGAGGCCTATGTCCAGCAGTGGACGAACATAGGCTGATGATGAAGATGATGATGAATGTACAGTCTGCAAGCTCTTAGAATGTCTTTCGGGTTTATCTTGCTATCTCATGGTCAATTCAAGTATCGAACCCATAAGAGTGAGTGAGATAGCGCAAACCCAAAGGCATTCTAAGAGCGGACTGTACGGATGTCTCATTTCTAAACGACACTGAAAATTAGAACACAGAAAAATCCGAAAAGTAAAGCTATGGCCGGGAATCGAACCCGGGTCCTCGTTATTCCGTGACGCGTGCTATACCCCCTACACCACCCATAGCAGGTAACCCTATGGGTGGGTTCTATACCCCCTACACTACCCATAGCAGGTAACCCTATGGGTGGGTTGTAGGGGGTGTAGGGGGTATAGCACGCGTCACGGAATGACGAGGAGCCGGGTTCGATTCCCGGCCATAGCTTTACTTTTCGGATTTTTCTATGTGTTCTAATTTTCAGTGTCGTTTAGAAATTAAATTTCTAACGGTAAAACGTAAAAAGTAAACATTAAAAATCAAGAAGTAAATTTCTTAATTAATTTGATATTTTGTATGGATTTCGTTCAATTAAACGTTATCATCACTAAATTCTAGAACATCAAGCAACGCGCAAGAAGCTCCGATGACACTTACTCAGTGTACCCACTGCGAGATAAAACGCTCGGATCAGACAGGAAAACATCGGGGTGTGTATAAATCACGCGGTATCGCGGGACAGGCCGGCCATTAGTCCGGGGCACCAATAATTCAGGCCGGACAACTACATTAGACATTCCATTTAAATGTCCGGCCGGTGCAGTGATTTGGGGTCACCCTAGTGCTTAGGTTGGGCTAGCTTGAACAAATTGCGCTGTAAACTCATGGTGTTCGCTGTGTACGTGACTGAGGTTAGGACGTGTGTTAATTTAATATTTAGATTACGTTTCGGAGTACAGCAGGCTTATTACGTAATTCGCTCGCAATCACCATCGTCTTCATTTTGACAGTTTATGTATGTCCTGACAATTGGCATCGGAATCAGCTAGCTGTCACATTCATACAAGAACTGTCAAAATGAACACGATGGCGATTGCGAGCGAGTTAGACAATAAGCTAGCGGGGCTTTACCATGACGTCTTAATGCAATTGGCTAAGTAAAGTTTTTGGAAGAGGTGCAAATTATATTTTTATTCGACAGTCCACGTCTTAATAACCGAGGACCTGCAGTTATTTTATTTTTATTCCCTCTTGTTAATTAGAAATATTTTTTTAAGTGGTCGATTTGACATTTGTGAAATTTAATGGATGACCAGCTACGCGTGCCTAGAACTAGCTTGTAATAAAAAAAAACTACGTCAACCGTACGTCAACTGTCACTTTTGACTGAAAAAACTACGTCAACCGTACGTCAACTGTCACTTTTGACTCAAAAAACTACGTCAACCGTACGTCAAAACGTACGTTGAGTCAAAAGTGACAGTTGACGTACGGTTGACGTAGTTTTTTTTATTACAAGCTAGTTCTAGGCACGCGTAGCTGGTCATCCATTAAATTTCACAAATGTCAAATCGACCACTTAAAAAATATTTCTAACTAACAAGAGGGAATAAAAATAAAAGAGCTGCAGTTCCTCGGTTATTAAGACGTGGACTGTCGAATAAAAATATAATTTGCACCTCTTCCAAAAACTTTACTTAGCCAATTCAATTCCCATTCAATTTTACGTTTTAGCTGTCGCATTTGACAAATCTAGTATGGATCTGACAGCGAGCGATCTGACTTTGGTGCGCAATTGATTTGAATTAACGTCATGGTAAGGCCCCTGAACGGTTTTTTGAGTAGCTTTTCTGCGTGTACCTATCATGTATGTAGTAATAGTACAAAGCGAACCTTTGAAAACAAACATGACCAAATTGGGGACGTTTTGAAAAATGGTCTGGTCAAGAGTACCCGAAACCGACAAGCATAATGTATGAAGAGATTGCTGAATGTCGATGAAGCGATAAACGTATGTCAGGATCGTAGCAAGTGGAACCCGCAGACTACCTACATATGATCAGAAATTGAAAATCATCGTGTAGCGAAATACCTCAAAAATGTATTGTTGTACCTACATACGTACAAACGTAATTCCATCGTCAAGTGCGTAGAGCTGTCCTGGTTTTAAGAGGCTGACAACACCTAATTTTGTTGAAATTGATGTTATTTAAGCACTTTTTTAAGAAAAACTACACACAAAAAAAATACAAAAAAGTTATATTGATAATTTTCGTCATATTTCAAACACGATAGACGGACTATTGACAACAATTCAAATTTGCTAAGGTAGTAAAATGAAAATACCGTTTGTAGATTTTACACTGCTCATTACAGTAAAAATATTTTTGGATTTTTTTATGCAGTAGTTTTTTTTATATTCAGGAAAAACAGTAAAAAAAGGTGGATTGTGAATGTTAGGGATATACTCATAGTGCCGTTAGTCCATTTATTACCGTAGGAGTTTAAAAAAATATAGAACTGTCATGGTGTCAATGTCATGTTCATTTTTTATCAGTCCGACGGATTAGGTACTTGATTCTAACGACTCGTTTTCAATTCTCGTAAATGTCGTAATATTTAATTATTGGTTTCGTAGACGCTTTAATAACATGAAAGTGGTAGACTGATTAGTGATAGCGGATAGCCGCAATCTGCCCAGAGTCGACGAATTTATCTTGTGTTGTGTATCTTGTGTTCATGTGCTTATAGTGCTTATTTTTTTCTATTAACGCCGTGTTTCCGCAACTTGGGACGGTACAAATTATTAAAGGATCTTGGTGATACTTTCTTCCGGTCGTCATTATATAGAAATAAACTCAAAGCATGCACAGTATTGCAAAGCAGCAAACGCAAAATAACAAATTCGTGAACGAACGACAATGAATGGTTGATAAACAAAGCAAGTGACATGACATGACAGTTCTGTTTGAAAGTTACTTTTTTAATTTCATATCATGCTAAGTTCACGACATCAGTATCCCTATCTTTGTATATACGGTCTTTTTAATGACCATTTCTTTAATAAATTATTAACGACGAATTTAAGTAAACCAAAGGAAAACCGAGAAACACGGGTAGTCTAATTTTTAACCAGCTATTATAAACGCGAAAAAAACTTAAATGTTTTTTTTTTGAAATGTTGTCAATTGAGCAAAATCGACTCGATAGAAAATAATTGCAAAGATTGGTCTTATAATCATCATTAAACGGTTCTATGTCTATATTTTTTCGACGTATGGGTCTGCAATTAAAAACATGAAGCCAACATATTCATACCTACACGGCTAACGAGTATAAATTAAATTTCACAAATAATCCATACTTTTTTTTATTTCTTCTTATTTGCAAGATTTTAGACGCGCGCCAAGCTGCCGAAATAGTTTCTTCTCTTTCACTCACAGGCACGCGAACCGTATGTGCGAAGAGTGGCGCTGCTCAAGGTCATTTGCTGTTGACAGCGCCTTTACACCATAAACCGCCCGATTCACCCAACTCTACACCATTCCTTTGTTTATTTGTAACGTTAACGTTCATAACATCCTTGCTATAAACTACGTATGTGTACGTGACCCCAAACCACGGAGTGAATAAACTACGCCGCCCATACCCGAACAAATCTTAACAACATTAAGAGGGTCGTAATGAGGCCATATTTTATGCCAAGATAACTATTTAGCTTTCAACACTAATGAGCTTACTGCGATAGTGTCCCTAGTGATGTTTGGGCAACAGGATCCGCTATATTCGCTTCGCCGAAACCTGCGGCAAATACGGTCTCAGAATTCGGCGAAAACAGTTATAGTCGAGCTATTATAATTATAAAATCCTCTGGGCCGGCAATGCGTTTTGCGATCCTTTGATGTTGTGTAGTGACTGAGGATAGTTTATAGTTCATCAGGGCCCCGTTTCTCGAAGCTTATTAGACTAATAATACCTATTAGTGTTTTGTCGAGCGAGTTACGTAATAAGCATGCTGATTTCTAAAACTAGTGACACTATTCGATTACATGAACATAATCTAACTAATATTATAAATGCGAAAGTATGGATGGATGTATAGATGGATGGATGGATGTTTGTTTGTTTGTTACTCAATCACGCCAGAACGGCCCAACAGATCTGGATGAAATTCGGCACATAGATAGAGAAAAGTCTGGAATAGCACATAGGCTACTTTTTATCCCGGAAAATTGCGTAGTTCCCGGGGGATAACGATAAACGAATTCTTTGCAGACGAAGTCGCTGGCAACAGCTAGTATCAAACATAAATCACGTGTTTACCCTATTACAGGGTAGACAGAACCCAAGGTAACAAGACCTAAAGGCTACGTTAGCATGAAATGAAATGAAATGAAATTTTTATTTGCCTTAAGTGTGGTGAACAAAGGTTTTAAATTGAGACATTAAAAGGTATCGAACACTTAGCTAATTAACCATCAAACCAATAAACCAATTCAAAATTGTTACGTACGTCTTGTAATCAGGGGCCTTACCATGACGACCGGGTTAATGCGGTTCAATTCCCATTCTTCGGCTGTCATTTTTGACACTTCTAGTATGGATCTGACAGCGATCGATCCAACTTTGGTTCGGACTTTAATCACATTAGGACGTCATGGTAAGATCCCAGGGGCCTTACCATAACGTCCTAATTCCGACTCAGGTCTAGTTTTAGCTGTCGCTTTTAGTATGAATCTAACAGCAAGCGAACCTAAACTGAATCGCATTAAGACGTCATGGTTAGGCTCCTGGACGCCGAAACCCAGAAACTTAACTCGGCGACTGCGCCGCGCCCTATGCAAATGTAACTCGGCGCTCAATGTTCATAACCGCTGACCGCGCAGCATTTGCAATTCTTTTTCAAAGCCTTAATTCCCTTAATGTGGGTAACACGCGGCTCTTATTACGAAGGCCAAAAGAGTCGGTTTAATAAATAACTCTATCAAAGAGTCGCTGCCGTATATCATTTGTGGCAAAGACATTAAGCATTCCCTCGGCTCGGTTTCGTGATGAATTATTTCTCTCTAGATCCTCCTTTAATGTTGTATGATTTTGTAGTAAAAACTTGCCAGTTTTATAAGCTTCCTAGATCCAGGAATGAAATGCAAAACGCTCGGTTGCTAATTTGCTTACTTAGCGCTTTGTCCGACAAAGGCATTTTGTGCTGTTTATTAAACAATGTTTTTTAGTGTTGGGTAATTTTTAATGGATAAAACGAATGGACGTTCTATGACACCAAAATAACAAGGCATATTTTCATAGCGATGAGTTTGAAATTAGCGAGTTTTTTCATTTACCTATCTAACCGTTATCTTAGAAGTAAAAAGGGACCCTTACAGAATTTCTTTTATGCACAGATTATATCTACAAATGTTTGACACACCCAATTTGCAAATAAGAATTAGGATACTTCCAATTGACCTGGAATCATGATAGACAAGAAACAATTTCTCAGCCGTCACTGTGAAATAATCGGAAAATCCGCAATTATTACTTTAAATTGCAGACAACATCCAAAAGAACTTACTACTATCATTATAGACACGTTTATTTGCATTTTTTTTTGAAGCTATAAATTACATTTTAAAACGCGTAATCTTCAATGATATACAGACGTCATTCGATTGGTTGGCGCCTCTCCAAATATTGGTGCCATCGCAATCGTAATTAACAAAAGGCAATTATCAATGACAGGAATATGTGTAAAAAGTGGAAGCCAATAATTGGAACAAACACAGCTAATCTTTAAAAGGAAAATTCCTGGTTACCTTTGTGGGCAACTGCTGGAGTATAGGAGTCATTCGCCATGACTAGATTAATTTCTTGGCCCATAATAATTGGCCTTCCTTGCTAGTCTGGGAGCAAAGAAAATACATAGAATATGTAGGTACCAGTTGTTTGTCTGCCCGCGCAGATGGTATAAGCCCAAATCTTAGCAATCATGTTATAGGCGTTGCGGCTAGCTACCCATCATTATTTTGATTTCCCTTTCCGCCTATACGCCCACAAACATGTCTAGGTCTTGTTACCTTGAGCTCTGTCTGCTCTGTTAGGGATAAAAACGTGATGTATGCATGTATAATAATTGGGGTTGTTTTTTAAGTTATTGTTTAGGGTTTCCAAAACTGTGACATATGTAGCGCACGAAGTCTGCAGTCATACTTTTTCAGATTGGCGACGCTTGGATATTGAATGCTTTTTATAAAAACGCTCACCAAAAAGTGCTTTGGGATGACTGTTCGACTGTGTTTTACTTTTTCGCAGAAATATCTCTTCCTAAATGATTCATTTCCCAACTATTGTTTCACATAGATTTTTAGATTTAGATTTATTTATTTATCAACAAAAATTACATTATATAAAAACATGCATGTCACAAATATAATCATTTCTGTTGAGATCGTCAAAAATTAATAATAATAATAGCATAATAAATTATAAACAATGAAATAATAAAATAAAATACAATGTCAAAAAAAAAATAGACTACTGCTTTTCTTTTTTGATTAACTGATTGATTTTGAAGAAAATGGACGCACTGTAACTCCGTAAACCCATCCTCACACATTAAGAAGCAAAAATCTAGTTGGCGTTTTGTCAACCTCTAATTTTTGCGATGCCGGTTGCAGTCTCATGGCAAAAGTATTCTCAAACATAAATTGAAATAAATAAATTTAAACTTCGCGTTTGATCCACGATTCTCTTCTCCCTCGAGACAGCTTATTCCATAAACGGCGAACCTGAGAACAGCCTGAACGGTCACGTGCGTAATTTCCTCCTGGTCCTTTTTTCTGACGGATACTGTCAGGGGACGGGAAGAAAACGGTGGATTTTCATTTGTCTACCGTTTGTGTTTTTTAGCCCGTAGTGTCCTGCTGGTGAAAGGCCTCTGGCCGAAGCACTCTGAAGTTCGTTTTATACTTATTATAGACTAGCTGTTGCCAGCGACTTCGTCTGCAAAGAATTCGTTTATCGCTATCCCGCGGGAACTACGCAATTTTCCGGTATAAAAAGTAGCCTATGTGCCATTCCAGACTTTTCTCTATCTATGTGCCGAATTTCATCCAGATCCGTTGGGCCGTTCTGGCGTGACTGAGTAACAAACAAACATCCATCCATCCATCCATACTTTCGCATTTATAATATTAGTTAGATTGCATCCGACAGGGAATTTGAAGTGCAATTAAAGCGAGTGGATACACGATGTGTAGTTTTTGTGTAAAGGCCCTTTCAAAGATGAGGTTTAAAATTGTATCGAATGAATAATGATTGTGTCGAAGTTTTTTGGGAATTTGATAAGATTTGGTACGCAATTATCTGGAAGCAGCGAAAGCAGCGTTACGTTGATTGGTTATCCATTTCGCCATCACGTTAAATACAAGAGACGTCATCTATACGCCAGACCCCTTTAGGCACTTGTCCCACCGCCGGCGAGTAGCGAGAAGCGAGTGTTTTTTAGTATGGAACTTTTGTCGCCCGGCGACAAAAGCGACAAAATTTCCATTCTAAAAAACTCTCGCTTCTCGCTACTCGCCGGCGGTGGGACAAGTGCCTTAAGTTGGAAACACATTTTTAACACGCGACGCGACCCGATGCAACGAATGTATGCGCACGGCGTCGCGTCGGATGTTCATAGTGTGGTTCTGGTCATAGAAAATAATGCAATTTGATTCGACTCAACACGCGTCGCGTTGCATCGGGTCGCGTCGCGTGTTAATAATGTGTTTCCACCTTTAATGTGATGCCTTAAGTTGATTTTAAACCCAATCAGATTAGATTCATTTATTTCTATTTCTAATTACATTATATTTTTATGTCAAAACATAAGAAAGTCACAAAAAGATCGTCAATTGTAAATAAAATAAAAACAATAAAAAATAATGGAAATCAGAAATCCAATATCAAGAAATAAATGTCAAATTCAATGTCAGTGATTGAAAAATAAAAAATAAAACAGTATTATAATAAAATTATGCAAAAAAATGCGATAAAATGTCACACATTAATAATAAATAAAAATGAAAAACAATATAGTACAAAGTACAAATGAACATTGAATGTCAGGAAAAAATAATTTCACTGTACAGACTGTTTCACTGTAATAATTTCACTTTTACAGAGTACAATGATTTTTCCAAAAGAAGTATTTTTAATCGGCGGCCAAATGTCTCGTACGAACATTCATTTTTTATGTCAGTGGGTAGTCGCTCATACAGTCTAGGGCCGATTGGGCGAAGGTTACTTTTGCATTGAAGTAAGTATAATAATGATGGCTGATATAAAGTGTCGTTGGCTTCGAAAAAGATAATGGCAGTTTGGTTATGAGTTATCTGGTGCAACAGTGATAAATTTATCAACTTTCGCGTTTGAACGAAAGCAACAACATTTTTTTTTTTATATGAATAGGAAGGCAAACGAGCAAGTGGGTCACCTGATGGTAAGCGATCACCACTGCCCATAGACACCCGTAACCTCGGAGGGATTGCAGATGCGTTGCCAACCTAGAGGACTTAGATGAGCCTCTTGTCCCCGTAATTTCCCCGGGTGTCTTACTCTCCACACCGGAACACAGCAGCGCAAGCACTGCTGCTTAGCGGCAGGATTAGCGACTAAGATGGTGGTAGCAATCCGGACAGACCTTGCACAAGGCCCTACCAACCGCAAACAGTATATTAGTAGTAGTACTGTAGTGACAGTAGTAGTATTGGTTGTAGTTAGTATCTAGTAACATGCAGATGGTCTATCGATGTTCTGTATTGGTGAGTTATGGGTAGAACAGAACAGATAGTACAGTTTTTTGTTCCAATTAAAGTATCTACTTCTGATGCCCAAGCAGCGGAGTGGAGGCCATTGACACGCAAGGCTTTCTCTTTGATTGGGGAATAAACGGGATAAATAAAACCCGCTCATACTTTATTCACGCGACAGATTTCACGGATGTTTCTGGCTTTTTGTTTATTTGGAGCTTAGAACTGTATTGTGCTTCGCTGTGGTAGTAAATGTGTCAATCAATTTATCTCCAGCGCATTTACGCATCCACTGCTGGGCACATGTCTGCTTTCAGATTGAGAGGTCAAGCTATAGTTCTCAAGAGAGACCAGTTTTTTTTTTCTATTAAAAACTGACCAGCGATTGACCTCTATATATCACCTGATCAGTCTAGATGAGGCTGAAGATGTAGCTCATTGGTTCAGTGACAGCCTATTCACTCTGGATTTGATTAGTCCTAAGTTTTACTTATCCGTAAAAACAGACGACGGAAGCGTATTCCATTCCTTAGCAGGGGCCTTACCATGACGTCCTAATTCCGACTCAGTTCAAGTTTTAGCTGTCACTTTTAGTATGAATCTGACAGCGAGCGGACCTAAACTGAAACGCATTAAGACGTCATGGTACGGCCCCAGTCCGCTATAAAAAAGATGAAGCGAAGCGCTTCGTGCGAGTAACCGGACTGAAAACATAAGGATAAAGTTGCTCACCTCATTTAGTCGTATGGTGGTGAAAAAGAGATGGTGGAATAAGCTAAGAAAGACGGGAGATGACTTAAACAGCGGTGCATAAGTTTGATTTTCGACCTAAAAAGTCACCACCTAATATTGAGCCACTTGCCACTCGTTTTAAATGCAATTCGTTGTCAGTTTTGTGCCTGAAGTACGTCCTTTTTGCGTTGTAACATTCCCTGGAGTGAATTTACGAAGCAGATTTGTTGTCTGAGTATTCTACCTCTATGTTATCAATGATACGCATATAAAAGCAAAGTATTCGTATCCCTTAGATACAGAATTAGGTACATACAAAATATCTAAAGCTTAGATTCCATGCTATAAACTTAAGTTGAAAACCGCATTAACAAATCACTTATGTATCCAGGTAACGATTTAAACTTTCGCGATTTTCACACATTATTACAAAAATACATTTTGTTTACGTGATTGAGTCCCGTTTTTCTTATAATAATGTACCCAGGTAAGCCGGCACATTTGTAGTTTTAAAGTTCCGAGCCGTATTTTATTTTCCCACGGAAGAATACTATTTTCGCGTTTCTAAATTGTTAACTGAACGAGAATATTCGGCGAGTCTGCCACTCGCAGATATTGCGGGAAAATATTTTTCTCTGCTATGTCACTTTTACCAATTTTCTTTTGCCAAGATTAGACGCTGTTCAGAAATAAAAGCAGGCGTTTTAGAAAGAATAATTTTAAAATAGTTACGACGTTAGCCTCTCTTCGTGTCTCTGCTGGAAAGAGGGCTTCTCTAACAGCCTGGTGAGATTTTGATTATTCCTATACTTCACATCAATAGAATAGTCTGTTTCTGTATCAAAATTAGATACTGTCACGTCGCCGTAAACTCCGCATGCAGTCTGGTAGGCCCAACCAATCACATGAGCGCATGTGGCTCCCATCAGGACGCGGCCAGCATCTAATTGGTGCAAATTAAAGTGCGCCGCCCCAATTGGCTGAGAGCTGACTAGCTAAGCCCCGGTAATTCAGGGCTGGTTCAGCGTTAGGACGTCTTTCCAGAAATTGTATTGATGAGGTTTGAGTTTAAAGTTCAAAGACTTTCGATCAAATGAACCTATCAGTCCCTTCGAGACCTTGGAGATCGCAGCGTGACCGAAACGTCGAGATAAATAATAAAAACGTGTACACAATTAAGACCCGTTTAGTTATAACATTAAATCAAAATGAATAAAAATATAATACAATTTTATGCCAAAAATGCCTTACATCCTTTTAGTAAAGAGCAGAGGTCTGAATCCAGGTCTGGAACGCGATTCCATTCAGACTCAGTTCAGGTTTTAGCTGTCATTTTTAGTATGGATCTGACAGCGAGCGAACCTTAACTGAAGCGGGATTGAATCGCATTAAGACGTCGTAATAACCCCCTGATACTCTTTAAATTACTGGAGTAATTTTTACCAAACAAAGCTTAGCAAGGAAACTGGATTTCGAATGAATAAAACCGTGTCGAAATCAGTCCATCCGTTTGAGAGCTACGATGGCACACACACACGCACACACATCGACGACAAACTTATAGCCCTCTTGGGTCGGAGGATAAAAACACCAAAACTTACTTCGCCTCTACCCTAATTAAAAGAATTAAACCACCCCACGCACTCAATTACCTCAAAACTTCAACTTTTCAATTAAGCGCAAAATTGACTTGACGTCTTTGAAAACACCAAAGTGATTAATTCACTTGGAGTATGTCATAAGGAAGCGTACAGCTAATGAAACTACAGCGGGCTCTCCAGAACAATGGCCGGCGTCCGCACCCTATTGTCTGGGGTATAAAGCTCATTTTTCATCGCTGTCCTTGAACGCGATACTGCAATCAGACAGCGGGCCATTAATCAAGTGATATCTCTGCCGGAATAAAAAGTAAGACACGTCCAGTATGAAGAAAGGAAGATTACGAATAGCCTTTTTATAGGCCAAACAAAATTCGTGAAAATGGTTTTTATTTGGGTTCCAGTGAACGCTAATAAACAATAGTTTCGATGGAATATCGATAAATAGTATCGATATTTTTGGTAGGCTACAATACTATCGATAATATCAATACTGTAGGATTAGGTAGTATATCTCTTCGGGCTGGCTGGTAAGAGGCTACACGAGAAGTTCACAAATCGAACATTCGTTCGAATTGACTTTGATTGTTTTTTAAAACTATGTGACGGGTCTCAGATTAGCTTGAACCGGGAACGAAATGACATCCCATGGAATATAATTTTATTATTTCATTTCTAATAATTATTATTTTAATGTACAGCCCTCAGCTACACAAGTTTGGTTAGAATTCTATAACGAACCCCGTACGAATAAAAGTGCCTCAAGGCAGCTCTACAATACCTAGTATCCTAGTATCGATACAATAAAAATACTTTTCAATATTACATAGACTATTGATAGTTTTGGACAATCTATTGTTACTTTTATTTCAGTAGCATCATTTGTATCGATACTATTGATAGTAACAATAGTTTTCGTAATTTTCTGTACAAAACTATCGATGTTGCTTGAAATAAGCCGTGGTGGCCTAGTGGATTGACCTATGGCCGAAACGCTTGGGGTGCCGTTGTGTTTAAGAGTTGAGAGCAGACGACGCTCGCAACTCTGAGTTTCTCGAAATTTACGTGCGAAATTACACTTTTCATTTACTGTGAGCTCTTCGGTGAAGGAAAACATCGTGAAGGAAGAAACCTGCACACGCCTGTGAAGCAATTCAATGGTACGTGTGAAGTTCCCAATCCGCACTGGGCCCGCGTGGGAACTATAGCCCAAGCCCTCTCATTCTGAGAGGCCTTTGCCCAGCAGTGGGACGTATGTAGGCTGGAGATGACGGTGATGATGAAATAAGCGATAGAATAGACTTATCGATATTATGGCATTTTTCGAATAAAACTATCAAAAGGTATTATTTAAACTATAAAAAATCGACGCGTGTTAAAGCGGGACTTTATTAACAAGTATCTGCTTTTTGTTCGTTTGTGGGTCCGTGTGTCAATTGGTATGTATCTTTTTAATCGCATAGTTTAGAATTTTTCACATTGCACTACCATGGTCACTTTATCAACAAATTAAGTTATTTTTTTATGTAAAGTGTTGGAAACATTCGATTTGTATGGAAATGTTCAATTTCTCTTTCGTCAATTGACTGTTTGATGTGGGTTGCTAGTTGTTTAGATATAATTCTAGATAAAGGCTAGCATAACATCACTCAATTTTCAATTCTAGGAACGTAGCGTAGGTATTTCTCTTGTAAAACGAAACACACATCTAATAACAACAAAATCTGAACAAACAAACAATTTCTAAACATAAATACTTATGTGTAACATCGTAGTTACTTTACGAAGGGTACGTTACTACATTAATGTAAAGAAAGAAATAAAAGAAAGAAGACATTTTATTCATCTCTTTTGAAAGACACACAAATAGAGCACACAAAATTGTACAAAACCGAAACAGAACACAGACGAGCGTTTTTCAAAAAAAGAGTACACGTGACGAAACGGACAAGTATTTTTTTCTCGACCCCAATTTTGAAATTTGTCTGCTTATTCGATTAATTATAAGTTAAGGCATACTAACTGAGAAAATGACACAAAAATATTGAGTAGTTTAAAAAATATCGACATTATTAGGTGACATTGAGGTGAACCTAGTTCCATTTTGTCACAAAATATAAAATTTATTATCAATTGAATGGATTGTTATATGGACCATTTAGAGTTTATAAATTGAAAAGAAATATAATAACTTCTTAAATCAAGCTTAGATTATGAACTGAATGAATCACATAATCACTGAGGATAAAATATGTATCCATTTCGTCACAATTGTCTCTTTTTGACTACTTAACATTCATTTTTTTTGCACAAAGACGGTACAAATTATTATGTAATATTTAAAAATGTGTTAAGGAATATCAGTTCTGAATTATTAACGTTAGAAGAACCTCAAATGTTACAAATAATAGCAAAAAAATAATTGTTTTTCATAATTCAAATCTTAGGACAGTGACTATGCGGAATCTCATGTGACTATCTGGAAAATGTAAGGCATAGTGGACACCTAGGTTGAACGTAGAAGAAAAATAACAAACAAAACCTGTTATAATCGTGTTTATTGATAATTTGCATCTTAATATTGTGTTTATATTTATTGCAAATTGCTTTATAAGATGTAAGTTATTATTTTCATATAAACCAATTACACAGACATTAACTGATAATTATACAAAATGAGAATTAACAAAAACACAAGTTTATTTTCGCTAGTCTGTTTTTTTTCAAGAAATAGCAAAAAAGTATCACTTAATCCGGCTTTGTATCAAAATAATTTAGTAGTATATTTAAAGCTCAATTTTCCACTAGGTACTTAACAATACACAGGGTTGTAAAATACTAGCTTCTGCCCGCGACTTCGTCTGCGTAGAATTAGCAAATGACATGTTTATCGCTATCCCACGAGAACTAAGCAATTATCTGGGATAAAAAGTAGCCTTTGTTTTAATCCAGGGTATCAGCTATCTTCGTTCCAAATGTGATCCAAATCCGTATAGTGGTTTTAGCGTGAAGAAGGAACAAACATACACACTCACTCACTCACATCGCCACAGCGTCATATCGTCATCGTCACATCGTCACAAACTTTCGCATTTATAATATTAGTAGGAAGTAGGATATCTATATGTCTATAATTCGGGAGGTGATAAGTTCAATTCATCATGCATCTGTTTATCTCATTACCTGTAAAATTAATGTGTTATGTACAATAAGAGATAAACATACATACAAACTTCGAGTAAGTACATACAATACGAGTGGAAAAAAAAGGAATGTTTTGTGTGAAGTAAACTCATTTAATAGCACTGTCTCCAAGCTTAATCTAGATTGTTTCTTCGAATTATTTTTTTTACTTATGTCGTAAATCGTAAAGAGGGTAGTTGAACTCTGCATCCCTTGAATTTCTGGTCGAGGTTTTTGTAGCACTGTATATACAGGTTTATTGGTAATTCGACGTGTATTCTTTAGGAGGTGACTATTTGCAATAATTTTAACCCCTTATGTATTATGCAAAAGTTAACCATTTTTGAGTTATCATGTTTTTTAGTTTTTTTTTTTCAAAATAAGTCGAAAATGCAACATCAAAAATGTATTAAAAAAAAAGGATCAGTTTAAATCTCGTTTTTTCTTCTGATTTATAAAAACGATTAAACACTGGCTATTAATCTATATTACAACCACAATTATCAGGCCAAATTAAAAATGCGAGGTAAAAAACGATATTTTTTCAAAAATATTGAGTTTTTTTTCCACTAAAATGCCCTAAAACAAAAAAAAAACGTTATGGAATTTGGCTGGTAGATTATTTTAAAAACATAACCGTTTTCTTAGCTCTTCAAAAATGCATAACAACTAGAAACTTACTTCAAAGAAACAGAAAAAAAATGATCACAAAGGAAGCGGGCGGGAATTTTTATTTGAACTAAACTAAGGTCGTCCTAAAGAGTTCTAAGGAAATTCTTATTCGAACTAAATTAATTAAAAACAATACTCAATGTAAATAACAAAAAAAATATTTATTTACATTTGTATTACCAATAACCCTGTATAAACTATCTACAAGTATAAAGTTTCATTCGCTTTGATCAAATTGATAATTTATTATAATAGATTTAAAACATCCATACAGTCGAACATAGAACCTCTTTCTTTTTTTGAAGTCGGTTAATAAATTGAATTAATATGTAACAAGTGTCAAATTTCGATTCTGCACTAAGCTTTATAATTCTATTTCGTCACAAAATGGTCCAGCTAATACATCACGTTACGATTCGGACGTGACGATTCACACCAAAACAAATTTAAACCACAAAATTAACTGGTCTGGCCTCGTTTAACAGTGAAATCTTTACAGTTTTGGATACTACATGAGTTTCTTAATATTTAAATGTGTCGTTATTAAGTTAACTACTGTAGAGCTGCCTTGAGGAGGCACTTTAAACTAGTACGGGGATTCAAATAGAATTCGGCCTATAAGAACTGGGGGTGCTGAAGGCCTATAATTTGAGATAAACCAACACAATACGTTTGAATATTTTTTATTTCGCTTTTTGGAAAATCATTAAATATACAAAATGGGTTGCATCGGCAAGCCCCGTTCAAAGCGATCTGACCGTGCTCTCGAAATCCGAAAAGCAAATATTTTAAATCATCGAACGAGCTTTGTTTACCGAAAACTTTGTGACTTTATCGGAACACTTATTTTGGGGTCATCAGCAGCGCGCGCCTTTCGTCACAGTTTATGAGACACTGACAGCAATGCGGGTAATGGCAGCGTACTAAGTAGCCTTGTAATATTGCCAGGATCAAAATATTAACGTTTTTAGTAGAATTTTCGTTGCACAAGTCGTTAAATTTAGTGTGACGCAACCGGACTGTCCGGTACATTCGATTTCCTTGGACAGACAAAAATTAGTTTTTAAAATTACAGAACGTATTTACGCATATTTAAAGCTCACGCCCGGTATCTAGACTCATAATGTAACCTATATAACCACACTTAACCTATGTACAATTTTTTTTTACGTTTTGGTTTGCTGTTGAACATAGCAAAGTCGACGTAGGACATCAAGAATTTCACACTTTTTGATTTTCTTTTTACGATAAATATATGAAATAAGCGTAAATTTATCGTTTTATAAATATATTTCGAATGCCCAACTTTTCAGGAATCGAAATACATCACACTTATTCCCAATTAACAAGTAGAAAGTGAAAAAAAAAAATGAAAACCAGTCGGACATCCAAATTTTACTATGTACACTTTTTTTGAAAAACGCTCAGATATGAGAACATAAATAACTTAAAATCTTACACTACCCCCTATTCATAAACTTTCTATACCTAGGCTTCTGCTAACTTAGCAATCGTTTGTCCTTATCTGTGAAAGGTAAATGTCACAGTGACAGATAAGGACAAACGACTGCTAAGTTAGCAGAAGTCTATAGAGCGTTTATGAATAAGGGGGCTAATGTTTAATGTGTCCTAAAAATAATTGCTTTTTAGTTTCTTGCTGCGCATTCTTATTAATTTGAAGGGAGGTAGCCTGGCATCCTGTGCCTCCCCTAAAGCTCCAAGAAAATGACGGAAAAATACAGTTTAAGGCGCTGTCAACAGCAAATGACCTGGAGCAGCGCCACTCTTCACACATACGGTTCACGTGCCTGTTAGTGAAAGAGAAGAAACTATTCCGGCAGCTTGGCGCGCGTCTAAAATCTTACAAATAAGACACAAATCATAAGAAATAAACAAAAGTATGGATTATTTGTGAAATATGACTCGTTAGCCGTTTAGGTATGAATATGTTGACTTTATGTTTTTAATTGCAGACCCACACGTCGAAAAAATAAAGACAGAACCGTTTAATGGTGATTTTAAGACCAATCTTTGCAATTATTTTCTATCGAGCCAATTTTGTTCAATTATGTATCGAGCCCGTCTAGCGTGTTTGAAATATGATGAAAATTAACATTATATTTTTTTGTATTTTTATTTCAACAAAATTAGGTGTTGTCAGCCTCTTAATCCCCTTATTCATAAACGCTTCATAGGCTTCTACTAACTTAGCAATCGTTTGTCCTTATCTGTCACATTGACTTTTACCTTTCACAGATAAGGACAAACGATTGCTAAGTTAGTAGCCTGTAGAGCTTTTATGAAAAAGGGGGTTAAACATTACCCTAAAACTATAGTTAACTCCTGTCGTAAGTGTTATATGTTCCAGTTATTAACAGTTAAAAATTAATTCGTAGTTGGAATATGGGACAAGACTTGAAACGAAATGTATACGTACTGAGGCTAGTGGTTTATTCCAGGTAATAGCTTTAGACTTTAAAGGGGTTTTGATTGAAGCTAGTTATAATTTAGTTTCACATTCCGTTCTCGGGCGCCAAAGAACAAATTTACAGGCTTATTGGGATTACAAAAGCCCTAAAGCACTTACTTGAGACAAAGCTGTTAATCTCCTGAAAGGCTGACTGAATTCAATTAGGTACAGTAGGAACATAAAGGCTCGTTTAGACTAAGACACTGCAATTGACAACATTTCATATTTCTGAGCCTATAATTTTAATGGTTCTCTGTATTTTGTTTGAAAAGATGAACATGCTAACAGTTTTATTTTTTCGCTAGGGCTTGTATTTAATTTATAATTAATTTATTAATTTGTGCTTATTCTAAAAGGGCGTAACTCCAGTACTATCACAGAATACACACTTATCCCTTTGTCTTTTCTCTATAGAAAAAAAAACTGACGTTAATTTCAAATTGTCAATGTCAGGTCCTATTCTCCAATATTCGATTTTCGAGGTTCGCTTCGTGCTGTTCCGCTCATACTAATAGTCATTATCTTGAGAGTGAGAGAGAAGGTATGCAACGAACTTCGAAAATAGAATTTCAGAGTTGCCCCCCCCTTGTACTTTGAAGTCTTTGAAGTTGTCAAAAATACAAAATTATGATCGCTTATTTTTTCTCGCGAAAAAAGCAAAGGCGTTTCACCTATCCTGTGGTAGTATTGGTAAAATTAGGACATAATTTTTAATTATTTTTTATTTTTTGTAATAAGCGATATTAAAATTATATAAACATATTGCAGTGATCAGGAGGCAAAATGCTTTCGAACCATATATACATTTTCAGGTGTTATAAAAAATGAAATGTTGTCAATATTGGGGTACACAATCAATTGGTAGAAATCATTCCAAACACCTAAAATTTGGAGAAAGCAGCCATTTTAAACAGACTTCACTCCCATCTTAATGAATACACCGACGATCAAAATCCCTTCTCATAAAAATGTCCATGAAAATTGACCCATAACTTGTCGAGTACTCTCGTCAGTCTATTAATGTTCTCCATAAGTTAGATCTCCATAGATAACAAACTACGGTTTCCCTTCACGTCAATATTTAGTAATAGTTCATACACTTCAGCTTGTACCGTCAACATCAAATGACAATATTTGCTTATACTGAGCACCATTAGCAGGTAACACCTATTTACGTATTTCAAGTGAAGCGGACGGGAATTGAATTAAGTCATTGAAACAATTCGGTGTTGGCTTTATTAATCGATAATGTTTATTCAATAATCCTATTAAGTAAATTGGATGATAAAGTGAATTTTGCGGCTACACACCCTGTAAAATGGAGTTTTACGTTGGTTATTGAATAAAGTAACTTATGAAGTAACACAATGAGACGACAAAATATTGATTTATATATATTTCCAACTATAGCGCGCAAAATCACGACAAACGTGGTCTTTAGACAATTATCCTGAGCTCTGGCCTTGTACTCTGAAATTCGATTTTCGAAGTTCGTTTCGTTCCGTTCCGTTCCGTTCTCACTTACAATTATTAATTTAAGAGTGAGAGGGACGGTGTGATACGAACTTCGAAAACCGAATTTCGGAGTAACCCCCCTGGAGCCTTACCATGACGTCCTAATTCCGACTCAGTTCAAGTTTTAGCTGTCACTTTTAATAATGAATCTGACAGCGGGCGAACCTAAACTGAATCGCGGAAATGAAGACGTCATGGTATCCCCCTTGTAAGGGATAAAAACGAGATTAAAAATAATGTATGCATTAATGAAATGGTGCAAATGGTGATCGTTTTGTAGACTCAGGGGATTTAATAATCGACAATCGAATAGCCTAGTCGCTAGGAAATCTGACTGCGTTTTTTTTTTATGTGAATAGGAAGGCAAACGAGCAAGTGGGTCACCTGATGGTAAGCAATCACCACTGCCCATAGACACCCACAACCCCGGAGGGATTGCAGATGCGTTGCCAACCTAGAGGACTTAGATGAAATGCCTCTTGTGCCCGTAATTTCCCCGGCTCTCTTACTCTCCACACCTGAACACAGCAGTGCAAGCACTGCTGCTTAGCGGCAGGATTAGCAAGTATGATGGTGGTAGCGATCCGGACGGACCTTGCACAAGGCCCTACCACCCGCAAAAGACTTGAGGACTCGGGTTTGATCCCGTCGGTGCAGATGTAATGTAAGAAAAACGAAGCAAGTTACAAAGCAACTTAACAACATAGTCTTCCGTGTCTTTTTTTCGATAGCTGTTATTGTCAACTATAAGCCAGTAGAGCATTGTATAAACTCTGTCCATTTACCCCCTTATTCATAAACGCTCTATAGGCTTCTGCTAACTCAGCAATCGTTTGTCCTTATCTGTCACTGTGATATTTACCTTTCACAGATAAGGACAAACGATTGCTAAGTTGTCAGAAGCCTATATAAGGGGGTAAGTGTTTATGTTGTTTATGTTCTCATGTCTGTGTTTTATGTTTCATTTTTGTACAAAGGTAAATATCAGGGGTGCGTGTCGGGTTACCTCCACGTGTGGCCAGGAGCTGCGGTTCGTTTCTGGATCTGTCCGGGGGGAAGAGCAGTGCTTGGTCCGGTGCACCCTGGGCAACGGCTAATGATTTCCTGGCAGTATCTGAGGGATATCATTGACCGTTGGCTAAGAGCCCAATAGGGGGGAAGGGGGTTTTTGACCATATTACCGTACAACGTTGCCGACATTTTGTCACAAGATTTTATAATAAAAAATTTATCCTGACATTGGCGAAGTCGTCGCAATAACGACTTGTAACGCCACAAATAAAAAGAAGGAGAAGAAGAAGAAGAAGTAAATATCAGACTGACAGATGAGGACAAACGATTAACATGTTAGCAGAGGCCTACAGAGCTTTCATGAATAAGGGGTTAAGTC
The DNA here is from genome assembly GCA_963854515.1 of Pandemis heparana. Taxonomy (NCBI): domain Eukaryota; kingdom Metazoa; phylum Arthropoda; class Insecta; order Lepidoptera; family Tortricidae; genus Pandemis; species Pandemis heparana. The sequence continues at coordinate 18,570,141 of OY978007.1, read as the reverse complement.
ATTAAATCGAAGAATCATTTAAACCTTTGTTCTTGAAAAGGCCGGCAACGTACCTGTGATTCCCCAAGTCTTGCAGGTGTCCCTGGGCGGTGGTGATTACTTTCCATCAGGTGACTCGTCTGCGCGTTTGCCCGCTCTTATATATATAAAAAAAACCTGACTATAACTGTTAATGCTAAAGACAAGCACTGTAGGTACGTACTAAGCATTTTGATTGGCCATTATAATATCGGCTCGAGCCTTATTGTCATCAGAAGAGTATGTGAATTTGCCTCTCCCTGCAGGCAGGGGAATACACCCTCGTGCGTATAAGGCGACGTTACGTGCCAGCCTGTCATTACCTCAGCTAGCTCTACGTTACACCACTTGGGAATGGTTGTCAATGTAAATCATTTCGCAGTGTCATTTATTTATTTATTTGTTTTTTATTTTGCGCTGCGAGTGCAGTAGGTACAACAACGCCTTCCGCGGCATACTGCAGCTGCCCTGGCGGTGTAGTGCATCGGGCATGTTCGCCGAGAACAGAGTAGGTAGATGACAGCAAAATAAATTTTCATTTCATTTCATTTCATTTTATGCGATTATGCGTAAAAGGCATGCGTCATTTCTGACAATATTAAAAAAAACACTGACAATAGCATACCTACTGAGGGCGATATGTGATGCATACAAACACATCATGTATGGCCCTTAGTATGCTTGCAATAAAATTTATTGCATGAATTCAAAAAAGAAATGTACTTGATTATTAATGTAATGTATTATAAACTATCAATTTTAAATAATCCCAATATATTGTAATTTTCTAATTTTGTAACTGTAATTTCTATGAGTGACTACCTGAAAATTATTATTATCTTCAAATAGCTTCTGCCCGCGACTTCGTCTGCGTAGAATTATACATACAAAGTACAAACCTTCCTCTTGAATCACTATCTATTAAAAAAGGCATCAAAATCCGTTGCATAGTTTTAAAGATATAAGCATACATAAGGACAGACAGACAGCGGAAAGCGGCCGCTTCCAACCAAGGCAATGGAAGTCTATGGGGGAGGCTTATGACCAACAGTGGACGTCCTATGGCTGGTAGGATGATAATGACGAGCTATTGAAAGAATGAAAGAAAGAAAGAAAGAAAAAAGAAGAAATTGTCTTCTTAGGGGATAAAAAAGGGTTTATTTTGTAAGTTGCGAACATGGAGAGTTTACGCGTAATGTGATTTTGATTCGCTATTCTCTGTGGCTCTAACATTCTCCAGTTTTTTTAAACGGTTGGCGATTGAGCTGCCATCGTCATGTAAAAACTATGTATCATGAACACTTCCATTCTTAAAATCTTCTTCAATGGCTTATGTTTTTTAGAATACGACATTAAGGGCCTATATCACCAATCTCTGATAAGTTACTGTTATCTATGATGACGTCTCTGTCTGTTTCGTAGTTATAAATAGAGACGTAATCCTACTGATATTATAAATTTTATGTGAAAATTTCTGAGGATGGATGGATGTTTGTTCCTTCTTCACGCTGAAACGATTGGACGGATTTGGATTAAATTTGGAACGGAGATAGTTGATACCCTATATTAGCTTATTAACGGGACAAAAATGCCAAAAAACGTAGCTGCCTTGTCTAATTCTACGCAGACGAAGTCGCGGGCAGAAGCTAGTCATAGATAACTGTCACTTAACATAACTGGAACTTCAGAGAAAGTGGTGAGACAGGCCCTAAGTAAATAAATCAAACCATGGCGCTACTTTTTTGTAAAAACTGTCCTCTTTTAAAGCGCTTGAACGCTTGGTTTTCGAAGTGAAAACTACTTTAGCTGATGCGTTGAGCACTTTTTGGGATGGGAAAAAAATTATAAACTCGCGTCAGGCGTAAGACGGAGGGAGAGTTTAAGAACTAGGATATCAGATCCTCTAAGAGCTTATTTTGAAACACGAATGAAGCAAGAGTCGAGTTCGATTTTTGCGTTAATTTCGTCGCTTTAAACGTATGTGCGTTTGGCCTAGGGGTATAAGGTGTAGAATAACAGTGCGTTCTCTCAAGTGACCGCAGTTTGAATCTCGTGTAGAAAAAGATTTTTTTTTCTTATTACGCGTGTGTGTAGTTTTCACTTCTGCCGGCACTCCCGGAATGCTACCCAGTGTTTTTTTTTTTGTTTCACTTTTATCCGTTCTTTTCTCTTTAGCGTCGTAATTTCGGTTTGGTTTTCCATCGAACCACTTCCTCATTTTAGCATAACGTTTCCTCTCATCAACATAGCCTATTCCCAGTCCGTGACGCCCAAAAAATGCCTCCTAAAAGGCATGCATAAAATATATCTTTTCCACGATATCCGTTGATACGCCATTGGCTCCATCTTGTCTCCAAGGAGCTGCGATAACTAGCCGCTCCGGGCGACGGACAACTTAGTTATGCTAAAACAAAATCTGCTTACTTCGACGTAGGTATGGTAGACATATTGTCGATCGTCTTATTCTCGAGTTACGTACCCTACTAATATTATAAATGCGAAAGTTTGTGAGTTTGTTCCATCTTCACGCTGAAACGGCTGGACGGATTTGAATAAAATTTGGAACAGAGATAGCTGTTACCCTAGATTAACACACAGGCTACTTTTTATCCCGGAAAATTTCAAAGTTTCCGCGTTATAGCGATAAACATGTCGATTGCTAATTCTACGCGGACGAGGTTGCGGGCAGAAGCTATGTTGGAACTATGTTTGAGACCTTCTCAAGTTTATGTTGAGAGCAAGTTACTTACAGCTGGTGAGCTCTTAGAAAGCCATTTGAGCGTTGATTTAAGTCAGATAGTCATCCAGGATTTTCACGTCTTAATTTTGTAGATTTTGACCCTTAACCAATCGAGTGGACCCAGTTGCTTAATTTTTTTTCTACCCTGAATGAAAATGGCCTTACAGAGATAATCATTTCAAACAAACAGAATCACTTTTTCAGATGGCCGTTAAAAATAGAACTCACTTTCGCTGCGTATAATTGTAAAAGCAATTAATTTTCTTTTCATCAATTGGAATAAAGTCACTTCTACGCCTCCCGCGGGGTTCATTCGAGCAATTAAAAAAGAGCCGTATAACGGTCGTAAAATCTCCCACGATTCAGTTGATTAACATACATGCAGTAGGCTTATTGTCTAACTCGCTCGCGATCGCCATCGTGTTCATTTTGACAGTTCTTGTATGAATGTGACAGCTAGCTGATTCCGATACCAATTGTCAGCCCATACATGAACTGTCAAAATGAACACGATGGCGATTGCGAGCGAGTTAGACAATAAGCCAGCCGGTTATATGACACACCAGTGAATGGAATAGCTCAAAATTGTACAGCTATAAATATTCTATAATATGGTAATCGGAACAGCTAGTTCGTAATTTTCCTCACTTGTCGCTTTAGACACTCTCTCATTAGATGAGTTTGACATCGCTTCTGCTGAGGCGAAATTGATCAATCTATTTTTCCCAATCCCGCTCTGATTGTAATATTATAATGTGATTGGTCGATCAGAATTACTTCGTCTCTATTTATTACTACGAAACAGACAGAGACGTCATCATAGATAACTGACACTTATGATGACTTGGAATCTAACAGAGTGTGGTGAAATCTTCTTCTTCTTCTTCTTCTTTCCTAGCCCTCTTCAACCAATGAATTGGTGTAGGCCTCCTTCAATTTCCTCCATTTCTCCCTGTTCTGGGCAGTGGGGGTCCAGTTTCCGCCCGCCACTTTCCGGATATCATCCTTCCACCGCATTTGTGGCCTTCCGCGTGGTCTCTTCTGGTCCCATGGCCTCCAATCCAGTAGGCGCTTGCACCAAGAGCCATGCTTTCTGGCAATGTGGCCGGCCCATTCCCATTTGAGTCTTGCCACCCTAAGGCCGATGTCCGAGACTTTACTCTGTTTTCTGAGCCACTTGTTTGTCTTTCGGTCCCTCAGAGTGACTCCTACCAACCTCCTCTCCATTGCCCATTGTGCCACCCTCAGTTTGTGTATTACCTCCTGGGTGGTAACCCAGGTTTCAGCTCCGTATGATAGGACGGGGAGAACACACTGATCATAAATCTGAGCTTTCTGTTGGGCTGTTAGTTTCATTTTGAAGACAAAGTTGAGTTTTGAGAATGCTGCCCAACCTAGCCGTATCCTTCGTGGTGAAATAGGCCCTTATAATTTGTGACTCCAGAAAAAATTATGACACTCAAAAGGACCCTAATTACTTCAATAGGTAGTCAGTAGCTCAGCTCAACCTTTATTTGTCGTGGGTATGATAAATGTAAGTACGATTGTGAAGCCTTCACTGGGATTAGGCAGATGATTAGTCCGCGCCCCCTGGCCAATCCCAATAATTTATCTTGCAAATACGACGACTCTGGAAATCGAACCCTATTGTCACAGCCCAGGACATTTTATTCGAGAATTTGTTGGTAATGTGAATTATTTCGATATTTTGTCATCTTCTCTTCGTTAGTTACTTGTTATTAGGACCTGGTTTTTTTGTAAGATGAAGAATGTAATGTTACGTAATTCTATATAATATTTATCGGGTAGCTGGTTAGCTTATAACAGACTAATGTCTTAATACGAGTTACAATTTAGGCTTGTCGAATTTATTATTTACTAGCGACCCGCCCTGGCTTCGCATAGGTTATATTAAACTATAGGTTAGCTACCTAGGTGTAGGCCCTTCTTTTGAATTATTAATCTATTTACTGGTGAAAATCGTTTTAAAATCCGTTACGCAGTTTAAATGATTAGATGCACCTGCAATACAAACAGCGTAGCACGACTTTTTTATTACTTGTGTAAAAAAAAAAATTTATTTAACTACTTACTTACCTATCTCAGAAAGCTATAATTTCTTAGACCACTGTGGTTTTCAACTGTGTCATTTTTAGGTACCCATAAAAAATGGACAACCAATTTTACACTTGGAATAATACCTGGTTAAATGACCAGTTTATTTTGTCAACTAACTGTATTATACCGTTACATCTTGACCCATGAGGCCCAACCCAACGGTAATGTATTTTTATTATCACTTTTATTCGCTCAAAGTGGTTCCTCTAAAATCTCCTCCCTTGATCTTGGATCAAAGCTTCCTAAAACAACACTTGACCACTCAATATCTCAATCATACTGTTCCCGTTGCTCGTGTTTAGTTGCGTTTTGTTTAACTTATTTTTACACGATGTATTTTTAGAAATTGAGTCAGTTTAACATGGGAAAACTCGATAAAATATGCTACATCTGATAAATAATTTCACTGGAAACCTTGTCAGATATTTTACTGTATGTTTTTGGGTGAATTGTTGAGTGCAATTATTTCTACGCTATGGTTGTAAAATGTTTATTTGAGCTCTGACGTGCATGTCCTCGGTGGCTTTTGTAAAGACTACGGTTTTCATGGACGGCTAAAGAAAGTATCCGCTAGACTAAACAAAAAACAAAACTAACAGCATAAATCCTTTGTCCAACAGTGGTCTGGCAAGAGTGGCAGGTGCGAGCGACGGCCTCGCCAGCAGAGGCTGGGGGACCGGCGCTGCTGACTTGCGGCACGCCGGCCGCGCTGCGCGAGCACTCCTCCGTCGCGGCTTGGTACCGGGACGACGTCGTATTGCCCGCTGCGGACCACCTCTGTAAGTTAACCTTGATACGTGAGTAGACCCCGCCAGAATAGGGAAGCCGACGCTCGTAAGCTCACTTTCGCCTCTAGTACCAAGACGATACTGACCACCTCTGTAAGTCATTGATGCTCCGCGAGTCGACCTCGCTAACAGAGGTGAGCTAATCTAAGTGAGCACTACCATGACTTTCGTACATTTATGTTTACACGCGACCTATTTTTGGCTGCGTCATAGCGAAGACATTACATACATACATACATATCGTCACGCCTCTTTCCCACAGGGGTAGGCAGAGACTACTTTGTTCCAATTGCTACGATCCTGATATACCTCTTTCGCTTCCTCCACATTCATCAATCTCTTCATACATGCGCATATGCGGTATATGATATTTATCCTACTAATATTATAAATGCGAAAGTTTGTGACGATGTGACGATGTGAGTGAGTGAGTGTGTATGTTTGTTCCTTCTTCACGCTAAAACGACTGGACGGACTTGGATAAAATTTGGAACGAAGATAGCTGGTACCCTAGGTTAAAGCATAGGCTACTTTTTATCCCGAAAAATAGCATAGTTCTCGGGGGATAGCCATAAACATGTCAATTGCTAATTCTACGCAGACGAAGTCGCGGGCAGAAGCTAGTTTTTTTAATATAATCGAGGGAGTGCGTTAGGTACGTACTAACTATCGTACAAACCACATCTAAAGAGAAAGTTAACTTTAAACCCTTACAAGACTACTCACCTGCAAAGCTTACTCACCTTACTTGCTTTTTACTTGCTTGTTCACAAGCCAGCCGTCAGGCTTTCTCACCTGCTATGGGTGGTGTAGGGGTAAAGCACGCGTCACGGAATGACGAGGACCCGGGTTCGATTCCCGGCCATAGCTTTACTTTTCGGATTTTTCTATTTGTTCTAATTTTCAGTGTCGTTTAGAAATTTAAACCCTTAGTTTATATCTAGCTAACTTTATTTAACTTCAAATAAACACGTGAATAACTGCGACTTCTTTCTCTGTACTCCACGAACTTAATACAACAACAACAACAACAACAGCGAGAAAGTGTAAGGAGCTGGCTTTGGCCCTTACAATGAGACTCGATCATAGTTACACAAGCATCACTCGACTTTTATACGTGAGTTATCCGTTTGTGTTAGTACAAGTGCAAGACGTTTATCTGCACGTTACTTTTTTTTGCGGAATATCTATTAATATTTGACACAATTACTAGTATCAACCCTTATTCCAGTTAATGGTTATTTGAAACCATCTTTGAACGCTCGTAGCATCATTTGTAAGAAATCTTATATTCAGGTTCCTCATGGAGCCAATTTGCATGAATAATGCCTAATCATTTTCCCCTTTGAACAAACAATTCAACTTGTTTTCATTCATGGACAAACCTAAAAGTTATTGTCCCCACGGACTGAAATCGGCTGAAGTTTGTCGAAAACTAAAACGAAGACGAAATCCAAGGAATTCAATTTTGCCATCGCTTCTATGTCAACAATCCATTTATCAAATTGTGAATCAAATTCTTTATTATCCGATGGTACGTGCACCTCAAACATCCACAGCCAAGCTTTACACAGTCTGCAAATTATCGGTTATTTAATTTATTTACATAACTAGTTTAATCAGCATTTACGCTTTGAATTACGAGTAAACAATATTCATAAACGTTGTTTCACTATTCATTTGAACCACCATAGCTATTAATAAGAGGAATTGCTAATCGTTTGTATTTTGGCTCAGAAACAATGTCGCCTTTTTGGCGTCCTTGCTATTAGTTCACAGGCCTTTTTTTGTTTTGACCAAACAAAACAAACCTAACCAAACCTAAGCCAAAAGTGAGCTACGCAAAAAGTTTATGGATTTTTCAAAAGTTTACGGCTTAGAACGACTATTAAAAAGATAACAAATAGATTGGTTAAGAGTTTTCAATGATTCACGGTTAAGTTCATTCGAAACATTATAGACGGGATATGAACCTACCTGATATTACCCTTATTGAGGTCCCGATATTTCGACGCAGTTGCATGCATCATGATCATTGTTGAATATGTTCATGGAAGACGTAATGAAACTACAAGATCCGGTACAAGACTGACTCAAGCTTTATTTGAATGTACCCACATGCATATTATTCCACAATCATGATGATGAAGGTAATCGCAGTTCATATCCCGTCAATAATATTTCGAAATAGATTGGTTGTCAAACGTTTTTTGGTCAAAGGATAGAACACAAGCTCAGGCACTGTATGGCGGCACGATTACCGAGTGAAATGGTGAGACCAAAAGGTCCTACCACCCGTGTTTCTCCAAGCGTTTATTAAAGATCTCTCAGAATTAATCCGGTACAATACAGCAGGCGGTTGGATTATTTTGACTAAACACCATATGAAGATTTTCTTTAACATTTTTGATTTAAAATTTAGTCCGGCCCTTGACACGGCCCATTTTAATCATCGATCAATTAATGGGGAAACTAATCTAATCTAATGGGGAAAATATTCACAGACTATTATGCCTGTCTAACCCAACCACCTCATAATTCTGGCTCCATTGACGTTGTTTATGTTGACGACCTTGTTGCAGCGGGCCCGACGCTGGTGGTGGACGAGGGGTGGAAGCTGGTGGTGCGCGCGGTGCGGGCGGAGGATGCGCGCGCGCAATTCGCGTGCTCCGTGCTGGACACGCTCACCGGGGAGCGGCGCCGGAGCGCGCCCGTCAACCTCGACGTTGCCCGTGAGTCTCTAATCATCTATACTGTCAGTCTATACTTCATTGTTACATACATACATACATACATATCGTCACGCCTCTTTCCCACAGGGGTAGGCAGAGACTACTTTGTTCCACTTGCTACGATCCTGACATTCCTCTTTCGCTTCATCCACATTCATCAATCTCTTCATACATGCTCGTCGGTTTCGGGTACTCTTGACCTGGCCTTTCTCCAAAACGTCCCCAATTTGATCACGGAACGTCCACATTCATCTTCATTCGTCTTCATTGTTCTCACTTTAGAAAGGTAAACAATCTTGACATTTGTTTTTATAGCCTATCCCCTAGCCTAGAGCGTAGTGGTTAGTGACCCTGACTATGAAGCTAGAGGTCCCGGATTCGAATCCTGGTAGGGGCAGACATTTGTATGATGAATACGAAAGTTTGTGCCCAAGTCATGGATGTTGTATGTATTTATCTACAATATCTACATTATGTACCCATAGTACAAGCTTTGCTTGGTTTGGGACTAGTTCAATTGATGTGATTTGTCCCATGATATTTATTTATTTACTCATGGGTTCTCTTCCAGCGTCTTCGGGAGCGTCGGCTCCTCGCGCAATCTTCCACGGGCAGTGGGAGGCGAGCGTGCGGCGCGGCGGCGACGTAGTCTTACCGTGTCTGGTGCACGCCAACCCTCCTGCTTCCATCACGTGAGTCCTCGAACTAAGACTTAGTTGAAGCTTTCATCAAACTAATGGAACCACTTGATGAAATATTCGAGCTCAATTTTAGGAGACCCTGTATAGTGCGATAGTCTAAATTCAGAAGCAATATTGTTGCTCTGGCTTTAAGAACAACAAGACTACCCTTGATATCAATGTAACGTGTTCCTGGGGGCCCCAAACTACCGCATTACGCTAACTTCATTAGGATTTGCCGAATGATGCCCCCGGGCGCCGTTCCGACCTGAAACTTGCCGTCTGCGCATATACAAAAAGAAAATTGCCATTTTGGCTGTGTGATAAATGGGTTAAATTTTTATAGTGGAATGAAACGGTTTTTTTAGACAGTTGCGCTTAAAAGGCAACTCAACCCAATTGCTTTTTTAGAATATCAGTCACAACCTTTTTAACAGGAATCTTATTCTTTGTGTCACTTAGGAATGATCTTACACAGAGTTATGCTTACTGACAAACCAAGCTCCAGTTCTGTTTCCGTCATTGAAATACCGAAGCAAATCAACGTAAATGAAATTCAAATATTCCACCTCTGAAATTAGGCAAATATCAGAATTTTCACGTTCGAGATATTACGATTGATTATACAAAGGTCGGGCCTGATCAGAGCTATTTGCGTGTCTGTTCTGCCTTCGTCAATTCGTATTATTTCTGGTGTCTTTTGACTTAATTTTTCATAGTTCAAATATATTTTGCAAAGTTTTTTTATAGGTAATTGCCTATTAATATAACACACATACATAAATAAATCACGTTTCTATCCTTTATAGGATACTAGCTTCTGCCCGCGACTTCGTCCGCGTAGAATTAGCGATTGATATGTTTGTCTCTATCCCGCGGGAACTGTACAATTTTCCGGGATAAAAAGTAACCTATGTTTTAATATAGGGTACAAGCTATGTACGTACCGAATTTTATTCAAATCCGTCCAGTCGTTTTAGCGTGAAGAAGGAACAAACATACACACTCACTGACTCACATCGTCACATCGTCACAAACTTTCGAATTTATAATATTAGTAGGATAGGATTAGAGCCTGAGGTCATAAAAAAGGCCACGTTTAGCATGATTGCGGTCGTATAGGCGGAAAGGTGAAAATTGAGTTGCAAGATTCTACAGACAAATTTAATATAAATTGCAAGTTAAATAAAAGCTTTTAAAAAAGTATATTAATGCGCTCTAAATTAAGTAAGTGCGTTCAGAATTTCTTTTAATTATCCTATTTATAAATAGGTAGGTACTGTAGATATTTAAGTAGGCACGTATATCAGGCAGCTTACGACTCTTTGCTAGAAACATAAACCCTACTAACCTTTTTCCATTCTGTCAAACAGAAGTAATATAGCTCCAGCACTTAAAGTTCGCAAAGCGTAATAACTCACGTCCAGGTTACTTAACAACTTGGCAACTTAAACAGTTAAACAACTGATATAACTTGGATACATTAAGTTAAAACTGGGTACTGCTAAGCTAAGTTAAGAAGCGCAAAAATTTATTGCAGTTATTATGTGGTAGTGGTGGCCTAGTGGTTTGACCTGTGGCCTCTCAAGCAGAGCGTCGCGGGTTCAAATCCCGGGCTCGCACCTCTGAGTTTTTCGGAATTTATGTGCGAAAATTACATTTGTAATTTGCCATGAGCTTTTCGGTGAAGGAAAACATCGTGAGGAAACCTGCACACATCTGCGAAGAAATTCAATGGTGTGTGTTAAGTTCCCAATCCGCACTGGGCGCGCGTGGGAACTATAGCCCAAACCCTCCAATACACGGAGGAGGCCTATGCCACGAGGCACGCCGAATTACGCGACAATTTAATAAATAAAAAATAAATAAACGACAATAACAACATGTACTTACTGAAATTGTAGCGAATTCGGAATAAAAAAGGCTTATAAATAAATAAATAAATAAAATGATAGCAAATGGCGTAAATTGCTTGCTTGGGCTTCGTACAAATGCTGGCGGGTCGCACGATGTTGTTTAAAGGAGCGGGAGGTTGCTAACGGCTCTTTTTAAATCGACTTGAGTGATATCTTAGGAGTTTTCCGTTGCTGTCTGTTTACCAAGAAAATAAAATTAGCGTCCTAGAATGAAGTTGTTAATTAGGTATTACTTTTCCATTTTTATCATCATGAAACTATAATGTAATGGAACAAAGTTATCTGAACCGTGTTTGTCTATTTGTTTGTTTGCGTTGAACTTAAAAACTGCCGAATGGATTTCTTGCTGTTTCCATTAGTACATTCACGAGAACGGTTTAGAATTATAATTTGTCATGGTTTTGTGTACCTACTTAAATCAGTTGAAATATAACGTAATTAACCAAAATATGGGAAAAACCAGGCTGCCTGGGATAGCTACTAGCTTTAATTCTGTGCATACAAAGTCACGGGCAAAAATTAATTTGATAAACTTTCCTTAAAATCATACGTACGTATAAAATGTACCCTTATTCTGGCAATGAAACTTCAAACTTGTTTTTCATTAATATAATAAAAAACAGAAGTTTAAGAGCTATCAATCCTGTGGCCTAAAAAGAACCATGATGGCTGTCATTAACGATGACAAATGAGGACATTCATGACAAATAAGTGAAGATAAAGGTGGTGGAAAAAGCTAATGATCGGCTGAAACAACCTGACTTCCTGACCCTACAAAAACGGCGATACACACGACAGCAACTAACGACGACCTTCATTACTGCCCGTCCCGAGTAGCACAACTTTTTACTTGACCCCTGTATAATGAGAATTCTTAGGATTATACTGAGATGAAAATGAGAGTCTTTGAGATTATTAACGATCCGAGGCAAATGTTACGGCGTTTTAATTCGGTAATTGAGAAGGTTGATGTATCAAAATTAATTATACTTTAGGTTTTGAGTAAAACATGCTATTTGTTAGAATTTGGATGTTCTTTTAGTAGAAGTTGATTCTCGAATGCTTAAGTTAAGCAACACGAATTTCTTTTGTTTATTAATTTTTACCCGTCCCAAATAAACGCCGAACAATATTAGTTAGCATGTTGCGTGTAGCTCTATTTAATTCGATTTCGGTAGTTTCACTATTCATTTGTTTCATTGGATTGTAAAACTGTGACTGATGTACCGATGGCACGATTCACAAAATAAAAAACAAGGGAAACCCTTTAAATAGTTTAAATCATCATCTCCAGCCTATATACGCCCCACTGCTGGACACAGGCCTCCTCTCAGAATGAGAGTGAATAGGCTAATGTTCCCACGCGGGCCCAATGCGAGTTGGGATCTTCCACACCATTGAAATGAAAAGCTCATTTATTTATTTATTCATTACAAATTTGCACCTTAACAGCTAAAGACAAAACGGCACAAACTTACATGGTAAATTTCAAATGTAACTTTGCACATAAATTCCGAAATACTCAGAGGTGCGAGCCAGGGATTCGAATCCGCGACTCTCTGCTTAAGAACCCACAGGTCAAACCACTAGGCTACCGCGGCTTTTACCCTTCAAATGACATAAGTAAATTCACTGTGCTATTACCTAAAAAACTAATAAACACATTCATATTACATTCCCCCTCACGCTAAGACCGATGCCGTGTTTTAAAACTTAACTTTTTATATCTTGTAAAACTTCGCTGCACTCTCCGTAAACAACTCATAAACGCGAACAGCGCTTTCATTATCTTCGTGAGGCTTACAGAGGCCATATGGTTATTGTCTTAAGCACTAGTGGAGATGGAGACAGTGTTGGCTAAGTTTCAAGAACTACCGAACAAATATTTCAAAAGTAAATTTACTATCATTACCGTCGCAGTCAAAAGATATCCACCGTTGAACATTAGACTTGTCCCAAAAAGCGCAATAAAGACAGGTCTTGAGCGGCCCTCATTCAGCGAGCTCCCACGAACTTCACCGCAGTACGAAACAACATCTTTTTAGGGTTCCGTACCTCGAAAGCAAAAACGGAATCCTTATAGGATCACTTTGTTGTCCGTCCGTCTGTCAAAACCCTTTTTCTCAGGAACGCGTGAAGGTATCAAGCTGAAATTTATATCAAATACTCAAGTCTACTATCTCTTGGAGCTGTGAAAAAATGAAACTTCTAAGCCAACGCAATCAAAAGATACAGCCGTTTATGCCGCAAATTTTCGAAACTCGCAAGGGAATCAAAACCTACAGGGTACCTCCCGTGGACTCAGAATCTTGAAATTTGGCAAGAAGCAACGTCTAATAGCACAGATAAAGGACAAATTGCGAAAACCGTAAATAATATGTCCGTATGTCTGTAAATATCAGAGACCAATATAAAGTGACCCCACACTGCGTACATTTGCACATGCTTTGGAGCAGGACTCTGCTTACACTGGTTTATACATATTTATAGATAACTAGCTGTTGCCAGCGACTTCGTCTGCCAAGAATTCGTTTATCGCTGTCCCGCGGGAACTACGCAATATTCCGGGATAAAAAGTAGCCTATGTGCTATTCCAGACTTTTCTCTATCTATGTGCCGAATTTCATCCAGATCCGTTGGGCCGTTCGTGCGTGATTGAGTAACAAACAAACATCCATCCATCCATCCATCCATCCATCCATCTATCCTACCATCCATACTTTCGCATTTATAATATTAGTTAGATGGTACGGAACCCTCAGTGCGCGAGTCCGTCTCGCACTTGGCCGGTTTTTTTTATGCCAAAAAGCCTCATATTCTTCTACGAGTCCATTCCAACTAGTTCCTTTTATGAATACCACGTTCATTACAGAAGAGTTTTCGTTACGCCGTTTCTTTTTACAACCGCAAATTTGGATGTTTTATGGGGTATCAACAAAATACGTCTTCATACATTTTAAAGCAGACTACGTCAAGTCTGCTGTGAGCTTTCTCCCGTATTCTCTCGTACATTAGGGTCACCGCCCCTCGTAAACGCGCGCAATAAAACGTAACGCGAACGCGCGCGTAACGCCGCCGTTAAAGATTTAACGTCGTTAGCTAACTAATGCCGCTCAGTTAATAAACTGCTGTTTACTCGCGCTGAAAAGGTGAGGAGCTGATGGAGTTGAGATGGCTTAAAAGTTTTATTAAAATTAAAATAAAACCTATTTTGTATACACTGCGGCTATTTCCTCCTCTCTGTTCATCATCGGACTTTGGAACACGAAGGTCAGTAAACCACTACCAGTCATGGACACCCGAAACGCCAAGAGATAGTAGATGCTACGCTAACCTAGACGGTGAGGATAGAATTATACGCTGTATCAGTAATTGCGCCAGCTCTGCTGTCTTCATGGCAGAGTTAGCGAGAAGACGGTGGCAGCGATTCGGACGGACTTTCCCAAATTCTTGAAACCTAAGAAAGTCCCGTCGTTATTATTATCATTAAAATATATTTTTTTATTGACTTCAACGTAGCAAGGTGATTTAAACTGAATGCAATTGGTTGGTTGATTCTTGCCTCCACTTCGCTTCTATGGAAACACACTCCGATATTTCTGTAGTAGAATTACCTATATTTGGTAAAAAGTTCGAGTTCGAGATTGACACTAGCAAATTGAACAACAAAAACAGTTTTATAGCCCAGTAAAACATCAATAAAACAGTTTTTCCTTTCCACAATTCGCAGTCAATCACAAAACATCCCCATTGTACCAACAATCACTCGCTTGACAACAGTAAAATAACAATAGAAACATCCACAACATTTCCTCCGAATAACGCGCGACAAAAACAAGAGCAAAGTGCGGGACAAATAAGAGCGGTCGCGCTAGCTGTCAACATGACAGGGGCGGCCATGTTTTTTCGTGACGTCACACTTCGCGAGGGTCGAACAAAGCTCGTTTATGCAAATTACGGTTTTTGTTCGTCGACGCTCGTTATTTAGGAAATACACGTAAAATCCAGATGACATGTATTGCTGCGTTGTTTGTTGTGGCAAATGGAATATTTTGCAGAGATTATTCCATGTTTGTGACATGCTTGATAAGGCGACATTAATCGACTTAGTACGTACATACATGTCATACCGTTACGCTTCTTTCCCATAGGGTAGGCAGAGACTACTTTGTTCCACTTGCACACCTCTCACACGATCCTGATACACCTCTTTCGCTTCATCCACATTCATCAATCTCTTCATACATGCTCGCCGGTTTCAGGTACTCCTGACCTGACCTTTTTTCAAAACGTCTCCTATATTTGGTCCCGGAACGTTTTTCTAGGCTCTCCCCTCCCAACGCAACCATTCACATAACATATTATAGATTTGTTTAGATAGGCTACCTTTCATGCATCCTCTTTACGTGACCAAACCAACTGAGCATACTGTTTTCTATCCTAGTCACTGTATCTTAATCTTTTACAAAATAACGCCTATGTAGTAACCCTCTTTTGAACCCTTGCTTTTCCTTAAGCATAAATGTTGATTATCAATCATTTCTTTTTATCTGTAGTCTGATAATCTACTCTGTTTTCGTCGCTATTTGTTTTTTGCACTGACTCAAAAACAATCAAATCTCATTTAGTAAATTTCCCGCACGGAACTCAGATACCCGGTCTTCCCGGGGCGAAGTGCATCGCTAGCACTCTCGGGACACTCCTGGGACTGAGTTTAAGTATTCATTCTATTTCATAGCTTTATAACACCGGAAACAATACAAGAGGGAGATTTACGCTTCTAGCGAGATGGTTTGTTTTTACAAAATGTCTCGAATTGTTAGAGTGGAATTTCCTCCCATCGTCAGTATTTCTAGAAAGATAAAACCTAGGATTTTAGAAGGCTAGAGTGAATAAGCTGTTACTGAACCAGTGAGTTCGTATTTTGGCCTTATGTGCACTACATCAGGTGAAGTTAGTGCATAAATACGAATAAGAAATACTAAACGGGCTTTTAAGACTGTACACTAACAACTTTATAGATACCTTTCGTTATAAATGAATTAGATACATTGTTTCGTAACTATCGAGCTGTGTCACTCTTTCTTGCGTTCCATCTCTAGTTATTTAAAAACATCCTCGTACCTAATTTCCTTTAAAATACAATCGAATTTCTACAACCAATTTTTCTTCTAAAATTTCACCATCATGCTACACAGCGTTTGTTACAATTCCTTAACTTATTTGGACGCATAAAACTATCGGTTTGTGCTTGTACCTCAAATATCTCTACCATTAATTTAAATTTTACGTTACACCGCCCTCAAAATTAAACCCAAGAGCACACAAAACCTTAAACCAGTATACCTGAAGAGGCTTAAATTAGTGGCAAAATGCAGAACCCTCGTTTATAAAAAGTCCGCCGTAATCCTTAAATATGGCAACCCTAGCTTAGTCCCTCATTAACCTTTACGAAGTACCCTTGCCGGGTACCGTCGGCAGCGTTTGTAAATTTGACATAAATAAATTTAATGTTAATGCCGCGAATAACACGACGTGAAACATGGCTTTTGAAGTAGGTGATACATACGTTGTGTTTTTACTGAACGTGGGACGAAAAAGCAGAGTGACCAGCTAAAACTTTATCTAAATATTCTATACATCAAGTAACCAGGGGCTCGTAATGAAAGACTTAGAACATTCGCGGCAAACAGGTTAATATATTATGAGAGAAATTATTACAGTTAACAGTTCAATACCAAATAGAACTAAATAGAGCCTGGCAAACGAAAGCGTGACCTAAGAAAACGCAGCAAATTCAAAAAAATTACATGTGGTATTACTAACTGTTTTTCCTATCGCAGATTCCTTGAATATCTTCAAGATTTATCATCAACGGTATCATCATCATCATAATTATGGTCAATATATCAAATTATTAGCCAACAAGGATTAAGATTACATAGTCATAGGTACTAACCTAAAAAATCCAACATCGCATGTAAACATTGTTGTTTCCCTTGGAAAACAACTTCTTTATCCTCTTGTTTTTATGTAGCAGCTTTCGCACATTAATTTTTATTGTTTTACCCATATATTACGGCAATTATAAATGATAAATAATTGAGTTCACAAAATACTGACAAGACTTTGACTTGCCTTTGACAGAGAAATAATGTTGCCATATTAAAACTTTAAAAAAAATCCAGGTCACGCTTTTGTTTGCCAGGCTCTGACAAATATACAACAGAGCCGTAAGCTGGCAGGAGTCGCCTTAGGTATGACAGCGAGCGCCAAGTGGCCATGCAACTTCGAAAGAGGTGGCATCCCAACAATATCATAATGTTTTACCGTTTTGCACGTAGGTAATACGGCCGATTTCCAAACGACTATTTCAGGGGAGCGAAGTGCTTTTTTACTGGAAAAACTAATTAATTTAATAAAAACAAATAGGTACTGAGTAACATTTGTAAAAAAAGTAAGATATCACGTGCTGAACGTTTTTGGATATTCTCGTCGCCATAAACCTTGCACCGCTAGCCACAGGCCTCTTCACAGAACATACTATTTTTTGTTATAATATCAACACGTTTACACAATCATAGCGCGGCTCAGATTTTACACATACTATTAAATAGCTTAAAAATCAAAATCAAAATATCTTTATTCAATTTAGTCTTTACAAGCACTTATGAATGTCAGAAATAAAATCTACCACCGGTTCGGAAAAACCTCTGTTGATACGAATCCGGCAAGAAACTCAACAGGGTAAGATTACAATAAGTTACTTTTAAGACTTACATACAAAGTATTTAACACAACTACATATTTTAATACAGTAGATACGCCATTTGATTTTCCGGGATCGCCAATGCGGATTGGAATTATTGCCAAACATCCCTGTCCATGATTATAATCATTAATTTTATAATACGCCTTAGATATCAATGTTTTCTTGACAGTTAATTTGAACTTTGCATCTGTTTGGTCAGTAATATTTATTGGAATTTTATTATAAAAACGTATGCAATTTCCCAGAAACGACTTTTTGGTTTTAACCAGTCTGTAAGATGGTACTTTAAGCTTTCCTGTGTTTCTAGTAACCTTTAGCTTATCGACATTAGTAGGAAAATCATATTATTATAGATTTTTTCTTACATACATGATTATTTCGAATACATAAAACGACGGCACGGTTAGGATGCCTATTTATTTATTTAAAAAATGATCTTAAATATTCACGAGTCCCTAAGTTACAGATAGCTCTAACTGCCCTTTTCTGCAAAATAAAAATTGACTCCAAGTCTGCAGCAGATCCCCACAAAATAAGGCCGTACGAAATGATGTTCCTCGACTGTTCGCGTTTTTCTCAACGTCTAGTCTTTCGCCGATTTTTTCTCTACTATTCAAATGCTTAACATGTTTGTTTGCTGCGAACCCTCCTTGCCCTCGCAAGCCGCGTAGTTACAACTGTTTTACCGCCGCCGCGTTTTATTATTTCCTTATTCAATTACGTACGACATTCGCTCGCGCCTGAGTTATGTCGTGACTCAGGACATTCGTTTTTAACCCTCGACGATACAGGGTTG
Organism: Pandemis heparana; assembly: GCA_963854515.1. Taxonomy (NCBI): domain Eukaryota; kingdom Metazoa; phylum Arthropoda; class Insecta; order Lepidoptera; family Tortricidae; genus Pandemis; species Pandemis heparana. The sequence goes on along the minus strand of OY978007.1, from coordinate 18,551,581 downwards.
GCTTGATGCGGTCTCCTTTAGAGATTGGGAATACGCCGTGCGATGTTTTTATGTTATCCAAGCCTTATACTACAAAATTCGATTTTCAAAGTTCGTTTCGTGCGATGCACACTGTTAGTCATTAATTTTGTCACGTATCCTGTCAGAAATGCAAAATGCCAGAAACGCAGAGGGCCAGAAAAGCAATATGTCAGAAATGTTTATGTAGTTTTCTTGGTCTGAATTCTTCGGCTAATGCCTGTGGTCGCACTGTTATAAAAAATGTTAAATTACACTCCACCATAAGGCCGATCGAACCCCTCTTTCGCGGGTACCTATGTCTATTCAGTTGACCCTTCGGGCATTTGAAGATACCTATTAAACTTAACCTAATTACTATCTCGAGTGAGGATTTATTGCTTTGTAGGTACCTGCGGGCACCTATGGTTTTACAGATTTTTAGGCGTAAAAGCTTAGGAAGTATATTGAGAGAGAGAGATGTATATTGTTTTTCTGGCTTTATGCGTTTCTGGTTTTTTATCTAACTGGCATTTTGCGTTCCTAACAACATGCGTGTGAGCGGTCGGAAGTTCATAGAAAGGCAATCGAGCAACCAAGAATCCTTTGCACCATGCGTGCAGCCACCTGGATATACTCAAATCACAAAATTAACGCGGCGTGCGGGATTATCCCACGTACGTATATACCGTATGTAGCAGTGTGTCCCGTAGTGGGGTCCTCATTACGGAACGTGCTACGGTAGTTAACTTCAAAGTGTGCTGGAGCCTTACCATGACGTCTTAATGCGACTCAATCCCGACTCAGTTCAGATTTTAGCTGTCATTTTTAGTATGGATCTGACAGCGAGCGAACCTAAACTGAATCGGAATTGAGTCGCATTAAGAAGTCATGGTAACGCCCCTGTGTATGATAAAATAATAATTTTAGAGAACTTTTAAATTTCAGTTAAGAATAGAAAACCGTTTGTTTCCATTAATTCATGTTCTTGATACTTGAAACATAACACTTGTCTTGTTCGTGTTTTTAACTCGTCTAGACACGAATAAAATATTGCTTAGTTTTCGGTTGGATTAATATTAAATTACATTTCCTTTGACTTTGAATTTAATGTGCGGCTTTGTAATCGTTGCATCTTTTAATATTTTCGAACTGTGCTAAACGTGGTCTTTAGGACTTAATACCTTAGGCTCTGTCTACCCTTTAAGCGACAAAGACGTGATTTTATAAATAAATAAATAAATAAAAATCATTTAATTCAGAACACATTCAGATTCTTATGTATTATGTGCCTCCCTTAATTTCTTAGGTATACTAAAGATATTATCAGACAATGCTTTTACGCTGATAGTTTGATTCAAAAGCGCTAGAATCTATAAAGGAAGAATATATTTTTACACATTGACTTTTAAACACAATACCCTCCTTTGCATCACGCAGTCGAGTAAAAATTTCTCAGCAGAAGTCCTCGTGATTTCAACATGACACACGAAATCCTAAAGTTTCATATCACTTTGAAATAAAAACTAGACTTTTAGTTATCACCAAACAATTCCTACTAGCACACAAACCCGCAGCGCCGTATTTCATTTTCCCCGTACAAAATTGCGACATAATTGCTCGCAAGCAAAAAGGAATGAGCAAAGTTGGAGGCGTCGGTATTGCCGTGAAATGGCGATTGAAAAATCATCTCTTACCGTTTCCTCTTCGTAATTTTCCCTAAGTCTTCTGCCAGCAACGGTTAATAAGCGTTCGTTCTGATGATTACTTTTTCTGTGAATTTATAAAATACCTGTACAGGTTTGTGGGGAAGCGTTGAGTGTTGCGTTATTTTCAACGCATTTTTGAAGTGAAAACTTCTGTAGTAAGTGACACTAGCGCCACCTAGTTGACAGCTACATAATTACTACGACGCACGAGTAGCTAGCGCCAACTCTAGTGACAGCTGTCACATTGTTCTACATCGCGCTAACGAAGTTTCTCAACACGGATGCATAATACAACTTCCAAATCTATTCCTTAGGACTTCGGTCCCCACGCATAACATCTGCCTGGAGAGAGATCTCTCTATCGTGGCACAACCACAAACTTCTTTAGTGGCGTTGAGTGCTTTTTAGGATGGCTAAATAATGTTAAACTCGCGTCAAGCGTTAAGACGGAGGGAGAGTGGAGACGCAGCGTTGGCATGGCTAGACGGACGATCATGATGATGATTTTAAGAATACTGTATTATTATGAGTACCTATGCATTAATTGAGGCGGGGCATATTGTATGGGTGAACTCATATTGTATTTAGTGTGTATTGTAATGATATTAAGTAGTTTATTTATGAGTTTTTTGGTGTATTTTGAATTGTACCTACACTCTATTGTGGCTTTCACTATAAGTAATAATAATATGAAAATTTTAAACTCACTCTTTGTCAGCTTATAGGGATAAGTTCGCCTTTGCACATATTATATTTAATGTATTTTTTGTGATTTGTGTCTGTTTCTTTATATTTGTACAATAAAGCATTTACTTACTTCGTACGAAAAATAAAATATTTTTTGTAAAGATTAATAAGACTTAAAAATTCCTCTTCGATTCATAGAATTGTGTAGCCCTCTTAATATTAAAATGGTTATTTTCGGAAGTTCTGAAACACTTAAATTCTGAGTAGATATACTCTTAAATTCTGAGAATCCCTTTGTAGCCGAAAATGTATTAAGGGAAAAAATAATCATTATTAAATCCAATCAAACATTATTATGACGACTGGATAGCCTAGCGGCTTGAGAAGCTGACTACGAAACTTAAGGTGCTGGATTAGTTTTACTTGTATTTAAGCCGTATTTTACTGGACATGATAATGTCGTTTCTTAGTTATTCCGTCTATTTACTTGATCTACAAGCTTTTCTTATTTTGAGATAAGGTCAATCGGCTTCTAATGAATCAGAACATTTTATTGTTTAACTGTGTAGGTTAGGTACATAAGGGTGAACAGATTTTTAAGCCAATGATATTCCGTCATTTGTAAGCTCTAACACTGAAAAGTACGTATTTTTTCTGCACACTTCAGATTTTTCGTCGACCCTTATACCTCAAATCTCTCATTTAAATAATCTTACACAGCACAGACTTTAAGCGCCTTTGCAAACCCAAGTCCTGGTTTAATCCCTCCAGCCACAGCCCTCTAAGTCGACCGAACCAGAACCCTTGCGTTGCCCTCCATGCTATCATGCGACCAACGACGCTTCAGGCAGTTCCTAATACATTGAGTGTTTTGTCAATTATCTGCTAAAAGGTTCGCGTCACGACTCTGCAATGAACAGCGAAACCTGTTGCCGTATCGCCGGGCGGTTACTACCTCGAGCAAACAGCATCACCCTGTTTGTGTTCACTCGGTTTATGTAACTTGTACAGGTATAATTTTGGGGGTAAATAAGCTCCCAGGTACCTAAGTGTAAGTTATCCCTGCCAAATATTCGGGAGATATCTCAACTTGAGATCGCTTAAATGGAAACGGGTGCGTTGGATCTCGAGGAGTAAATTAATTGATAACAAAGACTTCAGCAAGTGAGAACGGAAATAATATTTGCTTTAAGTCACAGAGTACTTGACGGTGGCCTTGGCCAACATTAACCTTTAATAATTAACGTCCACGCGCAATTTCTTCAGTCTACCCGTGATCATGATGCATGCGACTTCTGCAAAGTATCGGGAACCAGTAAAATGTAATTGCGGTCCCGTTGATAATTTTGTGTACGAACAGAGTACCTCGCTCTAGAAAATGTTTCGTTTCTAACTAAATAAATGTTATTATGTAGCGGCTAACAAAAACACTTTTACTACGAAAACATTCACAGAGCCCTCATAGTTCTGTTTCCGAAATTCCTGTGGCATAAGAAGAGACAGACACGCAGATAAACGAATAGGATTAGACTATAAAAGTTTCATTTTTAGTTGCACAATCTTTTAGATCGTGTTCTACGTTGGAATTTCGTTCGTTGCTGTGAACGTTAATTATTTAGAGCGATGCTGTTTTTACTTTCTTTAAAAAAAAATAACCCACGACGCAAAGAGAGGGCTGTTATAAGTTTAACATAGCTCTCAAAGGGATGCCGATTTCAATGCGGTTTTTAGGGTTCCGTAGCCAAATGGCAAAAAACGGAACCCTTATAGATTCGTCATGTCTGTCTGTCTGTCTGTATGTCTGTCTGTCCGTCCGTCCGTATGTCACAGCCACTTTTCTCCGAAACTATAACAGCTATACTGTTGAAACTTGGTAAGCAGATGTATTCTGTGAACCGCATTAAGATTTTCACACAAAAATAATAATAAAAAAAAACCCAATTAATTTTGGGGGTTCCCCATACTTAGAACTGAAACTGAATATATTTTTTTTCATCAAACCCATACGTGTGGGTTATCTATGGATAGGTCTTCAAAAATGATATTGAGGTTTCTAATATCATTTTTTTCTAAACTGAATAGTTTGCACGAGAGACACTTCCAAAGTGATAAAATGTGTGTCCCCCCCCTGTAACTTCTAAAATAAGAGAATGATAAAACTAAAAAAATATTATGATGTACATTACCATACAAACTTCCACCCAAAATTGGTTTGAAAGAAATCTAGTGAGTAGTTTTTTTTATTTAATATTTGTCTGTCTATATAATTAACCAATATAAAATGACCTCACACTGCCTACATTTTGCTTAAAATCAGGGCTCTGCTAACACTGGATTTTATAATAACTTAGCGAATTTGTACGGAACCCTCAGTGCGCGAGTCCGACTCGCACTTGACCGGTTTTTAAATTCAAAAGCCAATTACCCTGCGGTGGTATAATATTTGACAAAAATCGGTCTAATAGTTTGAAGTGTCAGGTGTTTTTCAAAATGATGTAAGGCATTTTGATAATTTTATTTTATTTTTACGTACGATTTACCTACTCGATTAATGTGTGGGGGGTTTTTAATTTTTTTTAATTAATTGATTTTAACAGGGTGTCAAAACGTATACGTTACATCATCTTGAAACAGGTAATAAAATAGCGTAGGTATTTCTCGCGACTCAACACGGCATAATTATTTTTCACATGGGCGGGTTTCTAAGGATTCACGTCTACAGTTCTTAGTAGATAGTTGCTGCCACAGATGCGATATTCCACACTAAATTTAATATTTATATTGAGTTTCTTGTTACAATTTAGCAAAAAAAAGTACTATGTAACGTGTCCCATTGGGCGGCAGCTTCCAAGTTTGGTCATCTTGCTAACTGGAAAACATGAACGTACTCGTACCAAGCAAAAAAATATATAGGTAAGTAACAAAAATGTTTGAGTGGACTAATGGCTATAATCATTTCCAACTTGATTCCATTTATTGCTATTTTAGACACTTTTAGATACGTTAATTAAGAATGGCGGGCGAGAGACTACTGTCGCTACTGGCGGAATAGCTAACGCCTTTAGCCATGTCGCAAGCTAAGCAATTCTATATTGCCACTAATGTGTGACATTGCGTTGACAGATATTAAATATTAAACTGAAAATACGTAGTCCGTGGAAAATGCTGCTGACGGTGAAATTCATTAGAATCTATCTGATACACTAAAAGTGAAAGTCTGAGTTTCGGCATAAGCATTTTTTTTTACGTTTGTTTGAAAATCCTTTGCAGATACCCCTAAATTTATTTATTCTCTAACTCTACTTTTCCCTAAATTTTATTTGTGCGTAATAATAATATCAGTACTACGATGTAACGTTCCGTTTTAGATTTCACTCGTAACAATTTGATTTGAAATACTTTATGTAAGTTCTGCCTCTAGTTCTCAACTTCTCACTACAGCAACTTTTATTATTGCCAGACTATTGATCTAAAAGCCAGAGTGTAAGCTAACGTTCAGCACCGAAGAAAAATCTACACATTATTGGAAAAATATCAATGAAATCGTTTGTCCCTAACTCCATAAAGGGCAGCGATTCGACCTCCCGCGGGCACACTTCGAAAGAAAACAAACTAATAGAAACCAAGACCTTTCCAATCTCATCTATTAACTTACATCGGACTGAAATTTGCAGCAAAAGTTACGGGTTTCAATTTTGATGACAAGAAATATGTTGTGCCGATGGCAGAACCTTGTGGAATGCCCGGATCGCTACCACCTTTTCACTTCGATCATTCGAACAGTCATTCATTTAAGATTGAGAGGGATGCGCAGATGGTATGGTGCGAACTTCGAAAATTGAATATCGGAGTGGTTTCTCAGATAGCACTCAAGCCAGAGGTAACCACTGTAACACAAATGTCTCAACCGGAACCCCTATTTGGTTTATAATCATAATAATACCATAGTTTCGGTCAGCCGTTACCGAATCTACGCCGGGGTCCATTTACCGAAACCGCCCGCCATTTGTCACGTGTCACTCATCCCGGCGGCCACTAATGGATCTTCCTCAGAATACACCCTCAGCGCCCTTTATTACACGGTTGCGCAGAACACCTTTATTAAACAGTAGAAGAGGTTATGTCTAGGACTGCCAAAAGCGAGGTGACATTTTCAGAGATTTCCTGCGCATGCAGTCAAGATCAATCTTTGAAGATATGGGTTCGCGCATTTGATATTTCATTTTGTAACTATTCATTAATAAAAATACAAAATATTCTCAATCTTTCACTGTCAAACTAAAAAGAATATCTGTTTACGTTTGAAAATCTCTCAGTCACGCGTCACAGCTATCAAGTGCTTTAGTCGAAATGTGAAATTGTACGTTTCATGTAAAGTTTATTGTGCTGTGATAGGATAGCAAATTAAGATCATATTTAATTACCTATGTATTTCATCAGTTTTTTGCTTTAGTCCGTTCTCATCCATTAATTTAGTTGAAGCGCATCAATCTATAATTATATAAATCATTATCGTCGGCTGTAGGTCTAATTGGCGTAACTGATAAAATACGTTTTTTCAGGAGAGCCAATCAAAGTTTTTTTTCGGACTAAATGGCTCATAACTTTTTTTATAACGAATCTTTTTTAGATCGGATTTCACACATAATCTTAGATTTTAGTGTTCTATCATTATGTGTAACATTTATTAAAGTATTGCGGCTATTTTAGAAATTAGATTTCCCTTACATCAATTTGTTTCGTCAGTAACGTCCCTTACATGCCAAGTGTTTTGCAGTCTTGCCCCTTACGTGGAATTGACTTCTACGTTGGAACCAACAATAATGACAAAAACAGGGTAAAGGACTAGTTGGAGAAATATATGAAATACAAAATAGTGTACAGGGATTGTCGAAAAGAAAGCATTGAATACAAAATGGTGCATAGGTGTTTATGAAAAAAATGCATGAAATACAAAGTAGTGTATGAAGATGGTTGAAAAAAACAACACGAATACAAAGTAATATAAAGGGATTCCTGAACAAAAAAAAGTACACCCTTTTAGTGTAAAGCAATTTTAAAATTGTTTTTTGGTTTTTTAAACCATTTAAGACGTATAAAAATGCATTGGAAGAGTGTGTGTGGTTGTTTTTGCCCCTTACGTGCAATATTATTGTTTGTATATTGTAAGAGTTGACTTCTATTGATTAGAATAAAACAGTTTATTATTATTTTTATTGTTATGAAATAAAACAATATGTATAAATAATTTACCCATACCGCATCATTGGCGGTAAATATTTTTTACCTACTATCTATTGATTAACAATACGGATGTAGTGAGATGTAGCGAAGTAGAAAACTCTGATCTCAATTGGAATACGATGTCACCCGAACTGTCAATCAATGATTTTATTAAATGAGTGACATTTTCATATCCATTAATATGGAACCTTACTGTTTGATTCACTCTATCTATTAAAAAAAACTGCATCAAAATCCGTTGCGTAATTTTAAAGATTTAAGCATACATAGCGACATAAGGACATAGGTATATAGGTACAGAGAAAGCGACTTTGTTTTATACTATGTAGTGATGAAGTGATGTCAAAGTGAAAAATGTTATTGTATAACATAGAGATGTTACAACACCTTCAGTAACTTCGAAAATACAGTTGTAATTTTTTTTGTATGTTAATAGGAAGGAAAACGAGCATGTGGGTCACCTGATGGTAAGCGATCACCACTGCCCATAGACACCCGCAACCCCGGAGAGATTGCAGATGTGTTGCCAACCTAGAGGACTTAAATGAAATGCCTCTTGTGCCCGTAATTTCCCCGGCAGTCTTACTCTCCACACCGGAACACAGTAGTGCAAGCAGTGCTGCTTAGCGACAGGATTAGCAAGTAAGATGGTGGTAGCGATCCGGATGGACCATGCACAAGGCCCTACCACCCGCGAATATTCTATTGTCATAAGTATAATTATAATAAGTATAATTATAAAAAATTATAATCAAAGCATTTTATCTTCACTTTAAAACAAAGTATAGCTACAACAAAATAAAGCTTATTGGGAAATATTTACAAGAATAAAACTCAATACCTGCCTACTTAAAAACAACATCTACTTATGGGGCTAGTATGAAAATTTGTATGTAAGTAAATATGCATTTGAGAGGGATGCAAACGACATTAAGGTTTTCATACTAGGCCCGTTAGTATACTTATAGGTACTTTACATTGTTATTTTATCTACTGGATTATTTGGATCGATATTTTCAAAATTTTCCATTTCATAATCTGAGTCACAGTCAGACATATTATCGTTAGATTCGTCAGTGCTTTCATTTACATTAATTACAATTCTATCAATGTGATCATCCATCGAGTGTTCCGGTGACCGATATTTTTGCACTATAAATCTGTACACACAAGTAACATTCTTTTATTGACTTGCTGTTGTGGTTCGTTTTGTTTATTTTTATTTTGTTTAATACCTATTGTTTCATCAGAAAGGTCTTATCGATAACGAACACAGAAAAATTATTTAGATATCGTTAAGTAATTTTTTTCCGTGCATGATGTAAGAAAATAGGTTGTAGTTCATAAACCAAACGACAGGTGAACGTGCACTGAGCTTAACGAATTACGGAGCTTTGTTTTGATGCCCGTGTGCTATGTGTCGCATCCTCTCTTTCACACTCAAAAGACGTTGTGGGATAGAAAAGAATAACAATAATGTAAGCACGTCCGCTCTTATCTTGTGTTATGAAGTATGATGTGCTTGTAAATAAAGGTAACGGATAAAATATTCATTAGTTCCACAATCAAATTGGTTTAACGTAAAATGAAACTAAATACAATTCGCATCAAATTAGCGTAACAGACAATAAACTCAAATATAATTCGAATCAAATTGGTGTAACGTTAGCACTGCTTAAAGTATGGGAATGCAAATCGGCGTAAGGGACAAATATTTCAAAACACTTGCAGTCCGTTTGATGTAAAAGCGATGCGTATTTTTTTTAATAACTGAGACATTAGTGTAAGGCAAGTTTTATTATGTTTTTCTTCAATAATTAACCGTGTAAGGGTAATTCGTTGATTGAAAAGATCCTTACCTTATTTAAAGTGGGTTGGCGGCGGTAAATACACCATTTTTTGTTGCTATATTTAATATTTTTTCAGATACATTGTTTTTGTGAGGCTGATCCGACAAGAACCCCTTGAAAAAAATTAGAGTAAGGGACTTTTTTTTAAAGCTAGAATTTTTTCAATAATACCATTCGAAAGAGCGGAAAATTCTGAACAAAACTGTATACTCAACTCATTTTGCGTATTTTGTCAGTTACGCCAATTAGACCTACAGCCGACGAATGGTTGAAAATCTGTAGCGTTAGATTTTGATACGTACAAAAAACGTCCCGAACATTGCACTATCACGTGAACGTCTCTACGGAAAATTTGGCAGCGCCTCTAGCAACAGGTAACGGCAACAAGACTGTATGTAAAAAATAAAACTAATACAATTAACAATCTTACAACACATGACTAATTCCATAGTATTTGACACTTCAACACGAACACGTTTGATATACGTTTGTTGTAAAACATTACACTAATCGTTCTGGTTCTAATCTGTTTACTGTTTGGGGTGAGAACACGGCCTGAGTTTTCAGAAACATAAGAACTGAGAAAACATGTTTGTGGCGGACTGATAAATTGTTCTATGCAAAGTGACAGTTCGGGAGTTTTTGCTTAAATTTACTTTCTCTGACCTTGTTATATCAACGACTACTCCATTGAGAGTAATCGATTTGGAGAAGAGTAAGAGTTATTCACTGGAAATCTATTTTGCTTGTGTCCTGTTTGGGAATGTCTTAGCTTTTTATTTTGAATTCTATTGGGTCTCTATCTCTTCAAGTGTACTGACACCTATATTAAAACATTACATTTTATATCCATTATATCCATTTTATATAGTGTGATAAGGGAATGTGCTGGTGTGAAAGAAGATATAGTGACTAGGATAGAAAAAAGTATGCTTAGTTGGTTTGGTCACGTAGAGAGGATGGATGAAAGAAGATTAACTAAACAGATTTATATGGGGAGTGTGAATGGGTGCGTTGGGAGGGGAAGGCCTAGGCGGACGTTTCGTGATCAAATTGGGGACGTTTTGGAGAAAGGCCAGGTCAAGAGTACCCGAAACCGACGAGCATGTATGAAGAGATTGATGAATGTGGATGAAGCGAAAGAGGTATGTCAGGATCGTAGCAAGTGGAACAAAGTAGTCTCTGCCTACCCCTGTGGGAAAGAGGCGTGACGATATGTATGTATGTATGTATTTTATATCCTCTATGCTCTAGGTACTATAATATTTGTATCTTATAATAATAAACACTAATGAAAAACTGTGCCATGACCTTCCGTGCTGTTCTGAAAGCAAAGAAAAACACTGAATGTACCAGTTGCTTCTCTTACCGTGCAGGTGGTAAAAACCTATCGAGGGAATGGGCAAAAATCTTAGAAACTTTGTTATTCTTTAGAAACCCATCACTATTTTTATTCTTCTTAACTCCCATTACGTCCACAATGTCTGCTAAACGTGGCCTTTGCGTCTTTTTACCTTTGGTTATGTTTACCCCGGGATTAAACGTGATTTGTGTATGGTAACTGTAAGCAAGCTATGGTAACATGTTTTTAATAAAAGCTTATCCAAATATATTTTGGCAAATTGACAGATAATTCATATTTGACGAAGTAACAAACCAAGACACTAACCTTGTTACGGTTGTTACGACCCTCCATAAAACCGAGTAAAATAAACTCGGTGACGACGTCAATGTCGGTTTATTTGGTAAGGATGTTACATTCGATGTTTTTACTGACTATAATTAGGTTTCATCATCATCAGCCTGAAGACGTCCACTGTTGAACAAAATCCTCTGCCTTACTCGCCACCTGCATCCACCGGTTTCCCGCAACTTTCACACGATATAGTCGGTCCACCTAGTGGGAGCCAGCCAACACTGCGTCTTCAGTTCGCGGTCGCCACTCGAGAACTTTTCTCCCCCAACAGTCAACTGTTCTACGAGCGATGTGGCCTGCCCATTGCTACTTCAACGTACATACTCTTCAAACTGTCTGTGTCTCTAGTTCTTCGGCAAATCTCCGTATTCCGAATTCCCGCTGGAACATTCCGGAAAAATTCTGACACCTTGTATACTATGGGAAACTGTTGAAAAGTTTACTGAAGTTTGCGGTTTCTTTAAATGGATCGATGATGACGTACGCCGAGTTATTGTCGTTTTACGACTGTGTAAACTACTGGCACGTATTTCGAGTTAAAGATCACGTTTCAAATAAAAGCAGGACAAAAGATAAAACGTTTCCTTTGTTCGAACGTTATTTAAAGCGTTTGCTAGATTTTTTTATTTTTCAGCTGTTACTGCTATTTTTAAGACCAAGCGCAAACTGATCAAGCGAATACCACTGGATGTGCTAATTGAACTGCGACGAATATAGTTGGGATACTTGGAAGTTTCAAACATACTAAAAATGATCGAGTTGACTAGGTTATGCTGTTGGGATACGTTACTAATGTTAACCTCTTAAGGATCAGCAACCCTTTTTTTATGGTGTGGAAAATGCGCCTTATGCATCCCAGTACGGGGTTACCGGGGGTATATGGGGCTCTCCCGCGACGGCAGGCATACCTACTAAAAACCACGGATTCCCTATTCGGTCGCATGGGAGGCGTTACGGGAGCCACTCGGTGTCACCGCGACGCCCCACGACCACCCCGGCATGGGGTTCCCTCTTCACGGCACCTGTGCGATGCAGGTTTGGGAATTCCCGCCCTCCCCCGCTGGTGCCGCTTGGTTTTTTATAGAAGTTATCAAGGATCTACCACCCTGACGGGTACACTGAAGAGCATAAATATCCACAGCCATCATGTCAAATATATGTAGATGTTTTTGACGTCTTGGTATGCCCTTGACTGTAACTACTTATGCTTTGCAGCAACGTACTGTAGTAGTCATGCATGCTCACCGTTTCCTTCTTACATTTTTTTGCGTAAACGCGCCGTCAACGTCTTTACGCATCGGTGTAGTCGGGATATTCTTAATATTATAAATGCGAAAGTTTGTGAGTGAGTGAGTGTGTTTGTCCCTTCTTCAAGCTGAAACGATTGGACGGATATGGATTAAATTTGGAACTGAGATAGCTGGTACCTACCCTACATTAAAACAGGCTACTTTTGATCCTAGACTTGTACTCTACATGGACGAAGTCGCGGGCAGGAGCTAGTTATTCATAAATCATTCTGTGGTTGGACAACTTCACTTTCAAAGCCACAGCAAGAAAATACGATTTTTAGATTTAGAAAGATAAAAATAACGGCTTCTATTGTACAGATAAAAAATGGAGTATCAGAAAGATATTTTCTTCTCACCGCTTCCTAAAAGTAAATAAGACCGCACTAAGTATTTGATGTCGCTTGGCAGCTGCGCTGCGCTGTGAAACGGAAAACGATAAACTACTACAAACTTCTTCAAATCGCTTTTCCGTCGGCAATACTTTTAATTGATTCTTGCCCGAGTTTGCTTGTTACCATTTTCAAGGATTATATAAGAAAATCACCGTGTACAAACATATTGGCCCATGAATAGGGACGTTGAGCACTTTGTCAAATTAACAAGTTACAATAATTTTAAATTTAAATTTAAGTATCTAACAACAACAACAAACAAACAAACAAACAAACAAAACAACACAAACAACAAAGAACAAACACAACAAAGTACAAAGTAGTCTCTGCCTACCCCTGTGGGAAAGAGGAGTGACGATATGTATGTATGTATGTAAGTATCTAAAATGAATTTTGTAGGTTAGGTTATTAATATCTATGAGTATGAAAGTGTAGTGTATCGATCTGAAAAGAATTTAACAACGAAAAACAGACTAGGTATTTATTTACGAATTTTAATACAAACAAAACTTAATTGGATAGCGTTGACTCCGAAACGAGGTAAACAAACTTACTTCACTAATTAACTTCCATTTTAACATTACGGCAAACAAAAATATTTGCTATAACGGACACAAGCCAATTAGTAACGTCGGGTGCATCGATCGTGTTTACTCTGGTTTGCATGCATGTCCATAAAATTGCTTCGATTCTATTAATTTGTCGATTCCCTCAGCACACTCTACCAACATTATAAACGCGAAAGTTATCGAGTAACCACTTATTCATAAACGCTCTGCAGGCTTCTGCTAACTTAGCAATCGTTTGTCCTTATCTGTGGAAGATAAATGTCACAGTAACAGATAAGGACAAACGATTGCTAAGTTAGCAGAAGCCTATAGTTTGTGAATATTTTCATAAATCGCTATCGAGTCCGTTTTGTGCCGAAACGATCAGCGCCGCAAGCCATGGCCAAAACGTACCTCCAAATCTAACCCATGAACTCGAATGACGTCATCATTTACGGTAACAAATCGTCCGTATGACGTCGCAGTAACGGAGCGGCCGAGTAAGATGGATGGTCCTAATTACGAGCGATACGTGTTTACGAGTACACTTGGATCACGAAATGGATGGTGCTGTTTTGGTTTTAAATTAGCTGCTCGCTGACGCCAAATCACAAAAGGAATTTAATCAATGTAATCTCTTTCTTTATATATTGTATTATGAATATCGGTTCTTACTATAAACTTTCTATCAACCTAGGTTTTGGCGTAAGATGGTGGTAATCATTATAATTTCCAAGTCCTACCTGAACGTCCAGTCACCGCCCGGTTGTCGTCGATTATCTGCTTCGCTACGATATATATATATTTTCCCTCTGGTGCCTGGAGATTATTTCCACCGCCTGTTGATAGAATTTGATATCAGCACTAAGTATAGACAAGGCTACCTCGAGATTACAGCCTCAGTACAATACTTCAATGAACAAAACGTACATAGCACTTGGGATCCCATTTACATATGTATTCGTAATGACTATGATCAGAACCTTTACTATGTCTGTTGTATTTTAACCTAATCTAATACTTAGCTCAAGTTAATCAGCTTTTACACCCGTTGTCCACTTTCACGAACTTCTTCCGTAATAACCACTATCTTTTTTCTCTCCACTCTCGGCTTACCCGCCAAAGGCGCCAAAAGCTGTAAAAACGTCAGTTCCCGAGACTGTCATGTCATCCGTCACACGCACAGTGATACCAACGTACAAAATCAATGACAGTACAGAAATCCACTCGTCGCTCGGTCCAATTCGCGCTTCGCCGCGACACTCCCGAAGGCAAAAGGAAGACGAACAGTTAACGCGTACATTCGACAATCCTTTCCCTTCCCAGTCTTCAATAGGGTGTAATAGAGGACACCCCTCGAATGGACCTCCAAAGGCCTGACATCAATCACCGGAGTCATCCTTATTATATGTGTGTGAAGTCTTTATTGTGCAAAACAACCAAAACAAATACAATTGTCAAACACTTAGATACATACGATTAAAACGGTCTTTAAGAGGTGAGTGGACCACTTCTTACATGGCCGGCAACGCGCTAGCAGTCCCAATGGTGCTGTAGTTGTCTATAGGCGGCGGTGATTACTTACCATCAGGTGCACCGTATGCCCGTTTGTCGGTTTTAATATATATTTAAAAAAAAACATGCACGTAGGGCGCATCGGTTATCACGTTATTTAGCATTTTTCTCGCACAAGCACACTTTCTGCCGGTTGACCTCACATTTCCTTCTCTCTTCTGCATAAAACAAAACTCCATTTTTTCAACTCATTATACTTGCACTGTTGCACTTACTCCCTTCCGTAATAACGCACTTTTACTTTCTTGTGAAACTAATTAATTTATGAAGACAAAACACGGGATATATAATATTATTATTCTCTCTCTTATAGTGCCTCTCCAACTAGTGGAGATTGGCAGTTAGCTCCGCATATTTCCTCCGATCCTTCACGAGGTTGAAAAGTTCGGCAGCACTTGCGACCCCGGTCCACTCCCGGATATTGCGTAACCACGGCTTCTTCCTACGGCCAACGGCTCTTCTGCCTGCTACTTTGCCCATCATTATTAGTTGCAGGAGTTCATATCTGGCGTGCCTAAACACGTAGCCGAAATAGACAACTTGACGCTTTTTGATGGTCTGCATAAGTTAAGTTGGCGTTTCTTCCCAGCTCGGCGCAGTACTTCTGGAGTCGTCTGTAAACATTGACTTAATGTATGTTTCCCAAGTCGACTTTTTTACTGCCATATCCACTATAGGGTGACTGCTGTCATCCACCAACTGGTGCGTTAAATAATATTATTAGCGGAACATAACGTTAGCATGTGGCACGGAGGCACAAGCGCCATCCATCGGCGGCAGTCGGGAACAAGTTCCTCGTGGCTGCAAATGCTGCAATACGATACAAATACTCTTTATTGAACACTACATACATTACACTGGCACTACAAGGAAGCACAGCGCTGAATAGGTATAGATACCGCAATCTATCAGGTGCTTTAGAAAACTTTGTACATGCTCGATATTACAGCGCAAAATGGGTGCAGGTACCGCCATCTATCGAGTGTTATGGTAAATTTCTTGAATAAAACATTAGACGTTCAAGAACCGTCATAGCGCTCTAGCGGGAGAAGGTCACCACTCACCACCTCCCTATAATAGTAAGTAGGTAGTGTATATAACATGAATAGTGTTGCCATTCCATAAATCATAAAGAAAGGTAAAAAACATAACACCACAAACATGAGAATCGCGGTGCTCCGCGACATCTCCACCATGACCTTGCCATTCGGCATTCCCGGTCATGTCCCTCAATCAGAGACACGAGACTTCCAACACTTCAACGACATCCGCTGTGCGAATGTTCTCTTATCTATACTAGTTCTAAGGGTCCTTCTATAGCCGCAGGAAATTCTATTATATCTACATCATGCTGATGACTTTCAGATATGTCTTCTTCTGCTAAGTCTATATGTTCATGCTGATGACCGCGCTTGTACTCTTGTCTACCATCTCTGGACCGCCAACAGCGTCCAGAGCCTCCCCAGCCAAAAGAAAAGCTGCGAGTTCGTCACCATTTGCGATATTTGGCCAACAATCCTGCATCATTTTCAATCGAAATCCACCGCAGTGAATAATGTTCAGTACGGATTCATCTTGCACTTACCATGAAAGTAACAACGCTGCGTTTAGCTTTAGCCAGACGATTTCATCACAAAATACGAGTACCTATCCAGTTATAAGGCAATTACATACTTTTATCCACTTATTACGCGATATTTTCGTTTTATTAACTTTTACACAACTTTGAGACAAACTTTAATGTAAACCATACCAGTACGGTACGATACGAGAGAATTTTCACTTTGACGTTTGTCAACGAACGGAAAGACCGCGTAAAAGTCGTGTTTTTCTTAATACAAAAAAATAAAAAAACTATGTATATACATATATATCGATATATATATCGATGATCGTTACGATTTATTTTCATAACCACATACTAGTTAATTGATTGAAATCGATATACAATACATCGAATAAAATTATCATTTTACTCACATGTCTGCACTATCTACTGTACCAAGTTGGTCAAACAATAGTAAACTCTTAAAATGCTTCATAGAATGTCACCATTGATCATCACTATTAATACTCAAACCATCATTCAACCAATATGCTGGTCTCTGCATTGATCCAGTTCTACCCCGTCTCTAACAGTCCCAGCAAGTGACTGAACACTCTACCCCGGTATGGGCTGCTGGACTCTTGTCTGTCTCAGCCAGCGTCATAGATTGAGCAAAAGCACATAAGCATTTGCACCCTGCACGCGTCGGGTCGCCAGCTGGTCCTATAACCTCCGCATCACACTTTGAGAGACCACCATGGTAGCCACACCCAGCACGCGTCGGGTTGCGGGACTGTAACCTGTTCTTGGTCTGTCTGCCAGACCGAAAACCACTCAGGACGATCCGCGACGCGGATTCCGCGTCAAAACATGACCGCGGCTATTGTCAGCTCTAACAGGATTTACACAGAATTATCAGACTTAAACAACAATAAATAATACCTGCCACCGTGTCTGACAAAACGCTGCACGAACAAAATAATACAGCGCTCCGTCATGCCATGACGGTACACATTGATCTGCGTCATTTGCTGAGCGAACGAGAACGTTCACACCCATCACGCGTCGGGTCGCCAGATCCTATAACCTCCGCATCACACTTTGAGAGACCACCATGGTAGCCACACCCAGCACGCGTCGGGTTGCGGGACTGTAACCTGTTCTTGGTCTGTCTGCCAGACCGAAAACCACTCAGGACGATCCGCGACGCGGATTCCGCGTCAAAACATGACCGCGGCTATTGTCAGCTCTAACAGGGTTTACACAGAATTATCAGACTTAAACAACAATAAATAATACCTGCCACCGTGTCTGACAAAACGCTGCACGAACAAAATAATACAGCGCTCCGTCATGCCATGACGGTACACATTGATCTGCGTCATTTGCTGAGCGAACGAGAACGTTCACACCCAGCACGCGTCGGGTCGCCAGATCCTATAACCTCCGCATCACACTTTGAGAGACCACCATGGTAGCCACACCCAGCACGCGTCGGGTTGCGGGACTGTAACCTGTTCTTGGTCTGTCTGCCAGACCGAAAACCACTCAGGACGATCCGCGTCAAAACATGACCGCGGCTATTGTCAGCTCTAACAGGGTTTACACAGAATTAACAGACACAAACAACAAAAGGTGGACGGGGTTCGACTGATCCGCATCCAGGAGACCCAAGATTATGGTTTACATAAAAATATTAACACTTGATTTTCCAGCTTATCATTTCATCGTTACTATTCATCGGTGACGAACTATGTCGCATCACAATTTGACTTTCACGTCAACGCTACGTACGCTGCATTTAGGGTTGCTAACTATACTGTTTTCAACCGTATTTTACTGTTTTTCAGCATGCAAACACATTATTATACATACTATGTAACTAACAAAATGAACGTCTGCTGTTCGAAGTAAATCCATTTATTATTATATTATGTGTGATAGTATGTATTTAAAACAATAAATAAATAAAATACTGTTCATTTTTCTAAAATCAGACCTGAATATACTTTAGACATTTCTTGTAAAAAAGTGGCCCAAAACAAACTAATCAAGGTTTTATTCCGTTATAATTTTCTAACATCTACAACTATGATTTATAAGAAAACTAAAATAATGAACATATCGCACCCGTATATTTATTTTACTTGCTTATTAGTGCGTAAAATTTTAAATAAAGACATAAACACACAAATTGTATTTACTAAAAAACAACAATTACAAAAGCTAAGGCGGAGGCAAAGCGGAATCTTGTTACACAAATCGCGAACTAATTACGGAAAAAAATCTATAATGTATGAAGGTGTAAAATTATACAACAAATTACCATCAGATATTAAGACAGCTAAATCCGCAATATCATTTAAAATTGCTACGACCAGTTAGACCAATGAAGTCTGCTATGTACGCTCAACACTTATTGCTACATCAGTTGCGCTCGTTTAATTAGTAATTAACTACCCTGTTTACTTATTTTTCTCAAGAAAGTAAGCGAAGAACAGCTTGAATTGTATTACGTTTAACTACCCTCGAAATATGTACTTTTTATTTTATTTGCATGTTAGATTAACCTAACCGTCGAAATATTTTCATTTTGAAAACATTTTTTTTTTTTTTTTTTTCATTTTAAGTGAATGTAATTCTTTTGAGAAATGAATAATCTCAAGGCGCTGTCAACAGCAAATGATCTTGAGCAGTGCCACTCTTCACACATACGGTTCGCGTACCTGTTAGTAAAAGAGAACAAACTATTCCGGCAACTTGGCGCGCGTCTAAACACTTGAAAATAAGACACAAATAATAAGAAATAAAAAAGTATGGATTATTTATGACTCGTTAGCCGTTTAGGTATGAATATGTTGACTTCATGTTTTTAATTGCAGACCCATACGTCAAAAAAAAAAAAAAACAAAGACATAGAACCGTTTAATGATGATTTTAAGACCAATCTTTGCAATTATTTTCTATCGAGCCGATTTTGTTCAATTATGTATCGAGTCCATTCAGCGTCTTTGAAATATGATGAAAATTAACATATATATATATTTTGTGTGTAGTTTTTCTTAAAAAAGTGCTTAAATAACATCAATTTCAACAAAATTAGGTGGTTGTCAGCCTCTTAAACATTAAACCTTAAAAAAAATTCGGCAACCCTAGCTACATTATAAAATACGTAATGTTTTATAATGCAGCGCACGAAAACTTAGTTGTGAAAAACAATATAACCGTTACAAATCGATGATTTGATCACTGCCAAATCGATACGACAATTTCACGTACTTACCATTGCTCGATAGATGGCGTCCAGCAAGGGTTACTTGAATAATTATATAGACACAGAAACAGAACAATACACCTCTTTTTTTCTAACCTTACTTTCGATTATCTAAATGAGACGAATTATAATCGTTCACATTGGACTTGGAAATATCCCAGCACGCTCCACTATGACGCCAAATCACAAAAGGAATTTAATCAATGTAATCTCTTTCTTTATATATTGTATTATGAATATCGGTTCTTACTATAAACTTTCTATCAACCTAGGTTTTGGCGTAAGATGGTGGTAATCATTATAATTTCCAAGTCCTACCTGAACGTCCAGTCACCGCCCGGTTGTCGTCGATTATCTGCTTCGCTACGATATATATATATTTTCCCTCTGGTGCCTGGAGATTATTTCCACCGCCTGTTGATAGAATTTGATATCAGCACTAAGTATAGACAAGGCTACCTCGAGATTACAGCCTCAGTACAATACTTCAATGAACAAAACGTACATAGCACTTGGGATCCCATTTACATATGTATTCGTAATGACTATGATCAGAACCTTTACTATGTCTGTTGTATTTTAACCTAATCTAATACTTAGCTCAAGTTAATCAGCTTTTACACCCGTTGTCCACTTTCACGAACTTCTTCCGTAATAACCACTATCTTTTTTCTCTCCACTCTCGGCTTACCCGCCAAAGGCGCCAAAAGCTGTAAAAACGTCAGTTCCCGAGACTGTCATGTCATCCGTCACACGCACAGTGATACCAACGTACAAAATCAATGACAGTACAGAAATCCACTCGTCGCTCGGTCCAATTCGCGCTTCGCCGCGACACTCGCCATTGCTCTACTGAAACAAACGTCTTAGTGTAAGATTTTTGACGCGAAAGTGTCGACCTTTCTAACTTAATAGATTTCAACAAAAATCTGTAATGAATGAGTTAATGTTATGAATTTCCAACAAACTTCCAAAGAGTTTTGCAACCAAGCAGCGAGTGGAAATTTGTAAGAGCTTGTTGGTTAGAATTTAATTTGTATCTCGGGTAATTCCATAAATTTTCTACCTTTCAGCTGTTTCAATCACGGAACGAGGTCAATTTGCCAGTATTCATCTTATGGGCATTTATCAACATTCTGAAAAGTAGGTACCTTGCAAGGTGAATTAAGTGACCATTCTGCAGGCTTATTACGTAACTCGCTCGCGATCACCATCATCTTCATTTTGGCAGTTCATGTATGAGCTGACAATTGGCATCGGAATCAGCTAGCTGTCACATTCATACAAGAACTGTCAAAATGAACACGATGGCGATTGCGAGCGAGTTACGTAATAAGCTTGCTGTTTACATTATAAACTCTACAGGAATCTACGCCGGTTGGCTTCATATTGACCACGCATTGCAATTCGAATAGTCACTGGTCACCGACAATTGTCGAATTGGTGAAGGGCCTTAAATATTCCTGATACATTTATAAATACCTGTTACAAGTGAGAAAAAGAGACACCGTAAACTTCGAATCAGAGTAGGCTTATTGTCTAACTCGCTCGCAATCGCCATCGTGTTCATTTTGACAAGTTCTTGTACGAATGTGACAGCTAGCTGATTCCGATGCCAATTGTCAGCCCATACATGAACTGTCAAAATGATAACGATGGCGATTGCGAGCGAGTTACGTATTAAGCTAGCAGCATTCAGAGGCAAAACAAAAGTGGGCTATTGTTTCTCACGACCCCTCCAGGAGCCCCGAGATGCTCTGCCATCCCGACCCTGTGCAGCACTGGCCGGGGATTTAAAACGTAAGCAAACAACTTCGCAACTACGCAACTTGGCATCCCTTGATGCTTTTTAGACTTTCCAATCTGAATGTGTACGGGTGAACAGTTTTTGCGCAGCGCTGTTGCTTTTTTACAAGTTTTCATTTAACTTGCAACTTAAGTACCTATAATAATATATCCATGTTTGCCCGGGTGGAATCTTGAGAGTCAATTTTGAAGCAGATCTTCAACCGATGGAGCTGAAATTTTGCTTACTTATGTATAAGTCGGATGACAATACATAATCTGGTATTAGTATTAGTAATTAAACCAGATATAGGTTACCTAGGTATTCTTATATCCCTTTAATCTAACTAATATTATAAATGCGAAAGTATGGATGGATGGATGGATGGATGGATGTTTGTTTGTTACTCAATCACGACAGAACGGCCCAACGGATCTGGATGAAATTAGGCACATAGATAGAGAAAAGTCTGGAATAGCACATAGGCTACTTTTTATACCGGAAATTTGCGTGGTTCCCGCGGGATAGCGATAAACGAATTCTTTGCTGACGAAGTCGCTGGCAACAGCTAGTCATGTTATATAGGCGATGCTATAAGTGCCGGCAAGTAAGTCTAGCGATGACCTTGCATGCGCAGAAGTATAAAATACGGTATCCGTGGGTGCGCAGATCCCCTCCACGTGACTCGTACGAAAATAAAAGTCAATCAGGATTAATTATCGCATTGGACACAGTCATTGGTAAACTGAAAACGAAGAACACAACAGACAACATTCCAACTTTCATCAAATTTCTGAGAAATAGTCTTAAAAAACCACCAAACTTTTATTTGGCACTTTTGCCACATAATTTATTTGTCATTTTGTGTCAATAAATGTTTTCTTTCTTTCTTTCTTTAAAACTGTGACGTTACCCCAGCTCAGTACGAAATAAACGTTCTTATGGCGCCTCAAGAACATACACTATACGTAAATTGAAAGGCCTCGCGGTGACTTAGACACTGTCTTTCGAATGACGGGACCCTGGACCCCCGTGGGTCACTAAATGTTGCAAGCACCCAAACCCTGCCTCATTGTCGGTTATCTTCCGAACTTAATCGATGCCCGCAAACCATTCCCATTCATTCTGCCGCCCAACTTCGTAATTCAGTCGTAATATTTGATGATCCTCTCCGCGCGACGCCGATCGCGCGGAAAACAAATCCAACTCGGGACTTTTGCAAATTCTGTTTGGCAATGCTTCGGAAATATTTTGTTTTCATTATAAACTCCGAGTTTGCATTGGTGGATTTGATACTAGGTGGCGCGGTGTATTAAACACATTTTATACAAGCTTTTATTCAACTTAAAATGGGTGGAATCTTGCAATACAGCTCAATTTTGAAGCAGAATTCTTCAACCGATTAAGTTGAAAGTTTGCATACTTCTGTAAGTCGGATGACAACAATCGATTTACAGTGCTGTAATACAGTAGAATGATTATTATTGGTTTTAGATTCATAGTTGACCTACTGTTCTTCAATTGTACAAGTGCCGGCAGGTAAGTCTAGCGATGACCGTTGATGCGGGGTAGTCGAAAATATGGTATCGCGGGGAGTCGCGGGGGAGTGCGGGTGTCGTTCGACTTACGTGCCGCCACCTGACAACCAATGAACTGTTTTGCTGCCAGAAATTATAACATAGTCACTTTCCCGGGCATTATTGTGAAAACATAATGTCAAGTAATCAATATTTTATTAATTATATCAACTCAATAAACAATGTATTTGACGCGCAGTGGTCGCACGTCGCTCGTCGAATGCTAATAGGTCCCCCGATGGCTGCCGAATTTCAATTGAGTTCGTTATTTGAGAGCCTGTCCAATTAAAACAAGCTTTAATATTGTCATTTAGTTAGTCTTATTCAAGTATTATTCTCTTTGTGGGATCACATAGACAACGACAGCGATAACACAATAACTGTCTTAACCTTATAGTGTACCTACAGTCAAGGGCATAAATATCGATACAGCAATATAGGTAGCTGGCT
Organism: Pandemis heparana; assembly: GCA_963854515.1. Classification (NCBI taxonomy): domain Eukaryota; kingdom Metazoa; phylum Arthropoda; class Insecta; order Lepidoptera; family Tortricidae; genus Pandemis; species Pandemis heparana. The sequence goes on along the minus strand of OY978007.1, from coordinate 18,527,958 downwards.
AGCAACCGGTTGCCCAACCCTACGATATTACAATTTGTCTTTGAAGTGTTTTTTTTAATATAAAATAGTAGGATTACTACGTAAGATGGTGGTAGCGCCCCAAATTGTTTTTTTACACGTTAATTTTTTACTTTTTACGAGACTGAAAACCGATCCAAAGATAATTTGCATCACGCGGGGTCTGAATCAATTTTGTAGCTCGTCACTTGTTTTTAAACTTTTCTCGTTACCAGAGGCTTTGTTTTATAAGTCTCGGAGCGTAAACATTCCATCGATTGTGTTTACACCGCGCCGATAACCTCGGGTTCATGCCAACCGAGCCGCTACGTCACACTTCTGCGTACTGTGCCCGCTAGTTTCAGCGGTGCGGTAGTTGCGAACCCGACTTTGCTTATCGAAGGCATAGCCCTGATCTCCCTCTGGGGCACAACAGCCGTTTCACATTACGCCCCGGGCCAGTCCGCCATCTTTTACCAACACTACCTCGTTATTGGATAGCTATGAAACTTTTACGACTAAAGGCTTATCATGAAAAGATTCCCAAAGTTAGCGCACCCGTCTCAAACTTTCCATTACGACTCAAGTGTCGTATTCATTTTCCTATTTCACTTCGAACTCTAAACTTTGTTATTACGTTTACGGAGTGTTTCAATCTTCAATTTGATTCGCTATTCTAACTTCCGTTTCTGTCGTTTCTGCAAATTATGGGCATGCAAAAAATGTCCTTTCAAATATTGCTGCTATGATGTGACGCCGCAAAAAACACATGTCGCGTGTCATATTTCCCAGAAGTAAAAGGGAACATCCGGGTGATGACATAAATAATGTCGGTGTGCTATCAAGACTGATCCGTTCCATAAGAGCCAGCGGGAGCGTAAATCTTCGAAGTAAAACGGTCGATGAAAAACTAGTAAAAGTTACTAAGTTACTATGCCTTCTGCATTGCTCAGCGAACTTGGCCACACCTTTCATATCTAATCAAATCATGATACTTACACATGAATTTGAATTGAAAGCAAATTGCTTGAGTTACCCCTATCAGTAAATTCAGATTTAAATTATTTCAAAAGTCAAAAGTCAAAAGTTTATTTTGCAAATAGGCCGCCGAGGGCTCTTTTACATGTCTTTTTTTGAATCTACCAGCGCATTCGGAAAGACCATCATTGCCAAGAAGAATGCGCCGCAAGAAACTTTCAATGGCTAAGCATTTTATTTAATTAAAGAATACTTAAAATAAATAATAAAAATTTGAACATAAATAGTATTAAAAATTTAATAATTTATAGTAACATTTACATTGCAATTTATAGTTTAATAACAATGAAGACACTGTAAATGTGCTAATTCAAACTACAAAATCCGCTTTAGAAAATAAGATAATGTTTGCATGCCAATTTATTTGGTTAGACGTGTCGCTGGACATCAAACAATAAATACTATCACTTTTTAACATGTGTAAACCAAAATAAATTATTTCATTTCATGAATTCAGCAAATCGCTTATACCGCATAAACTACAACACGTAACATATTTAAGAGAATTGAATGTAAATAGACTTAATTTAAAAACTCGCTCTCTGCCTTGAATTGGACCAAGCACAATGTCCTCAAAGCGCCTTAGGCGTCCGCATCAGCGCCTCGTGCCTCCCCTGGGATCACATCAGAACGTCTAACACAGCTTCATACCTTACCCGCTCTCACTTATGACATGTGCCCGGCCGAAATAAGGTTCTAAGTCTTCATAGAATGAGAATAATTCTGAGGTTGTTTCTAATTCTGCGTCAGTTAATTAACGATATTTGTTATGGCTTCTTTTTCCGCAGCCATTGATAATGGTACAAATGGTAAATAGGTAAGTTATTTATTTGGTACTCACTTATTTTTTGTTATATTTGTATCTAGTGGCCTTTGCCTTAGTATTTTCACATTACCTGTTACGTTCGATGTCAGGATATACAAAAAGCAAGAATTATATACCTGCCGCTTAGATCATCTGAACATAATTACACAAACAGATAACTCACGTATAAAAGTTGACTGATGCTCGACATGTGATACCGGATCAGATATTCAATAATATCAGAGCTTAGAATTTAGGCTGGCCATTGATGATTAGGCGTCAGTTAGTCAGTCAGGACTTTTCGACGTTAGGTACTTTGTAATGATGCGAACTATTGATGTTTTTAGTATAGTAGTAGGTTTTATTGTATTTTGTGCGGGGTAAGTCCGGATTGCTACTAATATACTCGCTGCTGTAAAACAGCAGAACTTGTATTATCAATTCCAACCCCTGTAGTGTTGCGAGTACTATGTGCAGTAGCATAATCAACATAGGACTTACGAGTACAAGCTCTATTACCTTCCTATTTGTATTTATATTATGTGATTGGGGAAAACGAGCGTGCGGGTCACCTTATGGAAAAAAACTACCGTCGTGCGTTGCTAGTCCTTTAAGACAAGAATAGACTCTTGATACAAAAAGTGTAAATACATAACGGTTCCATACGCATTACCTGATGTGTATGGCAACAATTTTTCTCTACAAAAATGTTTTGATATCTATAGCCGTTGATTCCGCTTCAGCTTGTGGCTTAAGTGAATCACCGCCTCAGGCGGCCCTGTATCCATCACATATCGCTGAGTGCGGTCCCGTGGGACAGCGGAGCCACGGTTTGATTCCCGGGACGATAACATAAATCATAAGAAATGTTATAAGTAAGCTGCTGAGAGGTTGATATTCGACATAGCAGCTCGATGTATTCACTGGTTACACGGTCATAGAAACTCTAAAAAAGCGACGAGTAGAAGTGAAAACCGCAGTTTAGATTAGTTTTTAATTTTGTAACCTTCCTGACGCTCAAGACGCGTCAGTACTGGCCGCAAAAACGTACGTATTATCTATGTTGACAGACCTCTAACAATGTGCTGATGCCCTAGTACTTTTGCTCCGCGACTGAACAAAGAAACACTTCAAAAATCGAACGCGATTCATTCGGATTTCAAATTAAGCTCTTAGAGGATCTGATGTCCTGATACTTAGACTCTCCCTCCGTCTTACGCCTGACGCGAGTTTAACATGTTTTTTTACCCATCCCAAAAAGTGTTCAACGCCGGTAAAGAAGTTTTCACTTGAAAAACAAATGTTGGGTTTTTCCTGTGTACGGTCAGTAGCAAACAAACAGACTTGTCAAAAGTTGTTCAGCCAACTGAGGCAGGCGGTTGCCTCGTGACGATTACACGCCTTTGGCTTCACATGGCTAAATATCACTAGCCTGCGCGAAATTTACAATTGTAATAAGTTGCTAATTTACTTGTAAAACGATTTCATCTTCTTTTCATTAAATTTCCACGTTGTTTGAATTGTCAAAAATCTCTTTATTGTCAAGAAAAGTATGACAATAATTTAATATTCCAATAAGTTATTACAAGTTACAAGTTATATTTATCAAAATTTCATAATTTACGAAATAATCAAAGCCCATGGAGGAAATGCGGCTAGGCGACACATCACTGTTTTTTTATTCTCCTTTCCACCTATACGCCCACAATCCCGATAGCTACCACCATCTTACTCGCTAATTCTGCCGCTAAGCAGCAGTGCTTGCACTGCTGTGTTCCGGTGTGGAGAGTAAGACAGCCGGGGAAATTACGGGCACAAGAGGCATTTCATCTTAGCCCTCTAGGTTGGCAACGCATCTGCAATCCCTCCGGGGTGGCGGGTGTCTATGGGCAGTGGTGATCGCTTACCATCAGGTGAGCCACTTGCTCGTTTGCCTTCCTATTCGCATAAAAAAAAAAACAATCATGCTAAACGCGGCTTTTAAGTCTTATCACCCGCTCTATCTACCCCGTAAGGTATTAAGACGTGATTTATGTATGTACTTGGTATGTAAAAACAATCAATGAGCCGCAACACCAATTTTATATCAGCGCAAGCCAGTCTCTCCGGCCGCACTTTTTATCACGTTACGGGTACGCGACGGGTCGACCCCTGTAATTAGGTTGCAGAGATGACGAGCGGTTCGGCAAATAATTGTCTGCTTTTTAACCCGACGAGCGGGTCTCGTTGCGCACGGGCTGCTCTAAACCTATTGAGACATACATACATACATGCTATGCTGGGATACGCCGATCTGGGAGTAATGAAGAAACATAGAATGGGCTAGGAATCGTGTTAACAGGCGATGCGGCTAGCAACACATCACCATTTTGATTCCCCCACCAATACGCCTACATCATGCTAAACGTGGCCTTTAGGTCTTGTTACCTTAAGCTCTGTCTGCCCTGTAAAGGATAAAAACGTTATGTATGTATGTGTGTGTGTAAGCGCCAACAATTTCCACAACCAACAGATTTGTCGGGGTGGCCACCGCCGCTGAGTCGGCGCTCCTCGCAACACTATAATTCCGCTAAACCATCACAATATGTGATTTCCACGACGCTACTGAAAATAAAATACGTGAAACCAAAATCGTATTGATCTACGCTGAATCAGTTTTCAATTAAAAACCGTAAAAATAAATAAGTATAAAAATCAAAAAGTAAATAAATTTTTCTTGATCCATTTGATAGGCATGTAAATATTGTATGTCAGATTGATGAATATGGATGAAGCGAAAGAGGTATGTCAGGATCGTAGCAAGTGGAACAAAGTAGTCTCTGCCTACCCCTGTGGGAAAGAGGCGTGGCGGTATGTATGTATGTATTTGATAGGCAAAACCCTCCTTTTTTCCGTCGCTCGTCTCCAACGAGACTATGCTCCTATCCTACCACTTATTAATGCATCCAAGTGTTTCATTATCTCATTTTCGGCCTACCACTACTCTGTTATTCAACCTTGCATCGACTCTCGCAGAACAAAACGTAGCGATTTGGCCTTTAAATAACACACCAAACTTGGCTCTTGTTTAAATTCTTCTACAATTTGTCGTAGTTTTTGTTTTAAAATTTTATCCCAACAACCCCGTCTCACTAAAGTCTGTTTGACAGCCGGATGCTGCCGGCAGCGGGAAACGCCACGATTTATGGTTGGCTCGCTCTCGCGACCTACTTGTCTTCAATGGGAGAAAGAGACGCTTAATTTTCCGCTGTGGTGTTTGTATTATTTTCTTTTTAATTGACGTCGCTTCTATTGTGTGGAGGTTTGAAACGAGACTTTCGAGAATTAAAAATAAATAACTATAGTTGAAATAAGATTTAATGAAAATAAAATAGGATACGTAGTGATTTCTTTGTTCATAGAACTGCCTCTCCGAGATTGAACTTTTTATGGACTACGCTTATAATATTGTCATCTATTGTCATCCATCCTTCTCCTATAGTAAGGTGTAGGCAGCAGAATACATGTGAAATCGACCACTGAAATTTGGTCAAATTCGACTTCCACATGATCATTATAATATGATCAGAGCATACCTATCAGAGCAAGTTAAAAAAAATTTATGACTGATGAAGTTAGTTCTTACTTATTGATTTACTACTGTGCAGTAGGCTTATTTTCTAACTCGCTCGCAATCGTCAGCCCATACATAAATGAACACGATGGCGATTGCGAGCGAGTTAGACAATAAGCCTACAGTTCAGAATAGATACTTATAATAGCTCCTAGTAGTTAAGGCTACCATTTTAAATTCCGAGAGTCGTAACAAAAAGCCAGACATTCCAAAAAAGTCCGTAATTTTTAAACAACAAGGGTAAAATCTTGAGTAGGAAGTTGTTTGCCTTATCCTCTTAAAATTTTGTAAAAACACTTTCGAAAAAGAACTACCAGAAGACGGTCATATGTCAATAAGTAAATTTCCAGATAAAGAGTGGACTAAAAGCCAACAGTTTCGACGTTTCCAGACAAAACCAGATGGACTTTCAATGAAAATTATGTGCACGGAGGTCAAATTATCACATATGGCCCTTCGATCAATAAAAATGTGTTGTTGACGAAGCATTGGCCCCTACAACGCTGAACACTGTCAAAGGATTAAAACCTTTAAATGTTCCTACTACCTTGTAATATAAACTGAAGCCAAGTTTCATGCCCGTATTTTGTTTCTCAAAGGCTTGCAAAATAAGCAAGAAAACTATCCACAATCTCGACCACTTAAGGTATTTTATTTTGCTTTAACGGTGTACGTCGGGAGTCGGAATGGGTTGTTTCATCCTATTTTCTTCCGAAGATACTCCAATCTATTATTTGAACACGTTTTCCTACTTTCCAAAGTATGTCGCAATTTTTTTATTTCAATGTCAAGTCTTATTAAGTACATCTTTTCAGGGATGTAGGTGCATACATACCGTCACACCTCTTTCCCACACAGGGGTAGGCAGAGGCTACTTTGTTCTTTCGCTTCATCGACATCCATCAATCTCTTCATACTTGCTCGTCGGTTTCGGTCTTGAGGGAGTGTAATGAATTTAAATTTAGTACATTGAGTACATTTTTTTTATGAGCTGGAAAATACTTAAAATATAATATTTTACTAGTTCGTGCATCAGTGTGATGTTTTCTATAGTTTTTACTTGCCGATAATGCTTTTATAGAATTAAATTTACAAAAATACTGAAAATAATCTCAAAATAATCATGGGTATAAAAAATACTTAAGGACCAATACTTAATATATAACAAAGTTTACGCAAAATACTGTGCTACAGTTTTTTTTTAATATTTAGCTCCTTATTGTATTGTCACTAAAATATCAAATATCTTTAGAAACAATTCAGAATCTTTGTCTACTCAAGAGTTTCATTAAATAAAATAGTTCAAAGTAAAGTCATTTCAAAGCTACCAATCACAATCAACGCAAGCAAATCACTACATAGTATAAAACAAAGTCGCTTTCCCCTGTCTGTCCGTCCCTATGTATGCTTACCTATATCTTTAAAACTACGCAACGGATTTTGATACGTTTTTAGGGTTCCGTAGCCAAATGGCAAAAACGGAACCCTTATAGATTCGTCATGTCTGTCTGTCTGACTGTCCGTCCGTATGTCACAGCCACTTTTTTCCGAAACTATTAGAGCTATACTGTTGAAATTTGGTAAGTAGATAGATGTATTCTGTGAACCGCATTAAGATTTTTATACAAAAATAGAAAAAAAAAACAAATAATTTTGGGGTTCCCCATACTTAGAACTGAAACTCAAAAACATTTTTTTCATCATTCAAACCCATACGTGTGTGGTATCTATGGATAGGTCTCAGTGGCGTGGCGTCAAGTATATCAGAAGGCAAGCCGAAGGGAACTTAACTAGCCTTTTCCTCTAATTCTGCATAATAAATTGCCCAACTGCCTTAAAATAGGCAAGCCGGTGGGAATCGAGTTCTATGGACGCCACGCCACTGATAGGTCTTCAAAAATGATGTCGAGGTTTTTAATATCATTTTTTTCTAAACTGAATAGTTTGCCCCGTAACTTCTAAAATAAGGGAATGACAAAACTAAAAAAAATATATAATGTACATTACCATGCAAACTTCCACCCAAAATTGGTTTGAACGAGATCTAGTAAGTAGTTTTTTTTTTATTAAATATTTTGTCTGTCTATATAAGTAACCAATATAAAATGACCTCACACTGCCTACATTTTGCTTAAGAGCAGGGCTCTGCTATGACTGGATTTTATAATAACTTGGCGAATAGCAAATTTTTACGGAAACGGAACCCTCAGTGCGCGAGTCCGACTCGCACTTGGCCGTTTTTTTTTAATAGATAGAGTGATTCAAGAGGAAGGTTTATATCTATAATTCTACGCAGACAAAGCCGCGGGCAGAAACTAGTTTTGTATAAGACAAATCAACATAAAAAACGGAGCTGTCATTCTCTCAAATAACTTTCTTTATGAACTCACCCACCTCCATTTTACACTGCCTGTTAAAACGAATCCGTTCACGTCTCAAGTGTCGATAGACGCCGTATGTTTAGAATTGAGTCTTCTCGGACTGGAGATAGCACCCCTCGTAAACCTGATCGACACCCAGTTTACTACACGGTTTTATTGTTGCTTCTGACACGCGACTTCGTCCGTCTTGTGTGAATTTTATAGCCACGATATTGTTGTGACCAGAACCTGTTTCGACGCCTAATTATTACTGGTTATTAAAACAATTTGATCTTATACTAGGTACATTACAGCAGATATCTTGTAATGGACCCATAGGTACACAAACGGATAACTCACGTATAAGTCGAGTGATGCTCATGACTTGTTTCGACTTTTATTACGTGAGTTATCCGTTTGTTTAACTATTTGAGTCTCATGGTATTTCCATGTTGAAAGTCGTAATCGACTCAGTTATTCATAATATAGTACTTCAGGATTCTTCAAATCCTTTCAAATTCCAAGTTTGTAGCAAAGTAAACGGAAATCCTTATCTTTGATATGCAAAGGTTTCGCGCGTCTGAAAGTTGGCCCGCTATGTATGCGAATTATGCGGCCGTTATGAGTTATGACTTATGATGACCTTTTGTTTCAGATGCGCAAAACCTTCGGCTTTTAAATGTTTTAAAATTTTAAAAGAGAAAGAATAAAACGATAATTATGTTTTAGGCTGACGAAATACTAACTAAAACAGTCATATCTATAGTAAGTACATGGTATTATTATGATAACCGTGACACCAAATCCTTCCCACCACTCCCAATTAATGTAAAAAACTATACTTAGTTTAATTGGGAGTAATTTTCTAGTAGTTATTGTACTAATTACTGGTTTCAACGTGAAACAAACCCACCCCTTTCGACGTCGCTCATCAGCGCGACATTTACTTAAATATTAATTCTATTTTTAAAGAGGAAACGGCCGAACATTTCCTAGGCCCTTTTAATTTGAATAACAAATGGTTGTTAGGACACTGATGTTTATTTAGGTAAATATCCGCGTCTCCAAGATAAATTAATTCGAAATAAAGGGTAGTATTTGATAGCGTTGTATCAAATTCGTTATCTGAAACGTTTGTAAATATTCGTGTTAGTTGCGATATCATCTTTGTTATTTTCTGAAGTTGTAAAAAGCATCATGATACTGCAATTTAGGTATGATAAATGCACTCTGTTTTGTAATTTGCGCAAACAATATAATCAATAACTAACTATCCTCAAAAAACCGCATTAAAATTAAGCCTGTGGGTGAAATGCAGCTGCACGGAATATTTGTATGGAAGGGCCTTAGAACCTTTTAAACAGTAAATTTTATATGACAAAAGTATTTATCATAAAGAGCTTGGAAGTTGCTTTATGTTGATTTAAAATTATAATATATAAACGCGTAGAATTGCAAGTCAATCTGACCAATGAAAACGGGTAAATATTTGTAAGATGCCAAGAATGCAGAGCGAAAAAAAAACTTTTCAAATATAGGAATAGTCCAGATACTCACGGCTTCAATTATGGGTAGTAAGATCTATTTTGTGTTATTCCTTCTGGTGCTCCTTTCTGACTATCCTGTACACCCCGATGTCGACCTAGCTTCCCGGCTATCCCCACTCCATGATCATTATTTTTGTGTTGCCAGTATTATTGTCTTATTTACCCAGATATTTAACTAGAAATCATGACACTTTTGTGTTGACTGACGAAATATTTGTTTAAATTTGTTTAATTTTGGCCCACTAAAGGGTTGTTTTGAATTTTGGTATATTCATAAAGCTCCTATGACAATGCAATAATCGAAATCTTCGTGTAAAAACTGGTGCAAAATTTACTAAAAAAATACGTCATAAAGAGCCTTCATTTCTATCCTCTTTGTGGAATTTAAAATTCAAATTCGTTTATTTGCATTTAGGTCATTTTACTTCACGGGGCGTGCGATATAATTAAATTTGAAACCTGTCTTAAGCCTTTACGGATAAAGTTCATCACGGCAGATAATGAAGGCTGCTACAAATTATACTTTTTTCCTGCCATCATTAGTTAAAAAGGCACTGTTAAAATGCAGAGCTGAATGTTTTAGAAGCGCCAGTGGAGTGGATTTGATACGCTTAAGAAATATTTTGAAATTGTAAGGCTGTAGTGGAAAAATAAGTTTGTTTCCTTAAAACCGACGTATTAGTCAACTCATCATTGAGACAAACAATATCGGAACCGATTGGCTATAAAGTCGGCTTACGGACGATAGTTTTACGTGATAGAAATAAACGGTTGCTGCTTTTGTAGGCTAACTTACGCCATCTATCGGCACTTGGTTAAATCGCTTAGTATCTATGAAATCAATATCGACTCTCAAAGTGGCGCAAAGTGGTTGCAACAACAAGTAAACAGATGTCGCTATTTGCGACACACTGACGTCAATAACGTAACGCAATGAGTCATGCTTTTTCGTGAGTGCAGCCGGCGTTCATCGATTTATAAGACGCTTAAGAGGGTGCATCCGTGCTGAGCTCGCAACATCGCATTTTTGGTAATTTTTTACGATTATTTCACAGAAATTGAATGAAAGTATCAAATATCCGTCTATAGTGCACTTCGTTTTTAGGGTGTTAATGTGTCTAATGCAATAATTTATCGTGATTGACTTTTATTTTCTTATTAAACGAGATATAGTATTTTATCGCTTTCATACGAAAATTAAAGTCCATCACCATTAATCATTGTATTGGACACATTAATACACTAAAAACGAAGTGCACTACAGACGGACATTTGATAGTTTCATTCAATTTCTGTGAAATAATCGCAAAAAATCACCAAAAATGCGACGTTGCGAGCTCAGCACGGATGCACCCTCCGTCAAAAACTTACAGGTATCTCGTTTTACCCTAAATACGCTGGTCCCCAGGGCGTTAGAAAATTATGACCTCAACGCATTTTCGAAGCGGTTAAATTATAAAAAGGTTTCTATGATTCATCAAACACTTAAACGGAACTAAAGAGATAATTTAGACACATCGCAGTGGTTAACAATTGTTAACAATTGCTATGGACAGTGTAACGTGGTGATTAAAAGCCGTGTTAAGAAAAAGACACATTTAACAAGTCCTCGCAAACAGATTGCTTTACCATACCAACCAATATGATTCGCATCGTTGAGGAAAATTCATACATGCCTACAAACATACCGCCATGCCTAACTCCCATAGGAGGCAGAGACTCCTATGTTCCACTTGCTGCGATCCATACCTCTTCCGGCTATGCACATTCATCAATCTCAATGAACAAAAAACATTTACCTTGATACTACTACACTACCATTAGCGAAGCAGCGAATGATAGCGAAGTAGCTTTTTTAAACGCTTTTTGTTTATTGGAACAGACCTAGTAACGCGTGATTCAATAATCAAAATCAATAAATGATTCAACAATCTAACTATTCATACATGCTCGTTAGTTTAGGATATTCTTGACCTAACCTGTTTGTAGAAAGTACAAATTAAATTATTTATCATCATCATCATCATCATCATCAGCCTATTTTACGTCCCACAGCTGGGCACAGGACTCCACTCAGAATGAGGGGCTTGGGCTATATAGTGCCCACGCGGACCCAGTGCGGATCGGGAACTTCACATACACCATTGCTTAGCAGGTTTCCTCACGATGTTTTCCTTCACTGACAAGCTCATGAATACTATGACACTGCCCACAACTTCTTTTAACTGCTGTGTATAATTCGATTAAAAGCGAATAAAAATCTGAACAAAAACCTAAAAATAAAACTAATTTCTTACAGCTAACTTATATCAAAAATGGCCCCCGTGACGTGGTGTCTCAAAGGCTGGTAGCATTCTCTCTGAATCGCTATTATAATATTCGTTGGGAGAGATAGATAGGTACCGGCGTTTCGGTCGCCAGGGGGGCTACTCCGAAATTCGCTTTTCGAAGTTCGTGACATGCCGTCCCTCTCGCTCTAAAATGAATGACTATTAGTGTGAGCGGAACGGCACGAAACGAACTTCGAAAATCGAATTTCGGAGTACAAGACCAGTTGCGTCGCGTCGCATTTGTAAATCTTTGATGTTATAGTCAAAACGAAAAGGAGTGAATTATGCTCATAGCACAACATTCCGTGTAGTTCAAATTGTCTCTATAAAGCGTCCAGTCTATTCTCCACACAGCTCCGTGAAAGGTTAAAAATAGGGGTTGAGCAACAAAAAGGCTGCAGCAATTTCTCTGCGCGTCGGGTTTAGATGTCGAGCTCAGTTTCACAAAGGGTGCATTTCCTATATGTTTACCACCAATTGGTAACGTCAAACCAACGCGACGTAGCATACGCTTTCAAAAACGACAAACATTTTATAGCCTAAAAGAAGATAAATAAGTATTATTTGGCATTTATGATCACAATACACGTGAAATGACTGTGGGATTGTACGTAAAATTTAATAAGGCTAAGAAAATGCGGGTGGTAGGGCCTTGTGCAAGGTCCGTCCTAATCGCTACCACCATCTTACTCGCTAATCCTGCCGCTAAGCAGCAGTGCTTGCACTGCTGTGTTCCGGTGTGGAGAGTAAGACAGCCGGGGAAATTACGGGCACAAGAGGCATTTCATCCAAGTCCTCTAGGTTGGCAACGCATCTGCAATCCCTCCGGGGTTGTGGGTGTCTATGGGCAGTGGTGATCGCTTACCATCAGGTGACCCACTTGCTCGTTTTCCTTCCTATTCACATAAAAAAATAAAAAAATAAATAAAAGGGCTATATATTACCAACCATTTGCTGAGCCTATTGTGATCGTGTTGTGATCGTATATCCTACCAATCTATAACGAGCTATCTAACAATTATTTATTTTATTCAGTGCGATCACATCGTATTCATCAAAATAGAAACTATAATTAAGAAAACTAAAACCCCCGCATCTCCAAGTGCCCCAAGTAATCCGCGTTTACTAACATGATTCCTAAGATTTTCGCCCACTCCCTCGATGGGCTACCATACGCGCGGTAAGAGAAGCAACTGGTAATTATATGTTTTTTTTTTACTCCCAGACCAGCATGGAAGAAATACTAAAAACAGAATATTTTTATATCTCTGTCTATGTAAATTACCAATTATAAAATCGCCACACAATGCATTTTACTTAGGAACAGGGCTCCGCTAACACTGGATTTTATATTAACTTCGCGAGTACGGTGCCCTCGGCGCGCGATTTCGATTCACTTGGCCGGTTTTTATTTAGAGAATTACACGACGGTAAGTATTTATTTATTTATTTATTTATAAGCGTTTTTATTCCGAATTCGCTACAATTTCAGTAAGTACATGTTGTTGTTGTTATTGTCGTTTATTTATTAAATTGTCGCGTAATTCGGCGTGCCTCATGGCATAGGCCTCCTCCGTGTATTGGAGGGTTTGGGCTATAGTTCCCACGCGCGCCCAGTGCGGATTAGGAACTTAACACACACCATTGAATTTCTTCGCAGATGTGTGTAGGTTTCCTCACGATGTTTTCCTTCACCGAAATGCTCATGGCAAATTACAAATGTAATTTTCGCACATAAATTCCGAAAAACTCAGAGGAGCGAGTCCGGGATTTGAACCCACGACGCTCTGCTTGAGAGGCCACAGGTCAAACCACTAGCCTACCACGGCTTTTCTACTCGACAGTAGTTAAGTAATCGAACCGTAAATAGCGGAATGCAATTAGTCTGAGCAAAGCTCGCCCCTGGGCGCGTGGTTACGCGGCAACGGCACGCGTGACGTCATTAGCACGACAAACATATACGACAAGACACGACACGACACGCACGACGTGCCCGTGTACCTAGAACATAGTGTAGACAACTTAATAGACAAAATGTCACGTAATTCATATTGATTGATGAATCTGGATGAACCCCTGTGGAAAAGTCTAAGAGGCGTGACGATAATGTATGTTATTTATATGACACTAGCATTTGCCCGCGACTTCACCCGCGTAGAATTAGACTTCAGAACTGATTTTCCTACTAATTTCGATAAGCTAAAGGTTACTAGAAACACAGGAAAGCTTAAAGTACCATCTTACAGACTGGTTAAAACCAAAAAGTCGTTTCTGGGAAATTGCATACGTTTTTATAATAAAATTCCAAAAAATATTACTGACCAAACAGATACAAAGTTCAAATTGACTGTCAAGAAAACATTGATATCTAAGGCGTATTATAAAATTAATGATTATATCATGGACAGGGATGTTTGGCAATAATTCCAATCCGCATTGGCGATCCCGGAAAATCAAATGGCGTATCTACTGTATTAAAAAATCTAGTTGTGTTAAATACTTTGTATGTAAGTCTTAAAAGTAACTTATTGTTATTGTTGTTATTATTGTACTGCCGGATTCGTATCAACAGAGGTTTTTCCGAACCGGTGGTAGATATTCATAAGTGCTTGTAAAGCCTAAATTGAATAAAGATATTTTGATTTGATTTGATTTGATGATGGTAATATTCTGCAATAGGTAAGTATTTACGTTGCGACTCAAGACAGCCTTTGACATATCACTTTCCTGCCTTGCATTCTATTGGCTGACCTTTTACCTGTAATTTAAATATTAAACCGGAACGATAAAAAATGTATATAAAAAAGTAATACGTACGTATAAATGAAGTAAAGCCACTCGACGCCACATCCTCTCATTAGGGCTGGGAGAGGTGTCTTCCGCCCGCGCTCGGAAGTCCCGCGTTACTACAGCTACCCTCTTTCGTTACGCATCCTTGCGTTATAAGAGTGAGCGCACATAATAAGTATTTACATAAGTCTGATAATATTTCTGCCGTTCATGGAATTTATAATAGAGAGCTATATTAGAGAAATATTTATAATAGAGAGCAAGATTATTTGGCGTAAGCTACTTTTAGTCACAAAAACTGCATATAAAATGTCCTACTGGTGTATCATTACATTACATACTATGCATCTTTAAGCCTAAGTGATGTCCCATATCGCATGAACTTTAAGCATATGCCAAAAAAGCGAAGGCGATAGAGATTTGATTCCATGATCCAGTGATATAAGCGTCGAGCCACTTTTAGTGTCCCGACAAGTGCTGAGTGACTCCTTTTTCGCTTTTTCAACTTTTATTTCCACTTCTATTTTGCATTATTTTTGACATGAACATTACTGTATACAGTAATGTTCATGTTTGCTTCTGCGAAATAAGGATCTCTTATTCTTATTTGTTCTTATTTTACACACTGTTGCTCGTAAATCAAGAAATCAGTGAAGAGTCCGTCAACCACACAACCACAAAATAATCACGATTTTCACCATGTAGTAGTGATAGACTTTGGTATAGATGATTCAATGAAGTCTTCTTTTGTCCGCAGCTGGTACCGCGAAAGCGCGGGCGGCGTGCTGCGCGAACTGCGCGACGGCGAGGCCGGCGGTCGCTACACGCGCGCGCACGACGCGCTCGGCCTGCGCCGCGCCGACGTGCAAGATGGCGGCCGTTGGGCCTGCCGCGCGGCCAACGCGCACGGTCACATCACGCTGCGGCTGCAGCTGAACGTGCGCGCGCATCTCACCACACACGTGCAGCCACACACACAGGTGAGTGTGGATACAAGAGGCGCCATTTGCAAGATGGCGGCTGGGCCTGCTGAGCGAACGCACACGTACATAATCGTGCTGCTGCTGCTGGGGCTTTACCATGACGTCTTAATGCAATTCGGTTTAGGTTCGCTCGCTGTCAGATTCATACTAAAAGTGACAGCTAAAACTTGAACTGAGTCGAAATTAGGACGTCATGGTAAGGCCCCTGATACTCTGTGGACTGCATGTAAACACGGAATGCTCAATCACGTCACGATGTTTTTGTAGAAACTTGGATGTCTTTCTTGCCTTACGGACGTCAAATTAATAAATGAGGTTCTTAATAGTGAAGCGGTATATTTTCCGCAACTCGCCGCGGTAGTTCTTCGTCTGTTTTTCGTAAAAACATCAAGGTTTATACAGCAAAAGACGAAAAAAGCGTTTTGATCCTCCGCTCCACGGATCAGAATGGATTTAGCATAATACTTAGTGATATTCAGGGAAAAATCAACCACTATAGGCCATAGCTGTCTTCGTCTTCGCAAACGTAGTTTATAAATCACTCTAGATTGTGAGAGAGTGCTTAAGAATTTTGTAGAACTCGTGGCTATTCGACCAGCTTAGAATTAAGCAAGTTTGTCAACACAGAAATATCCTCTGAACTCCTGTTGATTCACGTTTTAATATACACCTGTTATAAGTGCTAAATCTTTTCATTCGTAGCACCTTATTTATCAGAATAAGTCGCAGCGTCTAGGGGCCTGCTTAACAATATTTTATTCATGAGGCTTTTTAATTCTATTTCTCCCTGGATTTTAATAATGCTGTCGAGATTTCCAACGTGGTATTTAATGTGCAGGTGATCGTTGGGAATTCTTACAAGCAACTTTACAATTCTAATAGCAATTTGTTTCTTGACCGTGTTTTACGTACCCATAAGACAGACCTAATCCTTTTTTTCCTTTCTTTAACACTTGTAGTAACTAAGCACTCCCACTTCCTGTCTTTAGTCCCTTTTCTTTTCTTCTTGCTTCTGATCAAATTTTAATCCTCTTCTGTCATATGGCCTTCTTATCTAAATATATAAAAGAAGAAACTGACTGACTGACTGACTGACTGACTGACTGACTGACTGACATATCAGCGCACAGCCCAAACCGCTGGTTCTAGAGATCCCAAATTTGGCACGTAGGTTCCTTAGAAGGTCTAGGGGTGCACTAAGAAAGGATTTTTCAAAATTCGACCCCTAAAGGGGTTAAATGGGGGTCCAAAGTTTGTATGGGGAAACAAGATTAGTTAGACTATTTTATTCGAAACTTCACATGAGTATTCCTAACGATAAATGAGTAAACACCTGTTTCAGGTTTTTTGAAAATTCAACCCCTAAAAGGGGATAGGGGGTGACAAAGTCTGAAAATCAACGTGGGTATTATTATTATTATATTATAGTGGGTAGTATTGTTTGTACGGTTTATTGGGTCGCTGATTACGAAAACAATAACACACACACACACACACACACACACACACACACACACACACACACACACACACACACACACACACACACACACACACACACACACACACACACACACACACACACAAATTTCCGGGAACGGGAAAAAACGCGATTTATTATATTCGATTCAGAGTGACCCTATCTAAGTAACTATACTTAATAAATATACAGTTCAAGTTTCGTACACAAGGAGATGATTACAAAACTAAGAAAATAATTTCAGGATTTTTGGAAATTCTCACGGGATAAGGAAAACACGGGATTTATATTATACCTATTCAGTTCAACGAAATCCTGAACTATAATTACTAGACTTCAAATTGGCATAGAAGTAGGTGATTATAATAGTAAAAAACAGTTTTAAGGATTTTCGAAAATTCAAACGGGATAAGGAAAAAACGGGATTTATATTCAGTTCTACGGGATCGATTTTTCGTTTTAATTATCGTAGAAAACTGAAATTTGGCCTTCAGGTTCCTTGGGAAGTATAGGGGAGCACTATACAAAAGGATTTCCCAAAATTTTGATGGAAATGAATGGGCAAAAAACGTTTTTGTTATACTGCTGGTCGTAGAAAGTTGAAATTTGGCATGTAGGTTGTTTGGAGAGTGTAGAGGAGCATTAAGAGAGGAATTTCCAAAATTCCCACGGGAACGGGAAAAAACGGGATTTTTTGTTTTACAGGTCGTAGAAAGCTGAAATTTGGCATGTAGGTTGCTTGATGAGTGTAGGGAAGCACTAAGAGACAATTTTCTGAAATTCCCATGGGAACGGGAAAAACGGGACTTTTCGTTTTACTGGTTGTAGAAAGCTTAAATTCGACATGTAAGTTGCTTGGGGAGTGTAGAGAAGCATTAAGTCAAGTCAAAAGTCAAAAGTTTATTTTGCAAATAGGCCGCCGAGGGCTCTTTTACATGTCTTTTTAAGAGAGGACTTTCCTAAATTCTCAGGGGAACGGGAAAAAACGGAATTTTTCGTTTTACTGGTCGTAGAAAACTGAAACTTGGCATGTAGGTTGCTTAAAGAGTGTAGAGGAGCATTAAGAGAGGAATTTTCAAAATTCCCACGATAACGGGAAAAAACGGGATTTTTTGTTTTACTGGTCGTAGAAAGCTGAAATTTGGCATGTATGTTGCTTGATGAGTGTAGGGAAGCACTAAGAGACAATTTCCTGAAATTTCCACGGGAACGGGAAAACGGGACTTTTCGTTTTACTGGTTGTAGGACACTGAAATTCGGCATTTAGGTTGTTTGGAGAGTGTAGAGAAGCATTAAGAGGGGAATTTCCAAAATTCCCACGGGAACGGGTAAAAACGGGATTTTTCGTTTTACTGGTCGTAGAAAGCTGAAATTTGGCAAGTGGGTTCTTTGGGGAGTGTAGGGAGCATTAAGAGACAATTTTCTGAAATTCCCATGGGAACGGGAAAAACGGGACTTTTCGTTTTACTGGTTGTAGAAAGCTTAAATTCGACATGTAAGTTGCTTGGGGAGTGTAGAGAAGCATTAAGTCAAGTCAAAAGTCAAAAGTTTATTTTGCAAATAGGCCGCCGAGGGCTCTTTTACATGTCTTTTTAAGAGAGGACTTTCCTAAATTCTCAGGGGAACGGGAAAAAACGGAATTTTTCGTTTTACTGGTCGTAGAAAACTGAAACTTGGCATGTAGGTTGCTTAAAGAGTGTAGAGGAGCATTAAGAGAGGAATTTTCAAAATTCCCACGATAACGGGAAAAAACGGGATTTTTTGTTTTACTGGTCGTAGAAAGCTGAAATTTGGCATGTATGTTGCTTGATGAGTGTAGGGAAGCACTAAGAGACAATTTCCTGAAATTTCCACGGGAACGGGAAAACGGGACTTTTCGTTTTACTGGTTGTAGGACACTGAAATTCGGCATTTAGGTTGTTTGGAGAGTGTAGAGAAGCATTAAGAGGGGAATTTCCAAAATTCCCACGGGAACGGGTAAAAACGGGATTTTTCGTTTTACTGGTCGTAGAAAGCTGAAATTTGGCAAGTGGGTTCTTTTTTCGTTATTGTAATATATTTAAAGATTTTTTACAACTTTTTAAAATCAAAACTATGGCCCTTATGGCTACGGTAATAGGACTGAAATTTGCAGAAAAAATATGGTTTTGATGACATTCTTAACTAAATTTTGGCTATTTTGCGATTTGGTGACTTTTCGCTCTACGCAGACGATATTCTCATATTTATTTTATCTTAAGTATTATAACTACAATACTGTTATATTTGTTTGTATGTGTTATTTTGTTTTGTTTTTTTTAGCCTGCGTCTCTCCTGGCTTTTTGTTTCCACCACCTACTCAATCTGTCTCCAACTTATTTCTCTGACTTATTGGTTGTCTGGAAGAGATCGCTACCAAGCGATAAGACCGCCTATTGTATACTTTCTTCGTTGTTTCTGTATTTTATTGGACTGATTTGTGGTGTTCAATAAAGTGTATTTGTATTGTATTATATTGTATTGTAAGCACTCGACAATTTTCTTAATCTTTAAGCTACTCATTTGCAGGTCACCTGTCTTAATGTACAGATAAATAAATACATACTTCCTTAGCATTTTAATTCAAATCATTTAAGTTACATGCTCTGAGTAAAATGCTTAGTCCGCTACATATTCGCTTCAGCCCAAACCCAATAAACGAAACAAACGACAAAAACTCAAATGAATAAAATCCCATTTCGCGATTTCAAAGGTCAAATAACAAATTTAATATTGCTTTGACGTCAACACGGCGCATTAAGGACAAACAATATTGCCTTCAGCATTAAGCGGGAAATCGTAATTCGAATTAGATTACCTACCCCGAAGTTACCCCTTGATTGGGACGGCGGGATAAGTCAGGGATCACTGGCTTCAGACAATAATCGCTGTTTTTCCCTTTCTTTTAAAACGAAATTGGGTCGTAAATCATCATCATCGTGTCAGCCATAGGACGTCCACTGTTGGACATAGGCCTCCCCCATAGACCAGACCTCCAGTTGCCTCGGTTGGAAGCGGCTTGCATCCACCGTGAACCCGCGACCTTAATAAGGTCCTCCTCGTTGGAGGACGTCCTACGCTGAGTTTGCCGATCCGCGGCCTCCACTCGAGAACCTTTCGGCCCTAACGACCGTCTGTTCTCCGTGCTATATGGTTTGCCCATTGCCACTTCAACGAGCTAATTCGCTTGGCTATGTCGGTGACCCTTTTTCTTCTATGTATCTCCTCATCGTCGTAGATAAAAGCCTATGCTAAAACAAGGTTTACTAGCGGGTCTAAGTTATGGGCCCATTTTATATGTGACAGGTGACAAGTGGCTATGACAATTCGGAATACATTGCCGCCTTGAGAACTTCTGTGTTGAAACAGGATTCACATCGGCTACGAAATGTATACGGAAAAAGTCGCCGCTGTCGCCGATCACGTATGAAATACTCGTAAGGGTCATTGATGCTTCTTAAATAGTTGACTCAGTTGAAGATAAACAGCTTTATAGCAATATCGGATAGCTTAACGACAACATCATTATCCTATACAGGTACTTCGTTTTCTGTTTTCACTCTTTTTTTTCTTAAACAAATGATATACTCGTATACTGTGAGGTAGGTACTGTTAAAAATTTGTAGGTAACAATTGACTCATCATCACTCACTCAAGACGCAAAACTATATCCCATAAAGGTTTTTTTTTTACAATTATTGCATGAACAAGCAGCAGCAAAGCGGAGTAACATGGTAAAATGTTTTTGTTCTCTAATAAGGACCTCCGCAAAGTAATGCCTGATTCAATCAATTGAACAGAATTCTGAATACGGGTCAGGAACTCCAGGCACACCCTAAAGAGTCCTAACTAGTGGTGGCAATAACGGCTGTTTTGCAATAATAATAATAATAATAATAATAATAATTTTATTTACGACCAACAAGGATCATTGTGTAATAATGAATAACAGTGTTGTGTTATTCTTAAATAGCTGTTATTGTAAACTGTTGTCTGTTATCCTGTTATATTGCTGTTTTACAAAACGATAATGAACTTATTATTAAATAATTGTTATACTTATTTCGTCGCGATCGCAGCGTAATAAAAACGTACGGGAACAAAAGCAAAACAACGCTCTTACCTTGTTTGTTATTGTACTGACTGACAACAAACAGTACCAGCTAATAATTATACCAAAAGTCAGTTATTTGAATTGCGATTGCATTGCGAGCTCGCGCGTATCAGCGCTATCTCTCGCACACACTTACTTGTTTTGTTGCGCACTCGCTTGCGCTTCTATGCCAAGTGCGGCAACAGTGCGCGTATGAACAACGTTGACAACAGACAACGAATAATGATAACAGGATAGTTGACGATTCGATAACGTGTTGTTCGTTGCGTGCAAATAATGCATTACGTTATCTGCAGTTGTAATAACGACCACCACTAGTCCTAACATTGTAAAATATTCACAAAAAGAACAATCCCGACATTATTCTCGTCAGAAAAAATGTTTTTGACAGGCTGTAGAAGGGTGGAGTAAGTAAACCTCCCGAGAGGTAACTAATTTGTCCCTTCCGTGACCCGTCCGTGCCCGAAGGGCCAAATGATGACAATATATTTTCGTTCTTTGCACATTGTGTTAGTCGAGGATTTTTCTTACAAAACATTTTTTTTTACTAAGACCTGTGTGAAAATGTTACTGGTAATGATGAGATATTTCATAGTAAGTTATACATACATACATACCGTCACTCCTTTTCCCACAGGGGTAGGCAGAGACTACTTTGTTCCACTTGCTACGATCCTGTCACACCTCTTTCGCTTCATCCACATTCTTCGATCTCTTCATACGTGCTCGTCGGTTTCGCGTACTCTTGACTTGACCCATTTTCAAAACGTCTCCAATTTGGTCATAGAACACATGGTTAGTAAGTTACATACCTATCGGCTTTTATGCATCGAAAATGTGGTATACTGATTTATCCAACTGCCAAGATTCTAAAAATTACCTATCTTATTTACCTAAAAATTCTATTTTTGATACAACCACCTGATTCCTATCACCAGAATTTCACTTCAAGATTATTGTATTGTCACCGAATTTCATAATGTAACCTTTAACGTTAATTCGACAACTGAAACTGGGTTGCAAGATTCTATTACAGTCAGACTACGGGACAGGTAAAATTACATAAAATATTAACTACCTACGCAAAAAAGCGCATGAGAAAAGCACTGAGGAATATAATACTTCATCCTAATATTCCTAATTAAGAGAATATTGGCGCTTTGGCTGGCAAGCCGTTTCAAAGCGTTTTATAAGTAACAAGAAGTAACTTCCATCAGTAAGGTCCATTTAAGCAGCCGTATTCAATTTGAATATTAAAAAACATCGTATAAAGTTTATTGAAAAATCTCTGAACTGCAAATACGAACTTTTTGTTAATAATGTCACTGGCAACGTGTTGACCTCAAAAATAATGGAAATCGACCAAACTCAGAATGTTTTTAAATAAATTGGCGCGTTACTTCCATTTTGCGGGCGCGGTGATCGTGACGTCACTGCATGCTCGTGGTTGGTTGATAAAGCGAGCTCCTGATTGGCTTAAAGTGCACTGCACACTGTTTTTAACCTCGCATACACATTTTTTAAATTAATTAAGTAACTTGATTATTTTCTCAGTTGTTGATTCATATTGCCCCCAAATGATTCAATAGTAGCTCCATTGGAAGTTTTTTTGGTTAAAAAGTAATTCTAATACAACATGATTTAATGATTGTACTGTCAACCATCTTACCTAACAATACCAAATTGCAATTGATTTTGACCAATAGGAGTTGAAATATCAAATGATTCAAGAAATATTTATTTCTTAATTTTTATGTTTACTTTTACGGTTTTACGCAGTTTGAGCAGTTTGAGCAGTAGATGTTCCAAGGGAGTTTGTAATTGTGTCGTACAGACACATCATTCAAATAGATGACGCTTCGCGACAAATAATCGCATAGTAACAAAGTCACGTGACAGTTAGTAATAGATAGAAAAATTCGAACGCTAACTCACCTGCTATGGGTGGTGTAGGGGTATAGCACGCGTCACGGAATGACGAGGACCCGGGTTCGATTCCCGGCCATAGCTTTACTTTTCGGATTTTTCTATGTGTTCTAATTTTCAGTGTCGTTTAGAAATTCAATAGGAGTTGGTCGAATTCGAGCTGCAAATTTTTAAAACGACTTGCATACAATATATGTCATACGCTCATAATAAATTTTAATAAGAAAGATAGATATAGGCTAGTTAATTAAACCCTAATTACACTACACTGTATGATATAAAGTTTTAATAACATGCAACATTTTAGAGATTACGTGCTTAGGAGACCAAAGGTAAAATTACTTTAACGTGCGTCTGCCTCTCTCTTTAGAAAATTACTTTCCACTGGGTTGTACCTCTTGTTTGTGTCATGCAATTAAATATTTAAATGGGAACTATGACTACGAGAAAATTAATTAAACCTTCGTAGAAAATACAATTACGTCTGTTGCAAACTGGGTGATACAGTCTCTCACTAATCTACCAAAAAATAAGCAGTTTTATTTTTCAAAATCAGTCAAATCCAATGCTCAAATAGTGTCCAAAAACTAATACTACTGAGCGGTTTAATCAAACGCCTCAAAATTCTTGACATGTAACAAATCTCAAGCTGAACCAGCAATAAGAATGACTGTCCCTTCCTGATTGTTTCAAAAGGGACGGACGAAGCAAACATTTGTTTTGGCTTCTTCTGACCCCTTAGGTATAAGGAATTGCAAATGAGCTCGCTCCACAGTGATAGGATTCATTTTTAAACAGAAGACTGATGAATACTTCGTATCAATATTTCAATCACCTGGAATTTAAGACTAACCATTAACATAAGATTACTTATCCTTTACTAAGAAAGTTGCGGCTAAACCCTAGAGTATATTAAATGAACTGATAAAACGAAAGAAGAACTGAACAAGAACGCGAACTTATGTACGACAAAAGACAATTTAGTACAACTAAGTTATGATTCGTATCAAATGGTTGTTGTTCGAAGAAGTTCGGGCCAACCTCTTATGTGAGACACTTGACTGTGTTTGCTTTGCCAAAAGTTAAATAGGAAAGGCAAGCGTTTCACCTCAAATGATAATTTAACGAAATCCTCCAAAGAATTTCCTTCGATGTCCTTTTTAAAGAGGTGTTAATAAAAGTATGCCCGATGCTAAACAGTATTGAAAGGTTAACATCCTAATTATGATCACCTTGACGACAATTAATGTCATTCCGCTGAAATGCTCGATTACATGTCTACCGTTACTAACCAAATACAACAGATATCTAATGCCTTTACATACTAATATATTTATAGTTTTACAGCTATTTTAGTATCTAGAAGTCAATGAACCCGACAATCTAGGTCTCCGGAGGATTTCAGCGGCTGTTTCCAGTAGCATTTAAAAATTTACCGAGTCTGAGAGAAGTTTCAAAAAGTTTAATAACGTGATACGTACTAAGTTTCTAAACTGGTTGGAACGTGGTTCACTGTTTCCAGTACTTTTGTAACGCTTGCCGAAGAGAACCGACTCCCTGGTGATATTTTACTGACTTTTAATTATGATTAATTACCGGGATCGGCTTCCAAAGGGTCAACAACGCACCGAGTTGCCCGTTCTCGGATATATCGCGTTACAGGAAACACAATTCTCATTTAATAAACATTAATTATGTTTGGTTACGCCTTCGTAAAAGGATTCTTAAATATTTTATCTATACGCGTTTCCAGTACAACTCTGGCTCAAGTTTTAGCAAAATATTTATAATCACCGGTTGTATTTGTTAAGTTGAATGTATTGTGATGTTTCTCATTTCATTTAAGACCCAAACCCCGTCTTCATGGTTGCTTAGGATAAGCCTTAACGAAGTAACTAAATTATACTGGATAGTACAAGTTATAGTCTGTTCCAAGATGCTTAGAGCGACGTGGTGAAAGTTCGCCTCGATGGACAACCCCTAAGTTTAATGCAGCGTAACTTCGGAACTAAGCCGAGTATGAACTAGAATTGTAACATACTTTGTTGGGTTTAAGCTTGTAACAAATTAAAGTAGATCAGGATTATTAAGTTTTGTTACATGAATAAATCCATTTGAAACAGCTATGTTGCTGTGGTTTTAGGTCACTCGTGTTGTATAGGATATTGTTAAAAAATCTGCTTGTAAAGCTTGTTCAGGTTCACTGCTTAGCTGGATTATTGTTACTATTAGGTTTTAAAGACTAAAGACGAGACGAAGCGAACACTAAAGATAAGACTGGGAAAATCGACTACAATCTCCAATTACGCTCCTCTACTGATAGTTACATCAAATTAAGCCAAACATGGGCATGGGGTTTTGAAAATTGGTACAGATATAACTTGCGGTATCTAGACGAACTTACTAAAAGTCCTCAAGTCTGGGGGGTGTGCTAAGCGTGTGTGGGGGGGGGGGGTGGTTGAAAGTACCTTTTTTCAGGTTTTTGCTACGAGGAAAAATCGTCTCAATCTTTAATCACACACACACACACACACACAAACTGCATTAGTTGTAATTTTGTTATTATTAATCTTATACAAAACAAGTGCTTTAAAAACATCTTGTAGAATCACTATTGTACGGGTTCTATACCCTATAATTGCGGGCATCTGGGGGTCGGAGGCCTGGTGACCTGACACACAGGGCATTCCTAGTTCGGGCACCAGTCTCCTCCATACAGGTCTGATAGTTTTGCAATCTTTTAAACTGTTTTTAAATGTATCTTGTACTTGGTGGTGGAGAAAGTCAATAAATGATTATTATTATTATTATTATTCCTGATACAGCGCGATCATTTTAACATTAATGTTATGTAAAATCTCCAGCCAACCGATACTTTATGATTCAACAGGTGGTGAACAGTGGTGGAACAGCCACCATAAACTGTTCTTGGAGCGGCTGGCCATCGCCAAGGCTGGAGTGGCTTCACAACGGAGTTCCTCTTGGAGTTGGGGTGACCGGGGGAAGGGTGAGGGTCCAGGGGAACGGGGAACAGCTCGTCATCTCCGCTGTACATAGAGCTGATAAGGGAGTGTATCAGTGCATGGCAAGAAATGAGAGAGACTCGGCGCAAGCCAGCGCAGAACTGCGGTTAGGAGGTACGTCGTTTAGATTTTAACAAGTTATGAGCTAGGGCGTGCACTGAGGGGTCCAATGAAGGGTACGCCAATTTATGAGTTGTGTAGCTGTATAGGATGCAATTTAGAAGTAACTTGGGGGTATTTTTTATTGCAGCATTTGTAGTAAAACCACCACTAGAATTTTGTTATACGTTTATTTATTTGTACAGATACCGCGCCTGAACTCCAGTACACCTTCATAGAACAAGTCCTGCGACCTGGCCAGGTGGTGACCCTCAAGTGTTCGGCCGCAGGATCCCCTCCCCCACATTTTACTTGGATGTTGGATGGACAGACCCTTAATACAATGGCGAAAGGGCATCGGTGAGAGTCTTACTTCCTTAACCTCTGAGAATGGTGTTTCAGTCACACAATAGCCCAGTTCATTTGAAGACCACTCGGAGGTTTAAGTTCTGCCCATTTTGCTATGAAATGATACGTTGTAACTTGTTTAACTACTGAAAATCTTATAAGACCACATTGAAGATATCATTTGGATCTAGGCAGTTGTGGCCTGACAGTTGAAACCTCATTGTCAGTATTCGCATTGGCTGGCCATATCCCTTGGCCACGCTGCACGGGCGCTTGCATCGAAGTCGGCCAAAATAGGTACACCATAGAAATGTTGTGTCGAACTTTTTGGTCACTTTGAATGTTACATACTATATGACGCTGACTGTACAAATCTCTAGAACCGGCGAACTGTAACGTGCAATAGTTACTGTCACAACTCGCATTTGAGTACACGGTTGCTGTGATCCGAACGGTACCTTACCTTGATAGTAAACACAGGGTAGCTTTTTTGTCAGGTTCACCATAATTCTTGTTTCTCTGGGCCAGACAGGCTGCATCTAATTGGTCGCTT